>JAUESP010000310.1:2540000-3740000 GCA_030914335.1 Drosophila borborema
AAACACGATATATAACAACACAACATTTACTGTTTTTACAATTTCATGATAAATTAATAAGCCAGAACTATTCTAAAATATATAGCTACAGTTTACTATTTATTATAATAGCTAATATTATTTCAGTTGAACAACATATTGCACCAAAATTCGTCAAACGCACTAGAATTGCCACATCAAATTCTCTAGCTAGTGTATGCTCTTCAACTAGTATTAGTACTGCACTTCCAATTCAATTACTATACAAGCCTGTTCTATAGCTATTTATATGCTACCGGGTATATAAATTGTGATAGTTGTATCCTGCCACAGCGCAGGTTCAAGGCCAATGACGCGCTGGTCAATGAACCTGCAAAGCGAGCAGCAATAGTAAAACGGAAAGTACAGCCATCGTATGATGTAGCTGACATCCCCAGTGACAGCTATCAACAGCAGCAAACGCACTGCGCAAAATAAAGTTTGTTGGAATAATATACAATAAAGCATTGTTAATTAGAAAGAAAAGTTTTAGTTGGAATTTAAAACAACTATTCAATGAGTCAGTTGCGCTTAATGAGCAGGCATTCGTTTTTCATTAAGAAGAACTTTTTGTACAGTCAATCAACTTCTGGACAGGAGTAGCTGAATTTAGAATTCATCCCGGATCGAGGCATATATACTTAAATTTTTAAAACATTTTATTTTCAAGTCTTGAATTCCTATTTTTGCTCAATATCAATGCAGTAACACCTATATTTAATATGTTTAAATATATATATTTATAATGAATCCAAATCTCTCATTTCTTTTTCTCAGTGCCAACATCAAGTGCACCGAAAGTAATGAATTTAACAGGCTCTTTAATGTAATCTCTGCCCTTCCTAATGAAGCTCTTCGCCTGGTCGGGTAAAGCGTCGGTCAGTTTATCCAATACGTTGCGCCTAAACATTGCATGTTCCTTTGCGGAGTCCTCCCCAACTGTGCCGAGGCTAGCTGCCTCGCTCATTGGCAACAGCAGCGCTATGCTCACCAACTATATGAAGAGGGATATAGCCTTATGATTGCACTTCAAGGTTATTTTCAATATAGCGCTCACCAGACTGCCCAAGAGAATCATCATGCTTGTGATCGATTCGAAATGCAACTATAGACGAATGAAAGCTTTTCACTCGCCTTTTATAGCACTCAAGCCATGCAGATGGCTGGCCAGCTGAATTTGCTAGAAAATATCCATTGCATTCGCAATACGATGGAAAAGTGTCGCAGATGTGTTTACAAAGTCAACAATAAATGCCAATGTACGCGAAATTGATCGACAACGAACAAAAATAAACCTCGTACCGGGGCCAAAGAGTTTTTGACTAATGAGCCACGCTTTGTAAATGAAAATAAGAGTGGGTTGGGTCGCACCGCTCGGAGAATGAGCTGACAAAATAACAACTACCTGAGCGCGGTGCGTAGCTGGAATTGGCCGCGAATTATAATCTGGTTTATGCGAGACAAGAATCCGTTCAGGCACGTACATATCACTACTTATTGTACAGTCACTGTATACATATGTGAGTGTGTGTATGTGTGCGTGCGCCTTGAAAGTGAAGTTCAAGTATAAAAGCCAGCGACAATTCGTCAACGGCACAGTCCAACCTAAGACACAAGTCAAAGAACCAGACAACCACATCTATCCAAAATGTTCAAACTGGTAAGCATAGCGTCGTGTTGGGATGTCTCTCCCGATTAACTTGTTCTATCGTTTGCAACAGTTCGTTCTCGCTGCTCTGCTCGCCGTCGCTGCTGCTCGTCCCGGTCATTTGGCTGCCGCACCACTAGTCTATAGCGCACCCACCGCCGTCGTCCAGGAGCCTGCCCTAGCCAAGATTGGCGCCGTGGTCAAGAGTGTGCCCACCGCTGTCTCCCACCAGAGTGTCACCCAAGTGCACAGCACCCCAGTTGTTGAGGATGTGGTTGCGCCTGTTGTGAAGACCACTCTGCATGCTGCCCCCGTGACCACCTATGCTGCTGCTGCCCCAGTTGCCACCTATGCTGCCAGCTATCCAGCAGTTGCTCCAGTGTCCACCTACTCGGCTTTGCCCACCACATATGCCGCTGCCCCTGTGCCATACCTGAAGAGCGTTGCGCCACTGGCCTACTCTGCACCACTGACCTACTCGGCACCACTGCTGCACCCCGCACCCCTGACCTACGCTGCCAGCGCCTGGTAAGAGCGAGAGAACGAAAGATTTTGAAAGACGTTGTTGACTTGTGTGTTCCACCAAAAGAAAATTAAATACAAAAATTCAAATCCGAATCCAAAACTTATTTATTACAGGGTATACGAGCTGCAAAGAGTATACCCTTCACTTGAGATAGATGCTGGGATAGCTAAGTGCACCCGCATTCCAGCCGGGATTGTACCATTCACTGCTGTAGCTCAACGGGCTGCCGGCATAGGTTGTATAAGTGGTTGGGTGGTGCTCGTAAATGGGCCGCAAGTACGGACGCTTCTCGTGCACCACCGTCGAGCTCTGATGCGAGATGGCGGCTGGCAAAGCGTAGTGCTCATAGCCCAACACTGTGGGCGCATACTCGATCGTTTCATAGCTGGGCAGATAGCTGGGCCGAGCCTGGCCGAGAGCCACACAAACCGCGCACAACACGAACAGCTGCAAGAGAATCCACTAATTAGTTATCCAAGCGAAACAGCGTATCCATAATCTCACAGTTTTGAACATCTTCAATTTTTGGCTTGTGATCACTGAGAGGCGCAACTTGTTGAACTGTGCCTTCCACTGAAGATGCGCCACAATTTTATAGCCGAAAAACGTCTGTGGTTTCTTTACGTTAGAATTGGCACAGACAATCGAGCCATCAGTCAAATTTTCCCAAGCTCGACGGCTCATTAGTGACCCATTTGGGCGTAACTAAGCCACTAAGTGGTTCCACTCAAGGCAACCCTTGACGAATTCGCCGCCGATTTGCTAAGTGAATGTTGTATTTATTTTTTGCTCAGCTCCTGCCTACAGACGCCAGTTGAGACACCCACACCCAGAGCTAAACTATGTCCCAATTCCAAGTATAAACCAACTACTGCAGCAGCAGCAGCATTGTGGCTACTGGGCACTGGGGCTGGCCCAACAAACAATTGCCCTGCCCTGCCCTGAGTGCCATACAAGGAGCCACTGCACCACGCTCCACTTACCAGTGCCACGTTCCACAATGAACTCAGCATAACGCGCATTAGCATATAATGCCAACTCTTTTTCTGTTGTCGTATTTCCCGCTTCTAATATTCCATGGCACAATAACTTTTCCTGGCTGCCACCGACGCAAATTATGAGCAACCAAGCAGACTCTGTCTGTGCTTTACTTCTTGCTAGAGATGCGAGTAGAGTTTGCTGAGGTTTGTGGTGTGATTTAATACTAGCTAACTGCTTTCGTTTTTACTAAATAGTTAAGTTACTTAGAGTTTGGTTTATAGAGATGTTTGAGATGCTTGAATCGGTTTGGATTTGATAGAGCATAGAATTTACTCTATATTAGAATTTTTGGTGGAATAAAGTCTCTTATATACAATTCCATGAAAAATGTCTTAGACTTTGGGTTTAAAAAAAAACAATATAAAATAATCTTCTGGAACTGTTTTTAATGCTTTTGTTTCAATATCTCAGAGTCGACTCGTCTTTAGTTTAATTCTCAGTGAATTGAATTCTCTCAAATCCCAAATGATTATATAAAATATAAATATTTAATTCCACTTGGAAATTCATATTGGGATGTGATTTATTATCAAATTTAGTTTAATAATTTTATTTATTTTAAGTTTTGTTCATATTACTATATTACAATTATAAAAATTACGAAATAGTTTTATTTATTTATTTATTTTTTTTTTTTTCAAATTCAGCTCTTTAATTTAATTGAATATTTTTTTTGGTCTTATAAAGTTTTAAAGCCATGCCTCAAGCTTCTTCTTTATTTGGACAACTCGTGACACGCACGTGTCACGCTCTCCGCTCTACTTTTTAGCCACATGTGTCGCCTGTTTCAGCCGGTTTTGGCTTTGTGCTTTTGCGTCTGCTGGGCAGCTGAGTTCCCAGCCCATTTGGCGCGACCTTTAGGTCTAATTCAATTAGATACACGCAAATGCCGAAACCAAGACGGTCATCGCCAAAAAGAAAAAAAAGCGCGCTGACAGCCAATTAAATTCATAATTAGTGCAGCAGTTGTGGCCAGCTCTAGTTGGATTACACGCGCACTTGGAGCACTTTGGCCCACTTGGCCAGACAATGGCAAGCAAAGATCTTTTTAACTGCCAAGCACTGGCTGCAGCGGCGCTTATTAGGGTGTCATTTAATTGGACTCGGCCATTGAATATGATATGAAACGTTTCTGCTTGACCCACTTGCATTTAAGACGATATTTTATAGCTTTTGCATTATGATTTCATTTAATGCCAGTCACAAGTGTAGCCTACCTTTAGGCATTGCCTTTGAAATGCATTCGTCTGAAAGCTTTGGCATGCCAAAATTAAGCTTTGCCTGCGAGCTTAACCCTTGCGCTGCTGCTGGGCTAAAAAGTGCCCGCTATCGTTTGCTGATTAAATTGCTTCTGACCAAAGAAGTAATTAACTATTTTTAGACTTTGGCTAAATAGCTAAGTCGTTAAACCCTATATGGCTATTACTTTGTATGCAGCTAAACGTCAGGGGAAATAGTTGTACTGATATGCGAAGCATTTTGTTTTGATTCGAACTCTTTTGAACTGTGCGTTCATTTTATGAGAGAATTTTTGTAAATAATGTTATTTTAGAAAGATTCGACTAATTGTATTTGAAATTTCATATATTTGTTTTTTTTTTTTTTTTTTTTTTTAATTTTTTAATCTTTTTATTTATTAAGTCAAATTAACAAAATGTATTACTGAGCTTATTCACTGCCCTAAACAACTTTTGCTCTGCTGCATATATCAAATTTTTGTTCTTTCTCTCAATTTGTAGCAGCTGCTATAGATATTCTAGCAAATTAAACGAAAGAGTCAGCCATATCAATCTCAATGTCTTTTGAAATTATTCTCAAATAACTACTTCAAATTTTTGTGGTCGAAAAATATGACGTTAGATGTCAGGACTAGAGTTTTAACATTCTCATTTTCAATAACCACATATTATACAATTATTATAATTGTAACAAATTAAATTACAATACTCCAAATATTATGGATTGAGATTGACATTGAAGATATGCGAATGATCTCAGCATGACTAATACTTGTTAAATCACATTAAATTGTAGCGTAATTTTCATCAATTTGAAAATGCTTGCCCAGAAATGTTTAGGGCACAGCTGCTCAAAGTTATTTGCACGCATTGCAATGAGCTCAATTTCAACTTTGCCTGTCTGTATCAAAACTCTGTTGATAAGTTGTGGGCAATGCGTAACGCATTGATGGATAGACAGGTGAAGTGCGGGTATACTAAATAGTTCAATTAATAGAAATTGGCAACAAGCAGCCGCCCGCTGGGACTTACAAGCAATGCAAGTAGCAACAGCAAGAGCAGCTGGCGGTTGGTGGAGAGACTTTTAGTCAGTGCAACAAGCGGCTTAATTAGCTTTGGTAATAGCCATGTTTTTGGGTTGCAAGCAATGCGATATGTTGGCTGTCGTGCTAAGCCGTTGTTGGCTGCAAAATGCGATTATATTTAGCGGACATGTCTGCCTATTAGCCGGTCTTAGCCATACGTATAAACACATATATATATATTACTCATACGTCGGGTAATAAGATTTTGGCGTTTATTTAATAAGCACCTGCAATGTTAAATGTAAATGGGATTTAGTTTATTTTTTTTTTTTTCATTCTGGAACTGTTTCGCTGCAATGGGCGTCACATCGATTGTCTGATTGATTTTAATGGCCGAATTACACAGAGTAGTACTGGGAGCTGGCTTATGGCTCTCGCCTCTGCCAAACAGACACATGCAGAAAAAAAACTTTGTTAGACATGTTTTTGTCTCAGCCACTTCCTTGATTACAGAATTTTTCGGTGCTGCAAACCGGATCCGGAGATTTCTGTGGCTCAACTGACTCAATCAGCGCACCAAACAAATTTAATGTATAGTTTAGCCGTAGCTATCATTAAGTCTAATTGACTTTTTATAGCCGTTTGTGTTCTTATTTCATTTTTATTGTGTTTGCTCGACTGCCATTACAAATGCTACACTGAGCGAAAAAGTTTATGCAGACGAGCAGCTTGTCAATGTTAGTTTAGTTAGTTTGAGTTAGTTTAGTCAATGGGAAGTTTGTCTTTGGGATTTTTTTGAAGCAATTACTCATAAGGGGAATTACGAATATTAATTAGAAATACAGAAAATTTAATGGATATTTTGAAAATTTATTTATTACATTTTTTCAAGTTACAGATATACGAATATATATATTAATAAATTTCCAATACACTTCACCTTTACTTATAAAATTTTTATCAAATATATGTAATCTATATTAAAAATAAATAAAAAATCCACTCAATTTTCCACAGTGCATGCACAGACTAATTTTAGCCGTAATTGTCGGTTTTAGACCTGTGGAAATCAGCAGCTTGTACACATCATATTTATAGTACGGCATGTGAAGTTGGCTGCGGGCAGGTTTTAAAGGTGTGCGCATTAGATAATAATGAGTGGGTCTATGGAGAGCGCAGCCGTAGCAGCAAAAGTCGCGTTTCAAGTTCAGGGTGAGTAATGCGGCGAGGCAATGATTCGCTCGATCGATCGATTCACACGTTGTTGATCCCATTTAGAAGACAGCAACAAAAAGTGAAAGTAACTAAATAGTAGTAAAAGTAGTAGAGAGCTAAGGGAGGCAGGGTGTGGCATCCACTTATGCAAATCAACGAATGCAATTCAATAAAAAGACAATAATCGCAGATTCGAAAACCTAGGACGTGTGGGACTTGTGGAGCAACTCATAAATCACATGCGGCGATGTGTGCATGAAAAATGCGCTAAAAACAATTTGCATACAATTTGGTTGACAGGCAACGACAACAGCAAGAGCAACAACATCTGTTGCCGCTGGGGTGTTTGTGCATTTAATTTACGAGCTTAACTAAAGGGGCGTGGTCGGAGCTTGTGTGTGCGTGTGCTCAGGTAAACTACTTAATTATGAAGCCAATTCGGCAATTTGCATTGAAACAGGCAAGCGGAGCTCATTGAAGCTGTCAAAGAAACTCAGACTCAAAAGTTAACATGTTCAACAACAACAACAACAACAAAAACTAGAACAGTAGTAGCAACAACAACAACAACAGCAGCAGCAGCAGCAACAAAAACTTAGTCTACGTGCTTTGTTGTCTGTGCGCGGGCAATTGCGCAATGTCCTCCAACGACAAGTTGGCCTAAAGAACTTTTAATTGGCCAAAAGCGAGGTAGCGAGGCAGCGAGTCAGGCGTCAGCCCAAGCAGATTGCCACGCAACTTGGGATAAACCGAAGGCAACATCAACAGCAGCGGCAACAGCGGCAGCCAAATCAAATTGGCGGTCGGATTTAATTTCATTAATGAAATGGCAATACATGTACAATATATGTGTATATATACGATTGTATACCCTAGCTGAGTGTCTTTTAGCATATTTGGTAGATAGAACATCCTGAAATACTAGCTGATGCTATGCTATGATTTTTCTCCTGACTATTGGCATTAATGACTGTCTCAGCAAATTGTAATAGTTGTAATAGTAAAGTATTTTGTTTACTCTCTCTGTGCTTCTCTCTCTCTCTCTCTCTCTGTTTCTCCCTGTCCCTCTCTCTTTCCGTTCCTCTCTTACTCTTTCTGTAAAGTATTTACTTAGAGTATTTACGCTTCGTCACTTTATTTAACACTCAAAGTTTTCCTTCAGTCTCTTGTTTTCTGTGCTCGTCGCAATTGCTGTGAGCTGAAGGTATTCTAGCAATGTTTTTGTATTTTTTTCGCTGTTTCAATTGTCTTGCCATTGTTACAGTTTTCAGTTGCTGTTATTATAATTATTATTAGTTGTTAGTGTTGCTTTAGCTGTTGTAGTCGCTGTAATGTGCACGACATTGCGGCAGCTCGACCTTGACCGCGTCCACCGTGTGGTATACTTAATTGGCGCATAGCTCACCACAGATATCATATACATACATACATATGTACTTATAATTATGAAAAATAAAACTCGACACAAATTAAACAATAAGTAAATTTGAAATATTTTGCATGCGCTTGTGAAATTTCGATTGCATTTCCACTCATAAATCATCAGCGACGAAATCGACGTCTATTAATTTGAAATGTGTTTGATTTGTGCGCTTGCCCAATGCAACAAACGAACAACGCAGCAGCAGCAGCCGCAAAAGCCATTAAAATGCAATTTGAGTTGCAACCACATTCGAGTGGGTGGCTGGGTGGCTGTGTGGCTTGGTGGTTTCGTGGCACGCACGCACGCAAATCTTATCCTGTTTTATTGCCAAAATCAATCGATCAACTCAATCATTCGATCATTCGATTTCTCGTGTATGTTTGTCCACTTCTTACCATTTGCATAAAGATAAAGTCAACATTGTTGTTGTTCTGACTGTGCGACACATGCGAATGCTGCGGTGGCTCTAGGTGTCCGGTGAAGGGTTGAGCTGCCGTCAATATGCAGATTTGTTGAACCGCCAAAAGAATTGTCCACCTTTTGCTTGTTTTTCGGATTGATTTATGCGCCATAAAGTTTAAGCGCGCTTTGTGCACAGAATCAAAACTCTCAGCAGCTGCCACTCAAGGCCCCGTGCGCAACATCAATACAAGAGGCCTACGCCCGATTGTATAATCGCCTTTTATCTAAAAGCCAACAAAATGAGCAACAACAACAACAACAACAACAGCAACAATCAACAAATCGAGAAACATACAAAGTCTTTGCATTTCCATTTGCATTGATTATGCTGCGCAGTCGAGCTACCCGAATTGCCGAGATTTGCAGTCAGATAATGATGAGGCGTGCCAGGAAAGTAGTGAAGTAGTGGAGTGGGGTGTGGCAGTAGCAGGGAGTAGGGGCTGGGACTGGAACTGGGGCTGGGGCAGCTGCAGAATTGCAAGATATTAAGAATGGCTATTAAGAAATCTGGCAGGCCATTAAAGCGAGTGCTCAAATATGATTCGAGCATGGATTGCATTTTATTTTTCATATACCCTGTAATTTACGCATTCTAACAAAGCTGGTATATTAATCTGTTGTGTGAGAAACAGAGAAAGGCTGTGAGTGGAAGGCTGAAACTGCAAATGCTATGCTTGAAATCGTGAGTAATTAATAGAAGTGTATTGAAAGTAATAAGAGTTCGCAGGATAAGCAACAAAACTGAATAATGCAGAGATAAAAGAGAACTTCAGATAATATTAGGCAATGATTAAATTGATTATGAAATCAAGTAGAACTACTAGAGGGATTCTATATTCGACTATAAATATGTTTTTTATTTAATAGTTTGAAGTGAACTATAATCTGAATAGATATTAGAAATAAGCAGCATAAATTCAGACTCAGAAAAACTCTTCGGTGTAAACTTAATATCGCTTCTAATCAATGCTCAATTGTATTATTAAACATTCTAGATATAGAATTAAAATTAAAAATAAATTAATATACATTTTTTCCACATAAAATATATACATATGTATTATATAAACTATATGCTGGATAAAGCTGGCTCAAATACGAATTAAACAGAATTATATTTCGCAAAAATCTCTATAATAAATGCTAAAAATGAGATACATTAAGTATACGCCAATGCTGCTACGAATATTATGTATACGTAGCTCTGGATCTCTCAATCAACATAATTTATATCATTTATGCCTTAAACAGCTTACTTTTATACAAACATCCAGGGTATTACTCAATCATAAAACCGCATTCAATTACCACAAGTTGTTTATTTACTATAATTTATTTGCATTTGCGATGCGAATTGATTTTGCAGTTAGTTGCGAGTTACGCATACGGCGCGTACGCCGAGCCGCCGATAAGAAATCAGTTTACAAAAAATTAATGTACAATCGTACAACAGCAACAGCAACAAAGTCACTGCAACTGCTGCAGCTGCTCTGGCCATTCGCAATTTGTTGTCAGCTATTAGTGAGTGCGATTTTTCATACACTATTTGGACTGATCAGAGAGCGGAGCTCGTTTAGTGCATTTGCATTCAGAGCAGACAGGGGATGGAGTGTTGTGGAGAGCTGTGAATGGTTTTTTCTACACCTACGGCGAGATCTTTCGCGTTGACTGTCAATCAGTTCAAAATGCTGTTGATTGATAATCACATGCGTGCGCAGATTTAGAAAGGAATCCGTGGGAGCTGCTACTGAGCACTACGCACCAATTGCATAATGCAGCACATATGTGAGTTAATTGCCAGCAAATTACTGTAAGTAAGATAATTAAGTGAAACCACAAGAACTCCAACCGCAAAAGACAATGGCTGGAGCGCTTTGTCTCTTTAGAGATTTCCGGACACCATTCGGGTAACAACTCACTTGAAGCCGCCAACAAATTGATTTGGCTTAGAGTTTTCTAGTTTGTGTCTAGCTAGCTGGTGGCACCAACTTGTTGTTGTTGGTGGCGCGTGACTGATTTCTGTGGCACTGCATCAAGTTCGAATCGAGATCGTATCTCTCACACACTGGCCAATGCCTCAATGCTCGAGTCTCTGCATGCGATTCTCAGGCAGCCGATTCGTAAGCCGAAGCAACAGCCACGAAGCTGAGTGGACAGGGCAGGGCGTTCACGCTTTTGATTCGCTGTTCACGCTCGTTGATTGTTGTTGTTGTTGTTGTTGTCATTGCTGTCGCATTGTCTATGTGGTTTTCAGAATATTTCTCAAGTTTTTGATTCGGTATAAATATGCCCAGTCGCGCTGCTGTTTAAACATAACACACTCAACTCTTCAGTCAAGTACAACCAACCAACCAAACCAAACCCAACCAAGCAACATGTTCAAGCTGGTAAGGATACAGAACACGAGCACGGCAGACAAGAAGACAAGGCTTTACTTACACTAATCTCTTTTATCCTTCAGATCGCTGTACTCTCTGCCCTGTGCGCCGTTGCCAACGCTGGCGTCATCTCTCCCTATGGTCTCAGCTATGGCTCAGCTCTGGCGCCCGCCTATGCTCCGACTATTGTCTCGCATGCTCCCATCATCAAGAGCTATGCCGCACCCATTGTCCACGCTCCAATTGTGAAGACCATCCATCCAGTGGCCACATCTTATGCCAACACCTACAAGGTGGCCACCAAGGCATACCCCGTGGTGCATGCCGCTCCCATCTACCATGCCGCGCCAGCTGTTGTGGCTGCACCTGCTCTGCATACCACCTCCACCTACCACGGACATGGCGCATATGGCAGCTATGGCAGCTACGGTCTGGGCTATGCTGGCTATGGACACGGCTATCTGCACTAAGACTCGACTCCAGCCACACAAACATCACACGATGACAACGCACAGGACCACTAAAGCAACATCCAACACACAATCCGCACAATTAATTGGCTCAAGCCGAGAGATTCTGTGAGAGTTTCCTCAGTACAATGTCCGAGGCTTTGCCGCTGACAAAGCCAGGAACAAACATCATTTTCTACATTTATGTGAGAGACAGAGACAGACAGACGGAGAGCGAGAAAGGGAGATCAAGTTGTTATGCTGTATATAAGTTCTTTTTTTTTTTGTATTGTGCAATGCTCGTGGTTTCGACTTATAAGTAAATAAAAACGATTTAAAACTCTTAAACAATAGATCACTTTTTACTGCCATACACTGCGCAAAAAAAAAAAATAATAATAATAATAATGGGGGGCAACATTGGCGTTGACTAATATTAATGTGCTGCGAAAAGTCTTGTTTGTTAAATGCAAGAACTTAGAAACTCATTATAGCCATGAATTTTCGATTATTACACTGAGAAAATATTTATAGTAATTGGTATTTGGTTTGAACTGCTTTGAAAGAATTCACAGTGCAAGAGAGGTAAACAAAGCTGGGAAGAAAATATACTCAGGTAAGTTCTGAAATGAGATTTATCTAAGTGTCTAATATATGATATAACATAATAAACATAAAAACATAAAAATTGCACATTTTGATTGAACTTTATGATATAGTTACATATATCTTTATCATATGGTTAAGATTTCCATCGGAAGGAAGAAAATGAATATAAATACTTAAGCAATCAGAAAATGAAAGATTTTGTTATAAACAATATTCAATTTATTTTTTATTTAATTTATAATATTAAAACATCGGCTTACAAATATATATATAGAAATATATTACTTTCACTGAAGCGATGTAATGAAAAGAGAACTATGTTTAAATTTATAATTTATCTGTTCTCAATTATATTTAAGATGCAAAATTTGAGTTTTTGAAGGACAATATAAATAATAAACAAGGAAAAAATATTTGCTAATGGTAAAAACAAAAATCTAATTTTCCCGAAATAAATTCCATAAAAAATAGATTTAGATTATATATTAAGAGATTTTTAATCAGAATACTAAATTTAACCGAATTTGTATATTAAAATATTACTCATTAAAAATATTCTAGATTCTGAAAAAAGCAAAAATAATGTTGGGAAAATTATAAAAAAAATATATATTTGAATATATATTTTGCAATACGTAAGATAAAATATAATTATTGGGAAATATTCTACATTTCTTAAACAAATTCCGAATACAAGTGTTTACACTCGAGTTTCTCAAGCTCTCTGCCTGAAGCATACTTAAAATCTCAGTTTTTTGCATTTCATAGATTTCGCAACTGCTCGCAAAGTTCTCCAACTGTATCTCATATCAACTCATTATTAGTTTTTACATATATGTTGGCCTTTCGAACAGTGTAATTGGCAAAGTGTTGAAATTTGCTTGGAAAAAATGCATTACAAATGCCAACGCCTCGCAATTATGCCGACTGTCTGTTGATAAATAGCAAAAAGAGGGCGACAAGAAGGTGGCAAGGAGTCGGCGTACAGGGGGCGGGGTCGAGCAACTGTCATGTGGCATAAGAGTGACAAGAGTGGCAAGTGGCAAATGTGTGGCCGCAATGAAAGTGCGTTGCGAGTGGAGCAATTGAAATAATTATTTATTTCATAGCCTGTTCAAACTTCATGTGCCCAGTTTTTGAGTTGATTTGGCGAAATTGCGAAAAAGTCGAGCAAACGCAAAATATGTCACATAATTTGTGTTGGCCAAGTTAGTTGCTTGGCTTATTAAACTTTAATAGACCAAGCCAAAAACCAAAAAAACAAGCTGAGCTAGAAGAGACTTAACTAAAGCCAAACTAAATGTATGAACAATATGATTATTGTCTACACTCAGCCACAATGCCACGTATTGTGGTGCTCTGTGGTGCTTAGCTGGCCTTTGCCTGAAATGTACAATAATTGTTGATTTTCAGATATACAATGCGCATTATCGGCATAAATTATGCCTGAGTGATCGTAAACTATAATTTTATTGGTGAAGTTGAAACGAAACGAAACGAAACGAAACGTTGACACCAGTCGATCCGAAGACGGTTGGATCAGTTGGCCAGTCGTGCGTTCAGCTAAGGCCGCACCACAATTTGGCAACGACCTTCAAAGAGCAAACTATGGTGAAGCTGTGCCGCTGCTTCTGCTGCAGCTGCTTGTGGGTCGCTTCCTACTTGCGCATTTGCGCATTGAATATTCAGCCAAGCGCAACAATTTTGTCTCTGCGGCAAATGCACTTTCAGCAGCGGACCGCAGGGCAAGGGGCGTGGTCGACAGTTTGCTCTCATGGCACAGTTAACTCCCGTTGCTATTTCCCACACTGCGAGGCCACGGCGAAACACCTGTTCGCAGCTTTTGAGTGCAAAGACAACTATCTCTCTCTCTCTCTCTCATTCTCTGCTGTTCGTCGTCTCTTTAGACAGAGTTTGAGTGGCTTTTCCGCAAGTCGAGTTAAGTTCGCCAGCTTAAAAGTATTCCACATTCAATTCAATTATTCATGTTGATTCAACAGCTACGTGCTGTGCATGGCATTTGCCAATTGCAAAACAGTGCAAGGACCTTCTCGACCACAAAACAAACAACAGAAGGCTTTGAGGCTGATTGCGACTGCGTCACATATGCAATTAAAAGCGCATTCAGTTGCCATTGCAGAAATAGTCAGAGCTTACGTGAGACATGCCATATGACAAGCTGTGAGTTTAATTACTCTTAGTTCTCGCATCGGTCACTCAACCAGTTGCGTTGCGTTGCGTGGCATTGCGCTACGCTGCACTATGTTGCGTGGCGTTGCGGTGGTGCACATTTGATCCTGCCCCGAGGAAATGCACAGGCACACACGCCTGACCCACGCACTCTGTGGGTTGTTCTCTCTCTGTCTCTTGCTCTCTCAGCATTGACCTTGAAGCGTACATTGACTTTGTTGCCTGTACTCTCTGTAGTGCATGGCAAAAAGGAGCATATTAAAGAGTAAATATTTATGACACTCAACTTAGAGTGAGAGCAGATAAAGTCGAGCAACAGCTTAACACTTTCTATTTATAGAAAACTGCCTTATGAACTGCGTCAAAGTGCAGCACATTAAGCAATAGATTAATTTAAGGCTCTGGGCTTTGCTGCACGTCGTTAAGCTGCAACAAGCGACGCTGATGTGAAAAGTGCCAAGCGGCATGTAGCAAGTGGCAACTGCTCAAGTGAGTTCATTGCCAGCGTGGCACATGCAGCGTATGAGCAACATTTGCCAGGCCAACAGACACACACACACACACACATACGCATACATGGATGCTGCTTGTAGTGGGGGCAATTGCCAAACTTCAAAAGCCAAACACAATGTTTGTATTATGTGTGTGTGATGGAATTTTACGCTGCGTGAACAACGTGCAGCGCGTGCCACAAGCTGCCAGAACAGGTAAAGCGCACAGCGAGTGCCACACACACACACACACACACACACACACACACACACACACACACACACACACACACACACACACACACACACACACACACACACACACACACACACACACACACACACACACACACACACACACACACACACACACACACACACACACACACACACCACGTGTCTCGCAATTTAAAGCGCTTTGCCGCTGCTGGCAACTGTGGAGGAGCAGCCGCGTCTTGCCAAAGGCACTTCAATGCGATGGCATGTGCGCCACTCAAAGGAAGCAAGAGCTAGAAGAAGAGTAGAGGGTGAGAGCCAGGTAAATGGAAATGGGTACACTTGGAATACATTAAACATATTGATTTCTGATTGGGAAACACTTCTTTATGCTAAATTCTGTTGACATTTTTTTGTTTTGCAAATTGAAGCTGATGCTGCCACGTGTTGCGCATTTGGCAGCCATTTAATTGGCAACTCGTAATGCCAATTTTACGAGCTGTATTCATTGCATACTTTCAAGTGCCACGCTTAGCGTCTCTCAGCGTAAACTGCTTCGCGGCGCTTGGCTTAAATGCGGCCACTAAACGATATTTTGTGTAATAAAATGTTGAGCAAATTAATGCAGTGCTGGGTATGATAGAACTTTGGTGAGTGTATGTAGCAGCAGAAGAAGAAAATGTCAATGACAAAAAATAAATAAAAATATGAAATATATAAGAATAAGTTGAAGAAAAATTATACTTTTCAATCGAGCAAAATGTATAAGCCTTTCCCTATATGAATGTATAGAAACTGAACAATCGTATGCGAGATCTGATTTAATTTTTATTTAAAAAGAATTTCCACAATATGCGAAGTCTCAAATCTAGATCATATACAGTCAGATATGTATGAATTTAACTTTTTAAATAACTATTCATATTAACAGAGCTTTATTCCATTTATGATCCTAACACATTCTGACTAGCTCAAGTCTCATTCAGCACATTTTTACTCTTACTCAATACTTATTCAGCACACTCTTACTAGCTCTTTGAATCAGTGCAGTATCTTCTAGTCGTGCACTTCCATCTCTGCCATCATTTACATATAATTCTCTTTTGATATTTTGGCATTTATTAACAGGCGGGGCCATCAATCACAGTCGATATGGCATGAGCCACGAAACGTGCCTGCAATTCCTTACGGAACTGGAACTGGAATCGGAACTAACGTTCACTGTGACTGCCTCGCATTGCCACAACCTAAGCTAACTTCTTAAACCAATTTTATTGCATACTCTCTACCAACTGCTATCTCTCTCTCTCTCTCACGCCCATCCTCCCCCCTTGCCGTTGGGGACATTGCATTGGGGGATTGCGAAACGTGTCGCGTGCATTTGGCATCACGATTTGCTTGTCGATGGGACGTGGCCCTTGGCTGCGTGAATAGCTCCCGTAATGGAGTTTCTGTCACATACTGCGTAATCGCTAGAGTAAGAGTATAAAAACCTGTGATGTTTAACCAAAACAATTCATTTCATGTGAAAGTCTTTGATTGTACAAACGTACCAATAAACGCCTCTACAAAGTGACAATTGCCGTGCTTCGCAATGTGGAAGATTGTGAGTATTTTGGGTGTTTAACTATTACAACACTATAATAATAGCGAAAACTGAGGAGCATCTGGGATCAAATAAGTGGATATAGTTGAATGGCTGTATATTCTATTCAACTCACATCTCAGCTTGAATTAAATGGAGATAAAGACTGTGTAAACCTAGATATAAACCTTCGAAACATTTACCATGGCATCACAGTGGTTTCATTCCATCATTTCCCATTCAACTATTCTATTACACTGTTTCATTCCATCATTCCATATCAATATGCAACTCTGCTCTTCCATTTCACTGTTTCATTCTCAGCCACATTATCATTCCTCTGGTTTTCTGCTTTGCCATTCCACTTTCACTTCACTCTAACTCTCCCTTTCTTGCTTTCAGCTCGTTCCGCTCTTCCTCATCTCTCTCTCATCACATACCCTAGCCAGCTTCCTCCATGGCCCACAGGCGCCTGTGGCTGTGCCTGCCGTTTATAGCGCCCCACCTACGTTCACCTATGCTGCTGCACCACCGCCACATGTGACATATTCTGCACCACCCCCTCCACATGTAACATATTCAGCTCCAGCACCACACTTTAAATACGCTACAGCCTACTCAGCACCAGCTCCAGTTATCAAGTATTCGCTGGGACCACCTGTAACCACTACAACCACAACTTACTCTGGCTTTGCAGCACCACCGCCACAGCCTGTTGTACATGTTGCACAGCCACCACAGCCTATTGTACACTATGCCGCACCACCACCACCTCCACCGGCAGTTGTTGTCGCACGTTATGCACCTCCACCACCACCACCTCCACCACCGGCAGTTGTTGTCGCACGTTATGCTCCACCACCGCCTCCACCACCGCCACCAATCACATACCACGCACACGCACATCCTACCTATACCCGCGTATCGGTTCATGCCCCACCACCGGTGGTTACCTACGAGGCGCACGCTCCGGTTCCGGCTGAGCTACCGTGCGACACCAACGCCTGGTGAGCCACATCCGACCCAGACATACCACACAAATCATATACACAGCTATAATCATGTTCATTTCAATGCTAATCGACTGACAATTAATTAAGTGAGAATTTATAAGTCTACGATTAATATTTGATGATAACCAAACATCTTCCGCGGAATTTATGCGACAGCGGCGAGAACGCCAGCGTGTCTAATTATGCGACGGATGGTGCTTAAGATAGCGCCAGACTAGCACCACGACCACCACCGAAATAATGTGTGAGCAACTCAACCACCTGCTGTGAGAGATACCGTAAATAAATAAAAATATTATTAACGTAGCCCACTGACGTTCGATTGACCCACCTCAATGTGAAATTCATTGAAGCTGTCAGCGTTTTGCTTAATAAAATCTATCAAATGGGTCAACCATATATATGTGTATATATTTATATATATTTATATATGTGTGTATATTCGATCCATGCATAAGCATAGCTAATGATTTTATTAGCACAAATTATAGCTGAATATATTTCGTAGGAGGTCAGCCACTCCACGAATCTGTTGAATGCTCGTTCGGGCTATAAGAGAACAGAGTATTTGGGTTTGCAGAAATAAACTTTGATATATGTAGACTTGTAGATATAAGATACAGTTAGTAGATGAATCCATTAAACTAATATGATCTGTGGAGATCCAATACAGCCAAACTAAAGTACCTTAAGAATCCACTTCATTGTTAGATCTAAAATATATATACCTACAAAAGTTACCGTGTCCTTTTGTGAACAAGTATCGCGCAGTCGTTAGCACTCCAGTTGCTTCATTCCTACATTTTCGGTTATTTGCTTTTGATTTTTTTCCGAGTTTGAGTTTGAGTTTGAGCTTGGGTCTTCGGTCTCGGCGTGCTGCCGTCAATTTGTTGTTCGGGGTTGCCGTCTTAATTAAGTTCCCAAACAACATTAACTAAACACCTATTAGCCAGTCAAACAGCTGCTTGCAGATATCGTCTCTGCCAGCGTCGCTGTCGTGTTGCTGGCCAATTGGCTGACCATCTCTTAGCTGATGTCACATGGTTGTCGCTTTGTGTTTAATAAGCTCAAATCCACAACCGTTCAAATGCTCAACATGCTGGCAAGGTGTTGAAATTGTTGTAGTTATTTTATTTGTTTGGCACTAAAATCTGAGCAGATGCGCGCCTGCAGAAGGGGGCCAGCATAGGCAGTATCTTAGCGAGGTTTTCATTTTTACTTTAAATTAAGAGATATTTGGAATAAGACAAATAATAATAAATAATAGTATAAATATTTATTTCACCAACGGCTCCTTGACAAATTCCCTTCAATTCTAAGCACATTCTCAGTCGCTTGTAGAGTTAATTAACATTAGCACTGGCTGGAATATTAAACAATCGATTAACAGCTACTCGACATTAGCCGCTAGTTAATAACCCCCTTGGCGACGACCCTGACTGACTGACTGAGTGACTGAATCGCTGCGGCCTGTTGCATAGTTTGGATGCCAATCGAAATGACCAACATTGATTTATATGCAAGGCAAACCAAATATTATCAATAGACGGACGCTGCTCAGCAGACATAGTAGCGGCAGCGGCCGCAGCAGCGACAGCAACAAATGGCAAAACAGCTCATACAAAATGCGAACAACTTAGCACAGACAATATAAACAATATAAACAGAGTCACAAGATAACCACAACAACAACAGCAACAAGACGAGCAACTGAAACAACTGAAAAAGCAACAACAACAGCATAAGCAAGAGCAACAACAAGAACAACAGTAAATACCAGTGCTGCAGTGGAACGATGCCAACCAACTAAAGCAAAAACAAAGGCACATAAGCAAGAGTGTCAGAGAGAGAGAGAGAGGCCGAGTGCAAGAGAAGTAGCGAGAGCAAGAGCGAGACAGCAACAACAACAAACGGTTAAACAGAAGCAGAATAAATAAGTTGTGCGAGCAGAGCGTCCGCCGACCGACGCGTCGCTGCCAATAAGCTAAGCTGAAAGTCAAAATATTTGTAGCCGCCAGCAGCGACGCAGGCAGCGACAACGACAGCACGCAGAGGGAGCAGGCAGAGGCAGCAGGTAGCAGCGGCAGAAGCACAAACGCATTTTGATTTCTGTTTGCATGCCCTGTGCTCAAACAATGATGGCGGAAACGGGTATGCCCAAATTGAGAAACGAGAAGAAACGAATTGGCAATTAAATTAAGTAGTAATAAGATATTTAAATTTTGATAATATGTATATAAAACTGTATAAATAAAATATATATCTAACTATTTTATACTTAATTATTTTTTTTTTACAATTTATATTTCTGTATTTAATTACGAACTCATACTCTAGAGAATTCTAGAGGGTAGCTTTTAGCAGAGATTACATCAGATCATACCTATTTCCACCTCAACATCTACTTCAGCTGCTTATAACAGGGTAGCTATTAGTCGAGACAGTGTCTGTTCAACTCAGATCTCACTTGTTTGGCTTTGTGGTGGCTCTTGGACTGGTCGAGTCGTCATCGCGAATGCTTGACTGTTCGCTTCGTTCGTCTGCCCACCTGTCCTCAGGCAGAACTCAAATGAAGCTCAGCTGTGCTGTGACTTGGCGTATTTCAGTATTCGAGCTATAAAAAGCATCTTCAGCTCGCGCACAAATTTTAATCAGTACGAAAAGCTGCGCTCGTTCACAACTGAAGCCGCTAACGTAACGCATTCAGAAATTTATTGAATACTCGTGCTCAGGTGCAATAAAAGTGAAACATTAAACTAACGGCACCAAAAATGTCTCACAAAGTGAGTGTGTGTGTATGTGTGAGAGAGCGGGAGAGAGAAAGAAAGAGAATTTCTTCTGTCTGTCTGGCATGTGATCTAATCTATAACGGAATCTTTCAGAAATCTGTGGTGCTGCTATTGTTCTTCGGCTTGACGCTGCAGTTGAGTGTGGTGCGAGCGGATGTATCGCACCTGGACTATTCCATCTCAGCTAGCCCCCAGTTAGGCGTATATCACTATCCAGCGCCACGTGCTCCACAGCGTGCGCAGCAGCATGTGGCGCGTCAATTTGTGGAGCCAGCGCTGGAGCATGCGGCATTCACACAGGTGCTAACCAGCCGTGGCTATGTGTTTGGTGGTAATCCACCAGCAGCATCAGCTGCACCATTGATATCACCAGCACCAGCAGCACCAGCAGCACCACCAGCATCAGCAGCAGCAACGGGTCGTGCCATAGTCACCAATTCTGATGGCAATTCACTGAATCTGAAGCTGCCCGTGCCCTTTGGCCTGATGCCGTTGAATGTGGCGAATTTGCCACTGCAGGCGGGTGCGTCCTACGCCACAGTGCCGCACACCACTGGCCTGACCTCCTACGGTACCGCGCAAATACAAAGGCGCTGAGCAGCACAGCAACAGCAACAGCAACTGCAAAAGCAAAAGCAAAAGCAATTTATATATACGTATATAAAATAGATTTCATAAGCATCGATATTAGTTGAATTAACTCTTCATCACAGAGCCAACTGACTGTTTTACTACCTCTCTGTGACTGATTGAGTATGCGTGTGTGTGTGCGTGTGAGTGAGTGTATGTGTGTGTGTTTGTATGTGTGTGAGCCATCTTAGTGATAGATATACGAAAAATATATAAATGATATTAAATAAAGTAAAAGCTACTTGCCATTTAAAGCTCTCTTGAATTCAAAGATCACTTTTTCCATGCCAGGTTCATGACCATCAAAGAAACCGTCCAGCCACCACTGCAAAACGCTTCGTCTCTTGGTGGTGCACATTTGCATATGAAGAGTCGAAGGTCGCAGCAATAGCAACCATAATAAAGATGATGAAGATGTCTTCATTGGAATCGATTGTCTATCGCACCTTTCACCTGCGAGCCACTACTTATCAAAGATCAATGATTGTTTACGCATATATGTGATGGTGGTGCGGCGGTGGTGTGGATAGTCATATACAAAAAATGATGAGCACCTCATTAGCATACAAGCGCTTAAAGTGCTATCTGAGTGCTCGAGGAGCTTTTCGTAAGGCCTTAAACTTGGCATTGATTTACTAGCCGCAAGCCTAACAACCTACCCTCTTCTCCTAAATCCCCTCCTCCCCTCTGTCGATCACAGTTGCTGATCCAACATCGAACCGGACAAGCGGATATGCGATTCATCAACGAACGGAACTCTGATCTGGATTCCTGATTGTGAGAAACCACTTTTTTTTCGCATAACTGGAATAACAGCAACCAAATTCGAAAACAATCTAAACAAACGGTACTCGGAGTCGATAATAACATTTCAACTCATCTCATATATAGTCTACATAAATGGCCATAGGCGCGAACGTCTGGGCGTTAAGGAAGTGAGCGGAAGAGTTTTCGAGAGTTTCGGAATTTCCGTATATAACCATCACATGACAGACTTACCCCATGCAGACAGAGCTCGTGATCCAAGCTCGATGTCAAGAATCGTTTACACGCCACACAGAAGTGAGCGGATGACAAGAGTTTTTTCGTCTGGCAAAAGCAATGCCGAACATTGAATACCCTTGCTTTCAATTGTCATAATATGCTAATATGCCCATTGAATCTTAAAATTGAATTCAATGCAATACTATTCAATTTCAGGCCAAACAAAGCCAATTTTATTTATTTTCTATAAGCAATTTGTATGACTGACATGTGTATGTTATTGTAATACGAATCATTTGATTTGGATTTCTGTTTTAGATTTATTTAAATGGACAAATCTATAATCAATAGATTGATGATATTGATTTGCAACTCATATGCTTGATAAATTCGTAGTTATTTCTCTACGGGGTTTCATTAAGATAAATTTTGTAGAAGCTGGAGATATTTATGTTAATGCTTATAAATATATAAAAATAACTATATCGAATTTCATTATGTAATCAATATATCTTACGTTGATATACATTAAAGAGATATACTCAAAAAGCGATGTCAACAAATCTACTTGAACCAAATAAAATGATTATTATCGTCAACATACGAAAATTCTGTTTATCTTTGATAAAAAAAATGTTTATATATAAACAATCCTGTACTCCATAGGTTCAGAGTTCTTTCAGCAAAAAATTTCGTGTTAGCTTTCATAGAAATCAAATTCACATAGGCTATATAGATAGAAAGATCCTAGATATGTTAATGTACATCATATGGCCTGTGGATGCAGTTCAAGAAGCTAATCAATTTATTTAGTTCTTCTTTAGGTTAGCTTGACTTTACTTTGTCTAAATATAGATTATTCATTTGTATTTATTTATTCATGTATTTAATGATATTATACATATTATTATTGATTTTATATATTGATGATGATGAATAAATGATTAAACTAAAAACAAATACTTCAGAGACTACTAAATGTCATTGATATGTCATTCATGTCAATTTATTTAAGAATAGGTTGAAGCTAAATCCAAAGAGTATTAAAATGTGAATACAGTTATTTACATACACACATACACATATACATGCCTCATGCATGCCTCAGGTAGCATCAGGCATTGGCCTCTGGACACTTGAGCAGATCGTCTATCAAGGCCTTGAGTTCATCTCGAACAAAAAATGCGAAGCCCAGAAAGAGAAGAGAAGAGAAAAGAAAAGAGAGAGAGATGCATATTATATCTGATATATGTATCTCAGAGGAGGCGAGGCAAGTTGATGACGCTGTCGCTGCTAGCACGTGACCAGCCAAGATTCAAGCGTATTGCTCATTAATTTCTCAAGCCGGTTTCAGCGTCATCAGAAGAAGAAGAAGAAGAGGCATTGGCTGTGTGGCTAAAACAGTTGCTGATTTGACCACATCGCATCCTGTTGTTGGCCTCTGCTAATTTAGGCTCAAGGTCGACACAGGATGCGATGGTGAAGCGGCGCAATTGAAACTTTATGAGCGATCGTTAAATGCGGCACTAATGCGACACGCGCTTTTATGGCCAACTTAGTTTCAAATTGAAAATTGAGGCTAATACGCTCGAAAAGCAGCAATTGGTAATTGGCAACCACACAATTGACCCACTCGACGCCATCGGCTGCATACAAATGCGAGCACTTTTTGCGAAATTTTTAAATGCGTCGGCGATTGCGACTGCGATTTGGACTTCCTACTGTTGGTGGTTCGTTGGCTGATGGCTGGTGGTGTTTGTGGCTGGTGTCACTATCAGAGGCCAAGCACGTGCCACCTCACACAAAGAAGCGACCAAAATATGCACGAATATCGAGCAGAATGCTGCACTGACTATAGCTATATAAAGCGCAGTTATTGCCTTTAGCAGACATTATCAGTTCAGTGCTTCAACCACCATCTGACAACCACAGTCAACATGTTCAAATTCGTAAGCCGCCGCTTCAATACCTACACTGGAACCTTATTTAATCCCTTTTAATTTTGACAGTTCATCATTGCCGCCCTCGTTGCCTGCGCCGTGGCCAAGCCAGGCGTTGTTGCCCCAGTCGCTGCACCACTTGCCGCCACTGGCATTGCCTATGCCAATGCACCACTCTATGCTGCAGGTGGCAGCAGCCAGGTGGATATTCGCAATAACTATGATGGCACCCAGTCCTCCTACACCACCGCACCGTTCGAGCTGACACCACCCTACTCCAGCCGCTATGTCTCGGGCATTCCAGCTACCTATGCTGCCGCACCACTCGCTGCTCCCTTGGCTGCCTCTCCCTATGCTGCTCCACTGGCTGCTCCTTTGGCTGCCTCTCCCTACGCTGCTGCTTTGGCTGCCTCTCCCTATGCTGCTCCTCTGGCTGCTCCCTACGCCTCGCCCTATACCCTGGGCTCGCCCTATGCCGCGCCCTACAGCTTCGCTGCTCCCGCTCCACTTGTGGGTTAGACGTGCCTTAAAGAACAAACATGTTATGTTTTCCTAGAGAATTTTCAATCAATAAAATCGAATTTTATTAATTAAAAACAATTATGCAATTTTCAATTTAAAATGCACGACTACAAGATACTCTCTCGCATATTTTCAGCAAAAAATTTATAGAGAAAACTTCCAACTGACACTTTAGCATTAGCATAAAGCTTTCTATATAGAATACCAAATAATAAACTTCAAATTCAATTAACAGTCGTGTATATCCGCTTTATACTCTTCAATTGAGTAGCTCATAAATTGCCCTGTTCACGTTCAACTTTCAATCGGTTTGGTCGCCTATCAAAGCGCGGCAATATTTTATGTAAAATGTCATAATCGTTTTCCATTTCGAGCTGCACACAAATAACCATCCACTTATATAATATCGAGCGGTGCAAGAAGTTATTGGCCCCTTCAGGTCAGCACCACCATAAGAAACAAAACGGAGCGCAGCGCCTTCTAAACAAATGTAAACGCGATGACAACAAAGTCACGATTCATGATTACCAAATCGTTTGACCATAATGCGGCGGTGAGGTGTGGTGCATTGGTGTGTTGGCTCAACGGAAAGTGAAGAGGTGCACGTGCAATTTGGCCACTCGCCAATTGATTTGGCCAGGCTTAAACGCATTGATTGCTATAAATTAATTGAGCTGATCCATTGTCAGACATTGATAGCTACGTCTTCGACTCGAGCGGTCAACAGCAACTGAGCACAAGGACAGCACCACCTGCACCACTCACAAAAAACTCAAGCAAGATGTGGCAGCTGAAATTGGTAGGACCAGTGTGCACCACTGTGGCTCCAAGCACCACCCTGACTAATTCATTTCCTTTTCTTTCAGTCTTTCGTTTTGGCCTTGGCTTTGGTCTGCATTGAGGCTAAACCGTCGCACCACTTTGATCATTTCGATCCTCATTTAAGCCACTTCGATCACCTTGCACCGCTGCACGATCATTTGGATTATGCAGCGCCGTTGCCGCTGCAAGAAACCTATTTACCAGCTCCGGCACCTGCTCCACTAGCACCTGCACCACTGTGGCCAGCACCACTTGCACCTGCACCCGCGCCCGCACCAGCTCCCGTGTGGCCCGCTCCTGCTCCACTGGCACCAGCACCACTTTGGTCTGCACCACTTGCACCCGCACCCGCGCCAGTTTGGCCTGTTCCTGCTCCTGCACCACTGCTGCCCGCGCCAGCCCCGTTGCTGCCTGCGCCAGTACCACTGCTGCCAGCGCCTGCACCACTGCTGCCCGCGGCACACACACATCTGCTGCCCACCACTGAGCTGCATCTGCCCACTGTGACCCAGCTGCTGCCCCCAGTACTTGAGGCGCTGCCCTTCAGTCACAGCTATCGCGCGATACCTGGACCCAAGAAGACGACCCACCGCGTATCCATTGGCTACGCTTTTCCCAAGCTCGTGGCTGCACCACACGCTCATCTGCGCGCTCTGCCCCTGAAGCTGGCTCATCATCATCATCATCATTCGCTATTTTAAACTAGGTTGAAGTTGAACTGGGAAAGGTCTATATATAGATATTATTCATAATACTCGTATTGTACGAAACCAAAGAAGTTTTGAGTCGTTTAGAAAATTATCAATGATATTATAAATTATGTATTTATACATGTATATACATATAAATATAAATAGAGAAACGAAAATTTAAAACAAAATTTTAATTGTAGCTACAAAAAATACAGAAAAAGTGGAAATGAGTTTGGAGTTGGGAGAGGAATAGAGATAAAAAGTGTAAAAGAATTTTTATTTTTAATAAATAATTTTTATAATAACTTCTACAAATATATCTCGCATAATGTATCTGTCTCAAAATGAAATCAATTTCCTTGTACGACAGTGTAAAATGCAGACAACAAGTTGCAACTAAATCAAATCAGGAATTCCAAACACACGGAGAGAGAGAGAGAGATAGAGAGAGAGGGAGACAGGGCCACAGTGAGTGCGTCTAAGGTAGGCGCTGTAGAATTGGTATTTACATGAGCGCTATCAATAGGAGTCGGCGGTGCAGAGAGGTAAACAACATTTTGTACACGCGACAATTGCAGTGAAGAAATCGAATATTAATTGAAATACAAAGCGATGGCAGGAGAAAGAGAAAGAGAAAGAGTTGGAAAGGTAGACAGAGCGAGACAGTGGCTTTGGGTAGTTGACACCACATTGTGCGTCACGTACAATAAATGTGGCTCATTAGTAGGTGAATATCGATGCCGCCAAAAATATATATATACATATATAAAAACAAAAACCAAAATAAAACGAAAACTTGCTCAATGGCCGAATGTCGGCCAGTGGGCTAGACAACGTTGATGGCCAGTGGTGGTGGTGGTGCGCGCGGTTGTGGTGTCGTACTTTTTCGTGCAATTATGAAAGTGGGCGTCGATAATACGTAACAGCTGGCCAATTGATTATTAAGTACAGTAAACGCCCTTCGCAGCACGGCCTTATGTAGAAAGTCTTGCAATTTGCTTTTGGTATGCCCCACCACAACCACCCACATACAGTCAATATGGTCTGAGTGATCAGATCGCAGAATTATAAAAACGCCCAACACCTGACAATTGAACATCAAAGCTTAGTTAGCCCTCAAGCCAACCACCCAACCACAATTCAAACAAAATGTTCGCCAAAATTATGGTAAGTTAACAACGAATCCTGTTTGAAGGACTTGGATTTCAATTCGACTCCATTTGACAGCTCGTTGCTCTCTGCGTGGCTGGCGCCCAGGCGGGTTTGCTGCCCTTGGCCGCACCTGCACCACTTGCTGCCGCTGGCGTCGTGGCACCTTATGCCTCCAGCTTCAATGCCCATCGGATTAACCACGCCGTTGCCTACCCAGTAGCACCACCAGTTGCGCCAGTGGCTCTGGCTGCTCCAGTACCAGCTCCAGTGGCATTCGCTGCACCACCCAAGGTGGCGTTTGCTGCTCCTGCTCTGGCTCCGGCGCCTGCCTTCGCTGCACCTGCCTTTGCCGCACCAGCCTTTGCGCCCGCTCCTCTGGCTGCTCCTCTGGGCGCTCCTCTGGCCGCTCCTCTGGGTGCTCCTCTGGCTGCTCCTCTGGGTGCTCCCCTGGCCACGCCCTTCGGCTTTGCCGCACCCGCCCGCTTTGGATTGCCAGCAGCAGCACCACTTGCCGTGGCACCCAGATTCCCAGCACCAGCTCCCTACTTCCTGTAAATACACACCATCCTTAGCTTAGACTTAGCCCTCATCCTTAGACCAAAACACCCACTCCTCTAGTAAGCACAATGCTTGGCGAATAAATATTTGTATATCAATTTATTTCAAATGTCTTCAACTAAATCCTACAGCCGCACGTTCTTCACATGCCCAATGCGCTGGAAGAGCGGCACATGCTCGAAGGGCGTGTGCGAGACGGGCACCGAGTCGTAGGTGACATGTGCGATCTTTGTGAGTGGGGCGACAATGGTGTAGCCCGGATGCTGTTGCGGCTCCCCAGTGGCCGGATGATGATAAATCACGGCCGTGGGCTGATGATAAACGAGTGTGGCAGTTCGAGCTTCCTGCAGGGCCAACAGCAAGAGAATCGTGAATGTGACGCAGGCACGCATTCTGAGAGCTCACCGATGTATTCCACTTTCGGACTGCAGTTCGACTAAGCGCGATTGAGGTGCTGACTCAAGCGCTCGCTGCTTGGGGCCTGCCTCCTCCATGTACAGTTAGAAGTTTTGCTGGTCGCTTCTTCCGAACAGGTTTCTGGCATCTGGCTGCACTTCAGCACAAATCATGAACCAGTTGCAACACTCATAGTTCCAGCCGCAGCCACAGTTGACAATCTCCAATATAAACTCCACTCACATGAATTCCAAAAACTCGTTTTCAAGTTCAAGTTTAAACACGTCGCTGATCGTTTGATGCTGTTGTTGTTGTTGTTGTTGTTGTGGTTTATCCAAGTGTCAGTGACTCTTTTGTAGAGCTTATGAATGTAATTTTAGTTTTTTCTTCTTCTTCTTTTTTTGGTTTTGTTTTCAATTTTATGGTATACCCTAAAAACAAAGAAACTAGCTTAAGAGCGGGTATCATAATCGTAAAGTTGACAATGTAAAACGTTATCGAACCTATAAAGCCAAGTTGATACAGAAGCCTGTTGAATGTGTGTTTTAACAATTCGCAGAAACCACAAGCAGGGATGGAGCATTTGCGAATATAATAATTGATAAGTTGAGAGTTTGGGAAAAGTTAAGTTAGTTTGCTAAATAAATGCACTCTTATATGTATATTGTAAACATTCATAAAGCATAAATGCTTGCATACAAATATATGTGATAGGCAGCAGAAAATCCTATAAATTATATAAAAATGCAAAAATAGTATTTAGATATAAATAAAATGATTAATATGAATACTTTTCACATTTATCTTTTTCTTCTTCTTGTAATTCTACTACCTTACGCAAGAAATTGCAATATTAATATATTTTTCTAATCAAATTCGCACTCTAATAATTTTTTACAGCGCATCTGGCAGTCGTTCAGTTGACTCTAACGAAATCATCTTCTTTAGTTTTAGTTAGTGTCAAAGCTCATTTAGTGGCTTTTTAGTTAGCCATTGTCTTGTTTTAGGTTTATTGTCTTAAATGTGTTGCGGGTTGCACAATCTGTTGACGATCGACACTCCGGGCCCCTAGAGAATTGATTACAGATCTCTTTGTTGATCTGCTCTTTATACATAAATTATTGCGTCACACTCGCGACTCATAAATATATGTATATTGGGAGCTCATTGACCTTATTTCAAATTGAGTTTTCAGTATTGGATTTGAGCATTATTTTTAAACTGCGCTCAAACGATTCTAGCCACAAAGTTGCAGCAGGAAATCGTGGCACGCAATGCAATCGCAGTCACGCCCAAAACTTTGTCGCCTGCTGGCATGTTGCAAATTAAACACTTACCCAATGCATGCCGGACCACATTGCGTATGAGCAGCGCGCGAAACGAGTGAAATGTGACTCTGACCAAATGCACCAAATGCAACGAACACAAAATAAAGCCACGAAAGCTGACCAAGTAGATTATCTGAAGCAGCCCCAGCCAATGGTGTCCAAATGTAGTGCCCATTAGATCATCGACAGCCCAATTTTGGTGGCAAGCGAACCGAAGCCGCCGGTTCCTGCAACATATAAAAGACCCACGCAGCGAGCAACTGCAGCACCACAAGCATAACACAGCTTTTGGAGTTAATCACGTGGCCATTCAACTAGTTAACAGAAACATGTACAAAGGAGTAAGTGGAAGCACTATAAGTGGAGCCAAAACGAAATATTAATCCTAATCCTAATCCTCGGCAGCTTTTACTGCTCGCAGCGCTTTGCTTGAGCTACTGCATGGCTGCACCAGCACCAGAACCAGCTCCGGCACCAGCACCTGCTCCGGCGCCAGCACCGGCACCAGCTCCAGCGCCCAGCCTTGGTCACGACTATTTGGGCTACGGCGGTCTGGGCCTGGGTCTAGGCGGTCACTATGGTGGCCACTATGGCCTGGGTCTGGGCCTGGGCTTGGGCTTAGGCTACCATGCGCCCATCGTGAAGACCATTGCAGCGCCCATCGTCACGAAGACCATCATTGGCAAGAGCTATCTGGGCGGCTATGGCTATGGACTGGGCCATGGCTATCTGGGCGGCTATGGACACGGTCTATACGGCCATGGCCTGGGTCTGGGCCTGGGCTTGGGTCTGGGCTATGGTTATGGCCATGGCTATGGCTGGTGAGCATAGGCAGAGCGTGTGAGAGTCTCCAAAATCATAACACTTGTAATCCAATCCGAATCCAATAAAGCTAAGCATTACTCTTGATCAATACGAAATATGTGTTTAATTCAAAACTCAAATTCACTTTCTCTCAGAAATTTTGTGTGCATGCGAAATGAAAAGCAATAGGGATCCACAATCCATGTTCATGTGGCAATTTTTACCAGCCATGGCCCAGGCTCAGGGCAGGAGCAGCATACGATCTGTAGCTAAGACCGAGTGGCGAAGCCAGACCAAGTGGTGCGGCAGACAGGCCAAGTGGTGCGGCAGCCAGGCCAAGTGGTGCACGGGCCAAGACTGGTGAGGCATAGCTAATCCTGGGAGCCAAGCCAATGGGGGACAAGGCGGGGCCATGAGCCAGAGCGGGCGAAGCATAGCTAATCCTAGGAGCCAATCCAATCGAGGCAATCGAAGGTGCGGCCAGGGCGTGGCCATAGGAGATGGCCGGGGCAGCGCCCAACGACAGAGCCGGAGCTGCGGCCAAGCCACCCAAGTAGCCAGGAGCAGCAGCAGCGCTGGCCAAGCAGCAGCAGAAGGCAACCAGGATCTGGAAGTTGTTCCAGAACAAACTTAGACAGAGCTGGCTCTGGCTCGATCAATGCGAAAACTTACATATTTGAACATGATGCGAATGGAGTTTTAGACGAGGCGAGAACACAACGTTTAATAATGCCTGCTAACTGGGCTCAAATGCTTTTATAGCCGAATTCGCGTCGGGCCCAAAAAGCAAATTCAAATCTTTATAACGAGAATTGAACTTTTACTTTTGTTGGAGGCTGTGGCGACGAGACTTCGTGTGCGCATGCAAAGTGCAACTCGTGGTTGCAGCACAACAACGATCAGGGCGGTGCAGGAGGTATAGGTGGTGCTGCTGCTGGTGCAGGCGGCGGCTATTAGAGACCCGCCCTGGCCAATGCGGATGTTTGGCATAGCCAACTTAGTTGCAATATATATATATATATATATACATATATATTTATATATATGTAAGTCTATATAATCAAGAAATCTGTGAGAACGAGTTTCGGAATAAAAAACATTTAAGAACTGGTCGCCGGTGCGTGTTGCGCTTGATATTTTCAGATATTTATCATTTCCAGCGAATGGTTCGAGCAATGCGTAAATTGGCCATTTAGCAGGATTTCAATGATTAAGTCTTAATTACAACGTTTGCTTAAAGTCAAATCGATCTGCTACAATCATAGCCACAGCCCAGTTCTAGGCACAAATTAATTGAATGTCGGTAATAGTAGCACTGAGAATTCAAATATATTCATTGAACACACTTAAGATACAAGATATAAGATTAACTAATACTAAACTGATATAAATATCTTACAAATTTAAAAGAACTTTTATAAAATTAAATGGCTATTAAATGAACAAGGTGAGTTTTAAGAACTTTTTTAGTTTAGCTCAAATTTAAATACATTTTCAAACACTTCAACTCTGTCACATTTCGCTCAGTGTAGTGGTGTCACAAAGCGCGTTGTTCGGCTGATTGCCTGAGCCGGACTTCTAGATCAACTTTATCTAGGGCAATTGTTGTTAGCTGAGCCTTGTGGCTGCTGCAGCTGTCAGCGGCGTCGCAAGGTCGTTCAACAGGGGCCTCAACTCATAGACCCTGTCAACTATGCCGCTGTTCACAAAGAGACTTTAAATGCAGTCATAAATTCATAGCTATCGACTAAGAGCACAATGCAAATTGTTGTTGTAATAATTCATATATAAATATTTATTGTTGTTACAGTTGTTGTTGCTGCTGCTGCTGCTGCTGCTGTTGCAGCTGACAGCTAATTGCAGCACAGCTAGCCGCCCCACACGCATAAATCAGATCAAGCTTTACGTAAAACTTAAAAGGCCAACTTTTTAAGAGTGCCTGCCTGAGCCTGCCACTATGTCTGTATGCCCGTTGGCTATCAGTGCCACCTGCACCACCATTCGGCCACTCGTCGCTACGCCCTGCGGAGCAATGCGAAATTGACTGCGTAAATCTTAAACTCCCCTCAGTAAATGGAAAGGCGGCTGTCCGCTTGACAATGGCCAGACTCTGGGCAATTTTCAACGGGCTGTGATTATGCGTAACTTACGCCCAGGCAAAATATTTGCATACAAATGCATTTGCCAGGTGGGCGACACATTTATGTGCAACTCTACCCAGTATAAGTGGCTGAGATGAGGTATATAGATGCTGAAAGGTAATTAGACGAGATAGATAGAGAGACAATGAGAGAGACAGAGAGCAAGGGAAAGAGAGAACGAGTAAGTAAGAGCGTGATAGAGGGAGACATAAAGAAAGAGAGGGATAGAGATAAATAGAAAGAGAGATAGAAAGAGAGAGAGAGAGAGAGAGAGAGAGAGAGAGAGAGAGACGTAGTGCGCGACGTGGAATATCTGGTGAGGTAAACACAGATATGATTTCTTATCTAAAACCTTGAATATAGGAATAGCTGCCAAAGGTATAGTCAGACAGAGAGAAAAAGAGAGTGATAAAGAGAGACTAAGCGACACATGGATTATCTGGTGAAGTATAATCAGATATTATTATTTATTCTTAAGCTATCGATATTCTTACTTTAACATATATTTAATAGATAATTTCTTCTATAAGTTTCCCTGGCCTAGCCTCTATCTGAACTCCAGATGTCATGCAACATTCAGTTTAGAAATTACCCTAGAGTATTTCCCAGTCTATCATACACAACTAGTTCACTCGTTACTTGTTTGGCTTTTTCTTTTTTTTTTTTTGGCTACTTTATGCAGCGCAGGCAATTCTAAGCAGGCCGGTTTATGGATTCATACAGTGAGCGCTAAATAATTAAATTCAATTAAAATTTTGTCACTAGCGCAGCGCGCCGATTAAGATCGACCTTTATTGATGACTGCACAAATGAAGTGTGTCAGCTGGCTGGTCAGTTGCCTAATTGTTGGCACAGTGTGCGCCAACTGACAGTCAATACTGTAACCAGTCAAAAAATAAACCGAAACCGAAACCGAAACCTAATGTAGTTAACAGCAGGAGGGGAGCTGATTAAAATGGCAAACAAGTTGCCTGGGAAATATTCGATTAGTTAGTCCATGAGCATTTGGCCTAGCCAATTATGAAGGCGTTGCAATGGGCGTGGCGCTTCACCCGGTTCGTTAATGGCTACAAAAAAGAACCAATTTGTAGGCGTCAAAAATCATGCAATATGCACCCAAAGAACTTGTAAAAAAAAAAAAAAAAACACTCGCATTTGATTTAATTTGCAATACGTTCGACATTTAAACATTTTAATGAAATGCATTTTGTATACAAAGCACAAAAAATATATATATTACAGCAAGAACGTTGTCGGCACCACGCGGCGTATGATTAATGCACTTGCCACAAGGAGTGGCAAGGCCCATTCAACTGATGCTTGAGATTTGAGAGTCGCGTCTATTTCCCCATGGCGCCTTTTAATTAAACGCGCCAGCAGAGGCAGCGGCAGCAGCAGTTAGATGCGGCAAGCTCTGCAAATGCTGCCAGCAGCTGTTGCTGCCACACGCAACAAACGGGGCACGTTTCAATTAAAAATAAGCCAAGAATGAAGCAGCTTCAGTTATGAAAGTTGAGATACCCTAGCTGAGCTAATGCCTACGACATGCGTAGGTGATAAATAGAATATCTAATAACGGACAAGAAAATATATACCTCAAAAGAGATGTCTCTATAGATAAATGGCTTACTATTTAAGAAATAAACATCTGCCTAATCTAAAAAAATATATCTAGATAACTCTGTCTATCTATAGAGGTAAAAGATATTGATATATACATTCGAAGTTTAATATATGTACATACACTTATAATTTCTTGGAGCAGTCGAGTATAGCTCTTAGATGCATGCTGAAAGACTGCAGGGTATAAGCAGCATATAGTTAATGCAGCTGTGCATAGACACACATTTAAATACCCTAGATCATACATATATTAAATGATTTATTTTTATATTATAATTAATACAAGTTTGTATGTCAATATTTTATGTGTACTTATATATGTTCTTCAATTAGGCATTTATATATATCTTTGACACTTTACTCTCTTAGGTAAAGCCATATTACATTGATGAAGAGAGAGAGAGAGAGAGAGATCCGAATCTAGTTCTTCTAGCAATCTATATATTACCACATCGTCGCTAACCTTCTTCATTCAACTCTCCTCCAATTTTGCAGGGTATACCTCTAAGAACCCATGGCTTGACAGCTCACAAATAGTAAACAGTGAAAAGGGCGCAGCAAAACAGTGCCCGAGGATTATGCAATGCTTCAAAGTCAGCATCGATGCCAATGAACTTTTCGTTCAGGGCTTTAGGGTTCAGGGTTTTTAGGGGTCCAGGATGTGTTGTTTACTTGACTTGGTGGCACGTGTGGCATGCAATAATAATTGCTATTTAAGCTGCTTATAATTATGACAAATGGCCTCATCATGGCTTGTAGCAATGGCCTAGCGCAATGTCTGCTCTACCTGCACTGAATAATTGAAATATTACCAAACCAGGGCCAAATGCTCATTTTGGTTGGACTTTACTGCCCAAGCTGAAGCACGCACACAAACAAGGCCAACAAATCCTAACCACTTGCTAGCCACACTACACGATAATCCACATTCCTAACTCAAGAGCTTAGTCACTTCCGTCTCGAAGCTGTCGGCTCAAGCTGTAGCTCAGGCTGTCGTCAGCAGCAGCTGCCTTCTGTGGATGCGATTATCATAATTTAACGCTTACCAATCCTCTGATCAGCCACAAATTGCCGCCGACTACGTACTGCTTACGTGCCCGTCATTTTAACGTAACCCAGTTGCAAGTACACACATATTCCATCAGCTTCTGCGAGCTGCGAACTGCGGACTGCGCATTTTAATTGTAATTCAAATTAAAAATAGAAAACTATTGACCAGAGGGTTGGCAAGCAGCTGTGCAACCAAGGTGAAAGAAAATAGATAGAGGGAAATGTTCCTGCAGAGGTCAACTGGATCTTAAACTGGGGATTGCGTCGGAAATAATATAAATGAAAATACTTAAGAGCTATTTAAGAGAGCAGTCAATGTAGCTAAAAGATATCCTAGAGGAGTAAAACATGATATGGCATGGAAAACTTTCAGAAGGAAGCCAGACTTGGATTAATTTATACTAAATGGAGGAAATAAGAAAAAATATTCAACTAAAATACCAAAAGTAATGAAATAAAAGATTCACAAGAGTCTATTACGTTTTACGCAAAGTGCATTTAATCCAACAATAATATTTCCACTCTAACCATCATTAAATAATACTAAAAAAAAAAAAAACTCAAAAAAGAAGAAAAAACCATAAAGATGAAACAAGAACCGTGTAGAGGAAGCGTATAAGGTTGGCTCGAGGAAATACTATAAATTGCTTGAGTCGAGGATCCAGATCAAATTGTCAGGTCGTTATCCATGCTTAACGATAGTAGGCGGCATAAGGATAAGCAGAGTAGGCAGCAGCATAAGGATAGGCAGAGTAGGGATAGGCAGCGGCAGCGGTGTAGGCGGCGGTATAGGGTGCGCTATAGGCGACTGGTGCGGCAGCGGTGTAGGCGCTGTAGGCCAGTGGTGCAGCAACAATAGCGGGCTTGGCGGCGACGCAGGCGACAACGGCGAAGAGGCACAGAGCGAACTATGTAAAGGATTTTTCAGTTATAGAGGCAGGAATTTTTCAGCGTCAATTATTTGAAACTTACGAATTTGAACATTTTGATTGATTGTTTGTTTGTAACGAGCTGCTTGTTCTGAAGAACTTGACTGATGCCTACTGCAGCATTTGCACGAACTTATATACCCGAAATGCACAAAAGATTTGAGGGCCCCAAACACCAAAACAGAAATAAACGAAACTAATCAAATTAATAATTATTATGCACGGCGAAACGTTCGGATGCTCTTGCCTGCCAATTGAGCCGTTGGCTTGTCGTATCAATTCACGCCAAGGAGAATCTTGGCAACCAAATTTGCACTTTACTTTTAGTTTCATTAGCGTATGGGCTATGGGCGGCGGGCGTGGGGGGAGAGTGCGAAGGGGGCGGGGTCGCTGTCCAGCCAGACGCAATAAGTATTTATAAACGTGACGCAAAAAAAAAAATTAAAAATATAAAACGTTGATCAGCAAATCGAACTGAAACGTTGACGGACACGTGCTTCGCATGCAAAGCATGTGCTTGGGTTTGTGACCCACTCGCATATTCATCGAATCGAACATCCATAAATGAATTTATAAAGCTAAGCGACTGCCCCACATGCTGTTTCATTTGATCAGAGGAAAGCGCTTAGAACACAATCATGTATAAGAAATTACTCAGCTTCAAACGCAACGCGGATAAAACACACATAATCAACGATGCCGTGGAGTCTAACAGCCAAAGAGCAATTGTAGTTCCAGCTGAAGCGAACAACTGCACCACTTATTGCAGCTGCTGCTGCTGCAACAGCTGTGTATCGACGGAGGATCGCTCTAGGCGCTGTCAACTCTGCACTGCCACACTCGTGTTGCCCAGCTGTGTGGGCGCCATACGTGCACTGCAATGCAACATTTTGCAGCAAACTACAGCAGCAGCAACAGCTCAGAGGCAACATCAACATCACAGTTGCTGCCGAACTGGCAGCCAGTGGCTTCCAGCCTCGGAATCCTTAGCCAGACATAGAATGCAAATTGTTGCCAAAACTCGTTGTTGTTGTTAATAGAAATATTTATGTGCATTGCCAAATTTAATCTAAATATAATTTATAAGCATTAAAAAATATACAAAATATAATATATCCTATATAAATATGTAAAAAGTTTATTCTCGATAGCGAATAATACATACATTAGATTATGACATATATCCTGCCCAATTGAGCAACGATTTCACAATGATTTTTGTTTCTCTTCCTGTGTCATTGTCAGTTTCCAAATTATATTCCAGTTCATTTTACTGGTTGCAGTACTCAGCTTACATTAGTATAAGTGAGAGGGTCACAGTTTCTATTGAGTTGCTGTAAAAAAGAATCCATTTGAGTTTGCGTTCTGATTGCACTCTTTCTACTTATGTTTGAGTACGAGAAAAAGGAACAAACATAGTTGTCGGAAGTATTTCGCTTGCTTTTGCTATGTAAGAGCGAGATGGCTACATGGGTCCTCCGAACATGGTCGCTGAGATTTTAGTGAGCGAAGAGAGCGCAACTAAAAATGGCGACTCTTGAAATGCAGATATGAATGAGAGCCCAATATGAAACTTTATTTTAGAAATAGTCAAAAATAATGCAATTACAGTGAAAGGCGATCAGATTAACATTATCTTAACATATATATATTTATATGTGTACATATATTTTTAATTGTCGTTGTTTATAAACATTTAATTTTATATAGGCAATTGCATTTTATGGCTTACAGTGACAAATTGTAGTATTACGTGGTGTAGCTCATACCCGGATCTTTGATGATCAGTGTCTTCAATGAATCATGCTGCTCATTTGAAGTATTTTCTAGAATAGCCTGTCATAGCTTTAACTTTATATCGTACAACAACTAGCTTTCATCACAAATATCATTGAAAGTTATAGCTTGAAACATAATATTAAATCTATACCAAACAGGATACTAAAACGTTCGTAAGGCACATACACATACAATATATCTCTTCTAGCCAACTCTTTCATACTCCCTCAAAATTCAATTTAGAAAAATTCGATTCCATTGCTACAACTTCCCATATCGGGCTCACAAAAATAAATTCACAGTCAATAATTCCTTTACACAATTGTTGTTTTATTCCAAAAAAAAAGGAGGTGAGTTGAACCGTTGAATGCATCATTTACAGGTATGTGGTATAAGCAGCGGTATAGGGATAGCTGTAGGGATAAGCGAGAGGCGCTGTGTAAGCGGCGCTGGCAACTGGAGCAGCAGCAATCGGTGCAGTGTAGGCGGCGGCAACAGGAGCAACGGCAGCGTTCGCAACAATGGGCGCGGCAGCGATGCCATTGAAATTGCGTGCCACATACTGTGAGCTGGTGGCAGTGACAACAGCAGGAGCCGCATCCACAAGCACCGCAGGCTTCGCCTCAGTCAGGCTGCAGGCGAGCACAGCGCAGAGCACAAAAAGGGCACCAGACTGCAAACAAAAACCAATTAGAATTCAGTGAAAAAAAAAAAAAAAAAAAAAAAACACTTTAAATAAAAAATCGCACCAGTTTGAACATGTTGAAATGTTTGGTAAGAGCTATCAAAGTAGACTATGCCAGAGAGTATTACGATTGCAGTTTTATAGCCGCCGCAATATGCGATGTGGATGAATTCTATACAATATAAAAATTAGAAGCAATACAAATTATAAAAGACAAGCCGAGCCGAGCGCCTGGCTACGTGCCCAGCCAAAAGCAGCTGGAAAGGTCTTTTGCTTTGGGTATGTCGAGCACGTCGCCAAAATGTGAGACCATAAAAAGTTTTGAAGGCAGCCACCAAAAAAAAAAAAAAAACAGTGAACAAACGCTGCCCATCTATATATTTTATATATGCATATACGAAACAGTAGCTGTTCCGATTAAATTTTATGCGTTCAGTTAACTGACCTGCCCTTGTGTGTGCGCGCAGAGACGAAAAAGTATTTGCCCGACTTTGTGGCCTGTGGCATGTGGCATGCAGTTAAGCGGATTGCATATATTCACTCGATTCAAGGCCAAGCGCTGACAGTGCAATTTACTTATGCAATGAACAATTCTTCTTTTTTTCAGCCAGTCAATACAGTCTTAATCCCTGTTGCAGCATTTGCGTACCACAGTCAGCGTTGCATCAATCCATAGGCCATGCAACATGAGCCTACGCCATGGCGTGGACGTTAAACCCATCACAACTATTCAGTTCGATCTCTGCAGTTTGCATTTTAAGCACTTAAAGCATTTTTCGTAATCGCAAAAAAATATATGAAAAGAAAACAAAGCCCAGCCCGACATTCCTTATCATTTGGAAGCTCAGAGAAGTTACTCAAATAAATATCAATGCTCCAGACTACAAGATGCCCTGTAGGTAACTGCATATTAATGAATTTTAATATATTCGAGCTCGCTTTAGGCTTACTTAAGAATTCATAAGAGAGTTTTTAAGCTATAAATGCGTTTAATTTTAAAGTCAATAGAAGATAGCAGGAAGTTGATATATTTGGAAGGTGAATATTTATACAAGAATTCGTATTTCCCAGCAGTTTTATAAAAGTTTTGCTTATTAGAATTGATTCTCAGCTTGAGAGAATTCGTCTTATATATACTCTATATAGAGAAGGTATACATATTCGAGTAAATAGGCCACAGTTAAGGATGTTTATCCCATGGTTTATTAGAAATCTAATTAATGTTAAAAATTGTAATTATATTAATGTAATTAAGAAGCAGCAGCTAAACTTCAAGTTAGCCGGCGAGCCCATAAGGGCAACAATTTTTTTTTTTTGAAGACGAAGCCCACAAAGGGATAATTGATGTCCCGTATGGCTTATTAATAAACTGAACATAATATAAGATAAATGCATATTTTAATGATGTTTTCTTTTATGTTTATCTATCATATAAATAAGCATATAATTTTTTTGCTAGAGCATACTCCCATTTTAATTGCATACAGAGCATTAAAAACAACGATAATCTGCTTAAATATATACATATATATATATATATATGATACATACAAGTATATAATATATGCATATATCAATCGACAGCATTGTGCCACAAATTCCGTTGCACTTCTGTAAAAAACTTACAATTGTAAATTTCTCTTGCAGTTAGCGAAAAGCCTTCGCTGCGTGCGGTTCACAATGCGTATACGCAATGCTTGTCTCCTTCTACTGTTTGTCCTGGCGAACAGTGATCCTGGCTTATCGGGCGATGTCTACATGAGCTGCGATGAGTTCGAACAGCATATGTACATGGATGCCAGCGATGCCTTCTGCACAGTGACGGGCTTCGTTGTGACCCACAGTCAAAATATTGTGGTCAAAAACTTTCTGCCCGGCAATTCGGTGAAGTTTATGAAGTTCTACGACTCGACGCTGCTCTCGGTGCCCTTTCATCTGTTCGAGACATTTACGCACTTGAAAACCTTGGACGTGTCCTACACGAGCATCTTGGAGCTGACGCGCAACACTTTCAGTGCGGCAAGCAATTTGTCGTATTTGAATCTGAGCTACAACAATTTGACTTCCGTGCAAACGTCTGTGTTTATCGGAGCGAATGCATTGATGCGCCTGGACTTATCGTACAACCGCATCTCGCAGCTGAGCGAGAATGCATTTTGTGGTCTGCACAATCTTAACAAGCTGCAGCTAACGGGCAACCGCTTGACCGATCTGCACAAGGACATCTTCAAGGACAACGAGTATTTGGAGTCGGTTTCATTTGAGAGCAATTTGTTAACCTATATCCAGCCAGAGGTCTTTAATCGCATGCGCCGCATCAAGGAAGTAAATCTATCGAATAACAAGCTAATACGCATTCATCCGGACACGTTCACGGAGGCTGCCAGCTTGGAGAGCCTGCTGCTGGCAACCAATTTACTGGATGCCTTTCATCTGACCAACAAGAACATTGTCCATCAGCTTCATTTGGATTACAATCACCTGACCAATCTCACGATCAATGCAACTCGCTTTGTGCGCGCCAATTACAACAACATCAGCTCGATTCACATGCATCAGGCGCTGCAGCTGGAGACATTGGAGCTGCGTGGCAATCGACTGGAGAGCATAGCGAATATAACAAATCTGACTGCTCTGCTGCATCTGGATCTCTCCTATAATCCCATTGGATCCTTAAGTGTCAGCACCTTTGATCAGCTGAAGCGACTGCGAAATCTCTATTTGCGTGCAACTGGCGTGCGGGAGCTGCAATTCGGCATGTTCTCCAAGCAAAAATTCTTGGAGATACTCGATCTGTCGTTCAACAACTTGACCAACCTTAATCTGGATATATTTGTGCCCTATCTAACGAACCTCAAGCAATTCTTTGTCGATGGCAATTTACTGAACGATGTGCAGGGCAATCGCAGCTTCGCTCAGGCTTTTCCTCTGCTACAGAAACTGGGCATCTCGAGGAATCGTTTCAATTGCTCCTATCTACATCATCTGCTGATACCGCCCTACCTCACCGAGAGCGTGACCCTGCACATCGAGCCGGATGATAGCACCGACGAGACGCCCCACATACGTGATGTCTCCTGCATTAGTGCATCCAAGCAGGGCGCCATCCAAGAGGAACCGATGCAGGCATTACACAAGCAACTGGAACTGCTGCGCGCCCACTCACAAAATCTCGAGCTTCACTTGCACTTCATGAAATTCTTCTTCTATGCAATGGGCGCCGTAATCCTCATATCCTTGGTGGCACTGATAATATTGCGCTGGCGCAAAGTTCAACGTTCGGGTCGCTACAATCGCAGCAGCATTGTTTTCCATTCGAATGGCACAATGGATGCCTAGTATCTCGTTAGCATATAGCCAAAAACAGAATTAAATTTAAAGAAATACTATTATAAATATATAAATAAATATATATGTTTGTATATATGATAAGACCACACAACCAGGAAATCTTTTAGAGCAAACAACCAAATGACGGGACAGATAAAAGACAAAAGACCTCGACTCGAACTTCCTGCTGGCTGTTGAGATAAACGCCAGGCAAAGACCTTGAACAGAGCCCCGACAACTATCTCTTTCTTTGTCTCTCTCTATATATAAATTGTAAATAAAAGATAAAATGAGTAAAGACAATTTGATTCCGAGTTTCAGTTATTTATTTTTATTCGTATTCGATTTTTGCAGATGTGTGTTTGCCGGGTCGCCTTTATCTACTTCCTGAGGAGCAGAGGAGCTGCGCTGTAGGCGGCAGCATAGGGCGATGCGACGTAAGGAGATGCCACATATGGGGATGCCACGTACGATGATGCCACATAGGGAGATGCCACGTAGGATGATGCCACATAGGGAGATGCCACATAGGGTGCGGAGTAGGCCAATGGAGCCACAATTCCTGGCTTGGCTGCAGCGCAGGCAATCAGAGCGAAGACGGCGAGGATGATTGACTTGAACATCTTGAGTTGTTTAGTTTGTTGGTTGAACGTAACTGATGATGATTGCTGCTCGAGCTAAGGCTTTTATACACCAGCCAGCTAGTAGGTAGAGCCTTGACGCAGACAGTGTGCTGGCCCAGCTAATGGGCCAAGCGAAGCTAAATTTACAAATTGTTTAAGCCACTTATGCATATAACTGCCAATTGGGCTGGCTACGTGCAATGCCTCAGCAATTGGCCAAGAGAATACACCATGCACATTGCTCAAGGTCTTCACGAAATGGTTGAGTCCAATTTGCGTATATAAACCATGGCTCGACACTTGTTTAAGCATCAGTTACATTTGTTTCATCAACAATCGTCAACCAACCAAACAACTAACTAAAAATGCTCAAGTTCATCGCTGCTGTGGTCCTCGCTCTGGTTGCCTGCGTCGCTGCCAAGCCTGGCATTGCTTATACCGCACCTCTGGTGGCTGCCGCACCCGCCGCTGCCGTCTACAGCGCAGAATACCATGGCAAGTTCGCAGCTCCCTATGTGGCAGCACCCTATGTGGCATCCCCATATGTGGCATCTCCCTATGTGGCATCTCCATATGTTGCCTCTCCGTATGTGGCTTCGCCCTATGCTGCCGCCTACACAGCCCCTCTGCTGTTGAAGAAGTAGATGACTCACTCACTGGAACTGCAAAAAATTGATCATAATTTAGGGCACGAATAAAATGTTGAAGACACAACTTAAATATTTGCATTTATTTTTATTAGCAGCCTAAAAGTAAGCTACACTATTTTCGTGAAGCTTAACCCTTAGGAGAGGCATTTGAGTAAAAAGCACAATAATCGAAACATTGTGAAGAACATTCAAAAAAGAATCTGTTATTCGGCCATTCTTCTGTATTAAAATTGCAGACAGCCATGAGCTACTTACGCTTCGCTAATTCGTTAAACTAATTATCTCTTTCTATCATATCAGATGTTAACTGCACACCAGAAGATCATGATTTGCTCTTGCTTCAACGACCACTATTCTATTGCAACACACACTAATAACCCGAAGGCTTGAGAGAGAAGATAGCAATTAGTCGTCATGTGTCTCTCTCTCGTGTTGGCATGCGTGTGATTGTCCGAAATCCAGACGATCAAAACGGAGAGCGCAAAATTACCGTTACATTCGCATTGTTGTTGCAACTGTAATGCTAGTGTTTTGTTTGTGTTTGTGTTAGACATCTTAGCTGCATGAGAGAGAATGCGTAAATTACATTGTTCTACTCGTTGCGTCCTTTTCTTTCTTTCATGTTGCTATGCATATATTGTTGCCAATGAGAAATGCGCTTGAGCTTATGCATACGTTTTCGTATATGCCATGAGCTGCATCGTTCCATGAATGTTTCTAGCTAAATAAAGGCAGACTTTGATGAAGCAAATATTTTCTTTTATTGGGAGTACTCTCTGTAACTTAATTTATAAATAATACTTTAAGCTGGTCTTACTCTCAATTACCAAAAGCAAAGCTGTTGGTGTTCATGAAATTAAACGTAAACGCAAGATTAAGCGTTAGATTTCCAAATGCCAATCGATCCAACAATGGTTTGTAATTGAATGGAAATGAAAACGGTGGCTTCTTTTTTTTCTTCGTGGTATTGTTTGACTGCATCAGATGATAGAAGCTGTTCATTAGTTGCTGCAAATCCTGTAATAAATCCCTGCTCTGCACAACTCTAAGCTGCAGCTCGCTCTCATCAGCAGTTGAGAGGGGCAATAAATGCAGTTCATTTCCCGTAGCTTGTCTCATGCGCAGCGTAGGCGTAAGCACATATAGATGCAGAGGGACGGCGTATCGCAGCTGTAACACCACAGTCACAGTCACAGAGATCCACAGCATCCGCGGCAACTGCGCCAAAGATGAAGCTACAGTTGTGTCGCCAAAATAAAAGACGCCTACTTACTGACCAGACCATTTCACTGGCTGTAAACAAACTAAAGCAGCCGGCAGCTGGTGCCGCGACTTTTATAGCCGCAGCCACAAAGCCTGTCCCAGAGCCCCAAAAGAAGAAGCATTTAGTAGATTTCCCAATCAAGCTCAAAGAATTTATTTCATTTCAGGCCTTTCGCCTTAGATGACCGCAGCTCATTTAAAGCCATTTATATCCAGCCGTAGCCATGTCCAATGGGCCGTACAATGTTGTGAGTGGGCCAAATGGGACGCACCACCTGCACCGTTTGCAGCGTCTGCCTCGGCCAGCCAAGATACGAGGTGCTGCCCAGAATCGGTGTGGCATGCAGCAGTCCAGGTGCCGCATAGGCAATGGCCACGCACAGCGATAGCAAGACCAACTGCCAAAAGTGTAAGCAAATTAAAAATGATATGAACAACTAAAGCGCCAACTACTACACACCAGTTTGTACATGTTGAGGGCGTTTGGTTAGTGAGTAGAACTGAAACTTGTTGCGTAGCTGTCAGAAGACTCGTTGATTAGCTGCACAGACTGCAGCATTTATATAACAAGTGGCAAGCAGCAACTATGGGCGATAGTCTTTAGACTACATGCAACCAAATGCTCGACCTTCGTGCTTTGATATCTTAGCTTAGCCGGCTTTGTTTGGTTTTTTGGTCCAGCTCACATTTCATGAGTGAATGACTTGAGTAGTCGTCTCTCAACTCGAGTTACACACTATTCTCAACCGCCAGGCCAAAACTTGCAGCAATTTACTATATTCTGTTGCGGCTACGACTACAATTTTGTGTGCCATGGACATGGAGTGGAGAAGCGCATTAAAGAGCATTGAGCACAATAGAGCGAGTGCATTGAACAGAGTAGTAATAGTTTCATATTGAAAGAAAACTATTAAAAGTCTAGGAAATATATACATATCTCGCATGTATATATAACAGAAATAATACTAATTCAATTCAATGAACATCTAGAAAGCACAAAAAGATATTAAACTTTGCCATTTAGGCCAAATAAAGGTAAACGAAGCTGCGTATTTCCTTTCAATCAACAGCATCAACAACAACAACAACAACAACAACTGGCCGGAACTGACCAAAACAGTAAATAGAACGCAGAAATATATTGAATAATAAGTACACGTATACAAAGGACATTAATTGAGTAATGCGTAGGCATTTCTTTTCACACCTACATTTTGTCCAATCAATGGCCAGCCCAAGGAACCGCAATCGGAAAACAAAGCGCTGCGCACTTGGCAAACTTCTCAGTGATTTTCGTACAAAATTTCAAGGCCAGATATGTAAATACGCCCACCGAGGCGGAAGCTGTAGCTGACCTTGAAATTCATCAATGCGCACTTACACCTTACACCTTATTTGTTGATTTTGGGCCAGCGTGAAGGAAAACAAACGAATAAGTTGTAAACAGCTAAGAGCAAAATATTTACCATTTGCCATATGAAGGAACTGACAACGAATGGAAAGGGAATTGGAAATGGAAATGGAATTGAAACTTCAACAGCATCGAACAGAAGAGACCGCAGCAAATGAGTGCGAATGAATGAGGAAGCGAGCAACTAGTTGCATGCGGCTGCATTGCATTCCCAAGTTCTTTAAGCCTATCTGGTTGGATGCGCATGACAATCAACGACGGACAACGAGTTCAGCTCCTTATACTCTGCATGCAAAAGAGATGAGATGAGGGTATGTGAGACTAGAGAAATGACATAGACGTTTTTTTATGGGTAAACTGAGTGAGCATATTGAGAGCTTTGCGCTGTCTGAAGTAGAAAATGTTTGACTTCTCTCAAAAGTTCTCTCAATACTAATTCAACTCACTTTGCACTCATCAATCATGCTCCACAATTGGGTATTTCAGTGTCTACACTTCACATGCAATCTAGTTTAGCTTCTCTTAAGTCTACTTTGTCTCCTTTGGACTGCAGTCAATCGATCTGTGAAGTACATTTGCAATTGCAGCACCATTCAAAGTGAGTTAAGGGCTTCTTTTAGAACTGCCGCCACAAATGCCTTTGACCTTGGTGTGGGCATACTGGCTGCTGCCTATAAAAGGGACCAATGCAACTAAGCGAGCATTCAGTTTGTCTACAGGAGAGGACCATGAAGCTGGTAAGTGAAGCGCGAGCTATAGACAAGGCTAGGCTAGGCTCTAAAGAGACTTGAATTTAGCTAAAGTGCAATATATTCCATTTTGAATAGAAACTTGGAGCAAAAGTTTTGATAGACAGGAATATGCATGTCTTAAATGCATTAAGTTAGTGCAAAGAAGTCATCAGAGCAGGCAGGAAGCTGAAAAACTATAGAGACTGCTCGAGTTATAAATAGAGCCTAAACTAAAAACAATTACTATGTACAAGAAATCCGATAGCAAAAGCTCTTATATGCATATGTTATTTATAAACATATGCCTTATCGCTATAATCACGTAATATTGTAATAATGAGATAAGCAAAGTCTGTTCTGATTGGCGCTTGTGGTTAACTTGAGCCAGTTGAGAGTTTACATAAAGTTCTGTGATAATATTATCCAATTGTGTATGCAAGCTTATCAATTATGAGCAAGTGAGAAAGAGAGGCCCTAAATTTGCCAAGTGTGAGCGCAATGAATATAAATTGAATACATAATTATTTTGATTTCATTGGACAACCGACTACAAATAGAGGCCAAATGGTAAATGACCCAATATTCGCTAATAAGCACCATAATGAGATGCAAGGCAAACAAATTCACTCGACTTATGCAGTAATTATAATATATTTATATATACAATTTCACTCGACTTGTGCAGTAATTATAATATGTATAATTATGCAAATAACGTAATGGAACTATTATTATCTTGCAGCTAATTATCTTTGCTTGTCTGCTGAGCCTCGCATTCGGCCATGAGGTAATCTACACGCCTGCCTATAGCTACTATAGCGCACCTGGAATGACCTATGCACTGCCATTGGCCTACACTCGTCGTCTGATCTCGCCGGCCTTACAGTCGCAGGTGTATCATAGCGTGGAGACAGACAACTCATATCAGCAACAGTATCGTGCGGAGTATAAGCCACTGACCTATGCATATCTTTTCTGAAAAAAAAGGGGAAATAATTAAGCGTGAAATTTGAATAAAGTTTATCAGCCCGAAAGTTCGAATTTTGTTCGTGTTAAATTGTATTCATATTGTCTGAGGCCAATGCGTCAAAACAATTTCCCTACCTAGAGTGTCTGCGCTCTGGTCTATTGAACTTTCAGTTATTGGCCTCGGCACAAGCGTCAACAATTCATGCCCAGGCATCAGCCATCAGCCATCAGCCATCAGCCATCAAACATCAGGCAGCAGGCTAGGTGCACAATAGCTTCGTAGTTTTAGCCATATCATATGAACCCTTCGCACCTTGAACCTCTCCACAATGTGACGTTTAAAATAAATCACCACTGATCCCATAGGAAGTGTATGGCTCAATTACCCTACCACGTCAGAGCTCGTGCAGCAGTAGAAACAGCCGCCACATTGCACATGGAAGCCGTACCAATGCCGTGCCAATAAATCCTGCCGTAGAGCCAAAACTCCTTCGTTTCATTTTACATTTTTGCTTTGGAAACTTTTGCGTTTTGCTTTCAGCACGCCCAAAAACGTGACCAGCCGCTGGTCACATGGATATGTGGGTGTCCGGCGCGCAATACGCACGCAAATGCTGTACGAAAAGATTCAGCCCAACTCGGACTAAATATCGCATAAATTAATTAATGTTTGATTGCTTTTCATACACTAACCAAAGCAATCAACAGACACAAAGTATGCCATGATTATTGCAAGCAATTTGTGCCAGATTGAAAGTGCTTGTGGACATTTTATTTATATATAGACAGATATTTGATATATATATAAAGAAAAGAATTTTGTTCAAATGCGAGTATTGAGAATCGTTTTGAGCAAGTTAAAAATTTGTCAATTGATATATTTTGAGAGAGTTATGTAAGGAGAATGACTCAGCTTTAATATATAAATAATCGAATAAACAATTATAAAAAAATCTGAAGTCCTTAATCTAATTTTGAGCTCGAATTAAATGTAAATTTGTGAAAAATTCTATTTGAGCTTTAAGAGCTTTAATTCAATTTAAATTTATTAAAAATTATATATGAGCTTTAAAAAAAACAGACATGAGAAAGAGTGAGTCGAGTGAATATCAATAAATGATATTCAAATATTCAGTCCGCCTTTTGACTACCAAATTGTTGAAAATGCAGATGATTCTCAGAGTTTCAACAGTCTAGATTCATATAAATTTCTACTATTTATTGGGCCTTCCATTTGTGAGAGCATCAGCAAGTCGCCTTATCAAAATGTCAATCACAATATTTTCTTATGCAACCACAATCCGATGCCCAGACGCAAACCTTATGCAAAGCAATGAGAAATTGTTATTCTCATTTGTTAGTTGATTCTTGTGCGATATCAGTTTCAGCAGCTAAACAAGTTTTCCATAAAAGCAGATGGAGTAGAGGCAGGAGAGGAGAATGAGAATCTCCAATGAACCATAAATACAAGGCAAGGCAAGACCAAAATGCAAAAAAGGCTGTTGCCTGTTGGCTCTAATGGTAATCAGCTCAACGGCCCGAGGTGAGATAGGCCAACAGCTATACAACTGTCAGAAGCAAATACACAAAGTAGATGCAATCAAGATTTCCATAGAAGTCAAAGCCATGGGATTGCGCAATTATCTATGGCCATGGAATTCCCTGGATTAATTGGCAGCATTTGCTCACAGCTTGAGTAAACATCTGGAGCCAAGAACTATTTCTCAGTAGCTGACGAATTGGAGAGCGAGCCCCAAGGTAAAAGCAGACACAGGCCACGGCCTGCCTAAGTAGGCAGCTTCTTGGAGCCATTAGCGCATTAGAGCCATTAGCTTAGTATACTTTAATGCCATCCTTGGAGTATTCTTGCAATAGTTGTCAAGTTTCTGTCTCTTGAAATCCCAACAATATTGAGCTGCTCACGAAATCTCAAGCGCAGTCAGGGGACAACAGGTGACCAAATCGCTGCTACGTGACATTGTCTCATGTATATGTATATGTATGCATGTATGTCTCTCAAGTTGAGAACGACCTCAACGACAGTTGGCAATGCCATGAAACGGGAACTGAGAACAAAATGTGGACTTAGATAAGCTGCACGCACTGAAATTTAGTCAAGTGGCAAGCTGATTACATCGAAAGCGCCCTATTTATAGGTGCTCTGGTGTTCTATTCCTATCAAAAGCAGTAGCAGCAGCAGCAGCAGCAGCAGCATTGGCAGCAGCATTGGCAGCACGAGAGCCAACAGCCATGGCAAATGCTAGCTGCATAACCGCGATGCGTGCCAGCAACGTGCGAGTCGCAACTGGAGCCCAAAGTCATGTCAAGCAAATTGCAGTCAGGCAGATACACAGCATTAGCCATGGCAGAGCTGACTAATAGAGCCTTTATGTAAAGCCAATTGCTGGGCGGCATACGAGCATGCCGGCAAACAAACTGATTTGACTTGATTAAGCTGATGTTAACTAACGCGTGGGGGATGAGCGAAAGGGTAAACTACTTAAATGAGCAGAGGGAATTTGATAGACAGATGGATGGCGCGCATAAAGGGGGAGTGGCAGCTCGAGAAGGAAATTGTATGAGTGGAAAATATATACACATAAATGCTTCGCTATTAGTTAGCTTGTAACTGTATTTATATATCTATCTGCAGCCTAAGTAATTGAACCGCAGCAAAGCATGCTAGATTCAATTGTTATAATTATATATCATGATCTTAATAATGACATTGCTAAAAGTAAATTAGTTATCATGTTTAGCAGCAGCATTGCATTTTGAATATTATATATAATATTATATATATATTATTGCTTCTTTTTTCATTCTTTTTCAGTCAGATTTCAATGATTTAATGATAATCTGTGCAGCTTGTCTTAATTGTTCGTAGGATGAAAGATTACATAGACTGCAATGAAAGTGTATCAAGGCTGCTAACTGCAGATACACATCCTCATATGTGAATGAAATGAGTAAGAATGTTATTAATGACTTGACTTGACTTGAGCGGCTTCCCATGCTTTTCATAAATTCTGTACTAGCTAACTTTACAATGATTTGAAATTAGCTGTAATTTTTGATTATTTGATGTTTCTTCTATAATTTTACTTGTTGGGTTTTTTTAAACATAATTTTATTATATATGTACATGTATTTAATTTCTCAATGACAAAACAATAAGAAATAACAAAATACAGCATACATAAGGCATCAAAGCTCAGCGGTAGTTAAATGAGCAATTCCTAGGAAATAATGTTAGGAAAAAATTGATTTTAAGAACACAGCAGTTAAATACAAATTGTTGAGATTTTTGACCCAGCAGCGGACACATTATAATGACGCGACTGTATTAGTATGTTTTTAAAGCTAATTTATAATTATATACGCTCAAATTGGCCAAAATGTCGTTCACATTTACAATGAAGAAATTAGTCGGTTCAGATGTGGAATTAGTTAATTTGCCTTGGATAATATAGGCATGGCATATAGAATATTGTAAATATAATTACTACAACACTCAACGCTATGCACTTCAAAGAAAATTCTGAGAATTTTGAGGCAACAAGAGAGACAAAGACTTTAGCAAAGAGAAAGAGAAATCAGCCAGCTTGAAATTTCATAAATTTATTTATATTTGATAAATTTAAAAAAATAAGTATTTATTAATATATATTAATGCATTCAATCAATTGCTAGTAGTTTCTAGACAAGTCCAAGGGATGACCCAATTCCAGGAATATTTTAAGCTCTGATTCAGCTGAAGCTGTTGCTGCTTGCCTTGCAACCCACGGTGCGGGAGATTTGGCAGTTTTGGGACTTCCCACATGATTTAGTTAGGGCTATGTGAGCCTAGTTAGGCAGGTGTGATTCACGTGTAAATCGGCAGCAGCAACGTCAGTTGAAAGTTTGATTCTAAGGTGTTGGAGCCGTGACTCGAGTATGACGCGCAAGGGTCACGTTCTCCATCACGCACTCAATCAATGGGTGAAAGCTCAAAAAGTGCAAAAACGTTTGAATTTGCCACAGCAGCCGAACAATGGCACAAAAAAACGGAGGGCAAATGCCAAACAGGCAACTGCCAACTGGCAACAGGCAGGCAGCAACAATCACGTTGACAGCAGGAAGCAGGAAATCCAAATAGGCAACAGGTAGCACGAGCCACGCGTAAATATCGTTGGCGAGGCAAGAATTCAAATACAGCTGCCACTGCTGCTGCTGCTCACGTTGTGGCTGCCACGACAGCTGCTTGGTAACTGTTGGCTCGGAGCTGGCCGATTCGTAGCCAGCGCACGAAGTGTCCTCGTCCTGTGGGCAGGATGTGCGAGCTGCTGTCTGCGGGACGGTGTACGCCGCACGAAGGTTAAACGCGAAGCTTTTCGAGCAGCAGTCGACATTGAGTGCAGCTATAAAAGCGACGCAGCAATGCCTGCCCCAGCAGTTGATGCCAGCAATCGTCGCGAAACGCATTCCAAGTGAAAGTGAAGAAAAATTCAGAGCCCAAAACTAATTTTGAGCCAAGAACTATTCAAGAGAACTATTTGAAAAAAAAAATAAATAAATAAATAAATAAAAAACTTTAACGTGAGATGGATACGCTAACTCCCAACAATTGCTCCAAGTCGAGCTCCAAGTCAAGTTCCAATTCCAATTCCTCAATGGATCTGGGCGAGAAGCAGCTGAAGCAGCAGAAGCGTGGTTCGCGTGGCCAGAAACTGTCGCGATCACGCAGCCTGCTGCAGTTGCTCAGCAGGCACCTGGGCAGACACTTTCAGCACCATCATCATCAGCAGAACGATACGGTCTACAGTAGCCAGGATGATATACGCAGTTCGTCCACGGATTCGTTCAGCTTGAGCGGCTCGCGCAATGAGTGCCTGGAAGGAGTGCTCAATGGTGGCTCCAGTCTTGATCTGGAGAACACTTCGCGCACATCCTCAGCCTCGTATTCGCCTGGAATGGAGTTCTATGACAACAATGCGCATATCTATGTGGAAACTGTTTATCGACCCGGCAGCGCCATGGAGCAACTTCATCCGCATCACTACGACGACAGCAGCAGCAGCGGCGCTGATGACGACGAACATGAAGATGAACATGAGCATGAGCATGACCATGAGCAGCAGCAGCAGCAGAAGCAGCGCCAGCGTGAGCATGTGGATGAGAATGAGAATTTGAATCAATTGAAGCCACAGCCACGTTCCTCATCATCGGCATCGACTGGCAACAAGGCTGGGCTACATCTGAGTCGCATCTCCATCTCCTCGTCCGTTAGCCGCATGCTGCAGCACTTTTCCACATCGGCGGCCACAACCGCAACGGCATCGCTGCGCTCCCTATCATGCAGCAGCACGCCGCTCCGGCAGCGCGACATCTCCTCGCTGATGAGGGCAAAGAAGCTGCTGACGCCGCACAACAGCAACACAAGCCACAACAGCCACAGCAGCAGCTGCAGCAGCAACAGTAGCAGCAACAGCAGCAGCAACAGCAGCAGCAGCAGCAGCTCAACAAAAAAATCAGCCAAAAAGGACAAGAAACAGCAGAGCATACTGCGACCTCCAGTGCAGTACGTCTACATGAAGGGCATGTCTGGGCTATACTCCCGCGTGCCCAGCTATGCCGCCTGCTGCCCCTATACGCTGCATCACATGTATTAGACAGAGCAGCGGCGTAAACGTCATCGCGCCGAGGACATTGCCCAGCGCAATTTCCGGGTGAAGGCCAACAGAGCAACAGCAAGAGCAACACACAAGGTGTCAAAATGGAGTCTGGGTGGGTAGTTTATAGGGAAAAGTAAAATGTAAAACGTGATGTAGTGCCTACAGAAAAAAAACAAACAAACAAGCGAATGGAAATGCAGCAGCGCAGCATATTTTATAAATATGTCGAAAAAAAACTATATCTACAAAAATATACAAGAAAATCTAAAAAATAGTTTCCATGTATTTGAATTATTACTAACAAATAATACATATGTGTGCAAAGCTATTCGATATTTAGAGACTTTCAGTTTACACAGTAGCTAAAATTTAGTTTATATAATATAATAAGTATATACCCTACCTAAACACACCCTCACACATAGACACACACAACACACTCACATATCTTCCCAAGTAGTTTTTAAACTCAACTTTTTGGAGCTAGGCTCAAATGAAAAATTATTATAAAAAAAAAATAAATGCGAAAAATCTATGAAAAATGTTTGTTATTTCCAATATATTTTGCACTTATTTCAATGGGCACTTGACTAGACAAAATTACGAATTTATCTAAGATATTTCAAAATTGTACAAAGCTGAAAAAAAAAGAAAACAATTTAAATATTATTATTTATTTACTTATAATACATTTCAAAAATACTTCCACACACTTTATTCTTTTCAAAAACTAAATACGAAATGCAGAAAACTGAGCAAAAAATAAGTTTAAAAAAACTTTAGCACCTAAGTAAAAATACCCTATATTTTTAGAGCATATAACCCTAAGCATAAGTCTAGCTGTCAATAAATAAAAAACAATCTAAAGAAAAAAAAAACTGAAATGTTTTATTTAATGCTAATATTTCAAATTCTCAACAGTTATTTTGTTAAAGCTTTTTGCTAAAGCTCTTGTGTGCGCTTGCGCATTGGCGGGAGGCCGGCTGGCTGCCCTGAGAACAGTGTGCATACTGTGCTCTGGGAACAGTTTTGTTTTTGGTGTCGCCTTGCGTATGCTGATGTAGGTAAAGTCCTCAATTTTCAAGTGGCCGAAGGACTCGACCTTATAGTTTTGACATACGATATCATGTCGTCTGCCACAGCCAAACTACATATTCAGGCTCGATGGATGACGTTAATCGGCTGCCGTTGCGGCAGCTGTTGTTGTTGCATGTTGTAAGTGCTCGCTAAGCCGTTGCATGCATTATTAATTTGCTGGCAGCTTAACATGTCTGCATTGTTACCTGAAGCTTAATAAGAATGTGCAGCTACGTAGCATAGTTAAGTGAGTCGAATATGCAAATCGAGCACGATTGATATGTTAAATTAAATCTCATATTGAGTTATATTAAGCTTGCTAATTGGCGTACGACATGAATAGAGTCTGCTCTCATTGCCAGTTTACCGTTTTCTAATTATACGCAAATTGATCGCGATTGGCTGCATTAGCCGAGAGCGTGATAGCCGAGAGCTTGCTTAGAGTTCGTGTAAAAGTTTTGTCCAATTGGTTTTGCACACGCATCACTTCTACGAGATTGAGAGAGACAACTATAGCTATTGCTGCATTTGCTACTTGCGTGTTATTAAGTGAGAGCAAGATGGCTACTTAGATCATTCAAACAGAGCCTTTATGATTTCGGTGAGCGAAGAGAAGTTGACTATAAATGGAGAGTTTGAAAAGCAAGTGGCATACCTGGACTTCGTTTTGCAGTACAGTTATAAAATTATAATGGGAGGTGCTCATATTAACTCTAATCTAACATATGTATATGTTTATTTGAGTGAATGAAAGCGAATTAGTTTTCATCTGTGTGTGTATTTCATCATGCAAGTATTGGCTTGAGCATTCTCTAATAGCTCTCTGGCCTTTATAGCCTGAGCGTGACAATGATTTCAAGTGAGAGACAACTTGACACGAAGTGGCTTCTGGAAACCTCGTGCTATATTTACTATGTTCTCAGCATTGGAACCGATCATTAGATCGTGGCATGGGAGAGCCAAACTTAAACAGAGGCATAATAGTAGAGATGAGTCAATTATATATGTGTCAACGTATTATATGTACTATATGTAATACATGTATATGTATATGTAATTATTCTTCTTTGCATGCATATTTACTTATAATGAACCTATATGTTTAAGCTCCCTTATTGCTAGAGACTTGAAATTTTTAATCTATGCTCATTTATGTTGTCAGACATAGGCAACTAAGTATATTGTAGGCATATCAGAGTGGTAAATGTTTATATAAATATAAATATAGTTAAATAAATAAATGCATATATTTAACTTCCATAGTTTAACTAGAATTCTTAGATTATTATAGCATACCAAGTACGACTAGCTGCTCAAATTTGTCGCTCCTTTTTATAAACAATACAGGAAATTTCACTTACCAAATGTCATTTGTATAAATATTGACCTTTAAATATCATCATCCTTTCGCCTAAAAATAAAAACAAGTTCAATAAATGTGTAGTCTTTGATACGTGGGTAACTACTATTATTCTATATTTAAATTGATAGTGCACAATTATTTGCAATTGCCTGAATGGCAATTATATTTAGCGCTTTGCTCTGGCAGATGAACAAAAGACTGTTAATAGGATTGACGTCAGGGGGCATAAGAATTACGCCTTTTAATTAGAAGATAAACAACAGCAAAACACGACAGGAACAATTATCGCAGTCTCCCCCGCACATACTAACACACCAGACACACACACCAGACACACACACACACAATGCTATTAAAACAACGGATTTCATTAAATCGCCATAGACAAATATCCAGCACTCGCCTCGCATTTCTCGCCCTTTGCCGTTCGCTCAAACCCAACCGCAACGGAGCGTAAAATTGGCAGTCAGTTGTATTTATAGAGCATTAAAATCAATTTTGTGCGTAATTAAATAATAAAAAAAAAAAAAAAAAAAAAACAATAATGACAACAAGAACAGCCACCACAACATCTTAGCGAAAGTGAGAACAATGGCTGTAATCTATTTTTGACGGCCTTAATTGCGGCTTACGAATTTTCTTGGCGACATCTTCGTTAAGCTAAAAAGCTAAAAGCTGCCAGCACCTGCAGCCAGCCAGTCCGCCACCCACATACGCCGGATATATCTGTGGGGCAATTAAAAGTTTAGAAATAAACTCAAGCGGGTTTATTTTTATAGCAAGTGTTGAGGAAATAGAGACAAATCGATGCGTAAACATTTTGCAATTGCGCTGCAAAAAACAATTAAAGTGCAGGCAGGCCACACACGACAAAGCAAATACGGCAAGTGCCACCACCTGGCCGCAGGCAGAGCAAACAAACAACAAAAACAATTGGTAAACAAATGCCACTAGTCAAATGTTGCCATTGCTGCCATTATTTATTAGGCAACAGCAACAGCCAAATAATAATAATAATAATGCACAACGCAGTAAAGCAACAGCGGACGAGCGAGCGAACGGGAAGATAGAGGGACCGGCAGACCGATACAGATAAACACAGAGAGAGAGTGAGAGTGAGAGCGAGAGAGCTATTGTAAGAGAGCGCTCGCTAGCGGCTGTTTGCAGCGACCACAGTCTGCAGACCGGGCGAGTCTATAAAAGCAAGCGGCAAACGATTTGCCGACTCAAACGCGAAAGGACAACGTCTGTGTGTACACACGAAGCGCTCAATACAGAAAAAAAAACAAAAAACGCCGACAAAGTAAACACGGTGAATGTGTCTGTGAGAGAGAGTTTATATGTGTGTGTGACCGGCAATAACAAAGACATTGGAAAAGGGAAAGCGGAAGTGCAGCGTTTATGCTGCTTGGAGTACAACAAAGTCAGCGGAAGTGCAGCAGCTTCTATATAACTGTCAGCTCTAGATAACAAGCGGAACTACAGTTTCTATATGCATTTCAAACTGCATAGACTGCAGTAAGCACTCGCTGTTAGACAGAAAAAAAAAACAGCGCATTTATAGACTACAGTAAACACTCGCCATACTCGCCACACTCGCCAGCCGCAACAGCAAAGTCTGTTAGCTCTAGTTACAAGAAGACTAGCCTTATTTCTACATACATTTTCCATTGCACACTGAGCGTACAGTAAGCACTCGCAGCCATGGCCACGCCACATGTCTGCTTTGCGGACGAGCTGCAGCAGCAGCAGCAACAGCCGAACAACAACAATAACAATGGCAAAAATTGGCTGGAATTGGAGCTGCAGCCGCCGCAGCACTCGCCCAGCCTATCGCCAACGCCACGCTATGAGCGTAACATGGGCTTCTTTCAGTTGCTCAGCCGACGCTTTGGGCTGAGGTCAAGCGTTGACCTAGTTGATGCAGCTGCACAGGAAGATGATGCGCACAGTTCATCGACCGATTCCTATTCATCGGCTAGCCGTGGCTTAGCTGCAGCACGTTTGGAGCTGATGTCCTGCGCCTCCAGCGAGACGAGCAGCACCATCGACATCGAGGAACAGGAGCAGCAGCTGCAACACCAACACCAACAGCAGCAGCAGCAAGACACGCGCAAATCGTTGACTCGCACGAGCTTCTCCCGAATGCAACGCCGGTCCACATCGTCATTGCGGCGCGCCTTTGAGAGTCTCTCGCTGACATCACGCTCGATGTCGTGCAGCGGCCCCTCGCCACCACCACAGCCACACCCACAACAACAGCAGCATCAGCAGCCGCAATTGCCATTGAAGTCCGCTCTGAAATCGGCTTCAAATATTGAGCTGCATCAGCGTCAGCACAAGCTGGCCACCAAATCAACGAGCAGTTCCAGCGCCTGCTCCAATTCATCCACATGCTCCACGACACAGGCGAAGCACAGCAAGGCAAAGCCGCCGCCACAGCGCATTCTGCGTCAGCCCGTCTCCTATACATATCTAAAGGGCATGTCCGGTCTGCCGACTCAGCGTGTGCCGCGCAGCTCTGTCTGCTGCCAATATGCGCGACGCTAGAGAGCGTCCAAGGAGATCGGCAAAGAGTTTATTATCTATCATTATCTATTCATAGCCAATAGCAGTTGATAGTAGTTCGCATAGTTTCACATAGCTCACACATGTTTACATAGTGCCAAAAGCCACGCCCATTCATTTCGAAAAACTGTGATACAATTACCTTTTCATATCCACAGCCGATCACATATTCATTTCACAAATGCAAAACTCCCAATGAAAATCCCAAAGAGAAAAAACACATTTGCCAAGACTTTAGCAAATAGAAATAGAAAATTTTCCACGCGGCTTTCGATTCGAGCGAGCAAAACCGAACGAACAGAAGACTGTCCCAAGGGAAGGTTTTTTACTGTTCAAAGAAGATTGCTTAAATTTAATTGAAATTATAATAAAATTAAATAATATTATTATAAAATATATTTACTGTACATTCGTGCCTTTATCCCAAATTCCAAAAAAAAAAAAAAAAAGAAACAAAAATTAATTTCAATTTTTAATTATAATTTTTCTAGATATATATTCGTCTTCTATACGTATTCAATTAGTTGCTGTAATGGGATCAAAATTTTCTCAGTTAAATATACTATAGTCTAACTTATAAATATTTATAAATATTTAAGTACTTTAACTTTGTTTTCGTATAAATATATATAAATATAAATTTCATTCTGTAGTTAAGATTTTGCTCGTCAAATTTTGAAATTAATTTTTTTTCTCGCACTCTTCGGTCGTAGGACTTCACATAGATAAGATGAGAAATTTACTAACTAACCAAACATTGCAATTGAAAACTGATTATATAGACAACGTATATATATACCATATACAAAACAAGATATGCATAAATTTACCGTAATGTACGTATAATGAACAAACAATCTAAGAATTCAACTATATATATATGTCGAGGCGCAATTAGTAAACGACACTTTAGCCGAATATATTTGACAATTGGTGAATGCGCTTTGTTCCGTTATTCGCCAGATGGTCAGCGTAGTTCGATGCATACATGCAGAAATGTTGCGTAAGGTTCTAAGTGGCGTACGTGACCAAATAAGGTTTGAAGGAGGTTTGAGGAAAGAGTTGCACAGGAGATAATTGTTGTGCGTGCAATCTTGAGTCACTGAGAGAGAAAGAGATCGCTATATATTCTATTACAATAGAATGTGTGTGAGCGATGTGGTATTGATGCTGAAGGCATTAACGTTGAGACAGTGAAAGTGAGCGGTGCACTCAGGATTATTCGCCATACGCAATTAACCCTGACAAGCGAACGATAATAATAGCGCTCTGACATCAGAAGTGGGATGCGGCTCGCTACCTAATGAAGTAAATGAACCGTGATCTTTTTGGCGCTGACGCGTGGTGTGCTACGGCAAATATAATTTTGACACAAAAGAACATAAAAGGCAGTGCGTTGGCGATGGCCTTGAGTGCAGCGATGGAAGACAGTGCATCAGACTGACATTTTCAAATGTTATCTGGAATGTTCGTTTATTAAACAGAAGATAAGTACTAAGTTAATTGGTAATAGAATTAACAATGTATTAATGTTGAAAGGTATTATTGACAATGAGAGTATTGCCAGTATATGTCAACTTTTGATGAAAAAAATGACTGTTTTTGGTGGGAGCATACTTGAAGAGAAGCTGAAGTTTTGTTGAGAGAAAATTTGACAAAAAAAAAATTGTCAGTTATTCGTCCTATATGTGACAGTCTCTCTGTCTCATTCTTCCATGGTGGCAATCATATTGTAATATTTTTTGTTTGTGGAAACTCGCAGTCGCGGCAGTATTCCTTCTTCAATTTTATGAGTTGATTCGCCAAACAGAAGGCAATGTTTTGTATCGCAAATGTCGAAAGCAGGGCTATGGATGAAGCGTTTGTAGTAATGATTAAAAAAAAAAAAAAAAAAAAAATATTTTGAGCTGCTCAGTATATAAGAAAGCGGAGGCGATTTGACGGGAAGCTAGTTGATTTGGCAACACTAATATTTGTAGTACACTGCAAATACTTTGCAACGTAAAACTAAATAATCATGGCATAGAAATGTTATTTCATGTTGTTGACGATGAATACTTAAAGAACGACATTGTGATTGGTCGAGAAATACTTTCGCAGGGTTTTCATGTCATTATGTCACCTGGAAAATTTGAAATTATTAGATCTAAATCTGTAAACTGTTGTTCAAATGAGGATATATTTTCTAAATTGAATACTGATCTTGTCGGTGAAGACAAAGATAAATTAAACAATTTATTAGAAAAATACTCGAAATCTTTTACAAAGGGGATTCCTTCATCTAGAGTCAGTACAGGTGAAATGAAAATTAAATTAGCAGACCCTAGAAAAATTGTTCAGCGAAGACCATACAGACTTAGCCCAAATGAAAGAGAGTTGGTACGCGACAAAATAAAAGAATTATTAGAATGCAATGTAATAAGGCCAAGTTGCTCCCCCTATGCAAGTCCCATGATGTTAGTGAACAAAAAGGACGGATCTCATCGCTTGTGCGTTGATTACCGTGAGTTAAATGCTAACACAGTTTCAGATAGATATCCATTGCCTCTTATAGCAGATCAGATAGCCAGACTTCACGGAGCGAAATATTTCACATGTTTAGATATGGCAAGCGGATATTACCAAATCCCCCTGCATGAAGAGTCAGTAGAGTGTACGGCTTTTGTCACCCCAGATGGCCAATACGAATTCTTGTCAATGCCGTTTGGCCTTAAAAATGCACCTTCAGTTTTTCAACGTACAGTCATGCATACACTTGGAGAATTAGCAAATACATTTGTGGTTGTTTATATGGATGACGTATTGGTGGTTGCTACAACGAAAGATGAGGCTTTAGAAAGACTACATATTACTCTTGATATTCTCACGGAAGCTGGATTTTTGTTTAATATTAAAAAGTGTTCGTTTCTTAAGTCAACAGTTCAATATTTGGGATATGAAGTGAGTGCAGGTCAAATTCGTCCAAACTCACTTAAAATTTCAGCATTAATCGCTCTACCGCCCCCTAAGTCCGTCTCTGCCTTAAGACAATTCATTGGATTAGCGTCTTATTTTCGCCAATTTATGCAAGGATTTTCTTGTTTTATGAAACCGTTGTACCAATTGACATCGGAAAAGAACGAGTTTGTCTGGAAGCCAGAACATGAACTAATAAGACAAAAGGTCATTTCTATCCTGACACAGAAGCCAGTTTTGGTAATTTTTGACCCACAATATCCAATCGAATTGCATACTGATGCAAGTGCTTGTGGATATGGTGCCATCTTGCTACACAAAATCGATGACAAACCTCATGTCGTTGAGTTTTTCAGCAAGGCTGCTTCACCTACTGAATCTCGATACCATTCTTATGAATTAGAGACCCTTGCGGTTGTCATGGCTATAAAGCATTTTCGTCATTATCTGACGGGTAGAGATTTTGTTGTTGTTACCGATTGTAACTCACTTAAAGCATCTAGAACGAAACGTGACCTATCTCCCAGAGTACAAAGATGGTGGGCCTATTTACAGTCGTTCTCATTTGATTTGCAGTATAGGGAAGGTAAACGAATGGCTCATGCCGATTTCTTTTCCAGAAATATTCCGACCGCTGAGGCCATCAGTGCCTGTAAAATTCCAGAAAAGCGAGTTAATTTGGCAGAAATATCTAGCGATTGGCTTATGGCTGAACAGCGGAAGGACTCTGATATTGCCGACATCGTAAATAAATTGAAAAATAATTCTCTTGCCGAAGACATTGCAAAAACCTACGAGTTAAGAGCAGGAATAATATATCGAAAAATACAGAGGAATGGTAGAACTCGATCCTTGCCAATTGTTCCAAGAGCATTTCGCTGGTCCGTAATAAACCAGATTCACGAGTCAATCATGCATTTAGGCTGGGAGAAGACTTTAAATAAGGCCTATGACTACTACTGGTTCGATAACATGTCGACGTATATACGAAAATTTGTTGAAAACTGCATTACGTGTAAAATGTCAAAATCATCCTCAGGTAAAATTCAGGCTAGACTTCATCCAATACCAAAGGTCGACACACCTTGGCACACGATTCACATCGACATAACAGGAAAGTTGAGTGGCAAATCAGATCAAAAAGAGTATCTTATTGTCCAAATGGACGCTTTTACTAAATTTGTCTATTTGACACACACACTTAAGATTGATGCTGACAATTGCATAGGTGCTGTGATATCTGCTATATCTTTGTTTGGAGTACCAAACCGCATTATAGCAGATCAAGGCAGGTGTTTTGCCAGTTCCAAATTTAGTGAGTTTTGTTCTCAACAAAAAATAGGTTTGCATTAAATTGCGACAGGTACAAGTAGAGCAAACGGACAGGTGGAACACATTATGAGTACCTTGAAAAATTTACTGACGGCGGTTGAGATGAGCAACCGATCTTGGCAAGACGCAGTGGGCGAAGTACAGCTGGCCTTAAATTGTACAGTAAGTCAAACGACAAAGGCCAGTCCTTTGGAATTGTTTATTGGTAAGGTTGCACGTCCGCTAGGGTTGCTTCCACCATGCGAAACGACGCAAAAAATTGATTTGGCCGATTCAAGAGCTCGAGCAGTGCAAAATATATCAGCAGCAGCAGCATATAACAAAGAACAATTCGATAAAACCAAGGCCAAGGTTTTCAGATATGAGGTAGGAGATTTTGTGCTGATAAAGAATGAAGAAAGGCAGCAAACAAAGTTAAGCCCAAAGTTTAGAGGACCGCTACAAATAGCTGAATTATTAGATGGAGATAGATATATTCTTAGGTCATTGACAAATAATAGAAAATACAAATATGCTCACGATGATATAAGGAAGTTACCAGAAGGGCATGTACCAGTTGAACTAGAAAGTTGTGATGAGGATTTGAATGATGTTGAGAAGGAAGCTGTTGAAAGAGACAGTATGGAATGAATGAAAAAGCTGTTGATAGAGACAGTATAAAAATTGAGAAACTGTTGAAAGAGGCAGTATAAAAACTTGAGAAACTGTTGAAAGAGGCAGTATAAAGACTTGAGAAACTGTTGAAAGAGGCAGTATAAAGACTTGAGAAACTGTTGCAAGAGACAGTAGCGAATTATTGAGAGTGAAACTGTTGCAAGAGACAGTATGGATGCCTGAAAGGCTGATAAGAAATGTTGAGAGAATTGGTCATAATGCAAGCACAAGTGCAAAACTAATGTTTTGATCATGGCGTGTGGCGCATAAGATGATGTGAAAAGAAACCAGTTGGGTTTACGATAATGAATGAGACTGTATGTATGGATACCTGAAGAGTTGTATGATTGATAGTGCAAAATCAATGTAAAGCGAAGCCAGAGTGGTTTATGATAATGAATTAAACAACAAGAGAGCTGAGTTAAAGAGTAATTAGAAGTGAGACTAGAAGAGGAAGATAAAGTTTTGCATGACGCTGTAACATGATTATAGTTGTAATCAAGAAATTTATAAGATAAATGAAATGATTAATACAGCAAGGCATTTTTGTGAAATTACACGAGGTCGTGTTATGGTCAGTATGGCCGAGGTGGTTCAGTAGAATACATAAAGCATAATTGTCAGACACGGGGTGACCGTCCGAGTGAGACAATAATTAAAATAATATTTCAAGTTTGAAATTTCCGTCACAAGAAATAAAACAAAATAATGATAATAATAATGATAATAATAAATAAATAAATAGATTAATATAGATTGACTGACGAAAGATTATTATTGAAAATTGCTTAAGTGAAATATTAAAAATTATTAATTTGTAATAAGATTATGATAACATAAGGAATAAATGTTAAAGGTTTTTTGAAAGAAGTGTTGAATTGAATATTTTTCAAATGTTGAGTACACGAGGACGTGTAAGTGTCAGTATGGCCGTGTCGAGGCGCAATTAGTAAACGACACTTTAGCCGAATATATTTGACAATTGGTGAATGCGCTTTGTTCCGTTATTCGCCAGATGGTCAGCGTAGTTCGATGCATACATGCAGAAATGTTGCGTAAGGTTCTAAGTGGCGTACGTGACCAAATAAGGTTTGAAGGAGGTTTGAGGAAAGAGTTGCACAGGAGATAATTGTTGTGCGTGCAATCTTGAGTCACTGAGAGAGAAAGAGATCGCTATATATTCTATTACAATAGAATGTGTGTGAGCGATGTGGTATTGATGCTGAAGGCATTAACGTTGAGACAGTGAAAGTGAGCGGTGCACTCAGGATTATTCGCCATACGCAATTAACCCTGACAAGCGAACGATAATAATAGCGCTCTGACATATATATAAAACATATATAATTAAACAGAGATAATGGCATAAGCAATACAGTTATACACACATATATACAGCCGATTATAATGATATATATATATATATATATATATATATATATATATATATATATATACATATATATATTCACATTTACTTAATCATAAGTTAACTATTTACCAACAACAACAGATAGAAGCAGCTATTAATGAATATTTCATTCACACAGCAAGTTCAATAAAAAGCGAGAAAATAATTTACACCAAAAAAAAATATATATATAGTTTTATCTTTCTTTTTTCGCATGAAAATTGCTATTTATGGGGCAAGTTTAGCTATTTGAAAACGTTTATCGTGTGAGTGACCCACTTGGCGAAGCTCGAGAAGTTGCCAAAAATAACAATTACAATGAATCAAGGCTAATTACAGCAACAGAAGCCCTTTTGCAACATTGCGTATACGTCGCGTATGGCAGGCCTGATTACATTTATGCGCTGCTGCTCCTGCTGCTGCTGCCTACTCAGCCGGCATAAGGAAAACTAGGTCAGCGATTGGTAAGGCAACATCATCAATATTTTCACACCCACCCACACAAACACACACACACACGCATATGTATATATCAAGTACTTATTATACTGATGGATATCGTTGCCAAGCAAAAGCCGTAAAATGTTTATGGAAATTTATGTGTGCAAAATGCGTGTCCCTTGTTTGAATTTACAAGAAGTCAAGCCTGACAACAAGACAGACAAAGTCTGGCCAGGCCTGAGCCTGCCATTTGATTAACATTATTCCAACTGAATTGGCAAACGAACTGGTATGGAAATAATTACCTAATAAATATGACAAATGCGTCAAGACTTTAAACCACGTTTTATGATCTACAACAAAAAATTCCATCACATTTTACTTACAAAAGGAAATATGATGTATGCTAGCTAAACTGAATAGAAATTGATCAGAAATTGCAATTAATCAATATGTAAAGCCATTAAAATAATGTTTCAGCCTAGTCATTATAGTTTAATGTTCGCAAATCAATCATAAATATTAGCTTTGATAATATAATCTCATTAATTTTAATAGTCTGCTTAGTAATAATGTCAAGTGTTTCGCTAGAAATCTGTAGCAATCCATATCAAACAACATAACGCATACGCCCCATCCATCCCGCCCATCGTTAGTCAAGCATTCAATACTCTCTCAAGGCAACAAATTAGCGTGTCAGACAGGCAATCAAAACAGTTTCATTTTTTTTTTTTCGGACAAGTCATAAATTCTGCTTTACTGACGAAATACGTCAGAAGACGCAAACGAAAGCCAAGCAGAAGGAGCAGGCGAAGGCGCTGCCGTTTGCTGGCTATGCCCGATGGCTATGGGCGCGTCGTCATATGTGTATTTGATAATGGAATTGCCTAAAAATACGTATTCAGTGACCTAATTTCCTGCTGATAGACGGCGACAAATGCTTTGCATTCGAAATGATATGTTTCTCAGCCTGTGGGATTTTTATGGGCCGCTGTTGCGTATTCGCCACGTTCATCCACTGAAATAGAAAATAACAATTGAGTGTGTTGTGCGGCCAGGCGATAGCCAGAAGGCAGCCACAGTCACGTAGTCAAGCAGCTCAAGGCTGCTCCAGCTGGTCCAGCTGCTCTGGCTGCTCTGGTTGCTGTTTGTTGCCTTTTAAGTTCTGTTTATTTGCTGCTCTGTTCGACTGTCCATATTTAATTAAGTTTGTGTTTTCTATTTTCCTTTTGCTGCTCATTGTTTTTTTCGGTTCTTTGAGCTATTTTTGGCCATTCGCTATTTATATTTACCCTTCCTGGTCCGTGTAACTCTCACTTATTAATACTTGCCTAATTTTTCGGGCAACTTTTGCACTTTTTTTCTGCCACATTATGCTTTTAGCTAATGGCAGACTGGAAAGGAAGCTCCCATTCCGCAGCCAAAAAAAGATTTTTATGATGGGAAGCGCGTTAATTTGTCCCACGCGTCAAGCAACTTCGGGTGTGAGTTATGTCGAGCGAAATGAGGAGGCGCGCAGTATAGATGTAAGCAGACTGCGAATGGTCTTTGGCCAACAGAGCAGCAGCATAATTAATCTTCTTTGGCTCATAACCACACCCCACGAAACACGCAAGCCAAAAGGCAAACAGCGTGAATAACAAAAAAAAAAAAAAAGAAAACAATTAGAGGCTGCCTGCGTTGCTGTGTTGCCGAATGAAAAAATACCTTAACTAAAAGGGAGCAGGAAAAGAGAGAGCTGATTAAGATTTACCTTTAAGCAAACAAACTGTTTTCTTTCTAATATAATATATATTTCCATAACAGCTGAGCTCATTAAATTCTTTTACAAAAATATTATTTTTATTCAATCTTTTCATATAACTTAATAAATTAAAGTTTTTTTATTTATTTGTTTTTAATGTAAGCTATGTCTCTTCTCTTAAGCATCATTTCACACCTAAGATTTTTTAAAATTATTAATTAAATATTTATATAGAGCTTAACGTACCGCTACATTTAGGCAAATACTTAAGCCATATTTATTTATTTTTAGTATAAGCTCATCTTTGAATACTAAATATATCCATCATATATACAAAGGTCGATAGCGATATCGTTGCACATTCAATAAATGCATTTCTTGATTGCATTACAGCGAAAAAAGTTTAGCTGCCCCGGGTGAGGATCGAACTCACGACCTTAAGATTATGAGACTTACGCGCTGCCTACTGCGCTACCGAGGCTTTATCTAAGCAATCCCAAAATGTTGTAATTCTCAAATGCAACGTAAAGTAACTGCCTGCTCATTACTTTAGGGAAATTGTAAAAGGAAGCAAGCTGAATCTATCGAAAGCTTGTTAGTTTTTCTGTATATAAATATATATATAAAATAAGTATAAGAATTTATTAATTAATAATATTACATGCATGAAATATACGTGTATATAAAAATATTAAATAATAATATCTATATAAAAACGTAAGCCAAATGGAAATCCCTTTAACCCTTTAACACTTTTATATAAATTAGTTCCATCATTAAACCAAACAAAGCTAGGCCAATGACCGGACAAGGCATGTCTTGAATCCATTACCCAAACAGCTATAACATTTTTATCTGATAACAAACAAAACTATAATAATAAAAGGTGTAATATACATGCATATATAAAAATTTCATTTTGCGCACATAGCATTTGGTTGGCATTGCAAGCCAGCAAAGTTAAATACTCTCCTTAGGGTATTAAAAGCTTGTGTGAAATTCCTGTTGCGTTTTCTTCTGATGACTTCTCGCTGAGCATAATTTCATTTTCAGCATTTGCTAGCACATGTGTTTATATGTTTTGCCCCAACAGTTGGGCACCCCTCCCCCTCCTAACCACCCCTCCACTGACAGCTTCACTTTCTTTCAATGTTTACCTTAAAATTGTTTACTTTTATCATCTTACGCGACGTTGCCTCTGTTTTTTCAGTTTTCTTTTCTCATCTTCACTTTTCTTGTTCCACTGCCAGTGAGTGAGGCATATTTTTATGAGGTCTTCTCATGCTTGTTATCTTAACGGCAGTTTCCGTTGCTTTTTAATGGCACTCGGTTGTAATTTAATTTTGCAAAATATTGCTGCATACTTTGTGGAGCTGCGAGTCAAACATTTAATGAATATTTCAATAGCAACTGACTTTGGTTGTTGTTGTTTGTTCTTTGCGGTTGTCGTTATACCTTTTACTATTTTTAGCATCAAATCCTCGCTTATTGCCCCAAATTGTAGACACTTCACACGCCAACGCGCAACAACACAAACCACATTGATAGAGCTACATATATTGGCAAGACGTTCACGTTACGTATACGCCTTGTTAGCCGGATGTAGGCAAGAGACGGCAAGCAACAACCTGCATGCTAATTCGCACTTTGACCCAAATACTAGACAATGAAGCCACTTAAAGATGCGTGTATTCGGGCGACAACACAGGCGGCTGATGAACACCGGGTGCTAAGGACGCGCCCACTTTAGTGCCCTCAGTCAAGTGTGTGACACGAACTAAGTAAATAATAAATTATTCCAGCTAGCAGCCAGCAGCCAGCAGCCAACACGCATCTTGCGCTTCCATTTTGCCGCAGCTCATAAAGTATGCACGATGTGTTGGTAATTGAACTCAATGCGTAAACAAAATGTCTACATTTCGAGACAGAAATATCTTCGAATTTGCGAACAGTGCCACAAAAAACACAACCTAAGCAAATATTCACTGTAAATTTCCTAAGCTCTAGGGAAACCGAATGCCAACCAAAGGCAGCAAAAGCCGATTGTTTTCAATATATCAATCGAGTCTTTGTGCAATTTCCATTCTGATTGTCGGTTAGCTCTTGCTCGCAGGTGGGAGTTCCCTGTTGTATTTCGCAACACCAAATTGCTTTCAATCAGATAAATTTTTAATGCGCCAGATATAACAAATTGTACTTACATTTAATGAGAAGTAAAAGAAGATTAAATTAAATTTTTATTTTTTAATGAAAATGATTTTTACAAATTTAATGTGAGGCTTTTAAACAAAAAACTCGCAGAAAAATATTCCATATGAAATGTTTATATTATTATGTTTATATTACATTTTATTGATTATATTATTATAATGAAAATTTTTATTTATTTTAAGGAATTAAAATTTTATTTTAAATTTTGAATTTTAGAAATTTAATGTGAGATTTTGAAAATATTTCCACTCAAGCAGAAAGGTTTTTTAATTTACTTATTATATTTTTTATATATATTTTTATTTTTAATTCATTTATTATTATTTTTCATTTATTTATTTAGTTGTATACATTTTTTTTTTTTTTTTTTTTGGCATTTTGTTTGCTGAAATTCTCCTATAGAAAATGCAATTTTTTATATGAAATATCAAAAATGTTCCATAATATTTATATATGTATATTAATATTTATTATTTAACTTTCATCTTTCTCTCACTAAATAATGAATATATTATAATCGAGTAGCATTTCTTGGGAAGCCTGTACTCAATGCAGCCTTGAGCTCGCATAACATGTAATCAAAGAGTAATTAAACCCAAGTACAATCTGTATCTATTTAAGCAGCATCTGTCATCCTCTTTCTCACAATTCTAACTACTCCAACTGCTCATCTATATGCATCCATCTATATTAATATTTAAGGCAATCAATATATGTAGGCCCGCCATCGCTGTTGCTGCTGCTGCTGCTGCTGTCTCACATACATATGTCGGTCAGGGTATTTCGTATGCAGCTAACCGAAACGATGCGAAGACGTTCTGATGCCTCTCTCATTTCGCATGCATGAGTTGGCATTTATTAAGCATCTCGAACTGACCAGAGCTGCCAGCACTGCGAACACATTAGCTGACATTGCGTTTAATGTGTTGCGGAGCTACGTGACTTCAAACGGGGCTAAGCTAAAGCAAATGGCACTGAGTCTGTGTGCTAGAGTGGGCCATAAAGATGCCAAGTGACACGTACAGCATATAAGCCACAATTACATGATTAGGCCATATAAACAGGGTCGGGCTCTAATTAATTATATCCAGTTGCAGCAGCCGCTGGGCAGAAGAAACAGCTTTGAATCAGTTAAGCTCGCCCACTTCCCTCACCTCCCGCTTTTCATTCATAAAACTTAAAAGCTAACAAAATGCAGCCGGGCGAAGGTTAACGCTTGCTCTGGAGGACAGCACGATGACGTACCAGGAGCTGCGGCGCATCCTTGATCGGGTCATACGTCAGACATGCAATTGTTTGGCCTTCGCTGCATACCGGGCACTAACAGCAAGAATCCAAACCACTTGGCGCATTATCCTGCGGCAGCTCTTAAAGGATTTCATTCATAATTGGCCGGAAGCTCAGCCACGACGACCTCGTGCTCATTCAGCAGCTTTCCCGCGGGAAGCTAGCACCAAAGACTTTATACCCTAACTCAATTACGTGCTGCTCCCGCTTCCTCCCATTCCCCTTACCCGTCTCCATAACCCCGTCTGCAGTAGACAAGGTCAGCTCAGTGGGGCGACATATGCCGCCAACTGGTCGCCCGGGCATTGGACTAGGTCAGACTTGGCCAAGGCTCGCATTTGTGGTATTTGTAAAGCTTCGCGCTTAGATTCAATGAAAAACAGCATACACTTAACTTAAAACTTTGAATAGGCCTCATTATAATCGACTGAACTGGGCGTGGCTTAAACAGCCAGTTTGAATGCTCTCCTCATATTTACTTGGGCCTCATCTCATTTCCAGAGAAATCGTTATCAGCCCAACTTGTCTGCCTAATATACTATGTAGGCTTGCCAAAAAAAAGGGGCGTGACAACATGAATTTATGGCCATAGGTACAGAAATATCTATATGAATATATATATAAACATTATATGCTTGTGTAAATATATAAATTATTTATTTAAGCTACACATATGTTCACATCTGATATACGCATGTGATACCGTGTACTTACATAAAATTTGTGGTATTGGCTTAATTAGGCATTTGCCCAAGGCCAAAAGCAGAAACCCTTTTGGGCACATATCATAGAACATGCGAGGTGTGCTCAAAAAGTATCCTGAATATATGGTTTACGCAAAAATTTATTTATTTATTTTCTATTCATTGTCTATATTCTGCCTTTATTGTTTCATTCTGTGTTGAAATATATTCATGAAGTTCTTTGTTGCGTGCTTAAAAAAAAACTTAATTTTTGTGATGCTGTCCTTATCTAAGCCACCCCGATCAGTCAGTTATAATAGATATATATATTAATATATTTTTATATATGCAATACGTCGCAGCTTCCAGATTCAGATTCCAGTCTCAGTTTAAATAAACATGACGCTCTCTCAAACTCTCAGCACAGGGTACATTTCAAATAAACATTTGACGAGAAAAAACGAAAAAAAAAAAAAAACAGAAACAAAAACCACTCAAAATTTACTTAAGAGAAAGAGAGAGATATTTTAATATAATCGCTCAGCTAGCTATTCAGCTCGAAAAACACATTTCGTTTCTTTTGCCATGCCTCGATGAACTTCCTTGAAAAAAGCCTGAAGCAGCGCACAAGACCTGACAACTGAGACGCAGCCATAGCTCCGCCGACTTCCATGCAAAGCAGGACATTGAACCCAAGCGAGACAGAGAGAGAGAGAGAGACAGAGAGAGAACGAGTGAAAGAGAGAGTAAGTCTTGGATGCCGCTGACGCACGCTTTCAATTAGATAAAGTGCAAGGATATGCCACCGGGCTGCACCAGGAGCATAAATTGATTTGCTCGATAGCGTGATAAAAAGCATTTATTGCGTATACGCAGTGTGTAACGTGCGACAGACCGAGCAGCTGGACGTGACAAGTGCTTGACAATTTTTATAGCCGGTTTTAGGCTTTAAAGAAATACTTTGCAACGAAGCTCGACCACAGGTTGACCACATTGACGAAGGCTTCCAACGTGACGTCGTTAGATGGCATCATGAATGTATATATGTATGGGTGTGTGTGTGTGTGTGTGTATGTGTGTCTGTGTGAGTTGTCGGCGGAAGCTAACGAAAGGCAGCTAACTGGGTCAGGGCTGCGTCGCCGTCGTCGGCTTCGTTGACGTACTGCATTGCTGCTGCATACATACATACTGTATGCACCACCGCACCACCGCAGCATCACACAACCACAGAATCGCATTGCACTTGCTGCCACGTCACAAGAGTACGCTGTCAGTGACATTAAACAAATTTCAAATTAAAATAAATATATATTTAGATTTAAATAGATATATATACATATATGTATATTGCGTATACGTCACGTATGCGCCATGCTAAATTGATTAAGTGTGAGCTGAGTGCTTGAGGCAATGATTGATTTATTTATATATGCATTAGTTGCACATCCCTTGGCACCTGTCTGTTGGCCACCTGCCAATTTATTAATAAACACTCGCCGAACCAAACAAAAGGCGACATTCGGACGCGTTCGCGACCATCGTGTGGCTTGCATAATGCGGCCACTAATGTTGGGCAACCCTTTGTATGCCGCACCAACACACTCCAAGCCCCATCCTGAACGCCCTCAAGTGGCTGCTGCTTATATTTATAGCGCTTGCAACTAATTTGAATGTGAAATCGCGAGAGATTCGCAACCTTGTCCCATAGGACACACGAAACAATTGCAACAGAAGTGAGGCCAAAGGATGCGACGATACGGCAACAACAACCACAAAGGTCAAAACAGGCAGCTGCTCAAGCCACAACACACACTTGACCCAAAACACCAACAATGAAGACAACAACCACAACAGCAACAACAACAACTCAAACACTCGCCATGCTGATTAATGCGCCTTCTTTTATCAATGGCAGCGGCACCTACTAAGCTCGCCACAGATTTCCGCTCGAGAGATGGGCTTAACCTAAATATGTTGCCAGCAAATCACAGCAGCTTTTCCCGCTGTGTGTCGTACGGATTGACCTTCCAACAGTCTCTGGCTCGGCACACAGTTATGACGTCACACACAGACACAGACTTGGCGAAATGTCAGTTTAACTGTAACCCCGCGCAGCCTGGCATGTCACCAAAAGCGTAGCAATAAAATCAAGTAAAGAGCGCGCTAATAGGCATTGCCTGACGCTTATACTCTGACCCTTTAGCCTTTTTAAATTTAGTAAGTTATTAGAAGACAGCTACGTAGTTAATCCTAAACTTTAAACTTATTGAAGTTGAACAAGATGAAAGAAATGTAAGAATTTCGCAAAAGGTTTTCTTAATGATCCAAGTTGATGAAGCTTTAAATATAATTTAATATCTTCATTATTTATATATTCTTTAATTTATTTAATTATTTCTATTGTATATTATATATTTTTTTATTTTATCTATTTTTGACTCTTTTTTATTTTTAAATAAAAAAGTAAAAAAAAAAAAAATAATTAAAAATATTATAAAAACATATTTTTAATTATTTTTTTTTTTTTACTTTTGTATTTTAAAATAAGAAAGAGTCAAAAAAATAGATAAAATAAAAAAAATATATAATTCTTTTAATGATATATATAAAACATAATTTTTCATTATTTCCGAATAATAAAATTTCTCCAAATTAATTTATTTTATTTCGAATTTTATTTTTTCATATTGATAACCCAAATGCCTTAATATTTAAACTTCACGCTTATGCCCTCATAATTTATTTATTTATATTATTAAGTTTAAAGGGAAAAAAAACTCGACCAAAGCTCAAATTGCATCGAAATTTCGAGTACAAATTCAATGTAAATGATTCGCTCCATATTCCGTTTGCAGCCTTGAAAGGAAAGGCGTAAACATGGCTAGATGTTAGCCAGCCAATGGCCAGATGCGCGCAGCACTCGGGCATCCTTCAACTGCAGTTAAATGCCAAATGCGACAATAAGGCGCAATTGCAGACGGCTGCAGTGGATGGGGATGAGCAGAACTGATGTGGCTAAAGAGGCTGCAACAATTTCATTGTTGCAGCAGAAATGGGCTAAGGTGTCACACAAGTGTATGTGTGAGTATGTGCCGGCGGATGTGTGTGTATGTGTAGATATGTGTGTGACTGCAATGTCCTTGCAGGCAGGCAGGGCAGTTCATTGCCCGTTGCAGCTGCAGCCTGCAAATGTCGCAAAGAGCACAGCAGCTGCGCAAAGCCAACTGCGTGTGAATAAGAGAGATAGAGAGAGAGAGAGAGGGAGAGAGAGAGAGAAAGATAGCAGGCGGTTCAATGCACGCCAACTAGGTTTAAAGGGCAGCTGGGCAACGATGGCAACGAATCGAGCAGCCCCCAAAAATTTTGCAGCGAGCGCCTATGACGTCATTAAAAAAAGAGGTTTGGCCTCCTTTTGAAACACTGTGCGCACGTGTATGTGTGTGTGTGTGTGTGTATCGGTTCGCTGAGAATGTATTTAAAAAAGTTTATAAATGTAAGTGTTGGCAGCAACTTTTGCAAGCCTGTGTGTGTGTGTGTGCGTGTGTGTAAAATGAGCACAAGGGCGTTTAAGCCGGCCGTTGGGTTGACTATGAGTAGACGGGTTAAATGAAGAGTGCTTAATACACACACACACACACACAGACACACACATGCAACCATTCAGCAACAGACCGCAGCAAATGAAGCGTCAAATGCCAAGTCCAAAAAAATATATATATCAAATTAATAAATACCATAGCCTACTTATTGAGAATATTCTGGAAGCTTTCAATGAAGGGTAACAGAAACAAGTGCAAAATCTCTAGTCGAGACTGCTCGACTACGAGCTTCCCTGAACCCTTCGAAGAACTGATCTTCCAAGAATTCGACGCTTTGCACATATGCAAACTGATATACGCATATGCAGGCGTCTCGCTTGCTATGCATATGGACATTTTTTAAATAAATATTATTTAAATTTGCATGTTTACATACGCACTCATTAGAATTTCATGTTAACGTAATGGAAAATTACAATAATTTCGTTAATGTCTGTCTGTACGAAAACTGTAAGCATATGTCTGTAAAAAGGGTTCCGTCATGCATGGCGTATGAGTAATTTCTCATGTTGACGTCGTCGTCGCTAGATGGCGCTATCGCGCAAAGCTAGACAGCATTTAGGTAGGGCAACATATATACGACAAAAAATAATAATAAAGGAAAAGTGTAAGAATAGGGGGCAGAAAAAAGTGAACACCATGTCCGGACAACAATGTCGTCTCAGCCAAACAATGAGCACGAACAATAACAATAACATGTTGCCACAGACAGGCCACAATTATTTTAATACTGTCCGTCAATTTGAACCTTAACCCCACCAGGTGATTGCGGTGCTGGGAGGTGTTGGCTGCGGCACTGCACAAACACGCGCCAGACAAATGCGAAACGAACAAAGGACGAGGAACCTAAAAAAAAGAAACACAGGGCTAATTAGAAAAACAAATACACATGGTCAAATATATATGTAGATACATGCACGCTTAGCGCGTCCCTAGACACGTGCTGAAAAGGGTCAAATGGAAAAATACACAAAATTTGCATGTGCCAACCGGAAGCAAACACCTTGACTTACTGCTATTTCTAGAACTCTAGTCATTAGTTCTATGCAATCATCAGATTCATTTGGAATGCAATGTGAATACTTTAATATCATACATCATATATCATTGGTACAAAATGTGAATACTTTAATATGCGACTTAATATATAATTTGTTCAAAATATTGTTGCGTCTATTGAGCTGCAGCTTAAGAACTCTTCTCTTCCATCACATAGTCCATGTCCTTGGGAAAGAGGTAAACCTGCAGCCAATTGACATCTTTGTGCATTCCACAGAACTCTGGCTTCCAGTTGTGGATTAAATGACGCTCTAGCTGTTCCATGGTATTTTTGTTCCTGCGACAGGTGTCCACAAAGAAATGAGCAAAATATTGGTTTAGCTGAATGCCGCGCTTTGTATGGGCGTTAATGAGTGGATCTGCGCGTGCAAAGAGCTGCTCGTAAGCGGCACGCTCGGGATGAAATTGACAGCCATAGAATGGATATTTCTTATGCTCGATGAGTGTAATGAAGCTAACGTCGCTGACCGTCTTCCCAGTGGCCAGCACACGCCAATCGCTGGCCATATCGCCCAGACTCTCCACGGTGATGCAGAATTTGTGGTGATAGCAAGCAAATGGTTCGCTGTGCAAATGTTCACGCAACTCCGGGCTGAGATCACGAAACATTGTGGAATTGACATAATCTTCAGTTAGCTGCAATGGAAGAGCATCGAATATTGTTCGTCCACATTCGGTGCGCTGCATTGACGGCGCTGCACTTATCATCATCAACTGAAAGCCCAGACAAGTGACCCAGATCGGAAAATATTTGTTCTCTTTATTTCGCTCCAGTGCCAACTCATAAATATATTCAACTGACTTCACACAGTCATTGGTCTGATATGGATACTCAGACGTGCGGTTATCCTCAGAGTTCAGATAGACAGCGCCGCCCGGCAGCAGCATTCCATTGATCTGATCCATCATAGACTCATAATATTCACGGTCACGTCCGATCCTACAATAAAATTCATTAATTGCATTGCGTGTGCATAAATAAACAAAACGTACAGAACGAAACGAAATGCGTTGGGCATTTAGCCAACACAGTGCGAAAAAAAAGATAAGAAAGTATATTCGTTTTTATTTTTTCGATATAAGCAAAACAAATTCCAATGAAAATTCACATTGTGAGCGACTAGCCAAAACTGTTATTATATGTATATATATATATATACCGAGCGAAAATGAATCAATGCAACATGCATACCCAAATGGGTATGATCAGTTCGCCCGATGCCTCCAAGTCTGCAACATATGATGCAGACAATTAACTATGCCAATTATGCGCGGCAAAAAAAAAAAAAAAAATGGGCCACGACCACATAATGCCTATGCCCTTTCGTGAACCAGCTCAAATTCAGTTCAGTTTTAGCCTCAACTCCTTTCCCTGCCCGTGCCCCTCTCCCAGTTTCTGTTGCTATTGTTTTGATTGATTGATGATTCATAGAAAAATTTTGAAACGTTGAAATTTTTGAAACTCACCAAATCGGCACGCAACTCCCGCCTGCCGCTTCCAGGAACTTAACATACGACGCAGCTATATAGCTGGCCGGCTTCTGACTCTCATAATGTTCATACAATGATTTGGCTATATCCATACAGAGAACGCCCACCACACATGGACTGCGCGACGTTGATTGCAAATTTCTCTCTGCACTGTTTGCCATTTGTTGCACTACTGAATGAACATACGACTCGAAGAAAAATCGACAACAGGCTCTCTTCGCGAAATAATCGACAGTAAAACCGAAAGGCGGCGAGTGCAATTTTGAATTATGTGGGAGGGGGGAAGGAGCACAGAAGGTGATAGACAGAAGACGGTAAACAGTGTTCATTCGATCAAAGAAAGCATAACTTTAGGCGGCTGCAAAAAAGAGTGCATATAAAAATGGTAAAAATCAATCGACAAAACAAATAAAAGTTAACTGAAATAAATTAAAAAAAAAAAAAAAAAGGTGAACGTCATCAAATTAATCATTAATATTACTTGAAAAGTAGAAAAACTATCGAGCTTTTTAGTTCAATAGACTTAATATTGCTTCTTATCTCTAAAAAGCTGCATGATGTAATTAGACGATCTATTATACAGAGATTTCGAAATGTCAAGCATTACAAAAATAAATGGATTTAATATTTTTCGATATTACGATTTGAAGTCTGCGAAATTCAGCATATATATTGATAAAGACAGCATAACTCACTTCACATGACTAATCAAAGGAAATTTTGAAGCAAAATAGTAAATATATTAACAATTAACAAATGAATTCAAATTGACTGAAATTTTTATGAATCTCTAAACAAGAGTAGGTATTTTTTCCAAATGATTCAAATTTACGAATATACAGTTCCAGAATGTGGATTTCTTTATTTAAATCTTACAAACATAGCAGCAAACGCAAAATTCTCGTAAATTTCGCAACAATTTTAATCCACAAATAGAAATTAGCTATACCCAAAGAAGTCGCCTTAACGCTGCCAAAGCAATCAAACTAAAAGCGAAACTCAAATGAAATACTCTCAATTGGGTTATTGCAGCTGCATTGCGTCCATTGTTATAGGGATATCGCCTGTCTGGCTCCTCAAACAGATACTGTTGCACATAGCCAGAGCCCAAAATCGAAGTATACTCCGGATTGTAGTTGTAGATCAATGAATGCGCCTGCTCTGAGGCATTGGCATAGCTATGGGTATTGCGACGCGCCTCGTTGATAAAGAAGTCGGCAAAATATTGTGCACTTTGCACCGCTGCGCTAGAATGTGGGACAGCCTTGCTGACAAACTCGTAAAGGGATTTCTCAGGATGAAATTGTACGCCATAGAAGGGATATGTCAGATGCTCAATGCTGGACACAAATTCCAAGCCATTCACATCATGATTGAGGGACATGATGCGCCACGAATTGTTCAATTCGGGCACTTTGAAGCTCTGCTCCGTGTAGCAATAACGATGATAATTATAGGTAATATTCTCATTGCTCAGCTTTCCGATCAGTTCCTCGCTGGCGTTGGCAAACAAACGACTCTCTTTATAGTCTGTAAGAGAATATCGATTATATAGACAAAGATAATCTAGGTGTAGAGTCTAATGCTCTTGTAAAACTTTACCCTGTTTCATTTCCAGTGCCAGAGCTTGTCCAACGGACTGGCAATTAGTGCGCGTTTCTGTATTATTTGCCATTTTGAGCACAAGCAATTCCATGCCCAGGCACGTGCCCCATACAGGAAAATAGGTACCGTTATCATTCAGCTGCTTGGCCACGGCTATCAAATGCTCGCCCGCATCGCCATAGCCATTCGTCTCATTAAAGTAAGTCGCACCACCAGGCAGCAAAATGCTAAATTTAGATTCAATTAATTAAAAGATTTAACCAAGGTCCAAAATAGTTCGTTAGCATACCCATTGATCTTCTGTAGCAACTGCTCGTAGTAGCTGCGATTGTGTCCAATGCTTGAAGAGTTAATAATATATGCCATAAATTAGCTTTAAGCCACCAGAGCACATGCATACATACATATAGGTATATGTACTATATGTTAAATACATTTGAAATCTGCCTGTCATTTCACTCTATCAAAATTGTAAACAATTCATTCACGCCTTAAATGATATTGATCGCGATAAGGCGGCTACCTCCGTCAGCACTCACCCAATGGGCACCACCCGTCCGCCAGCGCCCTCCACGAACTTAACATACGAGGCGGCTATGTAGCTGGTGGAAGTATTGAAAAGTTTGCCCATTAGTCCATCTGGATAGATCTCCTGGGCGAGCACACCAATGATGGGCGATATAGTGCCATTAACCTCGGCCACAGCCGACGGCACCAAGCAGCAGCAGCCGAGCAGCAAACCGAAACAGATCGAACTAATCGTTGTCAACATATTCTCAGCTTATCGTTGTTATTGTTGTTCCTGTTGCTGTTGCTGTTGCTCTTCGATCTAATGCGCGCAGCTCCTACAGTCGATGAACTAAGTAGCACTGACATTGCAATACAAAAAGCATTTTCAATTTAAATTCAATTTATACAACAAATATTTGCCAAATGACTTACTAGTATGTGTGAGTATGCGTGTGCATGTGTGCCTTTGTGTTTGCAGGTGTAAATGATATGTGAGTGAGTGCTTGAGTTGGTGTGAACTCAATGCAGGGCTAACTGATTATATTATTATTATCACCGAGCGCTGTGATTTGTCACGGGGAACTTTTATCTGGTTTTTGGGCTAAAAACTACAATAATTAAAGCTATCTTAAGCGCTGGCCACGCCCACATGCAACTCGCCCCCGGATCGCGCATGATCAGCAGCAACAGCAAAGAAATGAAATAAAAATAAAAATAAATAAAAAAAAACTAGTCGATCCGCTTATACAATTACCTTACAACTGCTAGTCATTAATTAAGTAACACCCTGCCAGGTATTAACAGGTGATTTTCGTTATTTCTCATTACATGTTCCACTTTAATCGATTGTTGGTTTCGTAAAAGAAAAAAGAAAAAAAAAAGAAAAAAAAAAACAAACAAAAACAAAGAAACAAAATTTTTTCAAGTCTTTGCCGGGGCGCCACCTGTTTTGCTACTCTTCATCTTCTTCGAATTCTAGTTGACCGTTTTTTTGGCTATCGATGTCCGATCGAGTAATCGATTTGCTTATTCACGCTCAGTTGGACATCAGCTGTTGCTGTTTCTTTTTAATGCTGTTTTGTATGCTGAGCAAATATTTCATTTCCACCAGTGTCTGTTTCACCGCCACCAAATCGTTCGTCTCGAATTGTGCCGTTAGTTTCTCAGCCTTATCAGCTAGCTCTTGGACGAGCTGTGCATTCAGCTGCTCAAGCGCTTTGCTGTCGGCCGCCTCTTCCACCTCCTCGTTGCGCTCCATCATGGACATCAGAAAGGCCGTATTCAGTGCACTATTGTCTTGCGGCATTTGCTCACCCTCCAGCTGCAGCATATATTGTCCGCGCTCCACGGGCGCCGCCAGCGTTTTATACGCCTTATTGATGAGGGAGCTCCAGTCCGCCGAATTGGTTTGCTCGCGGGAAGATCTGCAGTTGGGGGCCACAGTTCGAAGATGAGACGTCAATTATTTGCTATAGATTATGACAACTCACTTACTTATTGCTGTATTTATCGGGATGCACACGCGCCTGCAGCTGCCGGAAGCGCTGCGTCAGCTCCGATGTTGGCAGTGAAAACTTGGTGGGAAAACTAAGCAGCTCAAAGTAATTCTGTTGGTTGGGGGAAGAACCTAGCACACAATTAATTATGCATTCCAGCTAGACAGCTTTTCAACTACTTGCCGTGTTATTATCCACATCCTGCAAGCTTCCGCAATCGCCGCAAATCATGTTTTTGCCCGGCTTTTGACAATTCCAGCACACCGATGACGCGTGTCTTGCCGTGAGTGCATTTATGCCATTATTGTTTAATCCACTAAAACCAGTTCTTAAATATGCAAACGTCCGGCGCATTTTGCAGTAAATATGAAATAACTAAGCTCTTATCAATTACACAAGCGAGCGCACACAGCACACAATAACAAAAAACAGCTGACAATGACGACAATCTGGCAACGCTGTCATAAGGCCAAATATTCTCTCCCATTTTCTTCTAACAAAATTACAAATTTAAATTTGCATTTAATGCAAGCTCAATACAACAATTACGAAAAAATGAATGCATATGTGTACTACACATATATATTTTACATTTTATAAAAATAAAAAAAAATACGCAGCACGTCAAATTTGTGCTTGCTGCTCCAGGTGAGGCTCGAACTCACAACCCCGGCATTGCTCATACACAGTTACTGATTATAAGTACCGTGCGCTAACCAATTGCGCCACTGGAGCCTTCGGAAATTTTTTGCCAAATGCATACTTTGAAATAAGAATACAAATTACAGCCGTTCCCGCAACCCCTTTTTCCAAAATTCTAACTCAAATCTAAGACTTTCACATTGGGATGAATATTACAGAAAAAAAATTAATTCAAATCAAATATATAAACGCATTATTAATATATTTCATGTATATATCGATGCTTATAATTTGCGAAAGGACATATTTATTTATATGTATTTCCTGTATATAAAGTTTACAAAACTAAAATTAGATTGAGTCTTTTCTGTAAGCTCTGTAGTTGTTCATTTCAGTGGGAAATGTCTTGTACAGCTCCAGTAACAGATTAGCCTTAAACTTTTTCAAGCTCTCGATTTTGCCCTTTACCTCTTCATTTTTGGCCAGCGCCTTTTCCACACAGTCCTTTGTATAGAGCTGAGGATTTTTATCCTGGTCGATGTAATCAAAGAACACCTCAAAGGGCACATAAACATCCTGTACCTGAGGCCGCAATTTGTCAATTTCCTGCAGACCGGTAACTAAACTGTTGCTGTATATTCCAAAAAATAAAAAGGAATTATTGAAGCTTGGTTTGCAAATGCATCGCAGATTTTCTTACATTTTCTGATTGAGAACGTTTTGGCCCTGCGGTTGGAAATCGCTTACGATAATACGTATTTGACGCACATTCTCGATGAACATTTCCAATTGCGTTTCCAAATTTTCCAGCGGCGAAGTCATTTTCACCAATATTTAAGCACTTTACAAAAGTTTTACACAATTCTATGCAGTTTTTTTCTAGAGATTGTTGCTTTCACAGCTGTTTGTTTATATCTGTAGCTGCTTCTTCCACCCCTGTACAGTATATGCATTATATCGATAAGCGCCTATCGATAGTTTATTTATTAAAATTCATTTCAGTCTGTACAAGTATCGATACACTGCCTGCCGGAGCGAACAGCGAATGAATTTTTATACTTTTTAATAAATTTCATAAACTAAAAAAACTAAATTGCCCAGTAATCATGTCTGACGGAGATTTAGAGGCATTGCGCGCACAGCGCATGGCGGAATTAGTAAGTAAAGCCATAGCCATGTGCTCTCAGCAAATGTCAGCGGCAAACTTAATGCTAAATGCCAAAAATAGCAGTGAAATAAAAAAAAGTATATTAAACAATATGTAAAATATTTGAAAAACAAAACGAATTCAATATATACTAAGCAAGTAATGCTTAATATAGTGCTTAAAGTCATTTAGCATGACTCATAAATTTGACTTTTGTTGCTGCTGTTGCTGGCTGCGCACACCTGTGTGAGAAAGGGTATCCGCTAATCGATATACCCCTTCAATGCTTATCTAGAGTGGCGGCGCCGGCAACAATGCTGAGAAACAACAGGCGCAACAGGAGCAAATGCGCGCCCAGGAGGAAATGAAGAACTCAATACTCTCCCAAGTACTCGATCAGCAGGCGCGCGCACGACGTAAGTAAACAATGAGCGGTACAGTGAAGCGCAGCTAACACAAACATTCTCATTAATTGCAGTCAACACACTGAAAGTGAGCAAACCGGAGAAAGCACAAATGTTCGAGAACATGGTCATACGCATGGCGCAAATGGGTCAAGTGCGCGGCAAGCTGGACGATGCCCAGTTCGTGAGCATCCTGGAGAGCATCAATGCCCAAATGCCACAAAGCAAAAACACAGTAAAGTACGACAGACGCCGTGCAGCCATCGACAGCGACGACGACGAGGATTATGGTTGCTGATTTCTGCTCAATTGGCATCTAACTGCTTTAGTTTTCCCCTTTAACTGAACCAACCGCAACCGAATTCGAATTCGAATTCAAAAACAGATGTGCTTTAAGAGATTTCGCTAATTTTATCAACTATGTTTATTAAATGAAAAATGAAAGAAACAAAAAGAGAGAGAGAGAGTACAGTGGACCTTGGCTTGTCGCTGATTTTTGTATGTGCCAGCATGTGTATTTAATGCACTATAAAGCAGATCGTAATACTCATTTCTAAAGACTTATAATTTCTTTCGTTAGAGCGAACTTCCAAGACTTCCTCCGACTAAGCAATTTTGAAATAGATATATAATGAAGAGGATTAATATACCATTTTCATCTTTTTACTAGAGGTTATTCTTATTCTTAAGCAAGAATTATAAAGGTCTAGCCTTCCTATTTGTATGCTAACTCTCTAAAATTTTTCTGAAAACATTTTATCTTAGTTGTTAAAAACCATCTTACTATTTATAACCCTTTAAAGCAGATACATCTCCTTAAATCATACTCATACTAGGAAAAACATATCTTTTATATAAAAATTCTTTGAACAGATCTACTTTAACGATAATACAAATATTTTAAAAATTTGTCAAAAGGCTAGATGAAAATTCTTGAGCTAAATGTTTTCTCAAACATTTCAACTGCTTATACTGATATAGATATAATATATATATTCAATATATATATATATATATAGACGCCTTTATCCGTTACACATGTCGTAGTGCATATAAAAATCGTTGGGGAAATCAAAAATGAATCGTTTAGTTCTATTAGCAAAATGTAGTTTATGTCGTTTAAAATAAGACTAGATTTTGGCTTAATGCAAGTACATTGTGAATTATGAGAATTGCACTAACAATGGGATGAATTATTTTCGTAAGAGTAACTGCTTTGGCTACTCCATATCTTCTAGTAATCCTCCAGTTTCTGTACTCCTTGTCGTAATCCTCTTGCTACTTCTATGTGGCCAGACAGAAAGAGGCGTAAACTTCTTGAGCTCTTTGTTTTTCACATTGTAGTCCTCCAACTGACTGTCCTTTTATTCTTCACACTCCTGCACTTCTGGTCATCCTCCTTCTCTTTGTTCTAACCTTTTACGTAACCCGCCTCTTTTCTCTACTCGTTCTTTATTTTGCAATCCTTTATGCTGCTCTTCTACTCCTTCTTCTCGTGATCCTCCTCCTGATCCTCTTCGGTGACCAGACAATCGCCACAGAAAATGGAATACATGATGAGCGAGAGAAAACCCAACGGCAGCCCAAAGATGACAGTCATCAGCACCGGATTGCCACGCCACATTTCACGCAGTGAGCGCTTCAGCTCAAAGAGCGCACGATTCACTCTCACAAAATACGTATCACCGCCGTAGGCAGTGGCGCTCTCATTGCTAATTGATTCCAGGAAGAGATGCAGTGCCTGCGGCGTCATCTGCAGCGGATCATCGTCGGGTATATAATGATGTTGAGTCGTGGAATTCAATGCTATCAAATGGGGCGTTGGCAATTGATCCAGTATAATGGAATGTGCTATAGACGGATCACCAATCTGAAAGAGTAAAGCAATTAGGAACTGAGACTAAATTAAATATCACCTCCAACGCTCACCCATCCAAATTGGAATTTGTCATGGTAACGTGGCCGATGCTTGCGTATGACGCCCTCAACCATGTCGCGGAACTCCAGCTCATGCGTTGCTATCTGACTTAGCTTATCCTCCTGCACCACGGCCAGCACCAAGAACTTTTTCGTCTTCAGCAGCTGGTGGATATTGAAACGTGTGACCTTTGGGAAGAGCGTGAAGCGCTCGACATTCACCCATTGGAAGATGGTTTCATTGACATCATTTGGATCCATTTCGTGAGCCACATGTCCGTGTGGATAGAAATGATGCTGTTCCTCCTTGTAAACAATTACAGCCGGCAACTTCTCGAAATCGAAATGCTGTGCAGCAATCTCCTCGCTAGTCGCATAGAAGAATCCATGCTCCTGGTAGCCCTCGGCGGCTGCATAGTATGTATCCCAGACAACGCCCTGCTGTGCGCCCACAAACATAAAGAAGATTGTGTGTGAGCCCTTCAGCATATCCACACTGTCGGTTCGGGTGACCAGCTGAACAGGTGGTCCCGACATTCTGAGAGCGTAATCCACCAGCTCATCCTTGCTGCGATCCCCATTGTAGATGAATTCCATGTTGCCCTTGATGAACATTATGGTGGGATAGCCACGCACCTTGAACTCCCTAGCCGCAGCAGGATATTTGGTGCAGTCCAATCGACCGACTCGCACATTTGTCGCATGGAGCGCCTGAGCGACAAGCGCAAAGATTGGCTCCGTCTTCTTGCAATAGCCACACCATGGCGCATAGAACATCACTAGCCATTGACCTTCGTGACGCACATCGATGAAGCGATCGCTCAGCTCAAGGACACGCGACGATATGGCCGGCGTGCCGAGAATCAACAGAAACAGCAATGGAAGACACCAGCCCCATATTGATTGATGCATTTTGGTAGCTGGCTGGCTGGCTGACTGCTGCACTTGAACGTTGCTGAATGGTAATTCGTTACTGCTATTGCATAATTAAGACCGTTTCATGCGCGGCCTGTTTTCTTTTAGTTTTGTTACACTGTCATCAATAATTAAATTAGCAAACAATGATAATTTTTCTAAAACCTTAAAAAAAAATCCACCCCCATACTTAGTTGTTTAGCTATATTGTGAATCATCTTTATTACACCGTGACTTTCCGTACAAAATATCGATGAGTAAAACTATCGTATGCTTGCGAGTTGTGAATAAAATTGAGTGTAATATTAGGAATTCAAATGAGTCAAACAATTTATTTAATTACGTATAATTATTTTGCTTTTATTTAAAAATTTTCTAATATCAGTTCAACTTTATTAAAAACAATTGTCAGTAACAATTCTAAACCAACTTCAACACTGCGTCCCACTGTACATATCGATAGCAATAACTATTGTTTAGCTGGCGCTGTGACTGGCAATGTTTACATCGTGTTTTCGACAGTCTGGCAGCGCCAAAGTCGAACGCGGTCGACGCACGTGTGAATTTTGTTTTCCTTAAGTAAAACTGAATTTTAAACAAGTTTTACAATGAAAGCAAACGAGCCCTTCAAATCAAAGGGCACCGCCCAGGTGCACAATGTACGGTTCTATACCATAAAGCCACGTGCAATTGTTTGTATGGCCTATAGCAATACGCTTAAATGTCTGGCGGTCGGCCGGTGAGTAGAAAATTAAAAGAATTCTGTAATAATCGAATTAAATGAATTTACATATGCTGTGCAGTGACGATGGCCCCATTGAGCTGTGGGACATGGCCTATGCGCCCTATGTGGAGAAAGTTATACACCTAACGCGCGAATCGCAGGTGGAGAGCATGGCCTGGGCTGGCAAGCGACTCTTCTCGGTGGATTTGACGGGAAAGCTAATTGAATGGGATCTGCATACGTTGCAGCCACGCAACTTGCAAGCGCCCACGGGCAATGCACTATGGTGCCTGGACATTAATAGTGCTGAGACTGAGCTGGCCGTTGGCTCCGAGGAGGGACACATCAATCTAATGAGCATTGAGCAGGACGAAATCAACTATAAATTATTGTTCAGAAAGCAAGAGGGACGCGTACTTTGCTGTAAATTCGATAAGCCAGGCCAACGTCTCGTCACCGGCTCAATGGGAGCTGTGCGCATCTGGAACGTGGCCAATGGACACACGTTGCACACCATGACGCTCTCATCCAAGAATGTCATTGTCTATGCGCTACACGTGCTAAAGGATAATACAATCGTCGCAGGAGACTCGGCGGGCGTTGTCACCGTTTGGAATGCAGCGAATGGCACACAGCTGGAGTCCACCCAGGTACTTGATAGAAACCTTTTTGCTCTGGCCATAAACGAGGAGGAGGATCGTCTCGTGTGCGGTGGCATGAGGCCTACCCTGATCCGTGTGCTCAGCAAAACCCAAATCAAACGTGAGGAGTCCGTCAGTAATCGCTGGATAAAATTTCTGCAGCGCGAGGTGCACAAGCACTATGTCAAAGCGATGGTTGTTATCGAGGATCGTATTATATCCGGTGGCCAGGATGGCCTGCTCTGCATCTCATCCAGCACCAATACGAACGCCCCCATAGCCAAATATGCACCCTACCTGTCTGGCAAGAGTGCCAGTTTAGCTCGCAGTCAAAATTTAATGCTCCTGCGATATCCACAACACTTGAACTTGTGGTATTTGGGTACACCACGTGACGACACACCAGAGTATACATTGACGCACACGATCGTGGGCAAATCTGTGCAACTGCCGCTGGAGATGAATCCCAAGATGATAGTGCAGCTGGATGTGAACCACAATAAATTTATACAAGCATCTGCCATTTCACCGGACGGCAAATGGATTTGCTACTCAACGCTCAACGAGCTGCGTATAAATCGTGTGCAGCTCAAACCGCTGAGCGTGCAGCGTATGAAACAGAATTTGCCCGCCGAACTGGAAGCAGCCAAATTTATAATCTTTAACAACGATTCGCTGTGGCTGCTGCACGCGCCCACATGCCAAATGCGTTGCTTCACTCTGACCGAGAAACAGGTGGAATTTAACTACAGCATCGATTTGAGCAAGGAGATCAAGTCAACGATCAGCCACGTAGAGCTGTCGCAATGTGGCAAATATCTGATCATAGCTAGCACCAATCATTTGATTGGCGTTTGGCATTTGCGCGGCGAGAAGTCGAGGCATTTACTCAACCTGCCACGCTACAAGGCTGGCACCACAGCTCTGGCCATGCACGCGACCAAGCCAAGCCTTGTGGTGGCCTATTCCGATGGACGCATTGTGGAATATGATGTGAAGCAGCGTTGCTTTGTTTGCGAGAGCGAGGGGCATTTTTTGCCCAATGAGGATTTGTACAGCATTCGTGGCCTCATGCTCGACGATCAGAATCCCAACATTGTAATCGTCTACAATGAGGTGTATCTGTATGTGCTGAAGAGGTTTCAGTGGAAGCCAGAGCAGCAGTTGCCGCTAACAAAAGCAAAAAAACTGACCAATTCATCAGAGACAACTAGGAAACTAAGCTACAAATTGAAGATGAAACTCAATCGCGAGGTAAGCTCCATAAATCTCTGATTTCATTTACTCAAACATATCAATGAAATATATTTCTATTTGTTTACTTGCAGCATTTGATGCAAGTCTGCAGACTCGGTGAGCGAGAGCTGGCAACGATTGGCATCCAAACGAAGAATTATTTGATTACATTGCCTGCGCCTTATCAGCGCAAGAAGTTTGGCGAGTCGTAGTTAGTATATCATTGTACCACTACAGTAGTAACTAGTTAAGTTTTATGAAGCAAAGTAAATAAAAAATTGTTAAATTGAATGCATTTATTGAGTGGGCCAAAGTGCTACGATAGACACTCGCTAAACAAACCAGGACGTGTTACGTTTATCTTTGTACTTATCACTGTGCTTATCAAGGCCAAAGTTCTCATAGCTTGTCGTACAATCGGCACTCGCTAAGCTGATGAACTGCATGTCTTTTTCTTGTCCTACAGCAGTCACTCGTTAAGCATGCCCCAAATGTGCTTTACCACTACAGTAATACCTCATAGCGAAAAACTATTTTACATCAAAACTGAATGCCTTTGCCTTGTACAAGAAATTTGTTCGAAAATTTGTCGGCTGTCAAGAGAGAGAGAGAGAGACAGGGCAATGTGCGGTACGGTGCACACTGGCTACACATGCCAAATGTGCTATGCAATTCGTATCGTTTTGTTGTTCTGTTATTTTGCTTTATTTTCCTTTTTTTTTTCTTTTTTGGTTTTGGTTTTACACTGTCTAGCCAACGTCTAGACAAGTGCATACCACACAGACAGTCGAAAACGAACACACGCAGCGCAAGAGCGAGACGGTGACAGAGAGGAGAGAGAGAGGCAAGCGAGTCTGTTTGTTGCACAATTCAACTTTTAGCTCAAAAACTCAGTGCCCAGCTAGGCCCTATCAAAACCGCTCTAACCACCCGCAGCACCCGCCCGTGGTGTCTGTGGCTAAAAGTATCCTGCAGCCATATATACCAATGCAATGGCATTGCCTGTTCTCGTTTGGGTCCTCTGGGCTTCGCCTCCATTTGCATACAAATTTTTCTAGTTTTTTGTTTGCTTCTTTCAATTTTATTATTATTATTTTTTTTTTTTTTTTTTTTTGGCATCCGTTTTCCTGCTGCGGTTGTGGGCGTGCCTGTTGGGCATTTGTCGGCCGCATTTCCATTTGCATGAAGCGCCAGCCGAGACACGCTGCCAAATGGACATAAATAATCACTGATGGAAATTGTTTAGCATTTCAAAATCGACGTCAAGCATTTAAGCCTAAGCTGAATTGACATTTGGCCATAGGCAAATTGAGCCTTAGAGAACATCTATAAAAGCTTTTCAACAAATATGCAACAGTTAATAGTTACTGGGCCACAAGGAAGGTCAAAGCTTCAAGCCAGAATTGGGCGAGCTTTCGCTGCATTCAAAATCATTAAGTGAGCTTTGTGATTAAGTCAAATTAATGGGATTTTAGGTAGTTAATTTAAATCAGGTAGATAAATGTCATAAATTTTTATAGGTTCGAAAGCTTTCATAATGTAGTTGAATCTCTAGTTTTGTTCAAATGATGAAAATCAACATTTAGTTTCGTTAAAATAATGAAATAATGAAATAATGAAATTTTGACAGAAAATATATTAATCTATCTAACAACTTACACTTAAGTCAGGAAATTATTTTCAGAGCAGTGTAAACAAAGCAGTGAAAAAGCTCTACCAAAACATCAATAGCTTTAGCTCAAAGATTATTAGTTAACAACTTCATTAAGCTCTCTTCAATATATTTTCTGTTAACAGAGATAAATGTACCACTCTCTCCGCCTATTTCTCAATTGTTACGCATACGTCACGTGTGACAGCTGCAAACGGAGCAGGAGCGCCCACAAATTAGTAAAATAGAAAACGTCTTTTGAATTGAATCACGCCCTTTGCCCACATTGAGGCATTAAAATGCACTTAAGCAACGGCAACGGCTCAAGCCACAAGCCAAAGCCAACGACAGCTGCACAGGTGGCTAAGGGGGCGTGGCCATAGAGGAGCTGCCAACTGTGGAGTATAGGCAGCTAAAACTTATGCAAACTACGCGACCGAATACAACTAAAGTCGCAGTTGAAGTCGAAGTCGAAGTCGAAGTCGCAGTCGAAGTCTACAAAGGAGTCGACTGAAGTCGCGTCTAGACAGCCAGTAAAAACTTTGGGCGCTGGGCAAACTTTGCAACCGCCAACAACAACAGCAAATAGCAAGGTTTAAAGAGTCAATCAATGATAGAATAAGAGATACTCTGTGTAGATGTATGTGAGAGTTGCTAGCTATACATTCAGTCATAGACTTTTATTTCCTATATATTGTAAGAGAACAAAATATTAATATAGCTAGTTTTTGAAACTATATTTGCATAGCTAGGAATTAAATGAATCAAATAAATATATAGTAAAATTCGATATTAATCGATTGCTTAGATAAATAGTAAGTTAATTTTTATAAAATTTACAGTCAAATAGAAATTATAATTAGACGAATCTAAATCGATCAGAATATACATATATCAATTATAATATCTGCTTTGATCTATTTGAAAGGTTATAGAGGCTTTCTTAACAACTTATATCAACTCTTACCACATACCCTCACTGTCAAATAGTCAATTACAGGGTATGCGCACACAACAATGCAGCTGAGGCGGCGACAACACATTTTGTGCCTTTCGCTAGTGAATTGCAAGTCTGGCTCTTGGGCTCAGCGTCTGGGCAAAAGTTGAACGCGCTGACACGGCAGACATTGTGACGACGTCGGCGAATGGTGAACAATGCCTCAAATTGACATTTAATTGGTTTGCAAATTAGCCCGCTGCCAGGAAGTGAACACGCCTTCAGCTGAAGCTGCAAATGGAGTTGAGAGTTGGGGGCTGGGAGCTGGAAGCTGGGAGCTGAGAGCTGCTGCCAGACGCATTGGAATGCAGCCACAAATGATGCAGTGCATCAGCAGCTCTCACTCTCTCGCTCTCTTTCTACAGGGATAATTGCCACAGTCTAAGGCAGCTGCAGCATTGGGGGGCGTGTCAGTTTGTTAATGCTTAACCCCATCGCCAAATAAACAAGGGCGCGCAAATTAACCGCTAATGAACGAAATGAGATAAAGCTTAATTTGCATTTAATAATATTAACGCGTCGCTTGTGGCACATAAAAGTGGCAACACGGCGCTAGAGCAGAGTTGGTGGGGGCACGAGGCAGGCGGCTGCTGCCTGTCCGACATAGAGGGCAATAGCATAAATCGCATGCGGTTGTCATGACGCTGCATGCGACCCCTGCAGCGGTCTAGACAGCGAGACAAGGACTGCCGCTGCTCCTGCTGGCAGAGGACAAGCTAAGGACAAACGTGGCTGTCTGCTAGCAGAGGGAAATGGGATCAAAGGGGGGTCTGCAGACAGGGTGCTAGCTCGTAACTTTTGAATGCAGCTGAAGCTGATTGAATTTTATGCTCAACAAAAAAGCAAATCAACTTAAGTTTCAACGTGATAGCAGCTAGTCCTAAAGAGGGGGAGACAACGAAAGAAAAAAACACCTCTAACTAACTTCGATGCACAAAGAAAACTCCTTTTAAAGTGCCTGCCACAGCGGGGCACTCTAAGGTCATTTGTGGGTGGTGTTAGAGCTGGTATGGGCGTGTCGTAACTGCAATTCAACTTGGCTTTTCCTGGGATTTGGCCAAGTCTTTGCGTCAGCAACTTTTCTGCACTATTCGGCTGCAATTGCATTTTGTCCTTCGAAAGGACAAATGCACAATAAACAAGGAAGTAACTGAAAGTCAGGGGAAGTCGTAAGCATTCGAATGCATGCATGCAGCAGCATCTGTATATGGTTATGTTTCCTGTAAGCGCGCAGTCAAAATGTGCGAGCTGACAGCCAAGTGCGTTTTTCTTATGATGCTCTAAATGTACACTGGGCAAAGCAGTTGAGATGATGGGCGAATGAAACGAAGTGAGATGAGAAAAATGGCAAGGAAATAAACAAATTATAATATATTATTATTATAGAGAAAACATATGTTTGTTTTCCAAAAGAATTCTGTTTACTTAAAAATTTAAAACTATTTTTTCTAAGCTAAAAAAAAAAAATATTCCTATATTTATTAGATTACAATTTCAAATACATAAAAAAAATATATTTGTTTCTTTTATTTTTTAATAATTTTAAATATTATGTTTAGCTTATATACACCCATTATTCAACTAAACTTAAAATCACTTCATACTCTCAGTGTAAAGAACAAACCAAGCCAAATCACCCACTTATCAGCTAAGGTATCTAAACTTCCTTAAGCCACGAAAACTTTTAGCTGTCAATTTAACATTTCGCACGCTGCCAAATAAGATGAGAGTTGATAGAAAAAAAAAAGGGTGTTCAAGCAGGGGTATTCCCGCAGCTAGTTAAGCTACCAATTTATTTAGTGGTGCGTGCAGAATTGCGGTTATAATTTTAATGTTATTGCTAGCCGCGACACAAAAACACTCCAACACACACACACACACACACACACACACACACTTGTTAACCACTTTTCCCACAACAACAACAACAACAACAATAAAGTGTATGAAAAGAAGCGAATTAAGAAGTGAAACGGGACGTGCAACAGTCGCTGTTGTTGCATTGTTGCATTGTTGCAATGTGCTGTGTGTGATTTTGTGTACGCGCTTCGTTTGCAAGTGGAAACCGCAATTTAATTAAGCCAACAAAGCCGACAAAACCAAGGCGAAGGGTGCCAGCGGTAGTTAGCCCGGCCAACATCATTATGAGCCACCATGAGCAGCAACGACTGATAGACACATGCGTCGCTGCCAAAGGGCTCGAGTGGTGGCCATCCAGCACATAGACATAGACATGGGCATTGCAGCTGACCGCAAAAGAGTGCACTGAGAGAAAATGTAGAGATTCCAAATTTGAGATAAGTTATGAATAAGATCATATAGTAAATTCATAAAATGATACATATGTGTTTTAGTCATAGCTCTCTCGAAATCAATCGAGTATAAGCATGCTCACATACTCTCACTCTGGAGCCTTCGGCTATGAGCGCTTTGAGTTCAACCATTCGTGTGATTTGCGATACGATTCATGCTCACAGAATGAAGTTCAGCGTGAGAGCAGCTAGCTCCAAGAGTCTATGCATATGGTCTCACTGCCACATTGACACACTGACGAGCGTTATTGATGTATCGAGCGAAGACAACCCTCTGAGACACACTAATACCTACACAAAAGACTCAAGCAATCGTCGAGAGCGAAAAGTAAAGGTTTCTGTATGATCGTAAACGAACTCAAGCCCGATCAATCGATGAAATCGACTGCTCTCTGAGTTTTTACTTAAAGTGTGAGTGAAAGACAACAGTACCTACATATTTGTGAGCTCTGATTTGTTATGCTGAATACAATCAGAAATATATAAGCTATATAGACTAGTATATTATTGCTCAAATAGACAAATACATATAAATATAATATTAAACCCTCTCAGATCACACAAAACACATTTAAAGCTCACTTATTACTACTACTTTTATTCAAGTCCTTAAATTTCTATAAACTAAATATTTTATTTAAAAATTTGAAAACTTAAAAACCTTAATTTACATAAATTTCCTTTTCAGTTAACTAAATTCAAACTTGCTCAATTTTTTTAACAAATTATAAAATAATATTCAAGCGTCTTTCGCTCCGTGTATTCATTCTGGCCTTTTGACTTGCTGTCGTCAGCTTTTATGTGCCACTGTGGTTGCTGTGGACGTTGTCATTCTGCCCGACACCTCCACACCACTTGAACTCCAGTCCATTCCATGGTTGGCTCCCCATTTTCCACCTGCTTTCTAGCGGCCCCCTTTACAACATTGTTATTGCAATAATTTGATTAAATTGAACGCTTTAAGTGATTTGCATTTAAAATTTCAATCAATATGTTGTGCCGGCTGCTGCACCACCTGTAGCCGCACACAAAAAGGAAGTTGTCTGGCGCCACCAAGCTGCGCCTCTCTACCTCTCCTTCTCATCCTCTCTCTCTCTCTCTCTGCCTCTATCACTTGTGTGTCCGATGGTCTAATCATGCAGAAAGCAAGCAATGTCTGGTTCGTCTGACGACGAAAATTGCTCACTTTGCTGGCGGAAACCATAAACCGTTGCAAGTGGTCAAGCCAAGCTGCAGCCAGACTGCACCACCCAAACCACAGCAACCACTCCTACCGGCGGCAGTGCACCGTTAAAACTGTCGGAAGGATGTGTTGTTGCCGGTCAACGCCCACTGTTCCCATTGCATTAAGTACGAAATTATTTTTTCGCCTCGATTTGCACACAGTCACTAGCTGTCCAATCAGAATTGACGGCCAATTGGAAATGGTCGTAGCTTGTCCATGCACTTATTTAAACGATCTACTGGAATTTCCATAATGGAGTTGTCTTTGCTGACTGGCTTTACTGACTAGCATATTGTTTTACGACTTAAAAATGGTTCTACAAATAGTTAGTTTTCAATATAAACTAAATTTATATAATATATTTCTTTTATATATACTTTCATTCATATTCTCATCAATTAGTAACTGCTATACGTTTTGGTTTCTGATTTTGTAGATATATATCATGCATGTGAAGTGTGTGGAGTAATAAAGAACTGCTCCGTTCTGCAATGAACGATTAGTTAATACCCTAGACTAGCAAGACTACATTAAATACTCAGGCATTTAAACTATGTCTCATTGTTGGGCCAGAAATATTTAAAAAATCATTAAATATAAATTTGTTACACTATATTTATATAATAATAATATTTATATAATATTTATATTATAATAATAGTTATATTGTGATGTTCGCATGACTAATTAATACTATTAAAGCTCTGGTTCAAATATGCACATTATTCATTTATTGCTAAACTAGATTCCTTTCTCAGCTAAGTTTATAAAACTAACTAGGGTATTTACTAGTCGTTTTTCACTTTAGTTTTTCCAATTTTAGTTTCTTGCTGATTGCATTTCTAGTTTTTTGTTGTTGCATATAGTGCAGCCTTTTCTTCTAGTAATTATTGTAAGTTCTCATTCCCAACTTGAGTTACAGCTGCAGCTCCAACATCATCATCATCATCATCATCAGTCTCAACATCTTCACGTTTGCATTGTTCTTAGCTAACAACAACAATAACATCGTCATCATCATCATCACCATCATCATCTTCGTCGTCGTCGCGTCTCTGGCTCCTTCCGGCGTTGCAGTGGAAACTTCCTGATTTTGGCTTAGGCGCCGTCTGCCGTTTAAATGTGTGTGTATGTGTGTGTGTGTGTGTGTGTTATTTTGGCCAAAAAGCTCTGTCTAAGGACTTTTGTCTGAGTGGATTTTGCCCTGCAGTTGATTTTTGTTGTTCTTGCCGCTGTTGTTGTTATTGTTGTTGTTGTTGCAGCATTAACTCATGCAATTTCGCATGCAATTTTCACGTGACTTCATTTCAGAATTTCAAGTTTTATTTTCCTACACTTTGCAGTACGCAAATAGCTCATGGAATTCTCAACCAACTCCCTACACAACTCTACACTATACTCTATATATATATGCATTTTAATCTGGCCCGATCATAGCTACAAAATTATGTTCTGTTGTCTTTAGAGTCCATGTTTTGTCAATTATTTTTGGATTGAGGAGAAAAGAGCGTGAGAGCGAAAACTTTGATAGGCATAATGAACACAAACACAGATCAAGTTGGAGTCTGTGTGAGTGAGAGAGAGAGCGAGCAACTGTGAGGGCAGCCCTTATCCCGAATTGTAGTTCATGCTGAGACTTTGGTAGGCGGAGCTGCAGCACGCTTCACGCTTGATATTCATGTGCCTGTTGTTGTTTGGCCATAAAGAGAGAGCAAACACACACACACACACGCACACTTATAGCGACACAAAAACAGATGAGGAAAATGCTTTTCAATTTATTTTTAAGTACGAAAATAATGTTGTTGTTTTTTTTTGTGTTCACGCAAAATAGATGCAAAAACAACAAGCGGTAAAAATAAGGCACGACACACGCCCGTCTCGCTGTCGTCGGCTAAGATCCTCCAACCCCCCTTTGCAGCTCCTCTTGATCATATGCTATATATATATATATATATATATATATATATATAAAAGTATATATATATAGGTATGCTGGTTTGCCGTCGTGTGAAATATATTGGAGACAAACGGGCACTTTTTATATGTTAGCTGCAAAAATTAAGTTTCAGTACGGCGCAGGTTTGCGAAAAGATCGCAGCGCAGCGAACTGCACACAGTGCAAATTGTTTTCTTTGTTGGCCTTAACTAACGGTAGACGTGTACGAGACGCGCCCACACACACACGTACATATATATAACCATATAAATATCTATATGATATATATATGCTCATTCATAATCAGTTTTCAATATAGAAAAAAAAGAGGCCGGAAAAAAAAACTGTGTGAACTTTTTTGATCTTTGTGTTCGTGCACGCGCGCGCGTGTGTGTGTGTTAAGCGGATTTCAGGTGTGCGTACCGTGTGTGTGTCAGTGCATATGTGTGTTTGTGTGCGTGCGTGCATAGTTCCAGTTGATATCTGCCAATTGGCATTCCAACTAGACGACCGGCGCATTCTTTGCTGTCATGTGCGAAATTCTTTCACTTGATTAGAGCCGGCGACCCGGTTCGATTCGTTTCGGTTCGGTGCGGTTCGGTTCGTATCATTTTGCTCATTCTCTCGCACTCTCTCTCTCTCTTACGCTCTCTCTTAATCTCTCACTCCATTATTTTTTTGTTGTTGTTGTGTATTTTTTGGATTCGGTCCTTTTTTGCGGTCTCGTGGTCTTTCATCGATTTACGCAGGAATTCGCTGAATTTACGTTTGCTCAATGTCAAATTGGCGTTCGACTCTGGTATGCGATACAAAAAATGCACTACAAATACAGCTAGAGTATAAGAGATTCCTTTTTTTGTTTTCCTCGGCTAAACGAAGTATTAATGTGCTGCAGAGAAATTCTACTATAAAGAAATTTTTAGCTGCATATATATATTTTTTTATATATTAGGAAAACATAATGTGAAGTTTAATTTCATAGTTGAACATTAAAAAATATTTAAAACAAAATAAAGATCATTTAAAGACAACTGAAATGAAAAGTAATTAAAACAAAGACTTTAATTATTTAAATAAAATATATTTTAAATTATTTAAGTTTTCTAATGGCAATAAAAAATTACAAAAAAAGTATTAAATGAAATCGTAAACAAATTTTTGTTAAAAGTGCACAGATTCAGTAAACTGTAATTTCTCTCTAGAATTCTTTGCACTTTGTCTAGCTGGTAAAACGAAATACCCCAAGTTAGAGTACTTAAACTAAATACAACTGGCATTAGCATGCAAAACTAAATGCAACTAACAAATGCCACAGACTGTTATCGATAACATTTTGTTATCGTTGCACATTGCTACAAGTATTTTCCCGCTCGCTTTTCTTTCATTTGGCTACCCTTTATTGTAGCTGCATCTCGCTCACACTCGGCCAAATTCCTGTGTTTGCGTTTGTTTCACTTTTTGTTACCGAAATAAATTCAAGAATTTAGCGACTTGTTTAAAAATAAACTGGAATGTTTTTTTTTTTCTATTTAATAGTTGTTTTTTTTTTTTTTTTTTTTAATGTTATTTTCCTATTTTTTTTTTTTTTTTTTTTTTTTTTTTTGTGGGAATCAGCTAAAAACGCCTATAGCCGAAAAGTTTATGTTGTTTAGCAGTGTGCGAAATATGGTATTTCCGGTCAAGTTGTTGAATGTGTTTGGCAATACAAATGCAAATTGCTTTTGACACACTGTGCAGCGAAGAGCAGCACTTGTCAGCACTTTTTCAGCTTCTTTTGCTTTGGACGAAAGGGGCTTATACACTTATTAATTATGGGTCTGAGCGAGTTTTTATGATCGCGCATAAATTGCAACTGAACGTTGATCCAGAACCAGAAGCAAAAGCAGGAGTCCGTGACGTGATAAAAAAAAAAAAAAAAAAAAAAAAACAAAAACAAAAACAAAGGCAGACAGACAGAGAGAGTCTGTAGCGGGCGCAAATGAAGAGGCAATCAAATAAATTGCAAAAACAACAAACACAAAAAGGAGATCAACACAAAAATATATCGCAAAGAAACAGTAGCTGCGTCTCACTTGCTGCGAAGTGGAGTGAAGATGGACAGCGAGGGGGACAGTAGCGGGCGGTGCACACAGGAGACAATAACATTTGTAGCCGCTGATTATAATGATGATGATGATGAGGCTGCGGCTGGGGCTGCGGCTGCTGTTGAGTCTGAGTGCTGCTGTTTCATAGCACTGGAATTTCAAAAGGAAAACAAAAACATGAAGAGCAGCTAAATTGTGTGTTCCAAAGTTGAAATACTCTGCAGAAATGGAATTGTAAATAAACTTATATAAATAGGTATATTTAGTAATAGAAAAATTCAGCTGAGAAGGTAGTTTAGCACATTTCATAAAAGAGTTAAAAGTTGATTATATAAAGCTAACATCATCTGATCAGGTATGCATATATTTTCCTTGATCAAGTCAAACTTATTTCATCTACCCTTTGGCAGTCCATTAAAAAACTACTTAAGTCTGATCATAAAATTTTGAGTTAAAGTATGGAAATGAAATTGACTTTTTTAAGCTGCTGCGATTTTGGGCTTTGTTTTGCTGTCGATCAACTTTTGACATGCCCCAACCCCAAGCTTTAGTTCAACTGTTTGTTTGTGCATCAATCTGTGTGGGAGACATCATATCACAGTGAAATGCCAGCGATCTCAGGCTACATATTAAACGAAGCAGCCAACTAGTCAAAATGTCTTTCCAACTGTCATCCAGGCGGTCTGTATCTTTGCCTCTCTGCCTCTCTGGCTGCCTGTGACTTCAATGACAATTAGTGAGCCAAACATCAGCTAAAGTCTGCAGAGAGAGAGAGGCACAGAGAGCTGTTGTGGTCTCTATATCGAAATCGTGCATCATGAATATAAAATGCCAGGCAAAAGTCATTCCACCTTTTTTGTTCTTTTTGTTTTACTCATGGCCCAGGCAGAGGGACAGACAGAAGCAGAAAACAGCAAAACAGCAACTATGCCATTAATTTAGCTACTTTAATTTTAGCCTATTTTCGTTGTCGCTTGTAATCTTTCGTCATATAACAGCAGCACCAACAACAACAACAACAATGCGACAGGCGTGGCAGCCAGAGTGAATAGACAGAAGCAAGAAGCCTAAGCAATCAGTGGGGGACAATGCTGTTGTACATATGCGTGTTGTTCTTGTTGTTGTTGTTTCCTATATATTTAGCAAATAAGTAAGAATGTTGCTGTTAACGGCTATGACTAACTGCATAATACCCAGCCAAGTAGCAAAAGAACAAACTAAGCTCAATGTTGATTAATGCTGAAGGATTTTCTCATATCAATCCAAAAGTAAAAATCAAGTCAAGGATTACAATATCACATTGCAAAACCTATATACCCTCTTGTTGCTAAACCAATGAGTATCTGAAAATGCACGACAACGTGGATGATAATAAAAGTTAAGTCTACGCGAAGTGCAACATAAATTTGTGCAAAATATTGCGCATACGCACCGTTTGCCGTGCGCTTCTTTTGTGTGTCTTGGCAAAGAGTGCCGACATAGACACACACACACACACACACACACACATGCTGCGTTATTTATGCTCGCGTCTGTGGCTGATCACTACAGCCACATACCCTTTGCTTAGGCACCCCGCCCCCTCTCTAAGTGCCTTGCTTTGGGCAAAGTTCTGGGCGGGAGATGTTGGGAAATCATGTTGCGACAGAAACATTGTAATAGGGACAGACGACAACAACGAAGACGAAAACAAAAACAAAGGAAGCAGTCAAAAGAAAAAAACAACAAAATTAAACAACTCAAAAGTGGGCGACCACACAGCAGCGTGCACTGAGAGAAAAAGGCTAGGCAATATGGTCAGAATTTATTTGAGATATATGAATTTTGGTATATAAATAAATGAAATTAACTAAAAATGTATCAAGCAAATCTAAACGCATTTAAATGTATTAATTATTAAGAATACGCCACATTAAAATGAACTCAAGTTAAAAGTAGGCCTGAGGGCAAAGGCACTCAGTTATTAAATGTATCTATACATTACACAAATCTCTCTTACATCTTTTTCTCACAAATCTCTAATTTCTCAACTCTTTTACCTGAACTCTTCACTTTTCACTTTATATTAACATCTTTCGCTATTTTTTTGTTTTGTTTTCTTGCAGTCGCCGCGCATTGGGTCAAATTTGTTGGGGCTTCAATTGATGTCGCACTGTGGCCGACGACGTCGAGTGCAGTGAACTATCAATTCGCATACAGTTGACGTTGTGGCCCCCACGCATTCAGCCAAAGGCGCCGCGGGGGCCCGCTGTACAAGCACATTGTTAGCGTTCAATTTAACGCTACTGGCAACAATCATATTGTGGTCGCCGCAAGCCCTCGCGGTGCCCATGCACAGGCGCGCCCATAGTCCAGACTATGCCCAAAGGCAGAGTATTGCATACTTGCGGGCGCAGCAGGACAACAATAACAACAACAACAATCAGAACAACAACAACAACAACAAAATCTGTCGGACATGCGAGCAGAGCAAGAGCAGCCGATTGTCAATGCAACCATATCGCAAACATATTGGAAACGTCGCAAGTGGAAGTGTTGTGAGTGAAAGTGTATATAGTGGTGCATACGATACGCTCAGCGTTTCGCACAGTGTATATAGTGCAAATAATAAGTTAGATTTAATTATAAACGGCAGCCAGAGCAAAGTGTCGCCCAAACATAATTCGCTGCCAGCCACAAATTTACCTAATAAATTACCAACAACAGCAACGGCAACAACGGCAACATCGGCAACAGCAACAACGGCAACTGTTGCAACACGCGCCTATTTCTCGGTGCCCGTTTTCGCCTTTGCCACGCCTCTTGAACGTCGCGCCGCGTCGCACTCGACTGCCATTGGGCCCTCGGCACACGGTTCGCCCGCGTCCATGTTGCTGCCATATCAAATTAATCAACGTGCTACATTGTTGCAAGCAACGCGAACGGCAACAACAATTGCAACGGCTGCGCCTCATGTGCCAAGAGCAACAACAACAACAACAACATCACGTAACAATCTGCATGCTGCGCATCGAATTTTTAATCGTGATACCGTCCGAACAGCGACCAACGCATCACCTTTGACACCACCACAACAACAACAACAATCTACAACAACTTCAACAACAACAACAACAGCAGCAGCAGCAACCACAGCACGAATCGAATTCATACTCTATACAGAGCTATACGAAGAGCATTCAGACATCGTTACAAATTCATCGAACAAGCAAAGCTTTTGGCACAAATACGGTGAGTAGGTAATATTATAATATATATATTATATTTATATAATATATATTATATTTATATAAATTTACTTTAATACTCCTTCCAAAAAAATGCAAAACAAAAAAACAAAAATGGTATAAAATATAAATATATATTTTCCAATCAACAACAAATTTGTTAGAATTTATTCATTTTCTTTATTTTATTTATTTAATTATTATTATTATTTTTTTTTTTTTTCATTTATTTTTATTTTATTTGTTTTTTATTTATTTTATTTTTTGCTATAAATACTAAAAATATTATAGTTTTATTTATTATCATTTTTTTAAGAGCTTTAAACTCATATTTCATAAAATAATAAAAAATAGGAATCGTTTTTCATGACAAGAATTCTCTGTATACTTTTTACTTTTATTGGTTTGTGTTATCGAAATATTATACGAAGAAAATATATTCGACATATTTTTATTCAAATCCGATTAGTCAAATATAAAATAAGTTTAAGTTGTCTTTTTCTTACTTCTTGTAGGTCTCATTGCACAACCTTTCAGTCTAGCTAGATATGCACATATTTTGAGAGATCCGTAGAATAAAAACCATAGTCGCACTCATTTCTTTAATGCCATTTACCAGCAATATCAATTAATGATCAACGCTCTATATATTATCGAAGCATAGTCTGTTGCTCAGCTTCAGAGTGAGGGAAGGGGAAACTGTTTGTTGACTTGCTATGAAGATGTAGATGTGGGTTTTGCTTGAGCACAGCTGCCGCTGGTTAACATAATTTTCGTGGGCATTTTTTTGCAACTCATTTTTGACTGCGAGTTAAAAACACTAACAACAACAACAGACGACCAGCAAAAAAATAAAATAAATAAAAATAAAAGAGAGCGCAAAAAAAAAACACCAACAACAACAGAGAAAAAAGCTGAATACAACTTTTTCCAACGAATAAATTTCGAGTTTTCGATAGTCTCGGTCTGCCACAGACTGTGTCGTTGTCGACGCTGCTGTTGCTGGTCGTCCAGACAGACGGAGACCTGGCCAGCAGCAACAACAACAATAACAACAACAACAACAGCAATAGCTACAACAACAACTTGCAGTCTGAGTAGCTGCGCTCTACGTGGGCTCCAACAGCGTCAGACTGTCTGGTATGCCACGCTCTCACTCTTGCCGCCGAGTGTGTGTGTGTGTATGTGTGTGTTTATTATAGTATGTGTAACGGCACTACGTTTCGTGATTGCCACATGTGGCTCCTTCTCTATCTGTGTGTGTGTGCAGTTGTCGCTGCGTTGTCTGACTGTGTCTGGCCTCTGTCTCTGCCCCGCTCGTCAGTCTATCCTTCCATCTCTATCCATTTGCCTGTCTGTCTGTCTGTTCGTCTGTCTGCATCGTCTGACTGTGTAGGCGTCAGCCCCTCGTCATCATCATCATCATCACGAGCTGGCGCTCGCATTGGCCAATGCATAAAATTATACAGAGACATGACATGGTTTTGAATAATTAAGCGGAACGCCAAATGGCCTCCGCTGACACGCCTTTCCCTTTTAGGCCATCCCTCTCGAAGGTCTGGCGACTTTTTAGAGTGTCCAACATGTGCATTGCATTGCGCTGGGATTGCTTAACACTTACACACACACACACATACGCTTATCCCCTACATGGCTGTCATTTTACAACTCAATTTCGAAAGGATTAGAACTTTTGCCGCCAGAGTCCAAGGACTTAACTTTGAAGCTTTGAGGCAAATGCATTTTGCGGAAATTTTTGGAAACAGTCGCGGCGTCGAGGATTATTTCTAGTTAGTCATGCAATTTAATATCACATATAACTAAAATACCTAAAATACATACATAAATATATATTTATATTGAGATAAGATAGATATTGCCTTAAATTTTAGCTCAAACTTTCTGCACAACGACATTGTTTCGTGTCACGCACGATACGTTGTCATCACTAGCTTTTAGAAAGCATTGAACAACAATGACAGACATTATTGACAGCCGAGAATTGTTGGCTCATTTGAAACACACTGGACACAGGTAAAATGTTTGCTGCCGTTGTTGTCATTGTCGTCGCTGTTGCCACTGTTGCAGTTGCTTAGCTCTGCTCAGCTTTGCTCTGCTCTGCTCTGCTCTGCTCTGGTCTGCTTCGACCTGTCACAGTTGTCTGCTGTCTGCTGTTTCCTGTTGCTGCGCGGCAGCCACGACAGACAACGTCTATAGTCTAGACATAAGAGCAAGCCAAGGGGCCAGCCAAGCAGGGCCACAGCAGGAACAGTGGCGAACGGTGAGTTTGCCGAAGCTCGAAGCTCAGGTGAAACCCCGGGCGCGCACATCAACCGTCTGTTTTGTCGTCTGTAAAAGTTATGGCCTAAAGAGTTGTCGTTGTTGCCCGCTTTGGCGGTTCGCTGGTTACGCTGCCAATGGCGGTGCGGTGGTGCGGTGGTCCGGCGGTTGACAGCCTTAGATCAGAAGTGCAGTTGGCAGTTGATTTATGGCGGCGTTGAGTGCCTTTATGCGCACCTCAAATATGACAGAAGGCGTTGCAAGACCGAGCAACAACATACAAAACGAATGAATATAAAAAAAAAAGTAATAATACATAAAACCTGCCACACAGCCAGCTCCTGCTAGCTGCGTCTCCTTGCCCCCCCGGCACCTGCCACCTGCTCCTGCTAATGCTCGTGGGCAAAACATTGACGGAAGTTGTCGTCCTGTTGTCCATTCACGCAACGAGCAAATTGTGGCAATTACCTGGTGACTGGTATCCCTTACCCCTTAGCCCCCCCTCTCTTCCACCACTGTTGCCTCTGGCCAGTGTCGCATATTTGCTTGCTCCACATCGCTGTCATTCTTGTCGCACCATTGCCGCTGTCAAAGTTGCCGGCGTTGCATGCTCAGCGATGCGTGTCGACAGCATATCAAACATATCCACATCCATCTGTCTGTCCAAACACACACATAAACACTCTATGAGTGTGTGTGTGTGTGTGTGTTGACCAGCCAAGCGCCTAACTACCCAGCGTCCATTATTGAGCCGACTGTCCCTTCGGCAACCCTTTCGCCTATATAAAGCTTTGTTTTGCAATAAATGTAATTACGTTTTCCAATTGTATTCAAAATGTTAAAAGTGAGAGAGAGTATGAGGAGTGAAAGAGTGATAGAAGAGAGAGGAAAGCAATAGAGAGAGAGAGAAGATATTCCTAGATAGGAATATAGAGAGAGAAAGTCCGAAAGAGTGTGACGAAAAGAAACATCTAAAAACTACGGTCATAGTAAGAACATGAAACATTTCTGAGCACCTTACAAATTTATTGATAATATAATAAGTAAATTCACCTAATCCCTTGCAACAACTATAACAGATCGTAGCAAATATAAATATCGTTCGTAGAAGATCTAAGGCCAGGCTCTCAGCTCCGAAATTACATTTATATTAAAATTTCATCATTTATTGTTGCGTTTCTTAATGAATATATAAAACATTTTCAGAAGAATCTTGATCCCAAAATATTTTGTTTCTCGCTCCTGGCTCACTGCATGATCATATTAATCAGATTTTCCAATATCTAAAAAAGCATTCGATCAGTAGAACATATATTGGATATATAGTTGCGAGATTCGGGAACATAATCTGACCAAGAAAAAGAAAAACAAGAAGAGAGAAACGAGTCAGAAAGAGAGGGAGAGCAATAAAAGCTGCAATCGTAATGTGAAGCAGATGAAACCGAATGATGCGAATGACGGCCATCGAGTCGAGAGCCAAAGCGAAAAGCCGAACCATGTTGGAGTGGAAGAGAGCCACAGGAGTAGCAGGGGTGCACGGGGTGCCCGGCACAGGCACAGGCACAGAAATTGCAACCGATAATAATTATTTTTATGGAGTCTAGTCTGTGTCTAGACGATTTTTTTTTTCGTGCAGTTACTTCACTTGCCATTGGGCGAGCAGCAGGTCGGGTTCAGCTTTTGCTCTCGCTCTCGCTCTCGCACTCACTTCGACTGCTGTGGTCTATCTGCTGGGGTAACTGCAGAGCGGCGGGGGTCTGCCACTGTGTCATTGTTTTCGCTTTGATTCCGATTTAACTGGTAAACTGGCATTTAACTGTTTCTCTTTGACAAACAAGACAGACGGGCGAGCGGCTAGGCGGCGAGTGGAAGCGGCCAGACAGACAGAAAACTCTGCACCAAATAGAGCTGGAAGACAAGTAAGAGTGTTTAGCTGGCAAGTGGGCACGACTCGAAGATACTCTACCTAATTTACTCTTAACGACAACGAATATCAGATATATATTTGATATATCAAAACGGATCGACAGACCGACTTGACCACAACACAAAATCAATATACATCTCTGTTTCACTTGCAACAAGTACAGGGTATAATAACTTGTGAACGAACAAACCGACTTGAACGAGACGGTAAGACAATCGGACAGACAGACTCTCTTAGACTCTCTCAAAGCATGCGGAAAAGTCAAGCCACGCTTACTTCTCTGCCCACAGCTTTCAGCTTCCGTTTGCAGTTGCCTACTTCAGTCCAGTTTGGTCATGAGAAATTATGCTGAACTCCAATCAACTGCTGCTGCAATCGCTGATGCAGCGGCTGTGACATCGTCATTTGCATCTTCAGATTGACCACATTTTGTACATCATGTACATATATAAAAAAAATATATATTATTTCGATTTTTTGTTCGCGTTCGAGGTGTCGGGCGGCAGATAGCCAAAGCGCAAACGCATCTGCTCGTACAGCATAAATGTAATTATCGTATTCGGGCTGATGCGCAACAGAGCCGGTACGAAGCCCTTGTAGAAAGCCAATGGACCCTGTTTCATTGTGTGCACAATAACAGCGCCAAGACCACTAAATTCACCAGGCGGCGCATTCATATAAGTTGTCTTCATCACATCTATCGGCTGTGTCAATAGTGTGCCAATAAAGCCGGCTAATGTTGATGTTAGAAAATGTAGGGGAAGTCCATCCTGCATGCCAATATCGCCTTGCAAAACCTGCTTAACCTGGTCATATGCGGCATTGGTGCCAATGGTTATAAATACGGCCCGCGACACGGCTGGCACAGCGCCGCGAAAAAGATTCTTAACCCCCTCCTCCTTGGCGATTCGATAAAGACCATCAAAAATGTGCTTATAGCTAGGGAATAATAGGTTTTCATTAAAAAAAGAGGGAACATGAAAGAGATAGAGAGTGATAAAGAGAGAGAGAGAGAGAGAGAGAGAGAAAGAGAGAGAGAGAGAGAGAAAGACAGAATGAGAGAGAGAGAGGAATAATAGAAATCCGATCGAGCTAATTGTGAATCATAGATTAAACTTTAAAGGTGCTAGGCCATACGAAAGTAAGAAAGCTAGAGAAGACTTTAACTGTAAATCGATGAACTAGAACTTGTAGTCGACAGTTATATATATTATTGGAAGTATAGTATAATATAAGCTTAAAATATTTAAAATAATGTAAAATTGATTCATAAGCTAAAGCCAAAAGCCGTTATCTATCGATTTTAGTGAAAAGGCTTAATCCCACAATAAGCATAAGAAACGTTGACATTGACAAATAGAAACTATATAGATATCTTTGAAGCATAGATGTCTATAAATGTACGTACTCTCGATTTGTAATCGATAGTTTATATAATATATCAAATTAAAAATACTCTAGATTTGAAATAATGCCTAGAAGTCGATATGTATCTATTTTAGTGAAACGGTTTAAATCCTCAATAATCATAAGATATCTCTGATGTATGGATGTCTATTAATGTACATACTCTCTTTCAGCTTATATTAGGATTAAGAAATCAAAGTGTTTTCCAGCTTTGCTGAAACTCTCTCATAACTGATTTGATGCCTAATTTCTTGATCCTATCTATTGAGTGACTGGCCAACACTTGATTCAAGATCAGAATCCATTTAATATATCAATTTCATAACTCACCCTCGACGTTCAGCCGGTGGAAGCTTGCTATCATTCTGTAATCGGACTGTTACCACATCACCTGGCACACCCAGAATTCCACCAAAGAAGCCCGCAAACGTGGCCAGTTGGAACTTTGCTGACATATTATTAGCATCTACAAAGTTCTTGCCATATTCGTATAGTGCAAATCGAGCTGTGGTATAAGTGAGCTGACGAAACCATGCCGCCGAAATGCCACTGTAAAACCCCAAGATGCCTAAAAGGAATACAATTGGTATTTCATTTGCTTGCTGTTGCCATATTAACACATCACGCTTACCAGCATTCTTATATATGTTACCAATAATATGCGATACGGGTAGCCTTTTCGACTGAGTCTGCAATTGAACCTTTACCAAGTCCAGTGGATGTGTCGTCGTCACAGCCATTGCGGAACAAACACCACCCGACCACCAACGTGGCAGGCGCCTAGAATCTAAGTCACTCATTACCCCACAATGAAATGCCAAATGATTTCTATAACAAGAAATTGTGTAATAACGATGCCACTGAGAGTCCAAGTGACATGTCTTACATAAATTTTGACTATGCTAACCAACCAATAGATCTATCAATGACGATTTCAACGTATGAATATATATAAAGAATTTTGAAAAAAAAAAAAAAATAAAGAACTTGATTATTGATTCAAAGCTCAGCTAACCTTTAACTAACTATTTATTTATATCATTACAGTTTTCACCAGGCTATAGCTATATAACTATATTTATATAGAAATTATATATTACCATTTACAGATTTGCCACGCCCATCTAGTCGGCATAACGGCAAAGCCTTATATCTTAATAATGTAAAGTAGTAATGGGCAGATGGACTGAGAGATAAATGAATGGCTGAATTAAGACGAGTGGACAAAGAGACGAATGGTCGAATAGTCAAATTATGGGCGGAGGGGCAAACGGAAAGACGCACGTACAAACACGCAGAAATACATACGGGCAGTCAGGAGAATGAACAGATGGACAGACATTAGGACGGAGAAACCAATATACTCTTTTCTTACTTCAATTATAGGGCACATTTTTTCGCTAGTATAATATGGAATTGGATTTTCTGCGAGTGCATTCGTGAGCATTTGTTGCGACAATAAACGACACCTTTTACTTTTCTTGTATGCAGTTGGTCTTCTGGTATTTCGCATCGCTGCATCTGCAGCCGCTCTCAACTGCTGTGATATTATGTTATTATGGCAATTATAGTTACGACACGATTCGCGCTCTTTTCATGTGGCGGCATCTATGGCATTTTTTGAATGTGCACAGATTTGCTCGCAGCGATAAGGGAGCGATGCGAAAGCTGATGCCGAGCTGATGCCGCATTGCAATTACAAACATTTTAATGCAATTAACACACACGCACACCTGGTCATATAACTGTGTGTGTGTGTGTGTGTGAGTATGAGTGTGTGCTGGTAAGGGAAACGCTTCGCTGCTCATTTGCCTGGCCGATTGCAATTCGAAACGCGGCGGCATCGCCAAAAGCCAAGCTCAAACTTCACAAAAAAACACACACAAAAACAAAAACAAAAACAACTTCAAAGCGTTTGCGACATCTGTGCGTGTGTCAGTGTCGATTTCAACCCACTATGCACCACCACCACCACCACCATCATCAAGGTTTGCCTCTGTGAGGTTTGCCGCCCCGGACTGCTATCAGTGTACCAGATACGTCCTCCTCGATGTCGTCGTCATCGTCTTTGTCGTCCTCGTCTTCGTTCTTCGTCTTCTTTGTAGTTGCCGCATTGCACTTCATTGCAATGTCTCTCTCACTGGGTGTGTGTGTGTGTGTGTGTGTGTATGTGTGTTGGCCAAGTCTAACGAGCCAGTTGGCCAAGTTGGTAATAAGGGCCAGTTGGACACAGGCCACAGGCCGCAATATGGTTACAACATGTCAGCGTTCACATTCATGTCCACCTCCCTACGGCCACTGCCAATGGCAAATGCAATCAATTTGCGCTTCATTTCACCCAAAGGGCTCTTCACTTGGCGTATTGTCTTAATTATGGCTAACGTGTGTGTGTGCACAACAAGGGGTCAATGGGTTAAAGGGTGTTTGTGTATTCCAAGCAAACGAATTGAAATGGAAATAAAAAAATTGCAATTAGATTGAAGTGCAATGTTACGATCCCTAGAGAAATGATAAGCTAAGCGATTCCATAGCTCTTTAAAGAAATATCTCTTTGCGGTCATAAGCTCATTTGTCCTAGTAGATATAAAATATTTGAGCAATATTAAAATGGGCTTCCCAAAATATAAAACCAAGTTCAGATTCTCGGACTATAACCGATACTGCTTTAGCCGATTTTCCATACCATTCAATTTTGCATTTCTAGTATTCAGAAATTAAAAGATTATTGTTTGCCTGTTTCACCTAAAACGTTTACGGCATATTAAATATAATATATATATACCTTATTTTTTATTCGAATTTAATTGATATTACAATCAATATATGGTAATTATATGATAAGCGAAGTAATTATAGAAATTGATGGTGCCTTTGTTATTTTTGTTTGCAGTTAAACAAAAATCTAAATCTATATCTATATGATGAGTATAATGTTAATGAAATTTTACGCTCTTTGGCTCGATTTAAATGAGAATCAAATAGCGAAGTTTGAGTAGTTTGGGTAGCAGAACTTTTTCAGTAAACATAAATTAGCTACCTGAGCAAAAGCTCTGATAGCTGCACCTGGCATAATCTGACAGGCTAAAGAGAAAAGCCACAAAGTTAGCTTTTGCTCACTCTTTGGCCAGTTTCGTTACGCAATCCATCTGCCAGACAGAATGAGAGAGAGAGCGAGCGAGTGAGTGTGAGCAAGGGAGACAGAGCGAGGGGTCTCTATGCTCGTCAGCTGCCGTCCAGAGTAAGCTATTTACCCAAGCGATTAGCTGTCGCTTTAACTGACTTGGCAGCATTTAGACAAGGCTCTGGGGATATGCCAAGAGCGAAGGGCAAACATTTTCATATTTAATGTCATTAGACGAAAGTAATTTTTTTAAAATAAAAGGTGAAAACGCTATCGATTAATATTAAATACGTCACTCACATATTTCAACACAAATATCATATCAAATTATTTTGCATATAGATTTGTAAACCAACTGAACTAAGCTTCATTCGAGATACTCTCAAATAAATATGCCTCAGAATTATCGACATAGAGTCTCCGTATGATAACATAATCGCCTTGTGGCACGGACATATATCGTGCTAACTCCATATTATGATCGCCAGTACAAAACTTGTCGATAATAATGTCATGTTAGGAGAACAGACATTTGTTATTAAGTATTACATATCGAAATGTCTTAATTTAGTTACTCACAATATAGGGACACGTGTGATAGAAGTTAGTTCTGCTCTTGACGATATTATAATACGCGATTAAAAGTTGATTTTTCGGCGAATTATTCAAGCTTTATTGTTCAATTCATATTTACACGGTATTTAAATGTAAATAGAGAAAGTACAGTACATTTCATTAAAAATGATTGACAATTATTAAACCTGAAGTATTCTTTATAAATTTTATAATTTTACACAAATATTTTTTCAAATAATTTACATGTATATCTACATATTTAATCAGACTAAACTTAGGAAATTCTTTAAGTTAATCTCATATAAATATTGAGTTTGCACGCCTCAGCTTTGTAGATATAGAATGTTATTATGAGAACATAATCGCCATGCGGTAGGGGCAAAAATCGTGTGAATTCCAAGTCATGATTCCCACTATAGAGCTTGTCCACAATAATGTCATGCTAGGCGAACAGACACGCGTAATAAATATTAGATATCGAAATGACGCACATTAGTTACTCACATTATAGGGACACGTGTGGTTAAGATTAGAGCGGTTTTTGAAGGTATTATAATACGTGATCAAAATCGGATTTTTCGGTTTTTTGAGAAATTTGCACGCATCAAATGTTGTGGCCATTAAAAAGGGTTTATATCCATTATTATTACGCATGGCCCTGATGTTGATCTATTGTTGTGAGAAGTTGATACATTTAGCGATAATCTTCACTTTCAATACTCGACACTCGAGATGGCGCTCACCGTTACATTATCTATGGATCTCGGAACCATTTTCGCATAGATGCTGATGTACTTATGAGTACGATTAACCGCCTTAATGCGGCAATATTTAAAGTCTCCAATTCTCTTATCCGTGAAGTTACATTTCAGATTTGTAAATTCCACATGTGCAGTGCACTGGAAATCGGGTTAAAATTTCAACGTACGAAGCACAAAAGAGATAGATTGAGCAAATCTTACTTACCATCAGCAAACTCATGGCTGAGAACAAAAACAATCGTTTAAACATACTGTAAAATGATATATGAAGCGAAGCTTTCCATAGTTCTCGCTTTATAAACATATTCAAAATCAATGCAAATTGTTCAAGCTTTATTGTTCGATTCGCATTTACACGGTATTTAAACGACATAATAACAGTCATTAGGGAGAAAAAATTCATAGAACAATTCGTTTCATTAAAAATGGTGCAAACGTTGTCGATTAAAAAACACGTGGTATATTATGTATATATATACATACATACATATATAAGCTGCCGATTGTAAAACTTTCTTCAGGTCAATCTCATATAAACCCGAATCTGGCACGCCTCAGCATTGTAGATATTGAATGTTATTATGACGGAATAATCGCCACGTGGTAGGGGCAGAAATCGTGTAAACCCCAATTCATGATTACCAGTATAGACCTTGTCCACAATAATGTCATGCTAAGAAATTCGTAATAAGTATTAGATATCGAACTGATGCACTTTAGTTACTCACATTATAGGGACACGTGTGATTTAGGTTCGAGTGGCTTTTGATGGTATTATAATATGTGAGCAAAATTGGATTTTTCGGTTTTTTGAGAAATTTGCACGCATCAACTGTGGTGCCTTTGGAAATGGGCTTATAGCCATTACTGTTACGCATGGCGCGGATATTGACCTGTTGTCGAGAGAAGTTGATATATTTAGAGAAGATCTTTACTGTGGACCATCGCTATGCCGCTTACCGTTACATTGTCTATGGATCTCGGATAGATTTTTGCATAGATGCTGATGTACTTGTGAGTACGATTTACTGCCTTAATGAGGCAGTATTTAAACTCTCCAATACTCTTATCCGTGAAATTGCATTTCAGATTCGTAAATGCCACATGCCCCATGCACTGCAAATCGAAAGGGAATTTCAGAGTAGGAAATACAGACGGATTTCAGGATTGAGCTGATTTCACTTACCACCAGAAAACTTATGGCTGACCACAACAAGAACCGTTTAAGCATAATGTAAAATGAAATATGCTATCAAACTTTACATGATTCTCGCTCTATAAACCCATTTCAAATCAACACAGAGCTATTAAAGGTTTATGGTACGATTTGTGTTTACACGGTATTTAAATGCCATAATAATAGAATTATCAAATATCAAAAGGGGTATTATTGAAAATTGTTTTTGAAAATAATATACGTTTCGTGTCCCTTATTGATTCAAGCGGATGCAATTAATATACGAAAATTTGTTAGCAAGGGCAGTGAAGGGAGAAGCCCAAGACGAAGACATTGTGAAAATATACAAAGGTAAAAGGCTGGCCAGCCAAGAGCTCGAAACGAGTCCAGACTGAAAGAATTTTATTGGCCTTCACTTAACGCTCATAAATTTGTCTGCCGCGAAAGCGGCTGCTGCTACGGCTGCGGTTACGGCTGCGAGACGAAAATAAAAACAAGTTGTGGGATAAGAGAGGTAAAGGCAAAGGCAAAAGGCAAAGATGCAAGACAAAATGCGGTTGATATGCCACGTTTCCGCACGCCGTGAACTGGTTCCCAAATGGACTTGGAGACAACAGGCCAGATGTGCGTGTGTCTACGTATGTGTGTGAGTGGGTGTGTGTAAAAAAGTGCTATTAAATTGGCATGTAACATGGCTATGCAAGCCACCTGCAGCCGAGTATGCGAGCCACCCTTTTCTTGTTATGACCTCGGGTTAAACTTCACTTCACGCATAAATCTGATCAAAAGCAATGAAAAAAAACGACAAAGAAAAAGCAAAAGACGAAGCAGTTGCAGCAAGCCAGTTGCTTGCAGCAACAACAATTTTTGTCTGGGCCAATTGCAGTCAACACAGGCACAGCAGCAGCTGGTCTAAAAATAGCCATGGAGTCATGTTGGTCAAGTTTGCTGCCTCGACTGGCATTCGCGTTGGTAACGTTAGTCTGGCTTTCAGCTCTGATCGCGTTTCGTGCGTCATTGCATGCGCAGATACACACACACACACACATACACACATAATAAACAGACATACGCACACACGTGTCTCACAAGGCGTTGCACCTTTGCACAAAGGTGCATTGATCGCTCGTCTTGTCTGCTGTTGCTGCAGCCAGATTCGCGCTTCGCCATTCGGTCGTTGCCTCAGCGTCAGCTCTCAAAAATTATTGTTGTATTTAAGGTATTTATGTGCATATCTGTGGCCCAGCCATAAAAAGAAAATAAGACAAACCACAAAAGAAAAGAGAAAATTATGCATTTCCAAATTGCCGCACAACAAAATACTCTAACAAAAAAAATTGATGTAACAGAGAATTTTATTAACAGAGAATATTATTATGAAAAGTTGTTTATATATTATTTATTATTTATTCGTAGTTTATTTATTATATTTATAATATATTATATTGTAGAGGAAGAGACAGCGTGTGCTGTATGTTAGATTGAGATTTAAACGATTTTTCTAGGTGGCTTTATATTTTCAGGTTTTTTTTTCAATTTTTTTTTTTTTTTTTTTTTTTTTTTTTTTTTTTTTTTTTTTTTTGTATTAATTTTTATGGAAACTCTGGAAACTCTGTATTAAATAATTCTCTATTAGTATATTCTGTATATATAATATATATACAATGATGCTCATCAAATCAAATTGGTTTTGCATAATACAAGATTATTTTAATAAGTTAACTTTTAAGAATTTATTAAACTTTGAATTAAGTATTATATATTAGCTATAAATAATGCCCAAATATTCTGCCTCAGCAAGCGCATATACCTTGCGATAGAGTATAAACAACAGAGTCAACAAAATGAAACTGAAAAGTGCGTTCAATGAACGCGCATCGAAAGCTCAACGCGCGTGCGTTTTGGGGCAACGATCGAAGGCGATAAGACGAGCATGAGCCAAAACGAACAACGTCAATTGGAGATTGGAATTGGCTTCAGGGTTCAGGTTCGAGACTGTGGGTTTGTGCCCATGTGGCCCCATATATGCGCCAAGTGCAGTTGCAGTTTGAAATTGACTTTGGACTATGCTCGAAGCCATTCAAATGGGCCAAGACACGCGCCATGGCCAGCTGCCTGCTTGATGAATGGGACACGTGCGCATTAGCTGGCATGCACAGAGCAAGCCAAGCCAGAGCAGAGCAGAGCAGAACAAACCAAACCAGACAAACAGAGACACCAACACACACACGCACACAACTTTAGCAACTGCAATCAGAAATCCATTGGGGCCGGCGCAGTTCATCGGCCAGAGAACCGATTGAGTAACTGACTGACTGACTGCATAACTGAGCGTGCAAACTGACTCAGCTGGGTGCAATAAAACGCAAACGCACACACACAAACACACTCACATACACACTCGCATACACTCTTGCACTCTCTCTCTCTCTTGTTGATTAGCCAAAGCTAATTGCAGCGTTGCAGCTGAGACTCGTGTGCATGTGTACATGCGCCATTCACTGATTGCTTAAGGCTTAAGCATGTCGCGACAGTTGATTTAACTCACTTTCAATAGATCCCGAACGACCCCAGCGTAAAGACCCAACAGAACCCAAACAGTCAGCAAGCCAGCCAGCCCATTGATAATGAATAATAAAAAATGCATAATAAAACAATAAAAATACTCAAAGCAAAAAAAAAAAAAAAAAGTGAAATAAATACAAATTGTAATTATTGCACACAAACATGACCCTGTCTGGCTGTCAGACAGTCTATCAGTCTAGCTGGCTATTTATCTAACTATTCAGAATGTCTGCTGCACGTTTATTTAAGCTATATAAATATCATAATTAATTATATTGCGTATGAACATTAAATATAATATTTGGTCATCAATATGGAAAGCTTTTGGGGTAAATTCCAGTTAGAGCGTGGGCATAGCTTGATGCTTTTTTGCTGTTAAAGTGTACACAGTATATATATTTAAAGTATAACTTAAATACATAAATAAATCACAGGGTTTTGATTAGATATGTTAAGCAGAAGCATGCGAAATTCTTTGAACAGACAGAGCCATTATCAAAACAGACTAAAGCTGCTGAAAAGCATTTAGATATTAGATAGAGTAGTTCATTTGAATATGTTAGATTATTTCTAGTTACAAGTTCAATGTTCAACTCTGCCTTGGCATTATGGGTTATAGCTATAGTATAATCTTAGCCAGATTCCTTTGTCTGCAATGCTATTTAAATAATAGTAGTAAATTGTATAGTTTTTAAGTATATCTAAAACTTCATATAACAAAAAGAAATTTTTTCTCATTAACAGACTTTGGTTTCGCAAGTTAGAATGCTATAAGTTTGAAGAGAAAACTTTTCACAAGTTGCAAATGAAAAGCAATGGAAATAGAAGTAAAAGCAAACAAAGCCTATGAAAAGTTACAAGTTTTAGATTGCTTGAACTTAGTAGAGCAATCAAACAGCTATATAATTAATTGCATAATAAAGAAGAGAGCAGAAAATTATAGAAAACAGAAAACATTTGAAAGACAGGAAGCGCGTAATATAAAAAAAAAAATAAATAAAAAAGTTTGCAAAAGCTAAAATGTCAAATAATATAAAGTCTACTAGAAAAGATTAAACAAACGCTACCGTAACTATTTTCTTATAAAAATCAATCTCCAATAGTAAGATTGAGTTCTCTTCATAGTTCTCTTCCACTCATAGATACTCAAAGTCCATTCCTAGCTTCCCCTACCTAGTTTGCTTGTAGTATCTAACTTCCTACACTGCCTCATTTAAATTACATTTAATTTCAATCTACAAAATTCTGTTTAAGCAAACTTTAAAGATAACACAAACATGCAGACAGCTTCTAATTCAAACATTGATTTAATTTATGTTGCAAGCGTTTAAAGTTCAATTTGCTTAAAAATGAAATATGCGTCAGCTTAAGGCCATAATTTATACGGCAACGCAGGCTGCTAATGTTTATATTAGCCAGGCCTTAAAAAATGAAATCGCACAATCTTCAATCAGCTTAACTGCGCATAAATGTCTAAGCTGTCGTCACATACATTTACTGTCATATTTGTATATTAAATAAATAGAAGTTCGACACACACACACACACACACACAGAGAGACACTGTTTACATAGCATAATGTGAGGTGCGCACAAAAATTGTTGTCTCTACTTCCTTTCGGTTGCCTACTTCCGACGCCTACGCTGAGCGGCTGGCAACACGGCGTATGCTTTATTTTGCCGGCATTACGTATACGCCGCATAGCACACAACTTAATGCGAATGCTTATGTATGCGTGAATATGCGTAGGCACATTCTTTTTTCCTCGTTTTTTTTCTCTCTCTTTCTCTTTCTCTCTCTTTTGCTTGTTTGATTTGGCTCGTGTCCTTGAGCTCGCATTACGTCGTGCATGTTTGCATGTGCGTATATGTAACGTGCCACAGACAGCGAACGTGCCCCGCTACTTCCTTTGCCCATTTGCCCAGTCTCGCCTTCGTCAGCTTTAACTGCTACTGGATTTTTCTTTCCTTTTTGCTATACCCTGTAGTCCGCCAAAGTGGCTCAAGAGGTTTTTAGAATTGAGCTCGGCTGACCCCAAAGACGTTCATTATTTGCCCAGAGTCTGTAAGAGCTAGTAAAACAAATTTGAAACGAATCAAGTTGGATTCAAGTGATTTTCTCCCTTAAAGGCTCGAATATTTGCATACTATTGTTCTCAATCACAGCTGGGATGTGAAGTTTTACAGAAATTCTGCGGTTTGCTTAATGATTTGTCTGATTATCGTGGTCTCTATTGTTGGATCAAAGTGAAGATGAATGTGAAGTCGGAATATGATTGATAACTATATGAAAATTTAAATTGTTCTAAAATTTAGTATTAGATATATCTCTTAAATTTTAATGCAAAATATTCAATATAGTATTTTATACCCAGTGCCGAATTTCTTTAATTTTCTTTACACTTATTTGTTAAGTTCTTCCTATTCCTTTTTTCTCGAATTCAATTAATAATCGCACCTAGGGTGTTTTGTAGTCAAGCTAATCCCATATCGTAGCCCACTTTTCGCTAATCCTTCTCAGCTAACTGCCATGCGGTTTCTGCAACGCATATCCTTGGTCCTCGTTTATGCGTAGTTCGTTATCTGCTCACTCTGTGTTGTGGCCTGAGCTTTTATTTGTTGCTCCCCTGTTCAGGGACATCCCCATACATCCCACATCATAATGTCTGTGCACGCCCCCTCGCTTCTGTATGCCATCCAGACAAAACACGCACGTAACGTAATTTTGTGGAAGTACCGAGGTAAATGAGGCAGACTACACTGCGCTACATGGTTGGCCATTTTGGGCCATTTTTGCAACACCAGCAAAGCCCTCCGTCTGCCAGCTGTGGGGTATTCAAAAAGTCACCAATGCTGCATGGGGCAAATGTCTGTCGCTCGGCTTGCCGTTGGCATATTTAGTCTGTGGATCTTGAAGGTTAAATATATGTAAACACACCTTGAAGGCCAGCCCCTGTTCACCTCACTGACTGGCGTCGCCACTGTCTCGCCTGCCAGCTTGTCTGGCAGTTTTTGACTTGTTTGCCAAATGGCTGTACAAGATATTTATGCATATTAAAACAATTTGCTTATTATGCCTGAATAATTGAGTGAGCGACGGGAATAACTTCAAGTCTTAAATCCGTCTCCCTCTATCTCTCTCTCTCTTGCTCTCACTCCGCCTCAATCTTTTCTCAAATGGCAAAACGGTGCGGCTACGTAATATTAGAGAGAAAAATAAAAGTCGAGTATGTAGACATAGCAAACCATGTCGCCCTGTCGGCGACATCGAAGCGCAAACTTCAACAAAGCGTTAATTAATACTTGCAAATGTTTGCGCACTGTCTGGCAATGAAAAAGTTAAGCGAAACAACGACACAAACAAGTGAGGCGAACAGCGAGCGTACAACAACCAACCAACCCACATACAGTAAAACAAAAAAAAAAAAACACACACACACTCACAGAGCTCTCGTCATAAGTCAAATAAAAAGTGCAGAAAAAAATTCCAGTGAATAGGCCCTCGTTTTCTCATAGCAAATAATTGTGGGCCAGATAAGCAACCAGCCAGACGGTTAACCAATGAGAATATTAGCCAAACACTCGGCTACGCTGTTTGAGAGGTGCAATTTCAATGGAAATGAGAGTTCACTTGATGTATATATATATATGTATATATGCAATGCACTGTAACAAATTAAAGCCAGTGACGAAAGCGAAACCGTCGAACCGCCAAAGCTGATGTAATAAATCTGAATCCAAAGCTTTGTTTACAGGAAGTCTGAAAAAAATATGAATGCATACAGATGACTAAAGCCAACACAAGCGAGAGCTATTTACTTTTACAATAGGTAAATTTGTAAGTGTGGGCACGTGATAAAGCTTAAATATGGGATAATAGATGGAATAGAGTTTGTATTCGATATAAATATGCATGACAAAGACAAAGAAAATAAAATTGTAGGCTGAAGATATGCAATACATTTTGTTGACCAATCAAAACAAAAAACTGTCAAATGAAAAATGTACTACAATAAGTTTGTGGATCTGCAGTATGTCTATGAAAAGAACTTTTCCTAAAAGGTTTATTTGATTGCTTCAAATTGCAGCTATTAAATAGCTAACATGAGTATAGTGACCTACTTTCAGTCATTGAAAGAGTCTTATTCAACATATGCCGCCCAAGCCTTCTATCGTTTCAAAATATTCAATTCAAATCACACGCAATCAATCTCTAACAAATATTCAATTACTCATTATGATTCTATTATAAATCCATCTATAGATATATTTCTTAAAGTATTCGCAGCTAGCTTAGCTAATACCAAACGTATTTATTCCAATACAAAATAGGTGAAACTTCGCTTTCCCATCACACGCTAATTACTTAAGCTATCTTTGAATAGCCAAGTAAATTTTCTCCAAGCAGCCTAATGAATAGCTAAATATTCATTAAAGAGAAAAGTTAAATTTACCTCTGAATAACCATTTTATTTATACAATTTTTACTTTGTCATACTTTACAAATGGGCAACATTTGATTTCGCTCTTCATAAATAAAATAAAATAAGTTAATATCTTTATAAAACTATCTTTTATTAACTCTTGTCAACTATTCAACCATTCTAAAGCCAAAAAACTTAAGATAAAGCCTTTAAATATTCAAACTTTTCGGCTCTAAAAAGAAACATTATATGAATTTTACATTGATTTTATTTAGCAACAAAAGCAATCTCTAAGATCGTAAACCATCTAGACAACTTAGTTTATAGACGTGCCCCGGCTCACATTTACTTAGTTTCAAATATTGCTAAAAACGAAAGCCCAAAAAGCAAAAACAAAAACCAAAAAAAAAAACAAAAATGTGTGATCAGATGGTATCAGAGCTGTGTCGACTTTTGCGAATTGTTGGGCATTCAAATGACTGGACGAAGGCATACGAAATCGAAAGCATACAATTCCCAGCTAATTTTATTGGCGGCATCAATCAGTCTGGAACTTGGTTGGCTGTTGTCCACGACTCTCCACTCTCCACTCTCGACTCTCGACTCGTGCGACTCTCAACTGTCGACTGTCGTCTGCCGTTGATTGCAGCCCGCAACCGACCCCAAAGTGCATGGCGAGCGCAGACGCAGTCATTTTAATGTCCATGGCCATCAGCAGCATTTGAGGCGAGTTGAGCTGCGAGCTGGTAAGGAGTGTGGCGAGAGGAGAGCGGTATTGCTTCATCAGATGATGCACAGACAGGCAGTGACGCGACGGCGGCGGCGGAGGCAATCATCAATTTCTCAGTGTCGCATTAGTTTTCATTAATTTGAGCGGCGTCGGCGACGACGACGACGACGACGACCAAATGAAGCGGCACAGATGGACCCCGGGCCAGACAATTGCAGCCACAGCAACAACAATAACTACAACAACAAGCAGCAAGAGCATTGCACTCGGGTGTCAACTAACAGCGTAATACTCGCTCATATTTCCAAAAGAAATTCCAGTTGAGAACAAGACATATGAGTGGATTTGTAAGAGAGATCTTAAAACATTCTTCAGATTTTTCTCAGTAGAGAAATTTTTCAGTGTTTGCTATAGAGAAGATCTTTGGATGGGGAAGGTCGGTAGATATTTCTTTCCCTACTGCAAATCACTCACAACAATAGCTCCTGTAGAGAATGCCTTTAGTTAGCGAAAGTCTTTAGGCATTTGTTGCCTACAGAAGTGAAAATGATCCAAATATTTTCCCTTTTGTAGGAAAATCTTAAAGTATTTCATTAAAGCATAACATAACATTCTCTGCATACGCTGCAGAGAAAATCTTTAATTAAAAGGTCACACAAACACTCTAGAAAACCTTCTGAGAAAGTCGTGATATATAATCAAGTTTTCTTTGTAGAACAGAAAGTCAGGTCTACTCTATTCAGCTCCAAAACTCCTCTAAAGCCTTTCCTTATCTCTACTTCAATATCGCCTATAGAAAAGTTTCTCCGATGATCTTTAATAATTTCAGCCTGCTGCATACTAATATACTCCTTTTAAACATTCAACAACGAGTATAACAAGCAGAAGAAGAAGCAAAAGTTGATGCGCTGTAGCATTATTGATGCATTCGCCAAGCAACGGCGACAGCCAGACATAGCTTTGACGTGGGCCCCGGACCTGAACGTGTGGACTCATTGAGAGACGTTTGCGAATGTCTTGAGACTGCAGACAGATGGACGGACAGGCGGACAGACAGCAAGACAGACAGATGGATGGACAGACAAGACAAAACTCATAAATAAACCGCGTGCTGGGCACCTTTTACACAAGTCAACCTTTCACATTTCCGCACAAACTGTATATATACATGAATACATATATATATATAAATATATATCAAGCTCCTGTGCGGCTATTGCGGACGCGCTTTCAAGGACAACAAAAAGTGTTTGTAATTCATTTTAACTTTGGACTTGAAGCCTGCCAAGCAGCCTGCCATATCCTGTGCTCCAGTGTATTTGCTGTAATAATAATGTGGGCAAAAAACCCTTTTCTTGCAGACAACTCTCTTTGGGGCCTAGCTGGGCCTGGCCAGGCCTCTGAGTTTTTAGGGTGGCACTTACGCAAAAGCCTCCAACCCAAAAAAAAATAAAATAAAAAAGTTATTCAATTCAAGCGCCGCGCTGTATCTTTTTTGGAGCTCCTGCCGCTACTGCTGCTGCCAGTTTCTTCTACTCTGAGCTGTTTCTTCTAAAATTTTAGTACACAATAAACAGAGGAAGCAAGTGCAAGAGGCACGAATTGACTGCAATATACTCTGCTTCATGTCATGATTCTAAGAAATATATATAGACTATGCTTGATTAATTCCTACTTGAAGCTTAAGCTACTGCTTAAGAGAGTCACTTTGAGCCTTCTTCAAATGAGAGAAAATTAAGACATTGATGAGCATTACAGCTAGACTGTACTTTCAAAATCTAGTTTGATTTTCAGATATATTATAAAAATCTCTTAGTAATAATATTTAGGATATTTGAGATTAAAAATTAGTTAAACAAATAATTCAGTTGATAAATTAAAAGAAACTAGATGATGCAACTAATATACCTCTTCTATGCACTAAATAAACACAGTATTAAAACAGGCGGCGAATATTTCGTAAAATTCATTTTACGACGAGGACGAAAAATCATTGCCGGCTTCGCCGCCAGTCAACTGTCAGTCGGTCGGTAGAGGGGTGGAGGTATGTCGACTGCGACTGCGACTGGACTTGTTCGTTTTTCAAGGTTAAGCAGCACACACACGCAGGCACACATAGAGCGAGAGCAAGAGCAAGGGAGAGAGAGAGAAGGAGTGAGAGCCATGCGGCAAGTGCCAGACATTGAGCCAGACGGAGTGCGTCGGGCGCACGGCGGGTGAACGAAGAAATTCGCTGCGGCGGGCTGACGACGAGTGGGAGTGCATTTCAGCTTACGCTTCACTTAATTTTCGTGCTATAAATGTGTGTATTTTACTATATATATATAAATATATATATAAATATATATGTACATATATTTGTATGTGTGTGTGTGTGTGTGTTCGTCTGTCTGGGTGTGCATTTGCTCGAGGGTGCAATATTTGGACTGGATGAGGATGAATGACGCGCTAAAGTTTCGCAACGCCTTTTGGCTTTGTTTGTCGTCTCGTGTCTCGTGTATTTAGAGTGCCCGTCGGCAAAAGGAGGCTCAATCGATGGGTGGCTAGCACGACTCTATGTGCATGTTTGCTCATGTTGCCGCTAGAGTGTGGCAGAGTGGGAATTTCTATTATACAGTTAGTTTGTTTACAGTTAGCAAAAGAGTTAGCACCGAAAATAGGCTAAAGAACCAGTAGGCAGTGGGCGCAGCTCGCCTAGATGTTTGGTTCATATGAATTGATTTGAGAACTAGTAAGTAATTCGAGTAAATGTACAAAAGAGATCTAGGAATTGGGAACTATTGTTCATGTGAGAAAAAGCTATAACTCAGAATTAGTTTAAATGAATAAATTTAATGGCTTACAGAGAACCAGTAACTAGTTCAATAATGTAATCAAAACGAATAACTAGTTCCATTTAGTATTCATAAATTCTAGTTCATCTAGTTATAATAGATAAAAGCTAAAATGACAGGGAATAGATCAAAGAACAAAGGTGAATATGTTTGTGGTAACCCGAAACTAATAAATTGCTCACACATGTACACAGCCACCAAAGCTATAGTTTAACACCACCGCCGTAATGTCATAATAAATGTGATGAACAGACCATTCAGACTCTATTTGATTAATAGTTAAAATATTCCTTCACAGATGCCTGAACATAAATGGAGGTAGATTTGCATATCTGTACCTAAGTACATGGTAATTTGTAGCACACATGTTTCTGATGACAGTGTAAAAGCCAGCTGTCAAAATGAGTTGAATGCTGAGGCAATGGAAAGCATACACAATTCAACAGGTAGAAAGATTGCTTTAACTACTTCCATGAATAATTGAATAGCTTATAAGAACTGAACAATAGAACTAGTTCCATGCATGAGTGGAAACTAACAGGCTATACAATTTCCGCATTTAAGTGAAGAGCTTGTGGGTTTCGTTCCACTGTGTGAAGCAAGAATGCAAATGAACTAGTTCTCTGAAGAGAAAGGAGTTTATTAGAAGTCGCCAGCAGTACAATTGGAGCTTCTTTTGATCGAACTGCATAGATTGTCCAAGCGTCAGTTCACTTTTAAACTAGCTTGCTCCACTGTGCGCAGCCTCAAGTGCCAGGCAACAATGCAAAATCGACAATAATAGACGCCGCCAACGTCGTCGCCGGTGCAGACGGTAAGGGCAGCAACAGCAGCAGCACTGGCAGCAACGACGGCGGTGGCGATGGCAATGGCGGCAGCGGCAGCGGCGTCGCCATCGGCAGTCAAAGTCATAAACTTTATTTTCTGTTGCCTGCACAAAGGAGCACGCTGTGAGAAACAGAGATAGGGGCAGTGCGAATGAGAAAGCGAGAGATTGAGACTTCTCACACTCCTTTGTCTGATGCACATGCGACCAACCCGATCCCTCGCTTTACACGTGTGTCTGCACGACCCTTTGAGTGGGCGAACATTTCATGCGTTTACGTCGAGACACAATCGCAAACAGTTTCTGCCTGCAATTCGGGTCGAGGGAGCAAAAGGTTTTGGTTCTCTTCTTCTTATTTTTTTTGAAGTTTTTGTGTCTGGCTGCGTCTGCAAATTTCTTTTTTTTTATATTATTGCATAATCAACACAGCATTGATTGCAAGTTTGTGTGTGTGTGTGTGTGTGTGTGTGCGTGTCTGAAAGGCGTTAACTGGCAACCAATCAGTGAGAGCAGTCGAGCAGCTGCCTTTGATGCAGCTTTGGTTGTGCTATTCAGCTCATGGAATCGGCTAATGAACAGTTACCTCCCTTTCGCCCTCGCTCACTCAGTCACTCTACTGCACTCACTCTATCGCATTCTCAACAGGTTGTCTGCCACGCGCTAAATGAATTCAAATGCCATGCGTCAAACTTATTCAATAATTCATAACTCAATTTTGACCTTGGCCAAAAAAAAAAAAAAACCCTTTTTTAATTCAGACAGTCAGAAATTTGGTTCGCTAGCAGGGTTGTTAATATCTTGATTAATTTCTGTCCGACGAGAGCTTCTGGAAAAAAGGGGCCGAGAAAAAATAATAAAAATTATATAGCCAAATGGAAAGCCCAGACGATAGACAGTTAAGAGACACTCGCACACGCATTTTCTAAATCAAATTTTCAAAGCCAAAAATGGTAAAACTTTTGGGTCGTTGAGCAGAGCCAAGGGGTGGACGTTGCGATGTGTAGCCCAGGCAAGAATGTGCTGACCAGTGACGTAGCTGTTGCCATGCTCTGCACTGTAATAGAAATGGTTAATTGGGGGCTACAATGGACTGGCGAACAGTTATGTAACAGGCTAGAAAATAAATTTTAATTGGCATGGAGTTGGTCTATATTTAGACAAGAGGTGAAGCACTTAATTCACTGATCATCAATTAATTTTTAAAAATTTTAATTTATCGGAAACAGATAGAGCTTTGAGAGCATTAGCAGTTCAAGTTTACGGCTTATACTTATAGTTAGTTATTGGCATAATTTATGTTATCGATAATCAGTTACAGTTGCAAAAAGCGTAATTCACTAAGTTTAAATTTAAGCCATGTACAGCCCAAGTAAAGCGCATTAGCTCGTCGTTCACTCTAATTTGAAGAGCTCTTGAATTTGGTTACAGCACCAACGACCAAAAGTTTGCCAATGAAATTTTGAATGAGTGTGTGTGTATGTGTGTGTGTGTGAGTGTGTGTGTGTGTGTGTGTGTGTTTGCCTTTTGGTCAGACTAAAACACAGGGAGACGACAGGCAACGGACTTAGGAGACGCGTCAGCAAAGTGCATAAATAAAGCCACTCAGGCGACAGTAGGTACAGGTTAGGGCCCGGTTAGCTGCCTACTTTTTGGCGCCACTCTGAAACTAGCTGCCGACAATGTCCTTAATGCGTTCTAGAAAAGTGTCGCACTCAGCTACTACTTGTCTGCCAAGTTCTGGGGCCATGAGTTGGCACTAAAACTTTTGCGTTTTGCGCTTTGCGTTTCGCCTTTTCCACAAGTCAACTTTTTGGCAAAAAAAAAAAAAAAACAAGAAAAGAAAATCGTACTTAATTATGTGCCTAGTGCATGGCGAAAGAGGCACTAGGGGAAGGGTTGAGCAAACCCTTCGCTGTCATTGCGAATGCGAAATAAATAGCGAGCGTCTGGATAAAGAGCCAGCGCTCAGGCAGACCAACTGACAGGCAAACCAAACTGGCTCTGGCTCCATCTCAGACTCCAGCTCACAGACTCAGTACCTGCAGCTACGACTAACCCCTGGCACTCCAACTGCAGCCGGCTGCATGCAGCAGACGCTCGGCTCAGACTCAGACAGGGGCAGCAAAATCAAAACGCCGGGGCTCCAACAATCGAACGACGACAACGATGACGACGACGACGACGACGACGGCATTCAACTCGAATTAAATTGAATGAAATGTTGCAAAATCCCTGAATGCGTTGCAGCACAGTCAACAGAACTGCAGATACCAGTGTTGCGAAGCTAGCTTTATTTTCGACGAGTCTAGCTTTTTTCAAGCTAAAATTAAACTAGTTTCCATTGGACATTGGATACAATTATCAAGCGTATAATTTATTTTTCCTATCAACATACGTACGTTTCCACGCAATAACTAAATTATTAAATTTAGAATTCAAATTTAGAGATTTTAAGAAATTTCTAAAAATATTATTGCTATAATTTATTTTTAATATATTTTAAATGCGAGAAGTATCTCAAATATACACACACAGTTAACAATTCATTTCTAGCTAGCAATGTTAGCCTTTTTATGGACTACCGCTAAAGTTGGCATCACTTGCAGCTGACTGGAACAGTGACGGTCAAGCCATGGGCTATGGCCAACTCAGTCTGTGAATGTGATTACATTAAAATTTATGTGCATTTGTAAAACAAGAGAGAAAGAGAGATAGAGAGAGAACGGTAGGCAGCAGTTAGAGAGGGAATGAAAGAGCAGAGTCAGACATGGACGTGCAACATGTGGAGCAAACAGTGACGCCCCAACTGGCAGACAGACATGGTAAAGCCAATACCAATGCGAATGCGAATGCAATTTCAACGACAGCCGCAACAGCAGCCAAAGTTATGGACAGGATGTTGCATCTGTCTCGCAGAGAAGACATGAGCTCAGACAGTCGCAGCGGCAGAGCTGGTGTCCAGCTTTTGGTCTGGTCAAAGAATCTCTCAATATCCTGTCGCTATAAATCTTGCATTTTGTCTCACACAATGCCTTATCAAGCGACTGGCAATCGGCAAAAATGCTAATTATAAACAAGCCGCGCCGGTAGCCGATGCATCGTTGTCTTTACCCCTGATTTCGAATCCGATTCAGAGCCCAGCTACTGGACGTGCATCCATATTTAGATGAGAAGTCATTACAAGGATTTTTGCAAACAGAAAACAGGTTGTTCATAATTTCCCCCTTACGACTTGGGAGCTGGACTCTGTGCGCTGTTCTCTTAATGGTCGCCAATTAGAATAAGTGCAGCTTCAGAGGAGCCATAACTAATAACTACCTTTTGGCATTTATTAAACGTAATGATTACATATCTGCAATATATCGGCCTATCAACTCAAAATTGATTGCAATTGCCAGATGCATTGCTGGAGCATATTGTTATTAATCGATATTTTAAGCTTTTACTGCAGTCGATATCGTCAGAGTATGATAGCTCATTAATCATTAGCATTATTATTGCATTATCAGAGATTTTCCTGCACATACTTATCGAACATGAATACTTAAAGTATGTTCATTAAATCAGATTTGTATTTAGACAGACATTTATCACTTATTTTTAAAATTTCTATTCAGATTTTAATCGATCTCTCTCTATCCCTCTAAACATATATCGATAATTAATAATACAAATGGTGTTTATTTTTTAGATATTAATAGATTACATACCCTCTTTCTTTCTCTCTCTTTTCACTTCTAATCACATTTGATTTGACTTAACAAGCTCTATTTTTATTTTCACTAGTTAAATACTTTGTGCTTTAATATGGTTAGAAACTAAAAAAAAAAATGATTCAACAAAATGCAAAGCAATATTTGTTCTTATTGTGAACCTTTTCATCATTATACCCCGCAGACATTTCAATTGCATAAAAGGGCTATATAAAATTTGGTGATTACCATATGACAAATGGAGCATTAATCAAACTTCTTTGCAAACGCCCCTTGCCATGCTCACGAATCTCAAAGTCTATTTTCATATTCTACAATTAGTTTCTCTCCACTATATATTACAAAAATTAATCACAATCACAATACAGAGTATCTCCTAGTCGAGCACACTTGTTAATAAACTTGACTCGTACTTGTTTTCAACTGTTTTATTTTGCATGTCTGGGCTGTGCGGCTGCTGGCCCCCGCCATAGTCCCTAGGCGTCTGACGTCAAAATGCAGCCAACTCACACTCATACACACAGATGCAGACACACACACACACACACAGACACGCAGACAGCGACGAGTCGTGAGAGGCGGACGTCAAAGTCGCATTTGCCTTTACAATTTTTTTTGGCGCGTTCAATAAAAAAAGCCAACTTCAAACATACGAAAAAAAATTAAAACACAGCAAGAAGAAGACGAAGCAACAGCAACAACACAAATTGTGCGCAGACAACAAGGAAAATGCAGACGGCAGCAACAACAACAAAATCAACGATGACGGCGATGGCGACGACGACGACGACAAACACCAGACAGCAGCAGCCGCAGCAGCGGCAGCAGCCACAACAGCTACACAAACAACCACCGACGCAGACCGGCAAAAACAACAGCAGCAGCCAGCAACAGCAAGCAAGGAATACTTTTCAAGGTCACGCATAGAATTTCGGTATTTTGTTTCAATGCGTCTGCTGCACACGCACACAAACACACTCACACACACACAACACAGACCTATGGGCAGGCAAGCAAACGAACGTGTAAGCAAGAGAGGCTGAACGCAGTCGTCTGTTTAACATCGGCTATCCCTTTTTGCGGCAGCGCGCTTAGGCAGAGAGCTTTTTATGCCCATGCACTTAAGCTGCAGCGGAAAGAGAGAACGGCAGACAGCCAGAGAGCGAGGGAATACAAATGTGTGTGAACATTTGAATCAGTTTCTGTGTGTGTGTGCTTGTGTGTGTGTGTCTGTGTCTGACATTGAGCCACTTTGCTTCTCTGTTGCTGTCTGAGCCGGCGACGTTCTAATGATGGGCGATACGTCGCACTGTGAGGACATTCATCGCGTGTTTGCCGAAGAGAGAGGGGGAGAAGACGAGAAGCAAAACCGATTGCTGAAGGGGTGGGAGCCGCCACATCAAATTGCCTTAATAGCGCACTTTTGTTGATTTTTTGGCACTCTTTGTAGTTGTTGTTGCCCTTTTTTTCGTTCGTAGTTGTCCTTGAATTCGCTCATGTTTCGGCTCTCAGTATCTCTCTCTCTCTCTCTCTTTCTTCCCTCCACTAAGTGTCTTTTGTCTCTCTGTTTGTGCACCTCTTATTTCTTGGGCTCGGCTGACTTTAAGGACTTGTCTTTATTTCTTTTAATGAGACACTTGTGTATCCTTTAGTCCAGGTATAAGTGTGTGCGCGCTTCTTAAGCTTTCTCCTTTTTGCCCTTTCGCACTTTATTATTGTTTTCTTTGTTTCTTTTCTTTTTTATTTATTTTTTTTTGGACACCTTATTTAATAGGATAATAAGTAAATAGGCTTACGTACATAGTAAAGCCCAGTTGACAAGCACAATGACTTCCCTTACCATCACAATTCCTCTATGTTGGAGACAATTGCTAACGATTTTGTTACGAGATCTGACTAGGATATGCAGCGGTAAAAAGTTAAGAATCAAATTGTATATTACGAGATTTTCCTAAATACGTGATTGCATTGCATCAGTATATTTCTCTTTCTCTGTCTCTTACTCTCTCTCTCTCTATGTCTCTCGCAATCTCAGCTTCTTTCCCCACGTCTCTGTCTCTCTTCCTCCCTCAGCAAAGTTCACGCTTAGTAACACCTATAGTTAGTTCTCTTGTTGCCCAGGACAATTGTTAACGCCCCACTGCAAACTGGCAAGTCAAGCTCCATATAGGACAGCCAAGAGGGAGGACAGCCGACAGCCAAGCTTGCAGAGGCAGGGTCCCAGACGCCAAAAAACGCGCGCAGCATGTTTAAGGTAAGATGCAAGATCCCCAGAAAGCAGCAGACATAGCAGCTGGCCACAGCTCCAGCTACCCAGCACTTCAATCCAGATGCAAGTAGATTGCTGGACGGGGCGTCTTTCAAGGATGCAACGCAGCACACTTGAGTCTCGAGTTGATTGATGTGGTCGTTGGCTGGATGGGTCCATAGTCAGTCTGTGCCTTAGTCAGTTAGTCAGTTAGCCAGCCGCCATATGGTGCACATGTTGTTGTCAGAGATCTCTGTGTGTTGGCTGGAGCTGTATTGCAATTCCTTGATTAAATCACTTTTCAGCCACTGACAGTTAATCAAGGCGCAAGGCGAACATTTTCAAGGTGCGCAATCGTGACCGGGCAATGGGGAATGGGCGACGAATGCAAGCTGCATGCATGCCCCATCTCTCTGCATGTCTGTCTCTCTCTCTCTCTCTTTCTCTCGTGCTGTCTCTGTCACCCTATCGTCTGCCCTTACCTCAATGCTGTCCCGTCCCGTTCGCCTCGCCTTCAGCCAACTTCCGCCTGCTCCAATTGTTTGCGCATACAAAGAAGCGTCGCATTCGTGTCGCAGAACGCAGCGTAGCTCCGTTTCGATATAATCCAAACAAACATATTGTTTTGTCTGCCACAGTCTGGCCTGCATCCAGCCCGCCTCCCTAGCCTCCCCCTCTCTGTCTCCCTGCCTCTCTTTCCCACTCTTTCGCTGTCTGTCTGCGTGTGTCGATTGTTGGACGCCGTTGACGGCGCTCTTGGCTGCAACAAAGCAGCGTCTGAAGTGCAGCAGCAGCAGCAGCAGCCGCCGCATCAGGGCAAAAACTGGAAAAACATAGCTGGTATACGGGCAGAGGGTAGAGGCTAACAAGGTGGTAGGGGGTTACGGGCTAGGGGCGGACTGAACGAGCGCAGCATGCAGTTTTTGTTTATGTGTGTGTGTGTGTATGTGCGTGTGCGAGTGAGCCCTGCACTCGCTTGGGCTTCACATATATTTCGTTTTCTTTTCATATATACCTCGTACATTTCGTTAAAATCTATAATTTATATCTACTTTTGGAATCTAGTGCTTATAGTAATGTTTGTTAAGATCTGAATTCATCATAATTTCATATGATCGATAAGTAGTAACTTGTCTAATCGATAAATATCGATACTAAAAGTTAAAAATATGTGTTTATTATCTAAACAATGTTTCAGGTCTAGTCGATGATTCTGTTTGAATGTTTTATCCAATTAAATTCATATTAAAGTCAAATGTATTCACACTGCATCGATAAATATCGACTTCCTACATAAATACCTCTCAGAAATTCTTGCTTACACCCACCCAAAAAAAAAAAAAAAAAAAAACAACCATATATTAATGTAAGTGCAAATTAATGTTCCGGCAGGTATGAAATAATTAATGAGTATCTATCGATCGTGCACTCAACGCTAAGTTGCCTTGTAGTCTCTCTGTTTGTGTATTCGCTGCACTCGCTTACGCTTGGGCATTTATTTTGTGTGTGTGTGTGATTTTTTTTTTTTTTTGTGTCTCCTTTTATTTATTTTTTTTCCTTGGTTTTTTTTGACATGCCCTACCAAGGGTCGAGCTTATTGGATAGCCAACGCGCTATGGGACACTAGATTTTATTTCGTTCAGCTTACCGCGTTGTCGTAGCAATCAGCTTTGTGTTAAGAGTGTGTCTAGCCGAAAGGCATATCCTGTTGTGAAGTGCAATTTCAACAGGACATTGAATGATGGATAATTCGATGAGTTGACTCGCCATCGCTCTCTTTGCCCATCTCTTTCTAGTTGTCGGTCTCACAAACTCTCTATCTCTCTCTCTCTCTTTCTCTCTCTTTTTCTCTGTCTGTGTGCTTCCATATGCTCTGTCCTCTGGCTTCTTCATTAAACCGTACAACAAAAGCACTTTTGTGTCAGTCAGCAATTCGTCTACGTCTGGGTCTCTCCTACTGCGACTTCGCCTCCTTCTTTCACTCCTCCTTCACAGTCCGACCCCAACAAAAACAGTTTCCAGCTCCATTTTGAAGTTGTCTGCGTCTCAGACACCGGCGACAACAACCAACAACAGCAACAACAACGTCGTTGCCCAGTCGGCCTTTTAGTTTAGGTTGTAGTCAACGTCTGCGTCAGGTCTGCTCTGCGCCCTGGTCTTGGCTTAAGTAGGTTGGCTGACTGACTGCCTCTGTCGCCACCCTTTGCCCTGCTACCCTCTCCCCTCTCTCTCTCTCTCTCTCTCTCTCTCTCTCTCTCTCTCACTCTCTCTTGCTCGCCCTTTGCTTTTCGCGTCTATGTCTACGCCTGCTTTGTTATTCATATTATCCGGCAAATATTTGCCGTTGTCATACGAAAAATGTCTACGGAAAGGGTTGATGCAGCTCCTTCGCTGCCCTCACCTCCCTTTCTCTCTAACTCTCTCGCTCTCTGCACTAATGGCCGCAATTGTGGCTATGGAGTCTCTCTTTTTCTCTCACTCTCTCTCTCTCTCTCTCACTCAGTTTCTTTTGCTGTGCATGTCTGGTGCCCCGACCCAAATTGACGTCTGCAACAATTGCAAGGCTTTTTCGTCGTGTGCACTGATTACACTTCTAACCCCTAACCCTTACCTGCCTGCCTCCCTCCCTCCACTTTTGCTTCTCCTTGCCGTCTGATAATATCTTAATAGTTGTTTTGTCCGTTGTCCAATTGTGTCAGCGTTTTCTCTTAAGAATTCTCTGTCATTCCGTCAACTGAGGCCCAGACCTTTTTCCTTTTCCAAAAGGATTTTAAGGTCCTATAGTTCGTCTTCTACATCTTTTACTTCTTCTACCTTTACTTTTGCTCCTCTCTCAGTGCAATTTGTATAATGAGCACGTTGTCTATTATGGTTAGCACAAGTCTTTGACTTTCAGCACCTTATTTGTGCGCCTCAGCCCTTCCTGCTGCTATGCTGTCTGACTCGTCCTGGTTATCCTTTACCTTGTTGGCTTCTGCCTTTGGTTCCTTATTCATTTGTCATAACATTAAATGTAATCAAATGTATATTGCATATTCCTCACTTTGGTCTGTCTGCTGCTGACATTCTCTCAAGACAAGCTTTTGATTAATCGTAAAATGTAATAATCTCAAACCAATTAAAAGCAGTTTAAGAAAGCCTTATCTGTACAGAAACTTAAAGCTTTTTACATATTAAAAGGTCAAAGGTATAACAATTTTGTGAAACCACTTTAAGAATATTCTTTCAGATTGGGTAAAAGCTTTGTATACTTACTTAATATATACGAAAAATATTATAGTACTAGAAAAATGTTCACTTTATGACAGATTTGTTGATTATCTTAGAACTTATCGACTTCATCAACATTCCACAATATTAGCTTTAACATTAGCTGACTACGTCAAACAATCAAGCCAATTAAAATTTCTTAAAGCTCAACAATTTAAATAGCTATTTGCATTTTACAACACTGCATACTAAAAGTAAAAACTATAAAATGCAGCCATTTGAGCATTTCATATTTCTCCATTTACGATCTTCCACCTCTAACCACATGGACCACACATACCACACAGAGACACACTGATGGATGGACGAAAGAGAGAAAGCGACAGAGAGACAAAGTCATTGCCTGTCTAATATTGCCGGCATATGAGCCAGGGCTTTGGTAATAGACCTGTCCGCTGGACAACACAGAAGAGCTACATTGCTTCTAAACATATGCTTCGACATTTATGTCTTGGCTTTCAACACCCACAACGTTGTAGCCCCATCGGCGACTATTATTACCACATTTACGACTCTGTTGCCCGGCTGCTGACAGCACTTGGCGTCGTTGCTTCTAATGTGCTTAAGGCGTCATCGCACTTAGACCAAGACCATGTGGCCCATCTGTGCTCACAGCTCGGTTCGAATCAGTTACCAGGCGCTGATTGACACTTTTTACTGCCGTTGCTGCTGCTGCTGCTGCTGCTGTTAGCTGCAATTGTTGCTGCCGGCAAAAGTTCAATGAGTTATGACTCAGAGTGCAATCAATGGATGCCAATGGACTGGCTATTGTTGAACTTGCAACGTGCCTTCATCGACGTTTAATGAGCTCCATTGAAAAACGCATTGAAAATTCATTAGCAAAGGTTGCCTATTGTGTAAAATGTACTGTGGATTAAATATACATATATATGTATATACACATATATATATATATATGCTCTTCTAAAGGTAATTTACATGCAAATATCAGACTGAAAGCGGCAAATGATTCATAAATTATTTGAAGAACAAAGAATCAAATAATTATGTGGGCTGTAGCTTTCAAATCATAAATAAACCGAGTTTCTGTTCAAGACAGCTCTAAAAGTGGATTCAAGTATTGATAAGCGAACTACAAATTTGATTAGTGTTGGTAAATTACCTCTGAACGAAATATAATACCCAAATATAAATGCATGTTCTGCATTTCAGTGTTAACCAACTTTGAGCATAAGTAATAAAACAAATTTCCAACAATGTGAGTTATTTTCTACGATGTTAATGCTGGCAGTGCCTTCGAGTGTTGCTAAATAAAATACAATGTTGTTTAGTGTTGTTAAATGATTCGAGAAAGTTTAACGAATGTATGCAGATACTTGAGTTAACATAAAAGAGACAATGTGTGAGTTAATTGCAATTATAAGAGCTCTAAAGATGCATTTGAGTGTTGATAAACTTTACAGAGGGAAAAAACTTAAAGTAGCATCAATGAACAATATGTATAGTATTATTAAACTTTGTTAAATTCAGTGTAGAACCATAAAATGCATAGTGAATATTTCAAAAATAACAATCCGGTTGTGGATATTTGCATATGATACATTTATAAGAAAATACCGAAATAAATTAATATAATAAATTTATTTCTGACTTACCCAAAATAGCATGCTGAAAATAAAATTTAAAAATATATATTTTAGTTTAATGTATGAATATATTTAGTTAAATAAATAATTATATTCTTGTATATGTTGTAAAATCTTTTATTTTAATTTTAATATATTCATAAAGACTATACTAAAATTTATATAAACATAATATGAAATTCTTCCATAGTACGCCAAAGCATAAACCATTTTAATCTATTTATATAAACTTGACTCTACTTTCTTGCAAAAATACTTAAATTTATGTAACCATAATACGAAATTCTTCCATAGTACGCCAAAGCATAAACCTGTTGCAGCTGTTGCCAAGCAGACAATAGGTTGTCTTAACTTTTATGATTGATAGCTAAAGTCATTCCATTTGCCAGACTGTAACCCACTCGCTTCCTCTGACCTCCGCTCACCGTCTCTCTCTCTCTCACACACACTCTCTGTCTGTTGCTTGGCCTCTCCATTGTTAGCTCATTTGCGTGTAGTGTGTAAATTTCTTCTTCTTTTTTTTGACTGATATGAACTAATCAATGCATTCAACGAGTGAAACATTGAAAATCATTCATCATGTGATTCATGAGACTGAGAGAGAGAGAGAGTGAGAGAGAGAGAGACAGAGAGAGAGAGCGAGACTGCCTTATCGAGTGCAACAACTGATTGGCTGACTGACTGACTGACTGACTGAATGACTAGACGCATTGTCTGGGACAACATGCAATTGCGTATTGCGAGCTGAGAGCAGCGAACTGAGAGCTGTGAGAAGCAAATTGTGAACTGCAGTTGTGGCATTTGCCTTTCTTTTTCGGAGCAGTTGCAGCTGCGTCAAAAGTAGCTAAGCTAAAAATATATTAGAGCAACAACAATGAGGCGGCACACACTGAGGTGTCTCTATATGACTACATGTATGTGTGTTGAAATGTATGTGGACATACATACTTTGTATATTTGTGCGCAAGTGGCAATCGTCTGCGTCTTTTGTTGTCTCGACACAGTCTGCTTATCACACAACAACAACAACAATGACAACAACAAATCGAGCACAACAACAACAAAATAATGACTAACAGCAAAAAGTGTCAACAACAACGTTGACTTCACATGATACTTGTTTGCTCGTGGCTGTGGCGAGGATCGTTTCTGAGGTTTCACAACAACAAAATTACGTATACGGCATGTACGCCTTTAATTATAACGATCGGCAACAAGACACACACAATGTATGCATATCTATTTAATTATTTATTTGCCACAGCGAATTTATTTATACATGCAGACAACGACAACAGCAACAACAACAACAGCCCGACCTTGGCATGCTCACAAATTAACGTGCAGCAACCATCGCATCGCATCGCATCGCATGGCATCGCATCGCATCGCATAGCATCGCAACGAATCGCTCATTTGGCAAGTTGCAAGCATCGGGCATTGCGCATACGTCACGTGTGACGCCCGCAACAACTGTCTCATTCCCAATTTGCCTTACCCGGCCGCTTGCCTCACCAACTTCCACACCTCTGCGCCATCTCTTTACTGCCCGCACGTTTGCCTCCAGCGGCGCTCTTATTAAATTATCAACATAAACAAATGTCTCGCCGTTTGTGGCCGCGTTTCAAAATAAATACATACTACATGTATGCATACACTGCGAGAAAATAGAATGAGGCAAGAAAAGTTAATACTCAAAATTGAAGGCTTGCAAGCTTCTTATGCATCTTCAGACTGCATAAAGTTAGCCTTTTTTGAGACAATTCCTTGACTTCATGAATTGAGAGTTGATCAATGAGAAGTTTTTACTGTAAAGCTCATATACTGAAGACTAAAAGGAAATGTAAATGGAAACTTAGGTTAGTCAGTTGTTAAGCTGAAATTCCCTACGAAATTGTGGATGCTATAGAAGTATATAAAGCATTTCTTTTCATCAAAATAACATTTTCGAAAACATTTTATATAATTTTCTGAATACTCTCTACCTGAAAGAATTTTCTCAGTGTTTGTACTTGTCGAGTATTTTTTGGCATGTACAATGTTTCTTATTTGCTTTTTTTTTTTGTACTTTTTTTTTTTGGCTCATTCGCATTGTGCGCCAAAGCAAAAGCAAACACAGACGTCGTCGCTACCAAGTGCCAGTTTTTTTTTTTGTGAGTTACGGCTGTATTTTTTGTTTCTTTTCTCGTCTGTGGTGGATGCTGTTGGGGGTGGCGTAAGGCGCGCAGGCAAGTTGAGCTTAGTAACCACACAGGTAGGTCGCCAGACAGACAAACAGACAAACAGGGTACTGCATATGGCGAGAGACCAGACGAGACAATGTTAATTAGCACTTCATGATAAGTTGTCTCAATTGTTGTTGTCGTCAGAGGCAGCAATAGAGAAAAAATAAGAAATATAAAATAGGAAAAAAAAATGTTATAGAAATTAAACTGAAACTGTGACAGTTTTGCGGCTAGGGGACAGCGGGTCGAGAGACTTGCGATGAGCATTTCTTAGAAATCGAAGCATATAAAACAAAAGAAAATATAAACAAAATTAATATTATTTTAGAGATATAGCTTAAAGGCTTTTATTGAGTGAGCGCGACCAGCAGATACCACATTAAAATTGTTCAAAATATTTTTTGAATATGCAACTACTTGAAAGTAAAGCTTTTAATGAGACTTAACTGTCCTTTCAATAAACATATAAATTTTTGTATATTTAATATGTTTTCATTTAAATGAAAATGTATCTAATAGATACTTCACTTTTGTTTTTAATTAAATTACATTTAAATTTCATAGATACTTGTAACAAAGATCTCATGCTATATACTAGATTACATAACTTTAATTTTATTACAAAAGAGTGTTACCTAGTTACCCTATATCTCCCAGATATCTACATATATCCCATAGATACAACTGCATAGCTAATTGCTTATTCCCTCTGGCATCTTGTAGGCATATCCTTTGCTTACTTGCCTACTTAGAGTCATATACACGCCCACTTTCATAGCTCTGGGTATTAAGGCCAAACGTTAAATACAATTTATAGACACGCTAATACAATTTTAGTAGCTTGCTTGGGGCTATTTTTAAAAAGCCGACAAACAACAAAACCGCAGACAGGAAAAAAAAAACGAAAAAATAAGCGATAAAAAAAAAAAAAAAAAACAAAAGGCAACGCAGTCTGGGTAACCGATCGGCCAGACACTTCGACCCACTGATCTGGGCGACGAGGCGGGTTTATACTTTGCATTGGGGCAATAATCAAATGAGAATGTCGCATGTGATTCATATCATTAATATATATATATAAATAACCCATACTAAAAGCAGCGACAACACTAAAAAACAACAAAATTTGCTGCATAAATAAACTTAATTAACGTGCGGTTTTGCCCCGACCGCCGTTGCCAACGTCGCCCCCGCACAGCCCTTCAACAGCGACTGCGGCTGTCTGACACTTTAATTTCTTGGACTTTGCACGGCGGCTCAAGACAGCAGCAGCAGCAGCAAGGCGATGGCAACAGTAACCAGTGACAGTGAAACAGTGAAACTCAGCAGCAACAACAACAACAACTACAGCGACACCTGCATGTATTAATTGTATTTAGACAAGCGTCTGGGCGAAACAAATAATCATGCTCACACACAGGCAAACATTCAGACAACGGTTAGCAGCAGTAATAAGTAAATATGTTTGCTAGAACAATGTCACAGTGAGCGGAATTGGAATGGAACGAGCAACAGCAACTGATAAATTCATAGCCACTTGCTGCTGTTAAGTGTGGACGGCGCACTGTTAAACAGATTCGTATTCCTCAAATAATGTTAGCCCGCTGTTAAAATACGTAAGCGTGTGAGCGCGAGAGCGCCAGAGAGAGAAAGACAGGGAGAGAGAGAGAGAGCTTGTAGCACTTCGTTTCGTTTCCGAAGCAAACGTTTGCTCACACACAAAAAGAGAGAGATCGAAGGAAAAAAAAAACAATGCTGAGATACATTCGCAAGTGGATTTAGTTAATGCCTAAACCTAAACGTGAGCGGGTTTCAGCTGAGCTGAGCTGAGTTCGTGCTTGCCAGCAATGAGAGAAAATAAATGTTATAAATGCTGTAAAATTACAGTGGAGCATTACAATAAATACAATGATTATAGTTTAAATGTAAGCTCGAGCAAAACCACTGTGCAATGTTTCATTGTTTTTTCTACAGTCAACTATAGTCAAAAACCGGCTGCCCGTTGTTGTTGTTATTGTGAGCGGGTTGATGGTGTGCGTGTGTAAATGTGTGAGAGCGCAAGAGAGGGTGAGCGAGAGCAAGAGCGCGCGCGCATTTTGAAACGTTTTGGTAATGGAACGAGCGTAAGGTAAAGCTTTCAGTTAGCGACAGCGGCTGCGCTGTTGTTTTTATCTGTCTGTCTCTCGTCTGCGTTTTATTTTAATAATTATTGTTGTTGTTGCTGTCGCCATCACTGCTGCTGCTGCTGCTGCTGCTGCTGTTGCTGTTGCTGTTGCTGTTGCTGTAGTTGTGGCGAAAAGCGCAAAACAATTGTTGTCTGATTTACAGCGCGCGCACACAGCCAGCCAGTCGGCCAGACAGAGAGCGAGACAGCTTGGCAGAGAGCACGAGCGAGCGAACGAACGACACACAGATACGACACACACACACATAGATGAAGCGTCGTCGAATATTCAAGCATTGCCATATACCTTTCATATGGAACGTTCAAGTTGGCCGCAGTGTAACTTTGCGTGCGTCTCAGTTCGTTTCGTTGTCGCCGTCGTTGTCCGCGCGCAAAACAGAAAAACCAAAAAATCGTCGCATTACAAAAATACAACACAACAAATGCACAATCTTTTACACACATGTAGTACGAAATAATACATGTATATCATATAGATTATTCACACGTTAAAGTCCGACCAAGCAACAATAGAAACAACAACAGCAGCCTGAATAAAGATAAATAACTAAACACATCTATCTATCTACATATATAAACAGTTATACAAATTTATATACAATACATGCATATGTATAGAGTTATACGTATGTAGCTAGCGTTCCTCTACTCAAATCATTCCTACAATATAAAAACAAAATAATTTCAATAACAACAAACGGCAACAGCAGCAGCAGCATTGCAAATTACAAGCGAAACCTCAACAAAACCAACAACAACAACAACAGCAGCAGCAGCAATAACAACAACAACAACAATAACAGCCCTGTTAATGTACATATATATAACATAGCATGTAAAGTGTGCTTAGTTAAATTCACATAAAATCAAAAAATAAATAAGCGTATAAATCATACAAAATAAATAATAATTTTAATCAAATTCTGTGTGTGCGTGTATGTGTAAAGGTGTGTAGCAAAAAGCAAAAAATATAATCATAATTTGTAAATTATAAATAACTAACGAAATTCCTAAACAAATTATAAAATATATATATATACAAAAAACACAAACGCAAACAGAGCAACAGCAGAAACAACAACGATTAATCATAAAGGTGAGCTACATAAACTATTTTCTGTTTTTCTACCTTGCGTTTACACACTGTGTTCTGACCGTGTGCATTATTTTCGACGTCAGTGTAGCGGGCGGAAAAAAACAAAAATACAAACAACAAAATTTTGGCGTTTTTAATGGGCAGCAACAACAACAACAACAGAATATAAGGCAACTACCTAATTATACTTATGATATGAGTCGACTATTCGCATTCTCTTAGCAAAACGCTTTCCGGCGACTTCCTGTCAAAACACACACACAGAGAGAGAGAGAGACTCGACCACACACACACACACACACACACGACGACAGCAGCGGCATCAAACATCCAGTCAGAAAAAAAAAGACAAAAATTATAGAAAATGTCCACTGTTCTCATAAATGCAATAAATTTTGAAATCAACGCCGCATTTTCGACAAAAAGTCATAGATAAATATTCAAATACAGTAAAAGCTCGTTAAGTGACACTCGACAGTAATAGAAATTCATTACAAATTGAGTAAAAATATGCAAAAAATATTAACAAAATTAAGAGATTACAATAATATTATAGTCATTAAATACTTTTAACTGGATTTGTATATACTCATTGCGCTCTCATAGCTTTATATAAATTCTTCTTTTTCTGGTGTTTGTCATCTCATTTAGCGAGCATTTACTGTAGCTAGATTTCATATATAGAAAGTAATTTTTGAATGCTCTTTAAAAACCCTTCAGCTATTTTTTTAAGCTGTCATAAAAATGTAGCAATAAATAACAAAAAGCACAAATATTTGGAATTTAAAAAAAAAAAAATTGTTTATTTTTTTTTCCAAAAATTTTAGTTTATTTTTTCTAATTTGGGCGTGTACAGCTTGTGGGGGCGTGTGCTCAAAAAATATGACAACAATGAAATATAGAGCATAAATATGTATGCTTAAATATACAAATATATATAGAAATAGCTTTATCTTTTTTTATATACATATGTCAGCCACTTGTTGTTGCCAAGATATTTAGCTTTATATATTGTTTAGGAAAAACTGATAGTTTAAGCTTAACGAAAATGTCAGCTGCTTTTTTTGAGCCAGTTCCCAGTTGTTTTCCATGTGCTAGTTTTTTTTTTTTTATTTTATTCTAGCACAAATCATAGATAGCATGGGCAGCAGCGAGAGCATGCACTAAACAAAAGTCCAAGTCACAGCTCACACACTCGCTGCTCTCCACAGCTCACTCTACTCAACACACACACTCTTTCTCTCTCTCTCTCTCTCCTGCCTCTCTCCACTCTCTTTTTGCACTACCTCTCGCTCTCTTAGTAGGCAAATCACTTCCGTTCAATGAACCCATGCGTAAGCTAGAACTGAGGAAGTGGCTCGGTTTCTGTTCTTTTTTGTTTTTTTTTTTTTTTTTTTTTGCTTCTGGTTTTGTCTCTGCCCATGTTCCATGCTCCTACGTCTTGACTGTAGCCCCTGCATACATGCCTACATGCCTACACACGTGCTCGCTTACAAATGGAAAGAGAGAGAGAGAGAGAGTGAGCAAGAGAGGGAACGTTTTTCAGCTAGGCTGGAGGTGTCGTCAGCCTTGTGTGCGTAGGGTCGCGTAATCAGCTACGCTGAACTCTCAGCTACTAGACACATTTGCTGCTCTCGAGTCGAGCGAACACTTTTGGCTCCACGCTAAACGACGAGCAACTAGTTCAAAGTATTTCATATGATAGGAAATCTTTCTAGGAAATATTACTATCAGTATTTATTTTTGTATTAATTAATGAGCATTTAGTCAATTAATGTATATTTTTAACTGGGAAATTAATTTACTATTGTTTAGTGTTATTAGCAAAATTATTATTATTATTATTATAGTTATTAGAATGTTGTTATGTGACGCATACTACTATTATCATTAGCATTGTCATTATTAGCATTATCATTACTATTATTATCATTGTCATTGACATTATGAACATTATTATCATTACTATTATTACCATCAGCAAATTTATCATCGTTATTGCTCTTTACATGACCTTTAACTCATCATTATTTTTGTCATGATCATTTGTCATTGTCATTGTTATTGTTATTATCATTCCTTACAAAAATCATTCTCATTGTCAAATTCAATATATATATATGTATTATCAATACATAAATATTATCATTATTGTCATTGTCATTATTATGATCATAATTAATTATACTTGTTTCATTATTGAAAAAACGCGTACCTAATTTATTTAAATTTAACGTCTGCTTCGACCGTCGACCAAGATCACGATCAGAATTTTGAACCCGGATTTTCAGTTCACTCATTGATTGTCTACCTAAGGAAACTTATCGAACGGGTAGTGTGACGTGTGACGTATATAATTTTATAATGATTCTATAGTTAATTAAAAAGAGTTTCTTTATTATTATAATGAAAGCTGTTAATTCCAAAGCTGTCTCAAAGAATGTCATTGAAATCTTTATAATATATACACAAAAGCATTTTAATTTATATTTCTTGAATAGCTACCTGAAAAACTTAACATAGTCAACTAAAGTTGTGTTAACCCTAGAAAATTATGATCTGAAAGATTTTTTGATTGGAATAGAAAATGAAATTCCATGGCAATAACATACAATTAAAACAATAAATTAATCGAAAGCTAATTAAACAGCTGACACGATCAAGTTGGTGCAGACAAATGGAACAACAACAAGAACAACAGCAATAAACAAGGTCTTATTATATTACTATTATTATTGTTGCTGTCATGGTTCGTTCTCTTTAATAAATTTTTTTGTTGTTTTTGCTTATCAAGTGTCTGGCTTCTGCTTCTGACCGGGCTTATCAATGGTATGGAATAAAATTGAGTTCATATACATACATGTGCACATATGTACACATACACATATACAATTGTACAGACATTTACACATATATAGATACTTATTCAGCAGATATCACGAACGGCACCTGTATCAGACGCCCACATGACCAACCGCCATTAGATTAGAAGCAGATGCGCGATTAGAGTGAACCTTGAAAAATTGTTTAGATCTCTGCAACGGTTCATGTGCACGTAACATACAAATTGTGCCGATCTATCTGTTGCCATATCTTTTGCCAAGCTTAATTATAAATTGTAAAATTCAGAATTTAAATAAAATAGAACAGAATCGCAACGCAATAAAAACTCGAACCTCACAGACAGTTGCACTCTATATCACGCTTACACACATATACATGAATATACTCACACACACACACACCCACACACTCTCTCGCTCTCACACGCTAATCTCGGCCTCATGTCTGGGTCAAAGTCTACAAAATTTGTTTGATTCCGTTTCGTTTTGTTAAGATTTTCTTTTTTGTTTGCTATTTCTTCTATTGGCATTGGCCGTTGTAGTCAAACGCTGGATAATCCCGTTTGTTGGAGCAGCTGTTGCGAATATTGCGTATACGCACAACAACAAACACATCACACACACACACAGCAAAAGTCGCTAATTTATTGAATGCCAAACTTGGAAGTTTTTTTTATTGTGAAATGAATTGTGCAAGCAAATTTATAAAAAAAAGACATGACAATATGCATACCGAACAGGTTCTTTTAGCATGTCATGCACCATAATTTTATTTTTCTGAACCAAAAGAATTATGAAGTGAATTTCTGTAGAATAATTTTTGGGGGAAAGTATACAAAAAATTATAAAAATATTTTTATAATGCTAAACTCAATTCAATCAACTTATACAGAATAGTTATGCACATATTTATAATATAAATATATAAAATATATATACATAATCAATAAGTTGAATCTCATACTCTTAAAGCTATCTTTCTTCTTACCCCCTTTTTGCTACCAGTTTTTTTTTTTTTTTTCTACTGGGCACGCAACTATTTAATTATGCCGTCTGTCTGTCATGCGGCCGTAGTGTGATTCGATGTCTTGTGATGCTCTGCCGTAGCGCGATCAGACAAAGCATTAGTCAGCCGACTGACCTAAGATCGCATTTTATAATGCAAGAGTGAAATGTTATTATATAGTCAAAAATTAAACAAATAAAAAAAATAAACAAGTAACTACAATCGGGGTGGTTAGACTAAAGCATAACCTAACTAGATGATACCCTAAACTCTGCTTACTTTAAGCCAATGTAACATTGTCTAAGCTGAAACTGAATTTATGCCCTACAGCCTCAAGCTCCAACTCAATCAACTAATTAATATCTAGCCCAAAGGTCTTCATTGCTCTAACATGATTAGCAGCTTTTAATTTATATTTCTGCATTTAAATATTTTAACCGTTACATACATTAGCACACATACATCATGCCTCTCTCTAGACATTCACAATGACTTCAGGGTATTCAAAAAAAAAAAAAAAAAAAAAAACACACGCACACACATCAAAGCCAGACGAAAATGTCGACAGATGAGCTAAGGAATGAGGAGAGGAGAGAAGAGGCATCGAGCGAAAGAGACAGCGGCGCATGTGAATGTTTCATTGATAAAATTATAGAAAACTGAATGCTAGACGCCAATAAAAACAACAACAACAACAATATAAAGTCTATATAAAGTGTGCTGCTGATGTTGATTATGTAATAAAAAGTAAGGCCGCATCGCATGTAAATCAAAATCGCCTGTTTATATATACATATATATATATATATGTGTATGTATATGGTACGTTTGCCAGACAGAGCTGTGTGTGTGTGTGTGGGCGAGACAAATGACGGACATGGCTTGCTTTTTTTTTTTTTTGTCATGCTTTTTGACATTTTGCAAGAGAAACCCCGCGGCAGGCACAAAAGCTTATAAAGACTTTTATTATGTACTTATGAATTGCTAAATACGTTAAATATTTAGTTAGCTTCCCTATATATGTACATATATCTATATATTAGCCAGGCTCAGCATCTCTGAGCTGCCCGAAATGCTGTCACCAAAGGCAAAAGACAAACGTCTCTGCTGACGAGTAGTTAGGCACGTCATCTGCTGCTGCGGCGACGACTGGCATCGTGTGTGGCCAGACAGTGGATCAAAGTGTGGTGTTGTGGTGTCGAGTGTGGTGCAGCTGGTGTTCACTGATAAGCCTGACTGGGGCGCTGGCAAACGGAAACGAGTTATCGCTTGATAATGGACCAGGGACCAGAGACCACAGACTAAAGCAGCAAATAAATCAAACAGCAAAAACAGACAGACCTTCAAAATACACTCGAAGAAAAAGATGAGGGCCGTTTTGGCTAATGAGAGAGGAGAGCTGAGCATAGAAGCATAGTTGGAGTAAGATTGGGAATTAGATATGAAATATATATTGTATTATATATTAAATTCTTGCTAATCTACCCTTCAAAACTGTGCAAATGTCTCTCAGATATTTCAGATATCAACTTTACATTTTTGTCCTTTCCAACTATTTAACTGTCTTGCATTTTGTGCAGTGTACGGATACAAAGAATACCATATTTGGCTTCTTTTTTTTTTGTTTTGTTGTTTCTCTTAGCCTTTTCCTTTGCATATTCCTTGCCTGAGCGCTTCGGCTTCGGCTCGTTCTTTGCTTCTCGGAAATTTGTCTCGACTGTCAGCAGACTTTGTCCGATTGGCAACAAGCTAAGCTACCAACAGGGAGACGCGTCTGTGGCCTACATTTGACACACACACACACACAAACATACTCCAGTACTACTAGCACACACAGACACAAGCACGCACAGTTGGAGCTGCTCGTTTATTATGGATATAGGTTCGTATCGTTGCTGCACAGGCATCGTTGCTGGGCTCATCAATGATTTATTCGCGTTTCGCGTGTTCCACACACATTTTATACATATATACATAAGCATATGTCCGTGTGTGTGTGTGTGTGTGCCTGCGTCCTTTTGCTGCTGTCTGGTCTTGGGTCTGAGGCTTGGCACACAAAATACGCAACTTCCTGCTTTAATGGCTTTGCCTTTTGGGCTCCTGCCTGTGTTTCCTTCTCGCCTGTCTGCTTCCATATACATATATATATTTTTATATATTTATATACATATATTTCTATGTGTGTGTGTGCATGCAGACATCCTTGATTGCCAAAAACGAAATGTAGGTCAATAGAATTTCTTGATTGCGTAACGTGCTGTTGTTGTTGCTGTTATTTTATTTTATTTTATTTTTTTATTGTTTGTGCTCACATTTCATTGGCTCACAATGCTGACTTGAAAAAGAAATTTAGCCGCGCGTGGCTAAATTCGATTGATGATGATTGATATTGGTGCCGGGGGCTCGGGGCACATTGGCCAGCCAGACAGTTTCGATTACATCAGAGAAAGCGCCGCCAACTGCCTGCCTAGCCGACTGGCTGGCTGACTGGCCGACTGGCTGGCTAATGACATACGAGATATCATTAAAGCTGTCCAGACTGGAAATCCCACAGACAAGGCCAAATGTCATATCGTGGATTGAATCGTGATATCGATAAAATCGAAATAATCACTTATAGTCGTTTGCGGCTATATATGTATATACTATACGTGTCTGGAACTGTGCCTCGGAATTGCCAACGTTTGGACTTTGCTGATTAAAAGTCAAAGCAGTTTCTTGACAACAGTAAAAAAAAATTCGGAATCGATAGATGTAAGGGGGGAGAAATTGAATGGTCTGAGAGGTTTTTTATTTTGGCGTGTGTGCTGAAAATGAGTTCGCATTAATTCTGTTGACGGTCATTGGCCAAACCCTCGAAAAAAAATATATAAATATGTATATAAAAACCAAAAAGAAAAAATGAGGAAGAAAACAAGATAGAAATTTGAAATTTAAATTGTCTACGAATGAAACTAATAGAACTGAACATACAGACACACACACACATATGTAAATATCAAAATAAAATTCCTGAACACTGAATGTCTGCAAAGCGTGCAAGCGAGAGAGAGAGATATATAGTCTAGGTAGGTGGGTTGGGGATCACGCATAGGCCTCGAAAAAATATAGAGAGAGAATACACACACACACACACAGATAGTTTTTTTTTTTATGCTGTATGACGGGATGGTATGGCATGGTATGAGACGAAACGGAACGAGTAATTTTTTTGTCGAGTGGCGAGACGTTGATGAGCTGGCGGCGTGAGCGGGATGGCAATAGTTAAAAATAGATAGACAAATTGTCGCGTCATGTACAAAAAGCAACGCGAAACAAGTGAAACAAAAAAGAATGGCCAAAGCGAACTGAAACAAAAACAACAATTGTTGTGAATGCAAAAGCTGAAGAAGAGAAGAAGAGAAGCAGAGAGAGAGAGAGAGAGAGAGAGAGAGAGAGAGAGAGCGTGCGAATAACAACAATGGTAAAAACTGCATAGTCGGCGTCTGGCTAAAAAGTGTTGGTTTTCTTGTTGTTTTTTTTTTACATTTGTCCTACGTTTACTTTGTCTGCTATATTTTATATATTTAAGAGAGAGAGAGCGAGCGAGCGAGGGAAGAAGATAGCGTACTGTGTTGAAAATTGCAATCAAAATTTATTGTGTTCCCCCGATAAATGTCTGGCAAATCAAATGAAATGTCTAAACTGTCTGCCATGCACCTTACGACAATCACAGATACAGGCTCTCGTATTTATATGGCACGGCCGTGCACCCTGACGCTCGGACACATCAATTTTAGTCGAGTGCCGACAATCCCCAGCACATTATGTACCAAAAATCGAAAAGAACAACAGTGTAAACTCAGAAAAGTGAACAGATTTGAAGAAATGCAATGCAATTATCGGAAAGTGATGTGAAATTGAATAATGAATCAATGTGTAGTGTATGTAGATATCGATGAGTTAACGAATGTGCGAAAATCTGTGATCAGTGCTAAAACAAAAATGTTTAAAGAAAAGTGAAATTGTGAAATTGTGAAAAATATATGTAAATAAAAAAAAATTGATAACAGCAAGTAAGCCAAGCTTTATGTAGCTATCGATAAGTAATCGTTAGCAAAAAAGTAAATAATAATAACAATATTCATATATATTGCTGAAGAAGTATTTAACAAGTGATATTTATGTAAGCAATATTACAAACCCAAATATCAAATCATACTGCAAGCCTGTGTAGCTTTCTTTGTTATCGATAAATTAACCCGATATAGAAAATTGTTTTAAAACAGTTTTACTAAATTCCTAACAGTTTCAATGTGCGTGTGCTCACTGTAGTGCGAAAGCGAACTAATGTAAGATCGCTTTGCCATTTATCGATTGATCGATAGCTATTCCGTGTGTCCTGTGACTTGGCCGATGTGAAATGAAGGCAGTTTCAATTGAGACACTTGCCTTTGATTGTCTCATTTTATTTTTAGCTCCGCTCATATATCGAATGTATTTATTCGTTAACAAAAACTCAAAAAAAATCGAACATAATCAATTAATATATATTAATTAAGCCATTAATAGCTTTTCACTAATCATTTTGTTTGGCCGCAAAAATGCAAAAAAAAAAAAAAAAAAAAAATACTACAACAACAAATATGGAGAACTGAAACTAACCTGGACCCGGCTCTTCATGCCACGACCACACAATTAGCTACACGCGCTGCCGCCCCAGCCCTCGCAACCCTCTAGCCAAGCTCTCGCTCTCTCTGTCTCTCTCTCTCGCTCTCGCTCTCAAATAGAAAGATTCCCATTTAGACAGTTCAAATGTGTCTTAGGTGCAAAGAAAGTGCGAATTGCACAGTCGCAAATATTATATTTTATACTCAGCAAACATAAAGTATAAAAACAAGAGAAAAAATATAGATATGTATATACATATTTATATATATATACAAACATTTAAACAAATATATTGTTTTTCTCTTTCGTTTTGAACTGCTCAGCTGACGCTTATCATTTGATATTTATTTATTATTATTATTTTGGGCAATGAATTCCATTGATAAGTGTGGCGGCCCGTTGAAAGTGCAATAGAATCAAGTGGAAATTAAAACGCAATTTCCCATTGTTGCTGCGTATGAGTAATTTATTACGTATATTACGTATACGCGGCGTAATTCCGCGAATAACTCGCTGAGCCATCAGGCGGTGTGCACGGGCCAAGCCGTTAGCTGAGCACGCGTTAAGTATCGGACAGATAGAAATTGGAGTAAAGCCATGTAATGTATGGACATATTGAGAATACTTAACGAGGTTAAGTTCTGCAACATTCAAATGTATAGAACTCGACTTATTGATACCCTGTACGTAGTGAGCAGAGGAAATGTAGTTATAAATCATGAAATGGAAGTCATGTAGACCCCTATGAACCCTTTCAAACATATGCCGATAACACAAAAAGCATTTTCATGCAGTTGACATAGTTTTTGTGGCATTTTTTTTCGCGTTAGAGTTGCATTTCCTATGCGTAGGACTAGCAGTCGCCGAGCATATTGTAGCTGCGCTCTATTAAACTAGTTTTCATCCCTCCAGTTGCCGCTGACCCACATGTGAGACAAGGCGGCGACTGTGGCGCCACTTCAAGTATAGCAACGAGGTCAATGAGTCATTGGCCGTTGCAGCTTACAGTACCCAAGCCCAACCCCTGACACATCCAACAGCCCCACCCCCCCTACAGACCCTACTACCCACGCTCACATTCAGATACATAAAACATAAAAATAAAGAAAAGTAAATTACTACAAGAAGAAAGAAACGAAAAGAAAATGCTACAATGGCAAATAGACGAGGCAATTTTTCGTAATATTTCGAAGCCTCTGTCAATATTTGCATGCAGCTACGTTGAGGCAAGCGCCAAGCAAACAAAAGCAAAATTCGCCCTCCCCCACGTCCAGCCAAGGCACCTAACGCCGTGGCCGGTCGACAGGTTTGCAAGTCCAAGAGTAAAGTAGAAGAAGCGCCGAGCAAACAAAACAGCGCAAAATCAACAAAGTATGACACAATGTTGCAGCACAGAGAGGGAAGACAGAACAGAGAGAGGGAGTAGGAGAGAAAGAGCTTTGTGGGGTTGCCGAGTAGCGATACTTAAGCAAATGCCAATGCGAATGCGGATGCGAAGCTTTGCCATAGAGCCGCAACTTAACTTTGATGGGTTTCCATCATCATCATCTTCATCATCGTGCCACCCGTTGGGGAATTTGGGATAAGGTAGGGGCTTGACGTTGTAGGGGTTGGTTGACTCTGACAAATTCGTGTCTAGACTGGCAGACCCTGTGAACTTAATTATGACAACAAAAGCCAGTGCAGCTGTATCTGAGTCTCTCGCTTTTGTATAGCTATGAAACTGATGTAACACAAAAAAATGAAAAGAAGCAGAATATTTTTATGGGGAGTATACGACTTAAAGATACCCAGAATAGTTATCTAAAATTTAGAAAATTCATATCAATATTGAAAACATATTCGATACTCTCTCGACGATCAATTCTATCGATTCGTGTTCATCACATATCGTTTATATATTTATATAACTATTGTTAATTCCCAGCCCAGCCAAACTGCCCATGTTCATGTCGTGTCGCACACGCAATGTCATCGTCGCCTGCCCAACATTGCGCATACGCCGCGTGCACGCCAAGTTTTTCCATACAACATTTTTTGTTGTTTTATTTTTTTTTTTTTTTTGCATTAATCAATTCATTCGGCACGGCGTGCTTGATGACGTTGCTGGCGATTATAAATATATAGACGTGTATATACAAAAAAATCTCTACAATTTTTTTTATAGTTTTTTTTTTCTGTCGTGCTCGTTTGAATGCACATGCACTCGCTAAAGGTCAAATGGCAGCGAAAAAAAAAACCACGAGTTTCATCATAGCAGACACTCTGCCTGAGACAGCATTTGAGACGGAGACTGGGCGAGGTCTCTCACCATATCTCTCTCTATTTCTCTCGCTCTCTTTCTCTCTTTCTAGCTACCTCTGTTGTGGCCCTGTCTGCGGCTTGGCACTGCTTTGCCTTGCTTTGCTTTACTTTATTTTACTTTTTACGCCTTTTACATATTTTTTTTTTCCCCATTCATTTGCATGTTTGCCAGCAAACGCTTTGCGCTGTCTACGTCTGCGATTGCATCAAAAGGGTTGACTCGACTTTGCTCTCGCTTACTCTCTCACTCTGTTGTTCGCTCTCGTTTTCTCTCGCTGACGGAAACGGAAGCGGCGTCAGCAACGAGACTTTGTCGCTTGCATTTCTTTTTTTCTGTTCCTTCTTGTATAGTTGATATTGAAAATTCTGCTTGCTTTTGCATGTTGAATTGCCAAAAAATTTTGTGTTTCGCCTGCATCGCTTGCCAAAAGCCCAGTTATCCATGCCTAAGCAAGCGTGTGCAACAAAATTCCTCCCAGACAGAACAAAAAATCAGCTGTTTCTAATGCCACGAAAGCAAGTTCTACATTTTAGTCAGAACAGACAAAAATAAAATCAACAAACTACATGAAATATCACGTGTTTGTAATGAAAAATGATAACTATTCTACTTTTATAGATTATATAGTATTAAAACACATGTGAAACATCAGCAAACGCCAATGCAAATTCCACTACTGTTTTCAGACTTTCTCATCTTTTTCAAGCACTTCCCTGCACACTTTTCAGTTACTCATGTGCGACTGGGTTGGCTCGAATCGCCGTTTATGGCAAATTGAAAATCTATAAACGAATATTTGCGCTGTTTATTCACATAGTCATATGGAAATTCGTGAATGGGAACAATTTCTGCAACGCCGTCTACGTCTGCGGCTGTCTGGCGCACTTGACTGACGTCAGTTGTCAGAAAATTCTATTTTATTTTCTGTTCAATGTTTATCAAACGTCCGACCATAGATACGACTACGGCTAAGCATACGTATACGTGACGCTGTACAGCTGCTCGACCTCACCTTCTCTCTATCTCTATCTCTATCTCTCCCTCTCTTGTCTATAGCCAGCAAAATTTGATTTTAGCTAGTATTTAATTGGCAGCGGTTACAAAGTCTTGCGAATTGCATCACATTCAAGCAATTTGGAATGAATAGATCAAGCCATAAAAATCCCACACACTATAATTTCTTCAAGTTCAATGTCATCTACGCATTATGCTAGTATTATCATGCCAAAGCGACGATTTGAGTTGAGTTGAGTTGATTTGAGTTCAGTTTAGTTGCAGGCCCGACATTTCGCCTCATTCAGTTAGACCTTGACATCAATTAAGATGTCAATGCTCCTGCTGACCAAATATTCATAACATATATACCTAACATATAAATAAATATACTTATATACATATGTATGTATATACTGATATATATAAATGCACTTGACTGTCATTAGCGCTGCTATCATAATCATTAAATTAATAACTTGAAGAATTCAGTGAGAGAATTCAACCGAGCTCAAAAGCTACTGATATACACATATAAATGTAGTATATTGTATAGTATATAGCATATAGTATAGCATAGCAGATAAACCCACCTCGAGGCACCTCCTTTCACTTAATCAATTGAATTGTCAGCCTCCAAATTGCCCGATTACCATTCGCTCAGTCCATTCATTGTGTATTCATACCCTAGACAGTAGGGTATATTGGTTCATTTAAAGTATATGTTACAGAGCGAAGAAATGAGTTGACTTTCAGACAATTGTAAGAGAATGGTAATGATAATATTAATGAGAAGCATAATGATGCTTTGAGAACAATATAGAAATTTACAATGATAATGATATTAATATCTTTCAGTTGTACACTCCCTGTACATGATTTTGCCTCATCTTTTGTATAGCTGTTGATGTTGCAGTTCAAGGAACCTGCCGTCAAGTTTTCGGACATTTACCGCCCCATTGCCCCTGCCTCATTTAAAGTTATGTGCTTTTATTTTTGCATTGGCGTTGCAAACAAGTTTACACACTGCCCACCACCATAGCCAGTGGCGAGTGTGTGTGCCCACTAGGAGATCAGCGCGTCAACTAAAAATAGCCACAAAATCCATTTAAGTCTCTCGCACAACAAATCGAAGGCAGACCACAAGCTGGCTGCCCGACTGGCTGGCTGGCTTTCTGGCTGGCTTGCTGGCTAGCTGGGTGCCTTGCCTGGCTGCTAAGACCGTAAGCTAAACAGCTGTCCACATATTGAACAAATATCAATTTTAAGACCCATAATGACATTAGCTTAATATGTCACATTAATTTATTGCGAGTACGATTTGGAATGCGGTACAGTTGATTCCTGGAAACTACAATTTTTCTTTTGCCTAAAAATTGATTTAAATTTTTGTGTAATGTATTAAAGACGTTTTATAGTCAAGCTATAAGTAAACATATATATATAGATAGAGATATAAGGAGGTAGATATATAAATGGATAGATAGCTTGATTAATGGATGAGAGATGTCGATAGAATGCTCAAGTTATGTGGGAGAGTTTTTTTTTTCCAATTTACCGCGATCTTAGATACATATAAAGGTCGTAGATAGATGTATATAGAAGAAAACTATATCTCTAACATATTTGTAGCTAGATCTAAACATTTTCGTAATTAAGTTACTACAAAGTTCCTTTTATCTTGATTTTTGAATACTTTAATATGAGAAAAGCCTATTTAACAATGTCTTCACTTGTTGGACTTGATTCTATTGCTTAAAAGTAAATACTACAATCTTCTAGATCTTATTAGCTGTATTATTTCTCAGAATTCGTAACACGCACCCTCGCAACCTGACGCAATCTAGTTGCTTTAACCATGTGACGCGCATCTACAGGACATTCGTATGCACGTGTCTCTGAGTACTTTTTTTTTTAGATATGACTGTGTCGCAGACGCGCTCAATCAGTCAACTGCGATAAAAATTACAGCAACAATGCAATTAAACAAAAAAAGAGAACAGGTAAAATGTAGAAAATGAACAAAAAACTGAGCGTTGAGCCGGTTGAGTCACCTGTTCGCAGTCGCAGTCAGCGTCGACAGCAACAGCGGCTGGGAATGCGCAAAAGTCTAAAGTGCCACTTGTTGTTGTTCTTGTTGTGTTGTAAAGTTGCAGCCAGACAGGCAAGCATAAATACACACGCGCACATACACCAGCTCATACACACACACGCGCGCTGATTCTGTTGACAAGTCGTTGTACATTTTAATTTTAGTTGATTAACTTCATTTTTGTTGTTGTTTTTTTTTTTTTTTTTCTTTTTTTTCCAATTTTATATTCGTTTTTTCTGTTTTTTATTCGTCTGGCATTTTGGTATTTGATATAATCGCGAACATTTTCGCTGTTTCAGTTCTTTTTTTTTCCTATTGTTTTTTTTTTTTTTTTTTTGCCTTTCATTGACCCAGACGCTCACCTGACTGCCAACTGATCCCAGACAGAAAAAAAAAAAAAAACTTCCATTATCTTCCTCTGTGAAGTTTATGCCCCAGACATTGTCGCTGCGTCATTTTTTGACGTGTCGTATATTTATTTGGCCTCGGTTAATTGTAACTGTACATCAAACAAATGTGCGACAGACATTACAAATATTTACTTGGCGCCCACCAAGGCCTGGTATGTTGATCAGACAAAAATATTACAATAAATGTATGTAAAGCCTCATTTTTATAGAGAATTCACTTGGCCAATTATTTAACAAATACCTTTTACAAATTCTTCCTAAATATATTAGCAATAAAACTGAATTTCGCTTTAATATAAATGTCTTCTTTTCTGTGTAAAATATTGTATTACGCAAACAATGGTGCATAGAACATGTCTAGCGATATGAACGGCCTCTCTTTCCGTCTGCACTAATACACATACATATGCTCGCATATGTATGAGATATGCATGTGTGTCTGTGTGTGTGTGTGTGTGTGTCTATCATGGCTAAATAGCCAACATAAGTATAGCATGTCTGCCTATGGGGGTGACTGGTTAGTTGGTACGCTTTGTTTATCGGTCTCTGCCCGTCCGCCCACACACACACACACAGGCACTAACTCGCACACACATGAGCGGCGAATGCCAGACGCTTGCGCATGTGTTGCTCGATATCGCTTAAGTCGTCTGCTATCTAGTCTAGACGCTTACGCATTTATATACATAAATACGTACATTTATATATAAATATATATATATATATATATATTATATATATATTTATATATCTGTTTCTACAGTTATGTATGCATGTTTACATTGAACGCATTGCGTTCGCCTCGCTGCTCTTTTTCATTGTTTCACAGCATTTCTTGAGTATTTTTGCAGTATTTTTAGCATCGTGTGTTTGTATTTTTTTTTTGTATTTGTGGGAACTTTAGTTTTGAAAACATTTCGTAACGGTCTGTTTGTTTATATTATGCTAGAGTGTTTGCTATTTGCTATGGGGGCGTATTTTTGTATTTAGCAATTAGATTTGTGTTTTTGTTTTTTTTTTTTTAGTTTAAGAATTGTTTCTTTTTTTTCGCAAACTTTAAACTATATATAATTATAGCAAACGCATAAATAATTTATTTTAGGAAATACGAAAGAGAAAAAATAAATCAATATTTATAATTTTCAACTAATTATATTGATTATTTAGACACACAAATTTCAGCTTTTGCAGCTTCTATTATATATATATTATATTTTTATCACATCTACGTTATTTACTTACCAATTATTTGCTTCTTTGCTTCTCTCTTTTTAGGCCACGTTTTGCTGATCGCCATTGGTGTCGCCGTCTGTTTAGTGTGTGGCAGCGTGTTGGTCGCTGTGATTACATTGCGACGCAGCCACAACACGACAGCTGGAGCAGTAGCAGCAGCGGCAGCGGCATCGGCAACAACAACAACAACGCGACGCGTAAGATATAAGCAACGGCGCAGCAGCCGCAACAACGATTGCGAACCTGGCAACAACTATTATAAAGCTGCGACGGGCAACGAGACTGCTTTTGCTCTGGCCCTACCACTGACAAGGACAGCAGCAGCAGCAGAGGCCGCAGCAGCAGCACAGGCGGATACAACAATCACAACAGAAGCAGCAACAACAACATCCATAGCAGCAACATCAGCAGCAACAACAACAGCAGCAGCAACAACACTTTTGTCCACCAAGCCGGAACATTCTGTACCCGTAAGTAGAATCAAGCATATTCAATAAGACAGAGCAAGAATGGGAGTGTGGATGTGTGGTGGGGCCGTGGCATGCAACACAAATCGTGAAATGGGGCAAGAGACGTTGACGACACGTGTCAAAAGTTTTGCTTGCTTTCGTTTTGCCTTGTACATCCTTCTGCATTGCCTTTGCGCACAAAGTGAATGAATAAAAGAAAGAAAGAAGAAGCAAACGAAATACCCGCAGCACAGACAGACGGCAATGCTTAGTGGTGGGTTGGGTGGGTGACAGAGTCCTTGAAGCAACAGCTCCACTCGGCGTGGAGTCGTGCGTCGTGGTTATATAACAAAAACAGTCGGAAATTTGGTTTTGCCTGCTGCTTTTTGCCTTTTACATTGCTTTCTATACCCTGTAGACAGCAGAAGTGATATAAAGGGTAGATTGGTTGAGCCAATGCGAAGATGAATTGATGTAAGAAGAGAATCGGGTCATAATTCAAGTCTCTATATTTGTTTTCCCTTCTTATCTCCTGTCTATGCAATTCTCACGAATTTACTATATGCTCATAGAAACATTTTGTAATCAAAAAAGATATACAGGGTATCTTGCTGTCGTTCACTGTCTTAGCAATGCTCTCTTTGTAGTTGTTAGCCATGTTATGCAATGTGGGCGACAAGAACATGGAGCGTGCCCCGTGTCTGGGCCATTATTGTGCAAAGTATCTGCCGGATGCAAGGCACGTCTGCAGGGTAGTATTATATATACTATACATATTTTTTTTTTCTCTTCAACGATATGGCTTTAATTTTTGATCATTGGCCAAATTCATTTTGTCATTTACATTATGAGAGCAAATTGATATTTCTTTTATATTATTTATTTAGATTTTATATTAAATTAAGAAATGAACGACAACTGCACCTACTTGAGCTAAAGAGCTCAGCCAAATTGAAAGCGTTGCCAGATTTAACTTAAAGACTTTTGCTTTTAGACTTTACATACATATGGTTAAACCTTGACAACAGAGCCGCCTGCACAATCTGTGCTGCATCGTTGCGGCAAAGACCAAAGCAATGCCGACGGCTAAGCCGCAAAGCAGAGGCAATACAATTAAGAAAAATTGCACACAAGTGTAGCCGACTAACTAATACACTGTAAAAAGTTAGGAAAATTGGCGTATGTAGAGCTCTGAAACTGTGAAATCATTTGGAGTTGGCTTTAAAACTAAAACTGTGAAATCAATTACTAGGCTTTTGAATGACTCTTAAACTGTTATATAGATTGCAGGGGACATTCAAACTGCGAAGCTGTCTGCTGCTGCTCTCTGTTAAAGGAGTAGCTTTTTGAGCTATGTACCTGAAGTTTTCTAATTAGCGAATGCCCATAGTATACTCTTCTCTTTTTTTTTATACAGAGTGGAAACAAAGACGAAGACTTTTTGACAAATTGTTGCTCGCTGCGCTGACAACTCGAAACATGCTTCATTATTTATTACAGGCCCACATACATAGTGCATAGGTATGTCTGTGACAAACAGCATGGGAAAGCACTTACATACATACACACACAGAAGCACATGCATATGCCCTACTGTGAATTTTGCTTTGTTTTTGAAGCGCCTTCATCACAATTTCTGCCTATCTGCTAAGCATCACACACACATACGCACACATACATAATGTAGTAGGTATGTGTGCATGCGTGACTTGGCATTTAGAACAGAGCCAGAGCCAGAGCCAGAGTGAGAGAGATAGAGATAGAAAGCGTTGCGTGGGCGTCGAAACTGGCGCTGTTGACGGCGCTGCCAACGCAATAAGAAGCACAACAATTGCCACTAATAACCCAAGGCGTCGACGCCACGTTTTAATCGAATTTTATTTCGCCGCCGTTAGCCAATGAATAATTCAATTTGATTATTAAATATGTGCGTCTCAGACAGACGATTTCATTATTACCGTTATATGTTGCACGCGCACACGCATATAAATAATTAGCTTTTAAAGCACTTTTTACCAATTTTCCCTTAAGCATTGTTTTCGGCAACCATTATTATCTTTTACCGTTTGATCGCGAGCCATTCAGATCTAATGGAATAATGGAACCACTCTTGGTTCCCAATTCTCACGTGTCATTATAACAATTTTGTCGCTGGTAGCCATATTTACGATTTACCATTCGAACTAGTGGAAGAACTAGTGAAACTAGCAGTTCGTTACGAACTAGAAAAAGTAAGACAAAGTTCTCATACAATCATACTAGCCTATGCATGTAAAAACAATTCGTAAATTTGCCCGCATATTTCTGCTTAATTTAAATGGCAACAAAGATTGCGAGTGCAAAATAAAAACGAAATTATTTGCTAGATTTGTCATTTGTCACGCTCACTTGAACACATCAATCGGCAGGTGTGGGCGGGGCTAGGCGGCAGCAGCAGGCCCACAAAATAATGTGGGACATACAGAATTGTGTCAACGGCAGTGAAACGTTCGATACATACAATCTTCATAAATGTACAAGCACAAACATCACGCTCACACACTCATACATGCACAAACACATTTTATCGGTACCGTTACACGAGCACATTTCTCGCTGACTTTAGATTTGACTTTTGCGAGCGAAATACGTGGATATGGCACGTGCCAAATAGATATAAATGCACTAAACACTGCACTGAACACACTATAAGATAGACACATAAAAAAAACGACGTATTAATTAATTAGCAAACTCTGCTAATTTTTTAACAAGCACCCGCTATTTTGATAGTTCACCAACTAATTTAGTTCGATTTCCGACTATCGAATTTCAAACCCAATAAGATCGTTAGCATTGCCACCACGGCTAACACTTGAGCTGCAAATGGAATCTTCAACATATTAAATTGTACTCTTGTACCTTTTTGGTAAACTTTTGACCGATTGGCATCCTTGCTATTATCGATATTTAGCGCCCCGCAGAGTTGCATTTTTAAATTGTACCCCTCATTTTCCTTAAAGTTTTAAGATATTGTGGTAGATCTGTTTTAAATTGTATAATGTCTGCACTTTTTAACAAATATGGCATCAGCGTTGCCAGTAATGGCAAGCAGAAGCAGAGCAAAGTGCATAAAGGCAAAGCCAAAGCGGCTCCAACTACAGCTCAACCTCTAGCTGCAGATCGGGCTCCAAAACCAGCATCTGCTCCAGCTCCAACTGCAGTTCCTGTTCCTGCTTTCATTCTAACTTCGGCTCCAACTGAGACTCCAAAGGCCAAAAATGAATCGAAAAAGCGTTCAAAGCAAGCGAAGACTATCCCTAATGGATGCACCAAGCCAGATAAGATTCCAATTGACAGCGGTAGCCTTCGTGGCGCTCATCGTGGGCGACGTCATTGTTCCCATCGCGTTCACTCCTGTCCTCGTCTGCCCACGCCCATACGCAATGTGCCCCACGAGCTGCAAACGGTGGATCGCATGACATCCTCCGATTTCCGTCATGATTTTGCAGCGCATTTGGAGAACATGCGTACGCGACAGAAGGATCAAGATCATATGCGTTTTTTCATGCAGGCGATGCACGAGAATCGCCATCTGTTTGCTGGAAAAACCATACTAAACCTGGCTTGCGGCACAGGCACTCTGGCCTTGATGGCTGCACGTGCGGGTGCGAAAACTGTCTATGCTCTGGATCAGTCCCAGGTGACGGACTATGCACGGCTCGTGGTGCAAGCAAATAAGATGGAGCACATCGTAAAGGTGCTGCATGGCCGACTGGAAGATGTGAAGCTACCCCAGCGTGTGGACGGCATCGTTTGCAATTGGATGGGGCATTGTCTGCTGTACGAATCGGAGCTACTGCAGCTGCTCCACGCACGCGATCGTTGGCTTAAGCCGAAAGGCTTCATTCTGCCCGATTTGGGTGCACTTTATCTGCTGGCTGGAGCAGAGCAACTGCTGAAGAACGAGCGCTGCAACTGGTGGCTAGATGTCTATGGCTTCAATATGAATGCCTTGCGCCGATACGCCCTGGCCGAGCCACGCTTTGTCCGGACCAAGGGCGAGCGTTTGCTCACGTTGGCCCACAAAGTAATGAGCTTGGATTTGCGTACGGCATCTCGAGAGAATTTGCAGATCGATCGAGAGATTCGACTCCAAGTGCAACACGAAGGCTATTGCGAGTGTTTTGTGTTTTACTTCGATGTGTCCTTCAGTCGCGCCCATTTGCCACTCAAGCTGAGCTGCAATCCCTGTTTGAATACATCCCGCAAATCGCTCTGGCATCAAACTCTGCTCTTTGTGGAGCAGCCGTTCATCATGCGCACAAGCAGCATATATACGGGAAAACTGACCTTTCGACCCTGCCCCAACTTGCAGCGCATGAAAATTGGCATTGAGCTAGTTGAGAGCACAGCGGATGGCATTCAATGGAAGGCGCTGGTGCGCAAGAGTTGGCTCCTAACGTCGTGCTTTCAAACTATACAGGAGGTGGCCCAGTGCCAAGACTTGCTCCACTAAAGTTAGATTATATTTGCTTTATATATTTGCATATTGTTTCATTGAATTCATTTTCTCTCTCTTTCTTCTGTTGCAGATGCTATCGGTACAGTCGGCCGGCTGCGCGGGAATGGAGCGGCTTGGCGTTCCGACCCGCACATCATTGAGCACACCACCCGATGATAGGTTAGAAGCAATTCAACTAATTTCCTATGCAATAAACATACTAAAAATTAAATCTTTACCTAACAGGGATCAATTTAGATGTAGAATGCGCGTTGATGCGCTCCAAGCACGTGAGCTGCTGGCCGTGCGTGGCGAGACTGTGATTCGTAACAATAGCAGTAGCAGCAGCAGCAGCAGCAGCAGCGGAGGCAGCGGCAGCAACAATCAGCAACAGCAACAACTTCACAATAATAAGCAACAACATTCCCACCATCAGCAGCAATTGCAACAACAACAACAACAACAGAAGCAGCAACATCAACAACATTATCAGCAACATGTCAGCAGCAGCAACAACAACAACAACAACAGCAGCAGCAGCAGCACGCAGTATAGTATTAACAATTTTGTGGCACGCGGCGGCATTGAAGCGACTACCTTAAAATATGGCAACACAGGCAGCGGGGGCAGCAGTGGCAGCGGCAGCGGCAGCGGTAGCTATAAAAGCGAACAAAGCAACGCCTCGACCTGCAGCTCGTTGAACAGCCATAGCGCGGATCATCATCAACATTACCAATATCAGCTGCAGCAACAGCAGACGCCACGCTGCCCACATCATGTACCACTGCCGGACAGCGAGTACGGACAGGATCGTCATCTGCAGTTACGCAGCAGCTACCAGGTAAGACACACACCATCAATTCATCTAGGAATGCAACTGATTGTCTTTTCGCTTTCTGTTTGCTTGTTTAGCAATCGGAAATTACGCGCTCGTACACAAAGCCGCCGCCCAACAAAACTGTACGCGATGTGCCTGAACATATATGCGCTGGCAACTCTAGCTATCGGCTGGCCACCGCGGCTGCAACAACAGCAGCAGCAGCTGGCTCAGCAGGAGCATCAACAGCTGGCCATAGCTGCAGCAGTGCCACGGCGACAGCGTCCAACGCTTATGCTTTGGCGGCAGCAGCGAGCGCAGCCACCAAATCGAAACCGAATGCCATCACAAAGTTCTTCTCACGCATCAGTTCGCCAAAGTCGCCAACATCGCTGGCGACTAGTACGAGTGGTGCTATTGGCTCTGCGACAGCTAGTGCCACGCCCTTAGCCACCGGCTGCTCATCATTAGCGTCATCAGCGTCCATGTCTTCGTCCGCCTCCTCGTTGGCCTCGTCAGCGGGCATGCCCGCCTGTGTCTCGCCCTCCTCATCAGCATCATCGCTGCACGCAGCGGCACCACTGACAGCGCTGCCCACACTAAAGAGCACCGCCTGCAGCACTGGCGGTGCGACATTTAGTCTGGCACCGGATCATACAGCACAGCAGGATGAGACGACGCAATAATTCCAACCTTTAGCTTTTGATGGAGCCGTAGCTGATTGTTAAGAGGGAGAGAGAAATCTATCCAAGAACTTCGCGCTGGCACGAAAAGACTGTTTATTAGTCAGAATTTAATTTGTAAACGATGAGAGAAGATACATAAACACACACACACACCCACACACACATACACATATGCAGAGGGACAGACACAATTTAGTTTTGTACTCATTTCCATTGTCACATGCTAAAAATATTTATACATAAACAAATTGAGACAATTAATGCATATATATATATAAACTATATATATGTGTTTATGTATAGGAACATTACGGTACATATTGTATTTTGTTAGTTTGAATATATATATGTATATATATAAATATATATATATATATATATATAACTATATAGTTTTTAATAAACACATCAAAACGAAATTCTAACTAAAACTCTAGCCCCACCACCCAAAATCAATCAATCCTATATATATATACCATATATTATATATGTATATTGTATTTGTTTGATGGAACACAATTCAAATTTTTAGTTCAATTCAAAGTGCATAAATTAATTCAATGTGTATATATATATAAAATTATTAAGAGAGAGAAAAGAAAAAATGAAAGAATTGAAGAAAAAAAACTTAGAAAAAATTTGAAATTTGTTTTAAAAAATTTTGAATTAAAAATTTTAATATTAAAAACGTATTATGTGTTCAAGTAACGATTTCTTTACAAATTATAATATATATATATGTATATAATTTATTTATAAATATATATACATATGTTTGTTTTCTTGGTCCGTCAGCAAGTGCAGGTGTAAATTTTTTTCTTCTATTTAGTTTAGCCAAATAGCGCAAATAAAAATTGATAATAAATAAATAGACATACATAAGTTAAAATCTAAATAATTATGATAATATATATCTAATATATATATATATATAAATAAATAAATATATATATGTTTGTACACAGCAATGTAAATTTTAAGCACAAATCTCAACAACAAAAAATTGCAAAAAAAAAAAAAACAAAAAATTGCAGAAAATATAAAAGACCGTTTGAAAAGCAAAACAAAAAAACATGCTATACAAATTTTAAATTATTTGAAATATATAATATTAGAATTTGGCGTCGTTACTTCAAAAAATAAAATATAATAATATTCCAATATAAATATAATTATATAAAAGCAAAGAAATTGAGCTGCAAGCTCCAGGAAGAAGAAACTGCTATAAAAAAATGATCCATAAATTGTATATAGTAGGATATATCTCTCTATATATATGTATAACTATATATTTTTTTGCCTTTGGTCCTAGACGAACAAAATGTGTGCATGTGTATAGGTCGAAAGAGAGGGAGAGGGAGGCACAGTGTGAGAGAGAGAGAGTGAATGCGAGCAAGAGAGAGAGAGAGAGTTAGAGTTCTTAACGTATTACCCATAAAAAATATTTCAACTTAACTAGATGCAGTAGCAGCAATTCCAATCAAAGCACTCAAAAAACCAGTGGCATTATCTTTCTAGCATACAAGTGTGTATATACATATATATACAAATGCAATATATATAAAAGATAAATTAGTTCTGATGAAACCCGATTAACTCGTATCTATATATATATAAATATATATTTATTGAATGGTTTCAATACTTACGATCCATTAAAATCATACAAAATTTAGATAAAAAACCAGCCCATAGATAATTACTATATATATATACATATATATATATATATATAGATATATATATATATATATATATATATATATATATATATATATATATATATATAGACGATACTAACTAAGCAGTTAAGCAAAGTCCTACGAGCCATTTAAGTAGCACTCGATGCCATTGACTGATATTTTATATAATGTATATAAAAAAATATATAATATTTAGCAGGGTAGAATTCAATTTAATTAACTTAAGCGAATCAGAAAAAAAAAACAAGAAGAAGAATAACGATAATCCCCCACAAACAAAACAAATAAACAGTTGAAATTCGATTGAAAATAAATAAAAGTCAAAGAGTAGCCGAAAAACAAAATTCGAAGTTCAACTAAATACTAGCGAAATTTTTAAAATGGGCATTAAAAAAAGAATAATAAACAAAATAAAACAATGAAAAAGCAAACATGAAGAAGAAAATGCATACATAGCATATAAAAAGTGAAATACATAATACTATATTAAAATTATTACTCATTATTGTTGTTGTCTCATGAATATAACATTGAAATCTAACAAAAAAAACAAACAAACACAAAACTCGTCTCTCAACAGCGGGTGCCACAGTGCAGGGCACTTGGCTGGAAACACTTTAAAGTTTAAACATAATTTATATAGCAACTACGAAAAGGGTAGAAAATTTAGATAAATAAGTTAAGCTGCACTTGCTATAATGAAGAGCAGTTCAAGTTGATTACTGATAGTAGTGGTAAAGCAGTGAACTCTTAAATATATGACGAGCAGCCGTAAGAGCAAGCAGTTCATTATTTAATGAGTGTAAAGCATAGCTCGTAAGTACAGTTAGCTGTTTGAATATGCGCACGCCGCTCTCGAGTTGAAAGACATTCGCTCTCGCTCTCCCCTGAGCAAGAACATTCGGCTTTTTTCGTTTTCGTCTAGTATCATATAGTTGAAGCACACTTAAGAGCAGCAATGAGCTAGTAGTAGAATTAAATATTAAAGCAGTACACAGTGCATGGCGAGTGGCATTGAAGCAACTCAAATAGCTTATGCTGAGTATAGTAGCAGAGCATATCAGCTGAAGCAGTGCAGTTTGACTAAGCTACGTAATGAGGGAACTGCTTATAATTTTGCAAGCAGTCCAATCAATAACAGCTGCACTTCTATAGAACTGCTTAAGCATTGCGCGCCAAGCATGCAACAAGCAGTATTCCTAAATTTGAAATTTGCAAAAGATAAGATAAGAAGGATAAGAGATAACCGAACCATGCAAGCAAATGATAATTGCTTTTAATCTCTTATCAACACTATTATCTATACAGTCCTTAGACCCCATCCAATCTGCTTGGAATTGTGAGTTTGCTGCGGAACTATCGGCCGATCGCATTGTGACTGATAAGCAAATTTAGTTGTTCGTACTTACGCTTGCTTTAAGAACTTCTGCCAACTCATTGGGCGCACTCAATATAGCTTAAGTGTAGCGACACGCAAAATTGGTATTAGACCGGGCCGACATGAAAACCTCACGTAGTTCTTATCGATTAAATTTCCCCTCGTCCACAACCGTCAATAAACACATAAAAATAATTAAAACATTTAGCGCTAGTCATTCGTCGGGCTCTGGTTCGAGGAACAGCAACGTGGAATAGCTGCCACGACACACACACCAGAAAAACCCATTTGGCAATTAGACGACAACGACAACGACAGCGATTCTTATCTTCCCAGCAGACTGATAGTAGTTCCAAAAATGTCACAGATCTATCAGAAATCGGAGGTTGCGGAACGTAACGGCAAAAACGGGCAGCCAGTTTGGATCATCTACAAGGGCAACGTCTATGATGTGACAGCCTTTGTGGATAAGCATCCAGGTGGCGATGATCTCATACTCGAGGTAGCTGGCAAGGATGCAACCAAGGCATTCAACAGTGCCGGACATTCCTCGGATGCAGTGCAGCAACTCAAAGACTACAAAATCGGTGAAGTGGCCATCGATGCACAGCCCAAACCGCAATCCGGAAACAAATCCGCTGGCCTCCAACAGCAACAGCAGCAGCAGCAACAGACGCAGCCAAAGTCGGCGGAAAAATCCTCGAGTAGTTTCCTGTGCTGCTGCTAAAAGCTCCAGGAGCCGCACATTTGTCATTAAGTGTATTCGCTTTTATTATTAACATAGTTCAGGTCGTTTTAGCATATCATTACTGTAGTTAACTAGAGCTCAACCAGTCATTAACTAATATAAGAAGATCAACTCTCTATTTTGCGTAGCGCAAATGTAAATAAACTTTTCCATTAAGGTTGCCCTTTCCCCTCCATCCTTCCAACTCTCTTTTGCACTAATTATTCGACTAAAGGTGTCTGCTCCTGCAGCACCTGGCAGGCGGCGTCGTACAGCTCCACTGAGAAGCTGGACAGATTGTGATTGGTGTGATTGCGTAGATAGTGATAGAAGCGACTCGAGCGTCGCTCCAAGCTGGCGCGTTGCTTCTCGCTGCGGCAAATTGAACGCATGGCGGGCTCATAGTCCAGGGAGCGAGCATAGCTGGAGCGCAGTTGGAAGCTGCCCAGCTGATCCGAGAGATTGAAGCTGCAAGGGAGAGTAAAATTAATTCGAATTAGATAACGCTCGCTCGCTCGCTCTCTCTCTCTCGATGTACTCACCGCTGCTCTGGCTTATCGAACAAGTTGTAGGCATAGTTCTTGGCGGCTAAACATGTTCCAACCGCTCGCTCGACTAGCTCATGCGCCAGCTGCTCGGACAGATGTGGCTGCAGTCGATCGTTGTGCTCCTCGAGCGTTGCATCCAGCAGCGTCGCTGTCGACAGCTGCTCGTAGAAGGAGGCCAATGTCTGCAGCGGTTCCTGTGCCTCGCTCTTGTTGAGCCACGCCTTCTTTGGTGAACACGACTTGCGTTTGCCCACGCGCCGCGCCACCGGCGTCGAGGGCGATTGCAATTGGGTGCTATGACGCATCAGCTCGCCGAGATTGAGGCGCAGCAGACGAAAATCAACGGGAAACGGTATCAAATACTGCACATTCTGAGCACAAGTGTAAAACTCGAAGAGACGTTGATGTATCTGAATGCCAGGCAATGTGGCCAAACGAGGAGATTTGCTGGGTGAGCTGGGTGAGGCTACGCCACCTTCTTCTCGCTTGGTATCGCCTCCGCTCTGTATGAAGAACTGCAGCTCCATCAGAGTCTTGCGCAAATTCTGATTGTTGAACAAATACAACGATATCAGCTCATCCAGTTCGATTGGACAGTTCTCCATTAGAGCGAGCACGGCGAGAAAACGTGAGATATTGAGAGCATTTGGTGCCTGGAACTTGATCGTATTCTGTTGCATCAGACGCTGTAGATGCGCACAATTGGGATCGGTGGCCACTATGATCACGGGACGCTTTGAGCTGGCGGCGAGTGTGTAAATGGCATCCGTGAAGCCAGCATCGATATTATCGAACACAATGTCCGCATCTTCAATGAGTATCAATGATTTTCGCACATCGTCGTCGCCTTGATTGCGCTTCGCCTTCAGTCCATTCTGCTGCAGCTTTTGGAGCAATTGTTGCGTGGGTGCAGCGCCCGCTTTGGCCTCCTTGCGTATCTGATGCGATTGCGTTGCCTCCTGCAGCTCCTGTATGAGCTTCTTGCCCGTGCGCCGCATGCCCGCATTTATTTCCAGCACATTGAAGTTCATATCGTTGGCCAGAGCAAAGACCGCATTCGTCTTCCCGCTCGAGCAGGGACCGAGCAGCACCATTGTGTTGCAACTGCCGCTCATCGAGCTGGAGTCGTGATCGTTGCAGCTGTCGTCGAGCGTTTGCGAATTGCGATTGCTCCCACTGGAGCCATTCCAATTGGCCAGAAAGTCACGCAGCTCCTGCACGGGCGTCAGATTCACGAGCACCTGCTCGAATAGTAAAGGCTTATACTTCTCGGTGAAGAGCAGCTCGCCATTGGGCGCCAAGGCTGGCGGATGGAAGTCCTCCTCTTTGTCCGGCTCCTTTTGCTGCTGCTGGATGGAACGGCGTGTGCGTCGCGTAACCACAAAGGATTCACCCATCGGCTGCGTATCTTGCGCCGCGTCTATAGCACTGAAATGCCTATACTTCTCACGCATTTGATTGTAGCACTTGAAGGTGGGAAAGCGGTCGAAGATGCTCTTCCAGTTCTTGACCATGGCCCGTTTATTGTCCAATTGCGGCAATGGCGTCCAGTTGGAGTTATTTCTCCTTTTGCCTGCCACAAAATCGGAGGCAGTGCAGCTAGTGATGCTGCCGGGACAGGTTTTACGCGATGTCGTTGCGGTGGCCTTTTCCAGTTGCTCCTCCTGCTCTGCACGCCAAGGCAACCGCTTAGTCGGCTTCAGCTCCAGTCGCTCGCTGCCCACATGGGCGATGCTCGGGAACAGCTCGTAGCTATCCTCGTAGTATTGCTCGTAGCAGCGCTGCCGTTGCTGCTCCTGCTTCAGTTTCTCTGGCACACCGGAATGCAGAAACTCTTGGCGCGCACGCAAAGCCATGGGATCTGGACTCGGCTTGGGCAGCTGTCGCATAAAGAGCGGCGCCAGTTTCTTGGGCGTTATAGCCGAATTACTGCTGTCCAGATCTATGATTTCTATGGATTCATGTTCCTCAATTTCAGGCGTTGCCTTCGCCCTCGTAGGACTCTGCTCCAGGTCGTAGTCGTAGCGCGCCTTGGCTGCACACGAACGTCTCGGACGACCCGAAGGAGTTGTTGTCGCCAATGTTTCCTCAACTTTGACTGAGTTGGTTTTGCTGGAGCGGGGCCGACGCCTGGGCGTCTCTATTGCCTCCTCGATCAGCTTGACTTCTGGCTTCTCTTTTTCTGTTGCATTCTGTGGCGATTCCACTTTGGTAAAGTAACCCAGCAGGCTATCACGCTTCTTGGTGGGCGACGATAGCTTCGCTAGAAATTGCAGTGCCTCCGGATCGGCGGGCAAAGCTGTCTCCACATCTGCGCTGATCCGCCGCGTGCGTGGACGTCCACGTAGCCTTTTGGTTGGCGCCGAAGCTGCCTGTGGCTGCGTTTGCTTGCTCTCGCTATGCAACTCCTGGCTGCCGTTGGATTGCTTCGTCTCCTGACTGCTGTTCATTTGCTTACGCACTGTGTTCAGGTCCTGAGTGCTGCTGCTGTTGGATTGCTTTCGTTCGCGCTGTTCGTTTGGCTGCGTCAACATTTTCTTCAAACTGAAAGTGATTTCGATGGATTAGGAATTGTTTGCTTGCTTTGAGATTCTACTTTTGGCTTACCGCTTGGCACGTTGCTCCATTTTCTGCTCAATGTAGTCACCACGCGCCTCGTCCGCCAAACGACGCTTGGCGCCGCCTTTGCGCTCGTTCCACTCTTGCAGCATTTGCTTGCGTTTGGTCTGCGGCGTGACTGTGGCCTCTATGACCTCGGGCAGCTCCTGGCCATTGGCATTGCTGCCCATGGAACGATTGCGCGCATTCATCATTAGCTCGAACACATTTGTAGCTTTGGCTGGGTTTTGTTTGCTCGCCGGCTCAGCCTTGGCGAAGTGCTTCATGATTGATGTTTGTGGCGTGCTGCTCTTGAGTGGACTGGCATTCGATTTACGCTTCGCTTGACTCAAGCCATTCTCTCGTGTCGTTTTCTCTCGCAGCACGTGGCGGCCATTTGGCGTTGTTGTTGCTGTCGTTGTTGGCGCTGCAGCGGCTGTGACTTCAATTGTTGTTGCTTGTTCGGCCAGCAGAGCAGCACGTCGTTTCTCTTCGCGCTTTCGCTTGTGTTTCTCACGATGCTTTTGCTTGACGGTATTCAAGACTTCCTCCATGTTTTGTAGAATTAATTTCGACTTCGCGCTGGGCGGTGCTCTCAATATGAAAGGCGATGTGGGCGACTGTTCCAGTACATTTTTAGTGGGCGTGGTATAATTGGATGCCTCTTCAGCTGTAGTAGTCGTAGTTATAGTAGTAGCAGTAGTGGCAGTAGTAGTTATTGTTGTTGTTCTTGTGGTTTGCTCACTTGTAAGACAATTTACATCAGTCATTGTTGTTGTTGTTGTCTCTTCTTGGTTTTTTTGCATTCGTACATAGTTTAAGCTCTGTATGTGTGTCAGTGTAGAGTAGTGTCTGTGCGTGTGTGTGTGTGTATGTATATATGTATGTATAGATGTATAATATGCAAGCAATTCAAATATACAAAGCCAAACTTATAAAATTTGCAACAAACAACGGAGCAAAGCAAGCTACATACATAAATAAACAATAAATGGTGTACCTTGGATTTGGCCTTTTTTTCTTACTACTTGCACACGCACACATACAAATGCCAACACACGCACAATACCTAAATGCACACCCTCACGCTAGCACTTAACCACTTTGATAATCCTCTTTTCTATGTTGCATTCTTTACAATTGATTCAACATTCCAAAAGAATGCAGGAAATGAAGAAATTGCTGTGAAAAAATGCAGGAGACGATTGATACAAGAAAAATGGCGCGAAGGTTTTACAACACTAGTGATATATAATTTGCTTGCAAAGGTGTTGTAAAGGTGTATGTATATATCGATAGATGTAGCATGTGTTTTGTAAATCGATATTGAGATCGCAAGCACTAACATATGTCTTTCCCAAAAAAAAAAAAAAGTTATTGACGTCACAAATACGCATATCATAAGTTTTTCGTACGCTTAAGTCATACATGAAAATTAGCGAAAAACTTCAAGTAAATCGGAGTAATTTATATATAGTTAAGCAATCGAAATTCCTTTAATAATTTGGCTATCAAGGTCATTTTCAAAATTTGTGACGTTTTGTGCAAAGAGACGGGGTAACACGCTGTGCGCCAACACGTTGTGAAACGAACGTGTGTTTTTGTTGTCATAGTATGTGAAATACGCTGCCAAGATATAAACAAAAAAAAAAAAACAAGTATTTTTTATTTAACAAAACTGTTTTGGTGTGCAGCAACAATAACTGTTTTTAAACATGTCAAAAACGTCGAGCGTAGGGAGCATAGAAAGTACTGTAACGGGTCCGCTGCAACCACCGATGCGCAAAATGCCACAGCAGCCGCAACAGCAACAGCAACAGCAGCAGCAACAACAACAACAACAGCAGATAAAGCAGCAACAACTTGATAATGAAGGGGGTTACCCAAATGCCATCGAGTTATTGCGCCAGCGTTCGCAACGTCTGGCCACGCGACTGCAACAAACGCAAAAGGAATTCTCAACCAAACTGCCAAATGCCACGGATTATCCCATGATTGAGCAGAAGGCCAATCAATTTATGCGCGGCTTTGTCTCACAGTCCCAACTGCACTTGCCGCAACAGCGCTCAATGCCAATGCTCAATGTTCCTGCTGCAACAGCCACGGCCAATCAAGTGCAACAGCAACAGCAACAGCAACAACAACAACAACAACAACAACAACAGCAACAACAGCAACAGCAGCAGCAGCAGCAGCATCATCATCATCAGCTGCAGCAACATCAACAGCAGCAGCATCATCATCAGCATCAGCAGCAGCAGCAGCACAATCATTTTCCTCCCATGTCTTTGCCCATGTCTGGATATCCCTTTCCCTTTATGCCTATGCATATATATAACTCAGCCACAGCAACAACAACAACTACAGCTGCATCCAATCAGCTAACGCAGCAACAACAGCAGCAGGAGTTGAAGAAGAAACGCAAATCTCGCCATGCGCTCAACTGTGAGGTGGATGCACTAAAGGAGCTTGTCTTGAAACTCGCCTGCCTCAGTCCCGATGTCAAGGCGCATGCGCAGCATTTCATCACCCAGAACGAGGTGCTTGTCCAGTTGGATTGGCTGAATCTGTCGGATGCTCAGCAGCAGAACAGAGCGAATAACTATATGGCAGTCAATGGCATGCGTCAGCCAGGAGCACCTATGGCTCGTCGTATTGATGGTGGCATGGATATGACAAATCGCCAGCAACAAATGCAACAGCATCTACAGCAGCAGCAGCAGCAGCAGTTGCACCTGCAACAGCAACAACAACAGCAGCAAAGATTAGCTGCCCGACAGACTGCAAATCAAGCACAGCCAATGAATCAGAAGCGTTTTGGAGAGATTGTACGTTCACGACGCGATTCAGATCTATCCACGACGAGCAGCAGCAGCGCAGCTGCAACAGCTCAGCAGCAGCAGCAACATCAGCAACAGCAGCAGCAACAACAATTGGATAATTCTGGCACTCAATCGCCGCGCAAGCGCAATCGACCACGTAAGAAGCGCAATGATAAGAACACGCCGAATACTCTGAAGACCGAGCTGGAAGCGATGCGATCATATATCAATAAGATCGTGCAGCAACATGTGGGCAGCGATCAACTGCTGCCGCCGGAGCTGGTCTTCAAGGGTGACTTTGGTGACCTGGAGACGCACGCCCGACGTCTGGTGGAAGCTGGCTACGGCCGAATTGTTGAGGAACAGATTCGTGTGAATCGAAAGAATAATCGTCAGGCATTCATCACCATGTCCACGGATCGCGAGGCCTTGGAACGCGATGGCATTGTACTATTGCCTGTGGCCAGGCGTTATGCCTTCGATGGTGATACGGTGCGTGCCTTTGTCCTGAATGTGGGCGCTGTGGTGAACAAGACAACGGAATCATCAATGGGCGCAATTATAGGTGGCAAGGCTTCGCTATCATTGGGTAAGCTAGGTGGAGCTGTATACTCTATTCCTGATAGTTATTAATACTTTCACTCTCCCTCTCCCTTTACAGCTGATGACGAGGATTTGTCGGAGGACACCGAATCTCAAGACTCGGACGATGATAATGTTGCAGTCATTACCTCGGATAATTGCCCCAAGGCCTTTGTCATTGCAATTGTTAAGCAAACGGAGCTACGTCAGATTGTTGGCAATATTTCCTTTACCAATCCCACCAAGCTCTGCGATGATGAGCTCTTCTACAAGTTCCGGCCCTTTGATTTGCGCATGCCCATGGTCTATATATCGCAAGCCAGCTGCGCTGCCCATCTGGGTGGCAAGCAGCTGGAGGAGGTGTGTGGCTTGCTCTATTTGGCGCACATACTGGAAACCGACTGCAATGGCCATTGCATTGCGGAGCTGGTGCAGCCACTGGGACGTGTCGGTAATCTGGATAACGAACTGAAGGCCATACTCTTCCACAACAGCTTGCGGGACATTGTGCCGTATGAGGAGCGCTTCAATGAGATGTACGCCCAGGCGGCGCCAGCTGTAACGGCCAGTGATCTGGTGAATCGTCGTGATATGCGCAAGAGTTGCGTCTTCACCATTGATCCATTGACTGCCAGGGATTTGGATGATGCTCTCTCCATTGAAAAGTTGAGCGAGAATGAGTATGAGGTGGGCGTGCACATCTCGGACGTCTCTCACTATCTGCATGAGAACAGCGAGCTGGATAATATTGTTAAGGAACGTTCCACTTCAATATACTTGGCCAACGAGGTGATTCATATGTTGCCAAAGACGCTTTGCTTCCGTTGCTCCCTGCTGCCAGGCGAGGATAAGTATTCGTTCTCTGTGTTCTGGCGCATGGATGGCCAGGGCAAACAGCTGGGCAAGCCAGAGTTTACGCGATCCGTAATGAACTCGTGCTCGCAGTTTGCCTACGAGCATGCCCAAAAGATCATCGATAATCCACGGGAACCGTTTACCAAAGACGACTTTCCTGATATTCTCAACGGCTTCACGGTCAACGATATAGTCGAGAGGGTCACCTGGCTGCATGGCATTGCTTCCCAGATGCGCAACAAGCGCTTCGATAATGGCGCCCTCACCATCAACAATGCCAAGGTACGCTTTAGTCTGGATCCTCTGGAAGGCGAACCCATGGGCTTCGAGATAGAGGAACAGAGGGAGGCGAATCACATGATCGAGGAGTTCATGCTGCTGGCCAATCAGGCGGTGGCCAAATTCATCCATGATGCCTTTCCCAATATTGCGGTGCTGCGTAATCATCCGCCTCCATTGACCAAGTCCCTGAAATCCTTGCGTGAGAAGTTGCTCTCGCAGGGCTTCGATTTGGACTACAGTTCATCGAGGGCTTTGCAGCAAAGCATGCAGAAGCTCTGCCAGGAGGCTGCCGATCCGGTGGCCATGTCGGCGTGTCTAAGCCAGCTGCTAATGAAGCCTATGGCACGTGCCACGTAAGTTGAGCTAAAGAAATATGAGCTACGATACCCTGTAAAACTATAAATATTGAAAGGGTGTGTGGTGTCATCTATTATTCAGTAGTCTATGTATATAGACTATGTACAGATACATATATGTATAAGTTATTTGTATTTATTCTACATATTTTATTACAGTTATATAATTTTAATATTTTCTTTTTACAGCTATATATGCAGCGAAGGCAAAACAGAACCGTCCGATCTATGGCATTACGCTCTCTCCATACCCATCTACACCCACTTTACGAGTCCAATTCGCCGCTATCCGGATGTTATGGTGCATCGGTATGTAATTCCCCTTTTTCATTTTATTCATGTTTATATTTTGCGATATTAGCGTTTCGATATTTAATTTGTTTACTTAATGTTTGCAAAATTATGAAATTGGCTTACACTTTGGTTAAACCAATGATTGATTAAGCATAAGTCAACTGTGAGAACAAGCAAAGATATAAGATCTTCTAATACTATATCCACCATATCCAAACAATTTAAATAATTTCAATGCTTTCAATGTTGGTAGTTTCGATAAGAATTGCAGTTATCGACTTTCTTTAAAATCTCGATCGATAATTGCTTATCTCATTCCTATTTTCATTCTCTTTTTTGGCTTTGTTCGCAGCCTACTTGCCGCCGGTTTGAATTACTGTGCCGCGCCGGAACGTACACCAGATGAACTGCATCATTTGACAAAGATCGCAAATGAACGAAAGTATAATGCCAAGCAGGCTGGCGATGATTCCAGCAATTTGTTCTTCAAGCGATATGTGAGCAACCGGCAAGTGATCTACATGCGTGCCGTGGTCATGGAGATCTTTCAGCATATGATGAATGTGGTCACCCTCGAATCGGGACATGTCATTAGTATTAATTACAAAATGCAGCGAGTGCTCATCGATACGCATAACGCACCCAATTTTATTCTCGTTGCTGAGAGGAATATGAAGCAGACGCCTTATAAATTGCAATTTCTCTCTGTGGTGCCCATTCGATTGATTATATGGGATGGCAAGCTAACGGGATTTCTACTCACTGCCGATCAACGTCAAAAGGGACCAAGTATAGAGCATCCATCATCCCGCAAAGACAAAAAACAACAGCAACAACAGCAGCAGCAGCAGTTGCAACAACAACAACAACAGTTAGCCAGGAATAATAGCAAAGCGAATAAAAATGCACCTATTAAAAATACTCAACTGTCGCAGGAGCAGCAGCGCCTGCGTCGACAGCAACAGCAACCGATGCAGCAGCAACAACAACAACAGCGCATGTTTGCCTTGCGAAAGAATAGTTCCTAGATGACGATATCAACAAAAGACAACCGATTGGAAGACAGCGGGCTCGAAACAAAATCACAAAAAACAAAAACAAAACGCATTTACACTCACACGTGCAGCTTGTTTCTATTTACTTTTCATTTTCAACTTCAATTTCAAAACACAGCGGATCGATTATAAATTACCTGAATCTTGTGAATTATCGAATAATTAACAAATTTCAACTCTGATTGCGATGTGCAACCTCAAAGAAATGCAGAAAAAAAACTTTCGTTTTGGTCTACATATTTAAATTTTAAAAATATATTTACAGTTTAATCCAAATTTTCAGTTATCAAAAAGAAACAAAAAAAATGTTAGAAAAACTTCTTGCTCTTTAACATGTGTGTCCCACATCTTGATCCCAGGCTGTAAACGGAGAGTATGTTAACCCAACAATACATTTTGTTACATGGATCCGATTGTAAATTGGCCTGCTGTTTATTTGTTGCACACTGTTGCGTGTTATTTGAAGCATACGAGGCTGGATAACATACATAACTGGAGGGATACGCAATCTAGACATGCTCGCAAATAAATAGTTAAAATTTTTTTTAATAGCAAACTTCTCGAGTTAACGCAGGCCGTTTGGTAACAATACATTAAGTTTGTATGTACGATATAATTATTAAGAAATCAACAGAAAAAGTTTATTCAAAATTGCCACTGTGAGGAATTTGTTTCATATAATTTTTTATATTATAGAAATAAAATTAAAATATCTTGAAGCGATGTATCGATACCTTGTTGAATTGCGTGCAATATATCGATAGCTTGCAACAGTCTTATAGAGAGTGTAACAGTGCACAGTTTGGGCAACATTGCCGACAGTTTGAGGCGCATTGCTTGAATTCTGTCGTTCGGTAAGGTTCATTCGTCCATTAATTTTATTTATATGTGAAAAAGAAAGCGAATTAAAGTGAAAACAGTGATAGTAGCTATTGCTCGTTGAGTGCATGGAGCTCATACAATTATTAAATAATTAAGAACAATATTAAATAAACAGCCGTTGTCATCAACCAATTGCGTGCTTCACTGTTACGGCAAAAGGAAAGCGCAAATGAAAAAATATATACACACAGCCAGAGGCAGCAGTAGTAGCAGCCCAGCGTAGCATTGCAACAAGGCAGTGTCGAAGGCGGCGCATGCTCTAGGGGCGCTGCTATCCTAAAATCGCGCGTAATTTGTTTAAAAACATTCCCGATTTCCGTTCAGAGAAAGGGCATATTAATTATAAAAAAGAAAGAAAAGAAAATAGAAGTGCAGACAGCAGGCAAAATAACTGTAGTATGGAAGCAGGGGTAGGGAGCGGAATTCATCGACCAGCCAAGAAATCAACAGTGCTGTGGAAAAAGTGAGCGGCACAACTAGCGCTGAACAACACTGGCCGTATATATGGTCGTCCCACTCCCGCCCATGCGGGAGGCAACGCGTTTTTGTTTGTGGGCCTAGTTTATTGGCCATCTGTTTTGATTTTCTCTTCTTGAAATTAAGCGCGCGAAAGGGGTGCGCGTGTACTTTCTTTCTCTTCCGAAATGCGAACGTGTGGGTGCGCTCTCGAAAGTGTAACAGTGTGAGTGTATCGCAATTTACGCCGCGCGCGCTTTTGATAATTGATAAGCACTCGTGTTTGTTTGTGTATCTCAAACAAATTGACAATAACAACATATGCTCATGCACACACTCACATGCATAGACACAAACACTCACACACACATGTTGCACACGCGTTTTTATTTTTGCCGCCATTGAATTAGCGTACATGTGTTTTGTTCTTGTCATACCCTGGCCGAATGGTATATAAATTTGATTAGGAAATATGCTGCACATAGAATACATATATATAAATTTAAATATATCTAGTCAATGTATCAGTATATCAGTTAACTGCCCGTCAAAAATTCAATCGATTTAAATTCTAATTTAATTAATTCATTTATTATCATACTTTTCTTGCACAGAGTTTGTGAAGCGAATATATAATTAAGCAACACCAAGGAACGACCAGAAAGCCATCGCAAACGTAAACGCAACCGCACCCTGGAATTGTTTTTAATTTAATCTTGAAGACAACCAAGTTTCTAAGACACAAAGCATACATAAATGGTTTCTACTTTCATCGGCCTATTGGGTAAGCAATGAATCCAAAAAGAATTTTGATGTATATATTTATGTATATATGTTCTCATCTTTCAGATATACAATCATGGTGGGAGATACCGTGTATTTCGCATTTCTGTTCATTGTTTAGTTCCGCATTTGATTTGCCAGACATTGATATTGAGGTGAGTATTTCATATAGAATTATTTTTAAAATGCTCTTTATCTAAAGTTCTTTTCATTTTGCCTTGCAGGACCTCGAATCGGCGCTGCTCTCCGATGGTACCAGCGATGAGGATCAAGTTGCCTTAGTGCCCGAATTGATTGTACGCCTTTTAACCGGCTGCGATGCGCTACAGTCGGTAGCCAATGAGATTACACATAGCAATTATCAAATGTTTTTGCGCCGATTTCTGCGCCAACAGTGTCGCCTGCATCAGACAGAGAATCATTTTGATACGGACATAGATTTTCAATCGCTGCCCGTTCGCAAGCGTTTACAAATTCTACACGATTTATGCCACTTTCGCCTGGACTCTGTCGATGTGCAGGTCATACTCAGTAATCTAGAGGCGGACAGTTTACGTGTTGAGCCGCTCGGCTACGACTCTAAAAATTCGGGCTATTGGTATTTCTACGGCACACGACTCTATCGCGAGGATAAACCAACAGCAAGCACAGCTTCCGGCTCATCCAAAACATCTGCAGCTGCAGCAGCAGCGGGAGGATCCATTGGCTCCAGTGGGCATACAGCTTTAGGCAGCAGCAGCACTGTCTGGCAGGTGATTTGCTTCACCGAAGAGGACTGGCAGAATTTGGCGGCCAAATTTAAGACCTCAACGAATGGTAAAGAACGTGAACTCTTCCAAATACTGGATGAGAACTTTCTGCCTAAGCTGCCACAGCTGTTTCGCGAGCGTGAACGTTTGAGACGCAGAAAGTAAGTGTACCATAGATGAAGATGAAGCGGTTTGATTTGAGATTTTCCAATCTAGAGACAGTTGTAGATTTTAGCCAATAAGAAAAGGGAAGACTTACGAACTGTACGCTTTGAAGGTTATCTCCTTCAATTATGAATCATATCGAATCAAATTTGTATACATTCAGTAATTAAATTTCTTACTCTCACTCGATTACAGATTGCTGCAAGTGCGCAACTCGAGTCGCATACGTAATCTAGCCGAGTTGAAGGCGCGCCAGGAAGAGGAGTTGAAGGCGCGCCAGGAGGAGGAACGTAAACGTGAGCGGGAACGGGAGCGAGAACGTGAACGTGAACGTCGTGAACGACAATATTCAGCGAATTTGGCACCGCCAGCGGTGCAGCAACGCTCACGCAGACGGTTAGCACGTCCAGTATTATAAACAGAGCAACAAGCGGACAGCATATATCACAATCATAATAAATCACACAACAACTACAACAACAACAACAACAATACACAGACAACAAAAACAAACAGCCAGAACTATCAAGCACACGCACGCATCCACGCATATTTTGTTTCAAAAGCCGCTGTTTATGTTTGATTATTGAAATTGATTTTGTTTTCATTTCGATTTGTTTTACTTGAACGACAAAAAAAAAAAAAAAAAAAAAAAAAAAAAAAAAAAACAAGTTGCTTAAAGAATTATCATTGAAACTTACAAAAATCATAAAGATAAGCAAAGCAGAAAAAGAAACCAAACACATTCTCATCGACGCTTAACAACTGGCCGCCAGCGAGAGAGAGGGACTGAGAGAAACTGAGAGACACTGAGAGCAACTGGACCAAATAATCAAGCGACACGCACTTAATTTGAGTTTTGTCCATAATTTGAAAAGAATTGGTTGGATTTCGTTTTCAAAAGCAAACCAAAAATAATCAGAAAAACTAAAAAATAAACAAAAAATTAATTATAAAATTAATCAAAGTACACAATATGAACAATTATGTAAGCATGCTTTCTTTAATATTCCTATATTTGATATATATTGCAATTTATTATATTTTATTTATATTTTATAATTTAAGTTTTACATTTGTTTTGGCACTTCATTCCATTCAGCTTTCATCGAACAGGGCCCACCTCATCTGCAACCAGATGTTATCTACGAAAAAAAAAAAAAAAAAAAAAACAGACTTTTCCCATAGTATATTATATCATAACAGTAAAAATCGTTTTGCTGAATTAACTTGGCTACAGTGAATGCTCGAAAAGAAGAAAAATAATTGTTAGCAAAAAATATTTTTAAAATTCTTTGCGATGTTTTATGTTTATAATATTTAATGTAAAATTTCTGAGCATTCACTATAGTTAAAATTTAATTTTGTCTCTAGCAAAGTAATTTATTAGACATCACATATCGAGGGTAACAATATTAATATTCATTTAGTCTTAAGCGATTTTCACTGTAACATAATTTAAGCATGCCTTTTCATATACAATTTATTAACGCTTTGCTTCTCTCTTTCTCTCTCTCTCTTTGCTCTTCTCTCTGCAGTTCTCAATCGACATCAACAGCTAGTGGTATTTCAACTTACGCAAGCTCCCTCAGACGTACAACAACAACTAATTCGAGCGAATTTCTGTGCCACAGGGAAACCTTTTGTTTGTCGCCCGAAGAGGATGACCAGAACGACGACGAGGAGTCGACGCAAGAGCAGCAACAGCAACAGCAGCAACATCAGCAACCACAACAGCCGCATCAACAACTAGCGCAAGAGCAACGGCAACAACTCGAGCAACAACAACAACAACAACAGCTCGAGCAACATCAGCATTTAGGCTCTGTAACAGCAGCTGGCGATAAGTTTCGTACGCCGCCACCGCCGCCGTGTGACAAATCGCAAACGCCAGCGAAATTCAAGAACAAGGGCCATCATCATCATCACCATCATCATCATCATCATCACCATCATCACAAGAAGAAAAAGTCTGGCAAGAAGCAAAAGAAACGCTCACGCGAGCGTCGCGATCGTGACAGAGAGCGTGGTGAACGGGATCAACAACAACATTATCATCATCATCGGCGGCGACACAAGCATGCGTCTGAGACCGACGACGACGACGACACTAACAACAACAATCACAGCAACAACAATAATAGCAATAGCAACAGCAATAGCAACAGCAATAGCAACAGCAGCAGCAGTAACAAGACAACAGCTGCGCGCAATCACAAGCGACGCCATAGTCGTCAGCACCAAGACCAGCAACAGCAACAGCTGCAGGTGCAGCAGCAGCAGCAGCAGCAGCAGCTGTCGCCGCAGAGTCCAGAGACTCCTTCACTGAGTCCAGAGGATAAGGAGAACTTTTGCCGTCAGCTGCAATTGCTAGATACGAACTCGGCGGCCATTGCAGTCGCCACTAGCATTGCGAATCTAAGTCTGCCCTCGCCCGTTGCGCATGACAGTGAGGAGCAGCACCAACAGCAACAACAACAGCAGCCGCCAGAGCCAATACAGCCAGCACCGCCGCCGCCAGCGGCAGCTGTCAAGCGTGAGGAGCAGATGGCGCCAGCGGCTAATGTTAAGCTGCCCGGCCGGCAAACAAACAATTCGCTTAGCTCCCTAACGGGCAACATATTTATACCAACGGGCACACAACAACAACAACAGCCGCAGCAGCAACAGCATAGCAGCAGCAGCATCAGTAACAACAGCAACTCCACCTCTTCATCCTCGGGCGAGACGACGGCACGCTCCAAGAAGCAAAAGGCCGCAGCTGGCATCAGCTCTGGCAGCTCCTCCAAAGCGGAACGCAAATCGGAGGCGACCACAAAAACCAAAAAGTCAACAGCAACGGGAGCAACATCGTCAGCTGCCTCCACTGCCTCATCGTCCAGTAAGGCGGAACGCATTAGCAGCGCCTGCTCTGACAAGAGTGCCGATGAGTAAGTGATCAACTAAGCAATTAGCAAAGCAAACAAAGCCCAACACACACACACACACACATACAAACTGTCTATATATATATATATATTTTAGATCTTTTACTAATCTATGTAAAAAGTAATTGTATTTCTAAAAAGCTTTTAGAGACGGCTTAGCATTGATTCATAGAACAAAAGAACATTTTTTGATATATTGAAAGTAGCGCAGAGTTTAGATTTATCGGCTGTCTTTTAAATGCCCTTGTAGATATTGTTTTTCTATTTATATATATACACAATCTATGTGAACTCGACTCTCTGCAATGTTTAATTGCTGCAACCCGATATATAAGCATAGTTTTGTTATAGTAAGTAAATAATAGAAAATTGTTATGATCGGATTGTAAATAGCTAGAGTTGCTGAAAGAAATATCACTTTAAAGTAGTTTTGCTTATAAAATTGTATTTATAAATAATCTAATGTAGCGAATCAATATAGGGATATTGCAAAATTTAGAGCCTCTATCTGCAAGGGCAACTTTGCTTTTTCCATTGAGACCCTAACTCCCTCCAATAGTAAACTTGTTTCTTTGTTTGCATGTTCTTAACTGTTGCACTGTATCTATTAACTAACCGACATACAAATCATATTTCATCAAATTGTATATAATAATATCAATTGAATTAACATTTTATTACCCATTTGTATTGTAAAATTTTGTACCTACCACCAAAAAAAAAAAAAAACCTACAACAACCAACAACATTTTGACTGTTCATCATAATCGTAACAAAAACGAAAAAAAAAAAAAAAAAATACAATACGTACGAAAATGTAGCCATGTAAATAGTACCAACCGTAGCAACAGCAGCTTTAACAACAACAACAACCACCACCACCATAAGCACGCGTCGCACCACAATCACAACAACAACAATCACAACCACTCAGCGTCGGAAGCAGCAAACGCAACAAAATTAACAACAACGCCGCACGGAGCCCAAACACCATCACACAACACCACTCACCACACGCACCACACCAACACCAACTCCAACTCCACCCACACCCACCACCACCCAACACATAATCATAATAACAGTAATAAACATAAATCTCATTCCACAACAACAACACAACATATAACAAATGTAACTAGACCCATCATAACACATCATCTAACAAACACCACATCCACAACAACAACAACAACAAACACAACAACACATACATCATCAGCGAAAGCAAACAACAATTCAACGTACAACTCCTCAAATCATGCGAATATTCTTAGCTTTACCGAAACGGAAGAGGTGCTACAAATCGGAATGCATAAAGTGCTTGTCTATGTGAAAAATCATCGGGATGCATGGCCCTTCATGGATCCCGTTGAGGAGGATATTGCACCGCGATATTACTCAATTATCAGAAGGTAAACTTTAACAATAATAATAATAATAATAATACAAAATATATATAACATATATTCTCCCCCCTTCTAGACCCATGGACCTGCTCAAGATGGAGGACAAACTGGACAGTGGAATGTATCAAAAGTTCAGCGAATTTCGTAATGATTTTCGTTTGATTGTCAACAATTGTAGACTGTACAATGGTCACAATAATGGTATATAACAACTCAATTTTATTTATCTATATATAAACATATAAATTAATCTCTCTCTCACATTTCACAGAGTACACGGAGATGGTCAACAATTTGCAGGATGCCTTCGATAAGGCAACCAAGAAGTATTTCGATAACCTCTCCGAAGACGAGGATGATGATCCGAATTTAAGTTATCCCGCCGCTGATTCCAAAATGAATGTATTTCGCGAGAAGTACTTCAACAAGAAAGTAAAGGGTGAGGAGGAAAAGGAATCCTCAGCGAATTCGGCGTCGAGTAAACGCCTACACGACACCAGCGCCAATGAGGAGGAGCACAGTGAAACGGAGGAACCTGCCGCGGAGCTGATGTCACATGCGCAGAAACGTAAACGCAAGGAGAAGGATAAACGGCGTAAAAAGAAAACTAAAACAAAAACCGAAAGAGGCATGGGTCACAATGATGATATGGAAACGGATGAGGAAGATTTACAGCCAGAGCCACCACCGCCGCCGCCTGTAATCAAGAAGAGCAAGAGTAACAAAGTACTTAAGGAGAAAGACAAAGACAAGGATAAGGACAGGGAGAAGGACAAAGAGCTGGCCACGTCCAGCAAACGTGGACGCAAAGCCAAAGGCAGCAAATCCTCACAGTCAACGCCAGCCAACAGTTCCTCAAAGCCCGTTACCAAAACACAAAGGACCAAAAAAGCAGGCAAAAAGTCAACGCACGAAACGGAAACGGAATCGGAGGTTAGTGATCCACCATCAACTGAACCCGAATCGAGCGACGATGAAGAGCTGGCTCTGGCCAAAGTCAAATCGCTGGTAAAGCCCACAGCGCGCACGATAGCTGCGCAAAAGAAGAAAATGGTGCCCGCCGAGTCGAAGGTGAAAACACCAACGCCTGTCAAGCGTCAGCCAAAGAGCAAGAAGGGAGGACGTGGTCGTGGCAAGGGCGATGGAGAGCTGGATGACCTGGACGATGATAGTCCGCTCTACGACAAGAAGCAATTGCCACCAACAGCTGCAGCGGCGCTAGCAGAATCCGCAGCAGAGCTGGAGGAGGACGATGACGAACGCGACGATGACGACAATGCGGATGCAGACGATGATGATGATGATGACGACGATGTCTCACGATCGCGCAGCATGTCGCCCTTCAAGGTGGATCTGCACAAGAAATACTCAAAGAGCGCACTCAACGATGATCTCTCCGAGCTGTTGACCACGGTCAAAAAGGTGACCAGCATCGAGACCTCCAAGTTGAGCGCACGTCACGAGGGTGATAAGTCCGATCAGGACTCGGAATCTGATTTCAGGTCGCTCGCCAGCTGCAATAGCAGCGCCGATGAGCGGAGACGCAGACCCTCGCCCATAGCCACCAAGCGGGGCAAGAAGTCCGAAGTAAAAAAGGAAAAGGAGAAGGAGAAGGAGAAAGACAAGAAGAGCACACAACACAAAGACAAGGAGAAGCATAGTAAGGAAAAGGACAAGTCGCGAAATGCCAAACACAAGAAGAGCTCAGCAGAGGCAGCGGCTGCAGCAGCCGCAGCTGCTGAGCAGGCGGAACTGGAGATGTTGCTGCCCTTCATGGATAAATACGATGTGATCAAGTATCGACGCAGTCGTGCAGCACAAAGCATTTCCAGTGCATCCAATTCTCTGGCACCCTCCGAGGACTTCAAATCGAATAGTATCAAAAGCAACTCCAACTCCAAGAAGAAGCGAGAGAATACAACAGAACCGCCAACGGAGCATAAACGTGGCCGCAAAAGCAAAGAGCCAAAGCATGCCAAGGAGTCCAGCAGCAGCAGCAGCATAGAGAAGTCAATCAAGCTGGAAAAAACTGAGAAGGAAAAGGAAAAGGAGGAGAAGCCCAACAAGAAAGCAGATACACCAAAAAACGTTGATAAGCCGTTGCTGCGGGATTTGACGCCGCCTCCAGCGGCATTGCCGAAAACCTCAACACCTCCGTTGCCAGCTGTTAAGACAGAGCCGACCAGCAAGGATGCAGCCAAGTCGAGCAGCAATAGTAATAGTGCGAGCAATGCCAAGGCAAAGGATTCCAGCACCAAAACAAGCAGCAAAAAGCGCGCAGACAAACAAATGCCACCGCCACCAAAGCCAGCGGAAAAATCCACTGAAAAGGGCAATAGAAAGCTGACGGGCAAGAAAGCAGCTGCAGCGGCTCAGAAGTCCACGGCCAGCAGCAATGCGAATCTGGAGGCGCTGGATGTGGAGACGGAGCAAACATTAAAGGACATCAATCGTTGGCTGGAGCACACGCCGCGTTTCTCTGAGTTTAGCTCTGCGAGCAATTCGCCTTCGCGTTACAATCTGCTGGATGACTTCGATTCGAGCATTGGCGCCAAACTGGATGCGGCTGACTTTAGGCGACCCGTTGCGTTGGCTGCGCCCAAGGCGGAACTGGTGCCCACCAAGCTGGCCGAAGCGCTCAATGAGCTGGTCAGCGAAACGGCGCCTAAGCAAGGCATCAAATCAGAATCCGATGTGCTTCCCACGGCGAGCAGCGTGAGCAGCAGCTGCGGCACACCGCCGCATTCGATGCACTCAGGCAACTCCATTGGCAGCACCTCGGCAACAGCGGCCAGTTCAATTTCGGCATCGTCGAACAACTCAGCCACAGCGCCACAAGCAGCAGCACCGGCCGTTCCTCTCTCAACCGGAGCAGCCGCAACAGCAGCAGCACCAGCTGCAGCCGCAGCCGCAGCAGCGCCGGCGCCACTTAAACCCGCCAAGGAGCCGAGCACCACTCAGTTGATATTGAATCCACCTCCACCGCCGCACATCAAGCAACAGATGGCCAAGGAGGCGAAACGCAAATCTCTGAAAGAAAAGCAAGCGGCTACGGCTCAAGCTCAGCAGGCCAAGGCCAAGGCGAATGTGATGCGAACGATTGAGAGACTTCAGCCGGGCAAGGCCAAGGGAAATCTCATACAGAACGTGGCCAAAACGGAAGAGCTGGAGACGCTACTCAGTCCAGTTGTGAATAAGACAAAAGATGCAAAAAATTCACTTACCACAGAGAGCAGCGATGGAGCACCAAAGCTCAGTCTGGGCACGGTGATCACGACGCAAGATTTTGCGCTTGGTAAAACTCTCGAAGAGCTGGCGAACAAGAAGGAGCACGAACAGTCGCCCAAAGGGAACAATGGCAGCGGCAGTCCAGAGCAAACGGATTCGACAACAACGCCCACTAAGGAGACACCCAAGCCATTCGAAGCGCTACTAGAGCTGAGCAAAGTCAGCGAATTGGCTTCCAAGGCGGCCTCAGCCGAGGCCAAGGAGAAACCGAATTTGAGTGCATGGCTCAAAGCCTTTGGCGGTCCCAAGGTCAACAAGAAGTCCAGCGAGGATGAGAAGCAGCAAATATCGCTCACACAGGATGACGCCCGGGTGGCGCCGCCGGCTCATTCGCCAGCTGCTGGCGATGCGACCAACAACTTTTCGTTGCCCGTGGTGATGCGACAGCGAAAGCCCAGCACAGGCAGCACCAATTCAGAACGTAGCTCCTTCAGTCAGGATCCGGATTCGCCGCGCATCGCAATCGATGAGCGTTATGGTTCCTATGCGGCTGGCTCGTATACCTCGCCTATTTGCGCCTCACCCATTGGCGCTTCGCCCATTATGGTGTCACCGAAGCCGAATGATGACATGGGCAAGCCAGCATCTCCATATACCCTCAATGGAGCCATCAAGGTGGGCTTCTATCAGGACACGACGACCAAGAGTAGTCCCGATAAGAGCTGCAGTCCGCGAGAGATGAATTCCCCATATCCGCAATATTCACAGCATATTTATTCGTCGGCATCATCGCCAAATGTCTCAACGCCGGAGCTGAGCGGTACTTCGCCCTATGGTGGGGGCAATAGCTATAATCCCTCTGGCTCGGAGGCATCCAAGACGCCAGCCTACTCTTCCACATCGCCGTTGCCCATTTATGATCAATACAAACAGCCGCGTTCGCAGGAGTCGGATTACAACTCCTCAATGAGTCCCAGCACACCCAATCCGCATTCACCCTATCAGCAGCCACAGAGTTCGCCTTATACCACACCACACTCCACGCAGCCTTCGCCGTACCATGGCCAGTCGCCCTACCATCAGCCGCAGTCGCAGTCGCAGCAGCAGCAGCAGCAGCCGGCGCAACAGCAGCAGCATCAGCAGCAACAGCCCTCACACAGCCCCAATCCCCAGCAGCAGCAGGCACTGAGCCCAATGCCCAGCAGCGTAGACTCGCCCGCATCCTCGGCTGCTACACAACCACCCACGCCACTGGCCCAATCGCCGGCTGAGCAACAACATTCGCCTTATCAGCAGCCCGTGCTGTCGCCCTATCAGCAACAAGTGGCGCCTCCTGTGCCGCCAGTGGTGCAAGCGCCTGTGCCAGCATCAGTAGCATCTGCTACGGTACCTTTACCAGGTGAGTCAAGGCTAGAGGCCTAGAAAATAAATACAAATTCTCTTTTATCGAGTACTTACTTTCATATTTGTTCTCCTTAATATTATCTAATCAAAAACTCTCTTTATTTAGCAACTATGGGCAACAGCGGCTATGGACCAACTCATGACAACTATCAGCAACAACAGCAACAGCAGCAGCAACACTCTTTGTATAATCCTGCAACGCTGATCAATCCGTTGCCCGCAGCTGCTCCGACTGCGACGCCCGTGTCAAAACCAAATAATAATAATGAGTGGAGCCTGGGCCACAGTCTGCTGCCGCCTAATCTAACCACGAATCAGGTCTCACAACAGCAGCAACATCAGAGTCAACAGCAGCAACATCAAGCATTGGCTCATCAGCAGCAGCAGCAGCAGATGCATGGCATGAAGCCCAAATATCCAACCTATGCACAATATCAATCGACAAATGCGGCAGCTAATGCAGCAGCAGCTGCGGATGCTGTTGATCAGCAACAACAACAGCAACAACAGCAGAAAATTGTGCCACCCAGCTATGGCAGTGATATGGCCACCTTTATGCAGCATCAAATGCAGCAACCTGCCAAAACGGAGACGTTAATAAATCCGCTAAAACGTCCCAATGAGGATTATAGAGATGTTGCTGCCAGCAAGCTGACCAAGCTGGATGAGAATCATCAGCAACAAATGCATACAACCCAACAGCAGCAACAGCAGCAACAGCAGCAACAGCAGCAGCAGCAACAGCAGCAGCAGCAGCAGCAGCAGCAGCAGCAACAGCAGCAGCAGCAGCAACAGCAGCAGCAACAGCAGCAGCAACAATCCCAACCTCAAACTTTGCTCAACAAGCAACAGCAAATGTTTAATAGTTTTCTGGGTTCCATGACCTTTGGCAAGCAGCTGGGCACCATAGCGCCTGATAAAGCATTTGAAATGTATAATCGTGCGGCAGCCATGGGTTTTTCTAAGGATTTTGCCAAAGACAACAGCGTCTGCAACATGCAACAGCAACAACAACAGCAACAACAGCAGCAGCAACAGGTGTCAGCCAATAAACAGCAAAACACTCAGCAGCAGCAGCAGCAGCAACCACAGACGCAAGCACAGCCGCATTTAACTCAGCTACAGCCGCCGCACAATCTCAACTATCAGCAGCAGCAGCAACAGCAGCAGCAGCAACAGCAGCAGCAGCAACAGCAGCAAAAGTTGCAGCAACAACAAGCGCCACACAAGCCACATAACTATGGCAGCAGCAGCAATAATTTACAGCAGCAACCACAGCCTACACAGCAGCAACAAGAGCAACAACAGCAGCAACAGCAGCAGCAAGCACACAATGCGTATCAGCAACAGGCACAGCAGCTGAATCACAACTATGCGCCAACAACAGCTGCCGCTGCTGTTGCTGCTGCTGCTGCTAGCTCAGCAGTGCAGCAACCAACAACTGGTAAGACCACAACAACAGCACAATCCTCAGTGACGACCAACAGCGACAACAGCAACATGTTGCATTTGTCCGCATCTGCGCATCAGCATCATCTCAGTCAGACGCATCATTTGGCTGCCTACAACAAGCCCACACCGCCACAAACCTACAACAATCCGTTAATGCATACGCTAGCGGAGTCTATGCTTGGCTATCCGGTCAACTACTTTGACAAGAATATGCCGCCAGCAGCGCATATGTATAGTGCATCGAGTGCTGCCACAGCGTATGGCAATCCCGCCCAGCAGCTGCCTGGCAACTATGTGCCCGGCAGCAATAGTGCCGCGCAGCCCTCACCACAGCAGCAGCAACAGCAACAGCAGCAGCAACAACAACAGCAGCAGCAACAACAACAACAACAACAACAGCAGCAGCAGCAGCAGCAGCAGCAACAACAGCATCATCAACTGCAACAGGCTGCGGCAGCAGCAGCAGGAGCAGGAACTGCTGAGGTCAAGGCGCCTGCTAAACGTGGACGTAAAAAGAAGGCAACAACTGTGGCAGCAGAAGCAAACGCTAAGCAACAACAGCAACAACAACAACAACAGCAACAACAGCAGCAGCAGCAACAACAGCAGCAGCAACAACAGCAGCAGCAACACAGCCAGCAAGCAATGTCGCAATACAACATGCCTCAAATGTCCACAGCTGCAGCGGCTGCCAGCTCTGCGGCGCATCAGCTGCAGGCGCATGCTCAAGTATTGCATCAAGGCTTTCAGCTGTACGCTGGTCTCAAATCTGGTGGCGTTTCTTCGCCTGCTGCCGGCTCATCATCATCAGCTACTGCAGCAGCTGCAGCCGCCGCCGCAGCAGCAGCAGCAGCAGCCGCTGCTTCAGCGGGCAGCGGTTCGGCGGTCAATCAAACGGCTGCAGATGCTGCTGCCATCTCGCTGAAGACTGCCAGTGGCGGCGCCGGCATGGTACCTGGCAGTGCCTTTAACTTTGCGCCCACGCCCAGTGCGTTGGGCCTGTACGGGGATCAGTCGGCGGCAGCAGCTGCGAGCAGCTATCTAGATCAGTTCCGTGATGCTGCACCTAATCCCTACTATATGCCACCCGCGCCGGCGCACAGTGGAGCCACAGCGAATACAGCGGGCAATGTGGCAGATAAAACACAAAATCCATTGAATACGGCAGCCGGTTCCTATCCCTTTCTGGCTGCAGCGCATCCATCATCTCGAGCCGCTGCTGCAGCTGCGGCTTATCCATTCGCTGCCTCCCAATTGGATCCTAACTCGCAGCTTTATCAGCAATATCTGCGACGTGACGATTTCCATGCACGCATGATCTTCAATCAGAGTTTGCTGGGCGGCCCGGCTGCTGCGGCCGCTGCGGCAGGCTATGGCCAGCCGCCGCCTCCTCCTGCTGCTTATCGTCCCTCTGCGCTGGGCATGACCAAGCCATATGATATTAATCGACAATCATGGTTTTAGCAGTACGCCAGTGCCGCCAATGTGGATCTGCAGGGCGATGACCTGAATGCGGCGACAGCAACGGCGGCGGCGGCGGCGGCGGCAGCGGCAGCGGCAGTAGCAGCAGGAGGTGGCGGAGCAGGCGCGCCAGCAGCAGCGGCGGGAGTAACCGCAGCAGCAGCGACAGCAACGTCTGCAAATACACAGCGCTAATTGCGCTTGGTTTCAACAAAAAGTTTTCAACGTGTGCTAAAAACTGGACAAAAGGAAAAGATATATATATATATATATCAAACACACTATATATATTTCTATATAATTCTTTATAATTCTCTATAATTTAAAATATTTCTTTGTTTTATATATGGCTAAATTGCTGACTCGAATTCTAGTCTATTAGAAATCCCGCTGACTGTATTTTAACTGTTTAACATGTGTGAGTGTGTATGTATGTTTCTGTGTATGCCTGTACGTGTGCATGTGTGTGTGTGTGTATGTATGCTTCTCATGGTCCAATTTCCCGCATCCTGCTCTGCCACTCAACTGCCTCCCATATACGCCTTTTTCACATTTGTGCAATGTTCTAAACTAAATTCTAAACAGCGCCCAGATTTTAGCACAGCGTTCGCAACTAAATAATTTAGCTGCCTTTGTTTCACAAGTAAATATCTAATTTTTTTTGTTACTGACAAACAGATATATTTAATTGTTTATAAAGTTATAAGATAGAAGAAGAAGAAAAATCGTTGAAGCAAAATTGATGAATGCGACAGATTCTAAGAATTGTTTCAATTGCTTCCGACTATTGTAGGCCTTTAGTTTGCAGAATTTAATTAAGATTGTAAATTAGCTTTTATTATTACTATAATTATTATTATTAATACCATTACTATTACTATTATTATTACTATTACTATTACTATAATTAGTTTATTATATGAACGTGCAGCGGGTAAATTTGTTGAAATATTTATTAATATCTATCTCAAAAAAACAAAAGATAGAAGTGCAAAAAACAAAAACAAAACTGTTTACAGCTACAATTTATTTTTAATTCTAATTCTAAGCCGAGGAAGTTGTATAAACTTTTGTTAAATATATGCTAAGTGAACAGTACGGTCTAAACTTAAATACAACAAAAACGAAAACGAAATGGTAATTTACACTCACACACACACACACATACACACATACATACGTACGTATGTACTCATTGCATGCGCAACATTCCGCCATGATAACAACAAATTTTTGCTAGCCCAAAATCCATTTATGCTGTACATACATAAAAAAACAAAAAAAAAAAAAAAAAAAAAAACAAAATGAAGTTAATACTGTTACGTTTTACACATACACACATCTCAGATTTGTAGCTTTAAACGCTGTATAAAACATGAAACAGAATTCAAAATAATTTCAAAAGCAATTGCAAATTGAACTGCAAATGCCGCAAGCAAATGCAAATTTATGAAAAGTAAATGAAAAAAGTGTCTTAGTCGCTATTAACATAAAAATATGAAACAAGCAGAAACGCATCAAAATAACGAAAAAAAAAAATATTTGTAAAATACAATTTACAGAGAGCCCTTAATTATTTATATATACATATATACATATATATAGAAAACACAAATACAATAAATCTAAAATTAATTAAGTTGTTAACGCTTATGTTTTGCAAAAGGTAAATTTTTAAATTTTATAAAACCTACATATGATAAATAGTTGATAAATATTAAAAGAGAAAATTTAACAAAATAAAAGAAAGAAAAAAATGGGTACCTAGAGCATAAAGAGCAGCAACAAATAACATATTTAAAGAACCACAAGCTAAATAATATATTATTAGCAATTATATATATATATATATATATATATATATATATATTAATAAATATATATATGCATATATGCATCTACTCAAATGCATATGTATATTAGAAGCTACAGCGTGCCGCATGCACAGTAAATAAAATCTATATCTATTTATATATATATATATATATATATATATATATATATATATACGAAAATATATATGTATAAATATGTAGCTATACATATATAAAACAAATTAAATAACAATAAAGAATTATATTGCATATTGTACAAAATCGTTTGCATTAATTTACGAGCACAGCGTGTGGATAGAACTTCGAGGGTGGTGTGAAAAGTTTGCTTATTTAGATAGAGGTAAAAACTGCAAATATGTAGAAGCAGCCAGAGTGTGCTCTAATCTCTACTATACTATACTCTACTACTAGGAGATAACCTACGATATATCGTATCGTTGCTATTTAACAGATATTCAAGTTGTTTGACTCGGGGAAATCCTTATGATTATGACGTGAAATTTAGGTATTTATGTAGCAAATGCTCGAGCATACAATATTTGAAATGAGTTTTGAATTTTAGATCAAGTGCAGAGAGGTCTAAGATATCTGAGTCATTATCGAAGTCTACATACCCAGCATGCAATTCTGCAATTATTACTAACAGCTTCTATTAAGCTACCCTCGACTATTATTATATTCTCACATATATATACATATATGTATATATATATATATTATTATTTATGGCTACCCTCAGTCACAATTGAGCCTCTCCAATTATTTAACAATTTTGCAGCGCACGCGTTCATTTGCATACAATTGCAGCGACTGGCTACCACCACTACCTTGATCATATTGGCGGCCAGCTAATACCTATGCACTCTTGAGTCCCGCGATGCTGCTCGTGCTACCTGGCATACCTCTTGCGTGCCGCTCCGGCTCGTCACGCCCCTTGACAACAGTATGAAGCTCGTGGCAGATCTTTTGGTCGCTAAAACGCTATGCAACAAGGCCAATTGGCCTTTGCCATTTGTTATATTTAAACGGTTTTCATTAACATTGCAGATACACCAGTTAGACGTACTAACTATATATAAATTATGACATAGTTGCTGTTACTATTACTATTTCTATTAGTATATGTGTTGTACTATATAGTATGCATAGTTAGCGCATGTAGTTGCTGTTAGGAAGGTTGAGAAACAAAAGACTTAGGCAACGAACTTGTTGGTAGGGGTAATTCACGTGGGGAAATGTGCTATAGTATCTGGTATTCCATAGTGAACGGGGTTAATATAGTTCAGCTGTATAGGCATACGTGTTGAAAGAATCTAGAGAAACTGTTTTTGGCATTCCACAATGAACGCTGATAATTGAAGGAGCTCATTATATATACAAGGGAAAAGCTAAGCTAAACTATGCGTATCAATATCCAATTTGTGAGCTTATAAGCCATGCACTACAGTGCTAGATGACCTATTTGATCTAGATAAATGCAATCTGTTCCAGTTGTTGTCAGTTCTTGTTAGATGAATTGACTGATTGTTCGGCCTTTGTTTCCTTTTCCACTGCATTTTATAAAGAATATATATTATTTAAGTCATCTAAGTCATTAGTCATCAAAATCATTGATTTTTGACTGCATAGATTGCATATATCTACATATGCTTCATAAGGAACACATTGTTTTCCTTTATTGTCTTTATGTGCCTTTAAAAATATACTTAAGAATCGTCATACCCACCATTAAGAGAAGTTTCTCGGTAAGTTTTACACGTTCATTATTATATAATAATTAGCTTATGTGATTAAAATTTAAAGCATAATTTAACTGTGGAATAGCTCCAATTTGTAAAGCGTTTCAAGCCAAAAACAGCCAATTGGACATGCTTCATATAAAAAACGATTATTTTTATTGAGCACACCCATTAAAAATGGACGAAAGGGTATGCTAGAATTTAGTAAGCAATTGCAACTTATAGAGATATCCCTACTGCTGAAGGGCAATCATATTTCTTTTGCTTAATATTCCTCTATATGTTGGCCTTAAAAACTCTAAGATAAACACGCTAAAATAAACAAATTTGATATATATTTGCAGATGTTTCATATTTATAAATATCTTTGATTTATCTTATGGGATACTTACCTTTATTCCAAAGTATTTTTTAGGTTTTCTTAAAAACATCTCGCACGTGCCATTCTTAATGCTATTCAAGCCCATGAATCATGGGTAATCCACATTAAGGAGACTTGATTGACGCACTGGACCACAGTGATTAATGATCGAATTGCCAGTCAAAAACTACGCTCACAGTAGTTATTGTTGCTCGCATTTCATCCGGTTGAAAGGTTGAACAGGTATGTGTTTAAAAATATATCAATTATTGTTCATGTTAATTAGTTTATTCACCGCCCATTTGTTTGAACATTAACATGAAAACAACACAACACAAAATATATAAATACCATAAAAAAATAAAATAAAATAAATAACAAAACAAAATGCCGGTTCCCAGCAAAAAATCCAGCAAAACGACCTGTAAATTAAAATATATTTTATACATTTATATGAAACACAAAAAAAAAAGACAAATCAAATATAATATATAAAGTTAAATTAGGTATTTTGCCGGCTATTGCGTAACATCGACAATTAGATTTGATATGAGAAATTAGCAAATGCTAATTGGTACTAACAAACATCGCTTTTAGCTACAGATTCATATATTACCCTGAACTGATGCAGCGCACTGGGCGTGGCATTCGAAGGGTGAGCGCACGACGACAGTCATGCAGCAGGAAAATTTTCACGCGACGCGTGAAAAGCATTCGAAAATAGCCTTCCGGCAATCGTGCTGCATTTCGATACATAGCTAGATATATATTTAGTTATGTATATATATTCAGATCTACAAGGTATATTACATATATAAATATATATATTCATTAACTATACAAAATTATTGTGCGTGACCAAAAAGGTCACACAATTTATGTATATTTATTTGTGCAATGAGTTTACATTATGTTCATAAGTATTTAATATAAAAATGCATTTTAATTGTGTTTTTTTTCATGCATTGAGTGAAAGTTTTTTATTGCATGATTATAAATTCCAGGGTAATAAATCTAATTAGCAAATTCTAATTCAAATGCGAAACAGGTGTTTTTGCTATTAATTTATATTTTATAATTTAAAGATTTTCTAAGCGAATTCCCAAGTCAAAAGCTGAATTTCATTAATATCAAAACAACTTTTTATTCCTAAACTCAACGCTTCGAAAATTTTCTTAAAAAAAGCTAAAATATAAAAGGTATAATAAATAGCTCTTGGAATATTATCATAATATTATGATTATCTAATGCAACTTAAGAAGCATTTTTTACTTTATTTCGATTTCGATTGCGATTGCCAATGCATCCATATCCATTGCCCCTGAGTCACTTATCTAATGTTACTCAACAAGAGATTCTTAATCTCTTCTCTGCTATTACATAATGAAATATGAGTAGTTTTGTTTAACTATCTGTTACTTGATATGTGAGCAGCTATACAAACATTATATTATATCATACACAACTGGTAGCTGAAGAGTGCTCTGCTCGTATCAAGCATGTTTCATAGACTTGAAGAGCATCTATTAGTTGCATAAAACCCATTTTTGCTCTAAGCTCAATGATGACTTAATTATTGTATAACATCTGTAATAGTTGCATTAGGTTTGACTTTTATAAATTCGTGTGCAGTTCGAGCTTACGGCATAAATCATGAGAATTATTTGCGCATGATATAGCAACGAGTTTTCCAGTTGTTGTTGTTGCTTGCTGTTGTTGGTGCACCTGATCGAAGCGAACAATCGCAGGCTTTTACTTTCTAAATTGTTTCTTGCCCGTTTTACATACATAACATTAACGCATGTATTATTTGCGAGACTGTTCTTACAAGAATTGGCTTCAACTCAGCGCACATGACTTCCGTTTGTGATTCAGATATACGATTTATGTATATCAGCCAGTTAATACAAATAAATTGAATTAAAGCGCGCTTAAAAATAGCTTGCGCTTTTTTCTTTTATCTTTTTTTCTCTTGTCTCCTTCTCACCTTTTTATTTTTGCAGCAGCTGCGTCGTCGCCCTTAGGCCGTGCTGCGGGGCTTTGAACTCAGCTTGAAACAAATGCTTTTTTTTGTTGCAAATTATTCGGCCTTAGTGGTTCAAAATTGTGGTTTGCCTGTGCGGGTGTGGTTGAACTTGGATCGATTGATTGAACGGTGATTTGAACATTAGATTAGATTATTTAATCTATTGTTTGCCCAGGTGCCCGATGCGAACATTAATGCTCTGTCATCTGCTAGCTGAGGGGGGCAAGAAGAAAAAATAATAATAAAATGGAATACAAAGTATAACTAAAGTAGTTTCACTCGCTAACGTCTTTTGCGCATATGATTAATGTAGTTCCTGCTGCTGCTGCTGCTGTTGCTGATAGTCGCCCCGTTGTTACGTGCTTATATTATCGTTAAAGTTCTGATCTGTTGATTGTAAGAACTGTCACGTAGACCTGTCTATAAATTTACATGAACGATTCAAAAGGTTGAAATGAAATCGCTTCCAGACGACAGACTGAAATCAAAAAGACTTAGGCGACAAACTTGACTTTGAAGAGGTTTATTTTTCTTTATTTATAAATTATGATGGAATTTATTGGAATATTGAATATTTTTATATTAAAGACGAGTTTTATTATTTTTGAATTAGAATCGACAAGAATTTTATACAAGTTTTTATTATTCCAGTATATGGATATATCTTGAAGAATTTTGAGCAGAAATAGATCGATTTGGTGTGTAGCATAGAAAATTTCTTCTATCGGCTGAGTCTGAAATACATTGAGCAGATTTTTAGCAATTTCATATGCTATTCAGTAAGACAAATAATTGTAGGGAACCTGTTATTAAACAATTTCTATGACGTCTCAAATGGTTGACGAAAAAAAAAAAAAAAAAAAAAAAACAAAAGACTTAGGCGACAAACTTGATCGAGCTGAAGCTTTTTTTTTTACTTTAATAATTTAATAATGGGAAAATGCAAATTTTGCGTACTCTATTGACTATGCAGATCTAAAAAGATATATATAAGTATACTGTATTTTCAATGAAATAATTTATTGTATTTATATTTTACTATATTATATAGCCAAGAGATCCCAGAGGACCCAGAGGTATGGCTGGGATGTAAGGTTAAGCCTCTTAGAGCTTTATTATAAAGCTGGTTTTGGTAAGACAGTTCCTTTTTGAAACGTTCCTCATACTCTAAAAACAAATGTTGTCTTAATCTATAATCTCACACCTATGCATATAAATATCTAAATAACGCACACATAAATCAAGTTTTTATTTTGTTTTTCTATTTTCGAAGTGAGTTACGAGTTTGATGTAAATGCATATGTTGCATATGGGTATGCGTAACAAGTCAATACAGTTAGGGGCAGACAGAACGCGTCTAATCGCCGTCTAATTAGCTGTACGATATTTACGCCTAGTTAGTATGTTGGCAGCTGGCACTATCTAATGAAATTGTTAGCTCACTTTATGAGCAGCTGTGCCATAAAATTGTAATTTATTTTAATTTGCACAGTAGCAATCGCTCTTTATGTATATCTATATAAACTTAATATAACACATACTATATTATATTTAACTATTTAACGGCCTGGCTCTTAGAAAGTGCAAATACTTTTGACCTTCGCTCGCTTTCAGCGCATACTTTGATTTGTTGAGGCTGGCGGCGAAGTAGGGGGAGGAGATCTTGTAAGTATTCTCAATAAATACACAAATATATATTTTCAGAATCGATTTACTAAAAGATTTGATTTGGGTTTTTCGTACAGAGCCAATGACGATCGCCTTGACAGCGGCTAAGACAACAAGAACTTGACAGTTGAACAATTTACATAATATTATTTACCGTGCGCGGCTTATCAAAACTCTGATCACAAATCAAAAAAACAACTGGGCGTTAAGTGGAGTGTTCTAAATACGTGCTAGATAAACTATGCAAAAAAATATTTTGTGGAAACCTGTTTAACGGCTTCCAAAAGAAAAAATTTGTGTAAAAAAGAAAAAAAAAAAATGTTCAACGCAGAAAAAAAAATCAAACTTTAGCTACAATAAAGTTATAAAGATTAGTTAATATATTATTTAATTCATCTGTCTGTCAATAAACTGATTGTGTATTATTATTATTATTATTATTTTTATATTATTGTTATCATTGCGGTACGTTTCCTAGGAAATATTTGGCACGGGCTTATGCAAATCATCATGAAATTATCCATACAGCAGCCCCCAAAGCGAACGCCCAGTCAGATAAATGGTTCTTTGCTTGTTTTTATTTAGTTTTCGGTTATTAAATATGTATATATATATATACATATATATATGCATATCGTTTATTTCAGCTCATTCAACCGCAGCATTTCCGATATGACACAAAAACAAATATAAATTAACACTTGGCGGCGAACAGCAACAACAAGAAGAACAACATTTAGAACGTTCAACAGCGTAAAAATCCCCATGTAAGTGGGAAAAATTTAATTCGAAAGTATCTCAATCTGTAGCACTGACCATGACTCAGAAGGCTGCAGGCGTTTGCTGCGTTTGCTGTCTCTGCCTCTGCCTCTGCTTCTGCTGCTGCTGCTGCTGCTGTCGCTCTACTGACGTACTCTATGCGTATTTGGGGAATACCCATTGAAAGACCATTGGCCTATGCTACTCTGCTGCCTCTGTCTCTACTGCAGTCTCTGTCAGCTCTCTCTGCTATTGGCTGTGCTACTGCCTCTGGCACCTCTGCAGACGTCTATGCGTCTTCGGGGAAGACCAGCAGAAAGCATATTTTCGTATGCTACTCTGATATCTGATAGCTGCTGCCTCTGCTGCTGCTTTTACTCATGCCTCTACTGCTGCCTCTCCTACTGCCTCTGCTACTGCCTCTCCCACTGCCTCTACTGATGCCTCTACTGATGCCTCTATTGCTGCCTCTACCACTGCTTCTGTTGCTGCCCCTGCTGCTGCCTCTGCTGCTCTTCTAGTTCTGCTCGCATGACTTACGTTAATGCATTTTTGGGGAAGACCAGATTGGATCAGACTACGCGCGTGTGGCAGCCACTAAAGTGAATCGATCTTGTCGAGGCAAGCAGCGTCATCAGCGCTGGGGGATTTTGATTCAAATACAGATTCAGTTTCGGACAGGAATTGGAATTTCCATTGAATTGCCTTTAAACGTAGGCGCCGACTCAAAAATGTCGCCTGCAGTTGACACACACACATACACTCGAAACAGTTTGATGTGTTCTAGTTGAGTGTGCTCAGCTGGTAAATATCATAGCAGTTGCTATTATTATTTCCAGAGTAATGAATATGTTAAATACGGCATCATATACAAGTGAACAAGGCACTATCTAATATTGTTAATATTCTGGAGGGAAATAAATGGCTAAATTAGCAATAAAAAGTTAATTTATTATATTTAACACAATTTTCACACCTGCCATGTATATAAACAGGAAAATTACAGAAATAAAAATAATATAAGTAGGTTATATCTTCCATATATATATCTTTATTGTTCAAAATACATAGTTAGTTGAGGGCAACAGACCTTTGCAGCTCTATCACCCTTCAAACCTTATATACCCTGCTCTTATTCATTTTTCATGGCTGGCTTCAGTGGCTGCTTTTTGGGGGCTTGGTTGGTTTCAAGTGCTTGACTATTGTTAAGGCCAGCTGTCAATTGCAGGCATACAAATCGATTTTTCCATACAACAAGGACACCTGTTTGCTGGCTAATCGGGTCAGGTGTGGAAAAACCGTTTTCAAGTGCATGTCAGAGCCAAAAACAATGAACCATTTGGCATGTGCGTGTGTATGTGCGTACGTCTCTCTGTGTGTGTGTATGTCCGTCCACTTGATATCACATAAATGCTGTGCTGTTGACATTAAAGTTTATAGCATGCATATTTAATACAAATTAAAAGCGAAACAGTTTTTAACCACTTTAAATTTAACTTTCTTTGTATAAAAAAATTATTTTAAAAACGAGTTAACTTTAATCAAAGATCAAAGATTTGTAATGCTTGAATAATATTCATGAACTTATTGATTCACATATGGTTTTCTGTTTTTTGGGGGCTCGTTCCGTTGCAATTCGTGGTGATTAAGCCGACGTTGTTAATGTGCCCAACGTGTTTCGGACACGCCCTGTAAATGTTTGCTGCACTTAAAGTAAGGCAAAGTCATTAAAATACTCAAGTCTAAATTTAAGCCGCGGTGGTTATCAACCTGTTGTTCATTTGCCCAAAAAATTCCTCAGCCGCAGCACAAAAAAAAAAAAAACAAAGTATAAAAATTCCCATTTTTTTTTTTTAATTTGGAAAATATTCATCCTTTGTGAAAGTCATGCTTAATTTTAATTTTAATTTTAATTTATATTGTTAGTTTTTCAGCGCTGCAATGGGGACTTTCCCATTAACCTAATTGGCAAGTTTTTAAATCGGAATTAATTATGATGTTTAATTGTTTCTTGGAATTCCAGAGTTATTTACTCTTGCGAAATTCAGAGCTAGAGAGCGTGAGCTAACCATTTTTAAGTGGAAGTTCTTAATTGTACTATTTGTAGCTGAATTCATTTTGATTACATTAATTCTTACATTTTTTATAAAAAATTAAGCTAAACAATTTTATAATAATTAAATATTTAATTTTAATTTTTTTTGTTTATATAGAAATGCTTGCTAAAATTTTGTATATTTTATTTTATTTTACATTTAAACATTTTTAAAATATTTGTTATACATTTTCTCATTAATTTTACTAATTTTTATTCAAGGTTTAATCATATTTTACATTTATTTAGATCAATTATTTTAAATAATAAAAATTTATTGAGTTCACCTTATATATTTCATTCAAGTACACATCAAACGACTTTAGCTATGCAATGCCATTAGCTAAATACATAAACTAATAAATACATATAGTATATAGTGAATGAAATATTGCTAATTGATGATACTCAAGTTAAACTGTAGCTTATTAATTATATATTTGTGTTATTCTGATATAAATAAACTTTTTCTTAATAATATACTTTTCCATACATATTTATAGCACGTAAGCCTTTGGTCGATTGCTAGATACTTTAGCTTAGATCATCTTTACAGTTCACTAGAATTTGTAATAATAAAAAAAAATTGCAAGCCATTTATTCAGTTTTACGTGCTTTTGATGAATTTATATGAAAGATTTCCCAATTTGCAGTTAGATCACATGAGGCAGAAACCCCTTTATAAGATCCATAAATTTCAGCTTCAACTTTCCATTGATCAAATCTGAGACTGTAGTTCCCCTGCAAGTGTACCAATATAAATACATATATAAATATTTTGTTTATGTTGTTTAACTGTATATTGTATTTTTTGTTTGCTTGTCGCGATGACTGTTTGCTGTTTGGCTCGCGTGACTGGCGCACGTGACGCAAAGCTCAAACAAAAATCAAAACAAAACAAAAAAATCACAGAGACAAGAAACCAAAATTCAAAACAAAATCAAGCGTGTACGCGTTTGCTATTTTGCATATTCAAATAAAATCAATTTGTATCCAAATGCGAAACAAAACAAAGCCAAATGAACGTCATTTCGAGCTCGTGAATCAGAGCCCATGAACGAAATCCAGTTCGATAAGCACTAATTGGATTGGAGAGCGTTGGGCATATGGAATTATGATATGTCAATTCACCATTCTGACAAGCTGATTGACTGACGGACGGACGGGCGGACTGACGGATTGACCGATTGAATGTATTTTGCAATTTGGGAAAGCAATACCTCGGCTATGTATTATACAATAATTAGCAACAAAAATGATTGCCAAGTTGTAATTAATGCACATAATTGTAGAATTGTTGAGTTGTGAGCCAGATCGATTAGAACGACTCGCTATGTAATGGCAAAAAATTGTAAAAATGTTTTTTAAAATCGTTTTTTAATTGTATTATTAATTGCACCTTATTCAATTATGAATAATATTTGATTCATACAAAAGACTATGGTTCGACACAAAAAATAAAAAGGGAAAAAAACTCAAAGATTATTCTAGGAAGTTAAAACAAGGGCAAAAAGTAGAGGAACGTGGGGAACTCGACTCAAGGCTGCCAGAACTGCGTTCACTAGGAAATTTAGATTTCTCATAGTCAAGCTAAAAGTTCAGATAGAATCCCCTAAGGGAGAGCTAGATAGAGAACTAGATTTCGACTTAAAATCTCAATATATTCCCAAGTTCTGATAGACTGCCAATCAAATTTATATAAATGGGGAAAAAAAACCTTGAAGAAGGTCTCTTATAATTTGCAAAATGCTTCAAATTCATTTCGATTCAATAACCTATACCTTTCTAAGGCTATATACGCTTTCTCAATGCCAAAATTTTGAACCAAACGGAACTACTTTCATTATGGCAGCTGCCAAATTATGATTGATCAACTCTATCTCTATATATAAACTACATTTATATCAAAATTTGGAATAAACCGTAACTTTTTGTTGGCATGTCAAACAGAATCAATGTGGACTACGTGACTGCGTCAAACATTTCTGTATACAGATAGTTTTATTGTACCATTTGATTAGAATAAAAACCAAATAAAAATCAAAATAAATACCCATAGAAAAATTTAAATAGTTTTCAACTTTTGCAGCCTCAGTCCGAAAATTGTTAATTATAGAACCTAATTTACCTACCAAAAAAACAGAAACAAAACTCTTTTTTATCTTGATGATTGATCATTATTAAACGAATGAGCGAAAAAAAAAAACTAAATGGTAGTAAATGTGTCTTATGTAACAAAAGTGAAAAATTGCAAAGCGGAGCTACGGTAACCAACCTTCAATTTTCAAAGGAGTTTTAATTTTTTTGTGGAAGACAATTAAAAAAGAGATGACATGTGATAGAGTGAGAGAGAGAGGGAGCGGGTAGGAGGAGTAGAGAGGGAGTAAGTAATGCATAGTTGTACTTCGCTTGTTTGGGTTTCATGATCATGAAACTTTAATAAAACAAACAAACTGGTTGATCATGATGGGAAGCGGCAGGGGTACGGCATCAAGCCGTGCTGAGCCGAGCCGAGCTCAGCCGGACCGTGCCGTGCCGTGCCGTAGTGGGGCGTTAGCATAGAAGCTGCGGCCAGTCAGCCGTTAAAGGGTCATGGCCAAGGACAAGGAAATCCCAGTGAATGGCTCTGCCTACGAGCTGTGAATCATGATCGACACTCTGTCTATGTCTCCGGCTTCGGCTCTGACTCTTGCTTCGTCTCTGTCTCCGTCTCTGTCTCCGTCTCCGTCTCTGTCTCCGTCTCCGTCTCTGTCTCCACCTCCCTCCTTCGTCGCCGTCACCGTTTCTAGCTCCGCCTTTAGTTGCTCAACAATTTTGTTACTTTTAAAACCTTGAGCAATTGTTATTGTTATTGTTGTTCTCTTCTACTATATATATTTAATAACTTTAGAATTGAGCTTAGCAAACGCAGTGCACAATTAAAAATTTAAATATTAAATAAAAGTTAAATTAAATGTTTTGTGCCTTAATTATACAATAAACACAAAGCGCAGTCGGAAGAAAAGTTAAGCCAGAGCCGTGAATGGCACAAGAACTGCGCTGACACACAAACAAAAAAAAAAGAGTCTAGAGTATACTAGTATATGGTACAATAGCTTATGATATGTGGGCAAATACTGGGCAAAACAATTGCAAAGTATTTCGAATATTTCTAATAGGAATTACAATTAAAACCAATTGTCGTATACCCTAACAGAGGGTATTACAGCTAGAACATCATGCTACATAACCCTATCCTATGTGACCTCAAGGAACTCGGCTTCCTATGAAGATTTACTGATGAAACTTGGTTCAACTACTTCTTTATATGGCATATATAACATTTTAAAACTGGCTGGCCTAGATCATTGTGTCATATTACTGTCATGTAACTTTCTATGTGATCTAATACATCTTGATTACCTTGAAAGTTAGACTGCAAAAACTCTATATACGTGTGCTTCTTTTTTACGGATATAAGATTATTTGTTGAATTATATTATATAACTTTATATATATCATAAAATCATTATACAACGTTCCATATTACCAATTGAATCTCAGCTGTCTTTGAAGATATGATGATAAAAACTGTTGGCTTTGCTAACTTTACCTCTTAGATTGCATCACTTTATCAAATGCTTGTCATACAACTCTCCCACATGACCTATCTTTAGAGATATGCTGCAAAAACTTGGTACAGTTATATATCTTTGCTTAATTTAAGATATAAATCAGAGCTGCTTTGAGTACATCACTCTATCATCGGGTTGTCATGCAACTTTCTATGCAAACTAATGGAACTCTGCTTTCTTTAATCCGTAATTGCTAAAAACTTTGGTACAGATGTAGATTCATAAGTCATTGTACCATATCATATACCTGTCATAGATGAATAATGAAAATATGACATGAAGTGTTTGCTTAGTTAGTTAGATACAACTGCTAGAGCTGTGTATACAAAGTGTACTTAATCTTTTTTTTTTGTATCTATATATTTTATTTCACTTGCAAGCTTTTGGCTTTATAATTCTTACCAATTTATTAATTATTATTTGAATTGCATAACGTGTTGATTATCTCATTGCTAGTTAGCTCTAATGATTGATAATTATCTTATGCAATATGATAATGCACATTGGCTGTCAGCTATATTCCGTTTAAATATTTAACAAGTTCGCCCTTTTGCTTAATCTCTCACTTATATCGCTGGGATTTTAATTTCCCAGCCCTGCTCAACTGATTTCTCTGTTACAGTTAGTCATGCTGTTATTATAACAAAAAAAAAAAAAAAGTTAACAAAAATTGGTCTACAATTAGCTCTGGCAAATCGCAGCTCATTTTGGGATCTTATTAAATTGATGTGAGTAAGCAGCTCATTAGCTATCTCATATTTATCGGTAAGTTAGATGTGTGTTCTCTAGCGCTTTGATCGGTTCTAGTTTTTGTTTTATTGCAAGGATGACGGCATTTGTTAGCTGCAGCAGCAGCAGCAACAACAATTTGCAGCTCGCCTCCGAATGTAGATCAATGACAAAACGTGTGACTTACTCTGAATTTGGTTAAATGCGAGTCTCAAACTCCAATTGAAATGTCATTCAAATGATCTGAGACCAGCATCCAATTAGGCGCCAGCCTCGTCAACACCAGTAGTACTTGATCTCTCTCTCTCTCTCTCTCTCTCTCTCTCTCTAAGATGTGTCTGTGTATGGGTGTGCGTGTGTGTGTTATCAGCTTACAGGAATTAACTAGTTAGTCGTTGTCTGTCAGCTGCATATGGAATGCAAATCTCACAACAATTTGCCAGATGTTTTGACGCCATTTGTCTATGCCCAGTTAAGATTAGTTTAATGTGTTACATTTACGCATGCAAATTGGTTTTAATGCGCTTTCATAATAATAACACTGTACGGCAGCAGTGTAGATGAACGGGCATATGGCATATGTGCTTAGGAAAAGGAAACTTTGAAAATTCGTATCACATTGAACGTCGTTTGTATTTGTCGTATGCTTTCAAAAAAAAAAAACTCATTTACAATGGATAAACATCTGGATAATGAGATATTTAGAGTGAAATATGTTTATTATGTTTCTGTAACTTTTAATTAAGATTGAAGGCTTTCATATAGTATATTAATGTATTATCCATAGGGTATATTGAACTTTATATAAAATAGTATAGGGTATCCCTTGTTGGGGTGAAAAGTATTTAAGGAATAGAGCATCTAGAGCTTCATTTCTAGAGAGGGTGAATACTACTTATATAGATGGGAGTGAGATAGAGATAGAGTCGATTGAGTAGAGTAGAATACATTTATAGAGTATTTAATTAAAAAAAGTAGAAATAATCTACAGATGACTCATTTAATGTTTTGAGTACAGAATACAAAAGAGATTTCTTAAATAATGTGAAAAATATAATATAATATATTTATCTTCAAAATATAAAGTGAAGCATTTTAGTATTTAATTTTTGGTATATAGTATTCAGAATAAATAGATAAAATAAAGCATTTCAGTATTTTTAAAGTATTTAGTATTCAGAATAAGTAAAGTATTTTAGTATTTTTGGAATAAAGTATTCAGAATAAATAGATCAAAAAGCAAGTTAACCATTTTAGTATATATCACCTATAGAAGTGACTTCAAATGATTTATAAACTAAACTTTAATTAATGATAATAAATATTCCAGCTAAATTATCCAATATTAATTATGCATTAAAATTATATACAAATAATATACTTCGAATATGAACGACTTGGCTTAAGTTTCTAGCCAAAATGCACAAACAAGATTTAAAAAACTAAGCTACCTGCAGTGGAGTAGGATTACTTATAACTATGGTAATAATTGTCAGAAATTAAGGAATTAAAATTTCCCGTAACAGAGACATATTCTTCTTTAAATAAAAGAAATCACATTCAAGTGCAATATATGAGTTGACGTAAACTTCTTCAGTGAGGGAAAAACTTGATGAAATATGAATTTCCCTCTCTCTGTAGTTTCACCACATTACTATCTCATTTCCACACAAAACTCTTTACAATTTCATTTAATCTCTCTTAATTAGCTAGTTAGTGTATCACCTATGCATATGCAAACAACAATGTTCATTCACTGTAGGCTTTGCCCACCTTCTAATGACACTTTAAGTTCCTGCTCCGCTTTCCAATTACTTCTTATGCACAAACATATCTATATATATAAATAACTAGCTTAACTTTTACATAAATATATTAAAATAATATCCGCCTGCTAAACATATACATTACAAATAACATGGATCTGTCTGTCTTTATGTGAAAATGTAGCTTAGGGGTTGTCACACGCCGCGTATGCGCAATGTTGGCTGCTTGGGTTTTTGTATGCTTTTGATAACTTTTTATGACTTGTTTAGGCTTTTTTAATGACGCGCTGAGACCGCGACAATTCCAAATATTTGATGTATGTATATGTATATATATTTTTGTTTGTTGTCGCTGCGCACGCGCTTGCGTCTAAAACCCAGCAACAACAGCAAAAACAAAAGCAGCAACAGCAACAGCAACAGCAACAACAGCAATGCCAAGCGCCGTTCTAGCTGCCGCACTTGAACTTGGTCGAGTCAGCATGCTGTCGACCCACTGCCAAGTGTTTTGGTGAGAGGAAACCCCACAATCGCAGCAGCAGCAGTAACTACAGCAGTAGCAACAACAAAAACAACAACAACAGCAGCAGCAGCAGCAATAGCAATAAAAACAACAACAGCAACTACGTCACAGCCGCGTCATGCGAAAACCAGTCGCTGCTGCTCGTCGGGTCTCGGTCTCGGTCGTCGTTGTCGTTGGCTGCGTCAACGTCGACGTCGCTGCCGGCGCATTTACGGGTATTTAAACGCTGGCATCTGAACCAGGGGCATGCATTGATTCGCTAACATTCGCTCTAAAGACTTGCCAAGCCCTCTGTGTGGTCAAGTAGTTTGCTGCTCTGTTTTGTTGTAATAAAATCTTAGCTGAGACAAGGATTCCCAACACAACTCGTCAAGTTTTTTCCATAACGACAAACACAAAGAAAAAGTGTCGAGTTACGCGTTAAGGATTAACGATTGATCTTAAAAGAAAAGTTTAAACGTGCTGTGATTGGAGAGTTCTTCAGTTTAGCTAAATTCTAGACGCAAGCAGAGTTCAGTACCAGGAGCGCATTCATCAGGCAATTAAGCAGTGAAAGTGACAAATTTCGAGTGCTTATTTGCAAAATAATAATAATAAAAAAAATAAAACATCAACCACAACAACAAATAGTATTCAAAGTGCAACTTTGTTTAAATTTTTGAGAAATCTTCTTTAAACTTTATTAAAAAACAACAACAACACAAAACACAAAATGATGGCCGTTGCAGCTGCTCAAAAGAATCGCGAAATGTTCGCCATTAAGAAATCCTACAGTATTGAGGTAAGTGCCAAGAGATCATATCCATTAAGTCCAGGTTTTCAGCAAATTGGGCAGCTAAATCCATTATAATAAATCAAAATTAACATCGCTTGGTCTACGTGACATTCAAAAGGTTTTCAAATGCTCAGCTCACAGCATTTGTTGCTGTGGCTGCCATTGCTGCTGTTGTTCCCATTTCGGCATTGATTGACCCACTGCCAATCTTAGCTATCCTGTTTTTTTTTCTGTTCAACAAAAAGAAATATCAACGACAACAATGTAAACATAAGTGACAAGTGACAAAAGTTATTATTTAACAAATTTAAACAGACTTGTGAACAACTTCATCTTCATCTTCCTCTCTCTCTCTCTGCCTTGGAGAGTGAAAGCGGCTGCACTTACGCACAGACGCGCCTCATTGTTGATCTCCAGCCTCTGTATTTATGTTGTTGTTTATGCTGTTGCGCCGTCGCAAAGGTATACAAAAACACAACAGAAAAACAAAAACAACCAATATATGAAATCAATAAAGATGATTCAATGGCTCGCATCTCTTTCATCAGCAAGAGAAACTGTGAATACCCAAAAAAACTGCAACTGCTTTGAGGTCGTATATCATATATGATATCGCATTGTCCAGCTGTTGCAACTCGGAATAGAATAGAGCTTATAAAAGCGCTCCATTCACATAGCTGCCGTCTGAGCCCAAGCGATCTTTCACTTTCCCACAAGACTTTAATCTCTTGCCTCGAAAAAAAAAATTAACTTATGCAAGCGCCGATTGCGCAACTTGACACCCACTTTAATCGGATGGGCATGGCACGGGTTGCTCTTGGCATAAAGTCTAGCTGTTCGTTTAGCAAACTTAATCTAATTTCCGGCACATATCCTTAAGCACTGTCATTTTCATTCGTTTCGCTCACAGAATGGGTATCCATCCCGTCGCCGCAGCCTTGTGGACGATGCTCGCTTCGAGAGCCTCGTGGTCAAGCAGAACAAACAAACGGTGCTCGAGGAGGCACGCAACAAGGCGAACGGTAAGTCAAATATTAATATATATAATATATATATAATAGAGATGTAAAAAAACTGATTAAAGTTGATATATATAAATTTAAAATTTGTAAATTATATTCGACTATTCTAAAGCTCAAAAACAAATATAGAATATTAATTTTTGGGTCTCTGCAAACCTTTCCATTAAATTTTTATAATATTTTCGGGAAAAGAATATTAGTTTTCATAAAATCTTTTCATACATAAATTAAAACAGCCAGAACTAAAAATTATACCAAATTTTAGACAGAAAACATTTTATTTGTAATTTATAAACAATTTAAAATATTTTAGAATTAAAAAAAAATTTTAAAATTTAATTTAAAGACTACAATCATTTATTTAAAATTATGTTCTTAATTTTAAAAACAATTTTTTTCGCCTTATACAATTCTTAGTTCAGTTTGCATTTCCTTTACTTAATTATTTATTTTTATTTATTTTGCATTATTTTCTATTTTATTTTTAAATAGATGCCTCGCTTGAGGAGTGCATTCAGCAGGCAAAGGGCGAGCATGTGCCCGCCGAGCAAAATGTTGAGCTGCAGGATGAGCAGCCCAACTTGGAGTTGCCCATGGAAGATGAATATGTTGCAGGTGCTTATCCCTATTTGATTGCCTATCATTTCTTATTATTTCTATGCTTTCAATTACTTATTTCGAATATTTATTTTTTGCTATTATTATTTCGATTTTTGGTTTAGTTGAAGACATTGAAACTGAGGCAACGATTGAAAATTGCGCTGAGCAGGAGCCAGCCGATGATGAAGCGCCCCCAAAGAACGGTAAGTGTGGTGGGTGAGGGCCAAATAAGTACAGTAAAAGCTGGTTGACATGAACTTAAGTGCTTAATATGATAAAGTGCCAGCACTCAGCGAATATACGACTCCATTGTAAGTGTGTGGGTGTCTGAAACGCACACACACACACATTCCCACAATCACAGTTAGATTCAACAGGGTAAATGGCGCATTTCCCTTTTTCATTTTTTACGCTCGACTTACGACAATACGTTTGCATGGCAACCATGGCGGGGAGAGGGGCGTGGCGGCCGCACGTAGCACACTTATACGTTTACGTGACTGTAAATCCGCTTGCCTTTTGCTGATTGCCTTCCCCAATCCTATTCCAATTGCAGATTATGGCCTCACCGAGGACGAGATTGTTCTGGCTAATGCCGCCTCCGAATCGCCAGAGGCAGAGGCCGCTGTCCAGAGCGCCGCCCTTGTGGTGCGCCTCAAGGAGGGCATCTCATCGCTGGGTCGCATCCTTAAAGCCATCGAAACGTTCCACGGCACCGTGCAGCATGTGGAGTCGCGCCAATCGCGCATTCAGGGCGTCGACCATGATGTGCTCATCAAGCTGGACATGACTCGTGGCAATCTGCTGCAATTGATCCGTTCGCTGCGCCAATCGGGCTCGTTCAGCAGCATGAACTTGATGGCCGAGAACAATATTAGCGTGAAGGCTCCATGGTTCCCCAAGCATGCCTCCGAGCTGGACAACTGCAACCATCTGATGACCAAATATGAGCCCGATTTGGACATGAACCATCCTGGATTCGCCGACAAGGTCTATCGCCAGCGTCGCAAGGAGATTGCCGAGATTGCGTTCGCTTTCAAATATGGCGATCCAATTCCTCACATCAACTACACCGAGGTCGAGGTCAAGACCTGGCGTTCGGTCTTCCGCACCGTTCAGGATCTGGCACCCAAACATGCTTGCGCCGAATATCGTGCCGCCTTCCAGAAGCTGCAGGATGAGCAAATCTTTGTTGATCATCGTCTGCCCCAGTTGCAGGAAATGTCCGATTTCCTGCGCAAGAACACAGGCTTCACTCTGCGTCCGGCTGCCGGTTTGCTAACAGCTCGTGACTTCCTCGCTTCCCTGGCCTTCCGCATCTTCCAGAGCACCCAGTATGTGCGTCACGTCAACTCGCCCTTCCACACACCCGAGCCGTAAGTATTATACATAACTTTGTCTATATATATGTATATTTGAACTTCAAACGCAAAGCTCTTTGTGTGCGCTCTAATTGCATTTGGCTGCCATTTTGACGGCGGCAACCGGCAGCCAGCAGCAGCTTCCGCTTCCGCCAGCTGCTCCTTGTTTCCGACCAACTTTTATTGTGTCGCAAATTAGTTTAACAATGTGCCTGGCAGCCAGCACTTTAAGCCCTATTATAATATGTATAATGGCTAATTGTTTTCTTTCCTTCTCTCTTTCTCTCTCATCTGTCTTTTAGTGATACCATTCATGAGCTGTTGGGTCACATGCCGCTGCTGGCCGATCCCAGCTTTGCCCAGTTCTCGCAGGAGATTGGCTTGGCCTCGTTGGGCGCCTCTGATGAAGAAATCGAAAAGCTCTCCACGGTAAGCAACTCACCCCCTGCCCTGCCCTGCCCTGCCCTGCCCTGCCCTGACATCCACTTAACTCAATTGCGCCGTTCATTTGGCTGGCAATTAATGGCCTTCGTTGACCTCCAGTCGAGTGCATGAGGTGGCATTTTATGCGACAGGTGTCTATAATCGTGTGCTTTATTCTTATACTCTTTGGTGCAGGTCTACTGGTTCACTGTTGAGTTCGGTCTCTGCAAGGAACACGGTGAGGTCAAGGCCTACGGAGCCGGTCTGCTGAGCGCCTATGGTGAGCTGTTGCATGCCATTAGCGACAAGTGCGAGCATCGTCCATTCGAGCCGGCAGCCACAGCTGTGCAGCCGTATCAGGATCAGGAATATCAGCCCATCTACTATGTGGCCGAGAGTTTCGAGGATGCCAAGGATAAGTTCCGTCGCTGGGTCAGCACCATGTCGCGTCCATTCGAGGTGCGCTTCAATCCACATACCGAGCGTGTCGAGATCTTGGATTCGGTTGATAAGCTGGACACATTGGTCCATCAAATGAATACAGAGATTCTGCACTTGACCAATGCCATTCACAAGCTGCGGCGTCCATTCTAGAGCTCTAGACTCTACAAAAGCCCATTCACAATAATAGCGAACAACAACAACCCCTCCCAAGCATATACAGGTGCAACGGTCTCATTTTATACAAATTAATTTTAAATTGACATACCACACACACACACACACACTCACCCTGGAAAATAGTGCTCAATGTGAGAAATGTTTTGACTATTTTTATTTCGTTTTGGCATATTTTTCCAACCTCACCTTCCACCTACCACCTTCCACCTTCACTTTGTGCATTGCATATTTATTATCCCAACTAAATATTATTGGACCAAAAAATCGTTAGACATTTAAGATGCCACGCCCACCCACATGCACACACGCACACACATGCACATACACACAGATTATACTCAGTCCACATATTGTTTTTTTTTTTCGTATTATTTCTCATATAATTATTTACTTGAAATGCAGAGATATGTGAACGCGATTAAATCTATCCAAACATTATATTTATATACATATATATCAGATAGCTAAACTACTTAGCACTCTTCATATATATATATATATATATATAATATATACTTGCAATAACTGTATACGTATTCTATAAACAAAAAAAAAAATATTGAAAAAATATTACAAAAATTAAGAGAATACTTAGAGCAAATGTTAGTTGAAGAAATAGCAAAAGATTTTTCTTACATTGTACAATAACTGGAAAGAACAATATTACAATTGTGTACTATTATTATTATCTATTATTATTATTTGTATGACTATTATGTATTGTATTGTAGGTATGTAGAGTTTATTATTTTACTTATCATAAGTTTTGTGTATTAATAAAGTTTAAAAATACTATTGAAAAATAATTTACAAACATTTTTTTTTATTTTTCTTCAATTTAATTTTTTTAATTTTTGTTGTTTTCAGCTTTACGCTCTATTGTTTATTATAATCTAAAGTCTGATTCTGATTAGGAAACATTTTGTGAGAATAAAGCTATTATTATTTTGGAAACTTTAAGAGATTGCGATATATGTAAACGGTTTAGGGAATTATTAAAAAAAAAAAAAATAAATGAGAAACAGGAATTTAAAAAAATTACTAAAAAAAGAATATTTCAGAAGTAAAAAAAATATATATATTAAAAAAATGTAATTCAACAATAATTGTTAGTAGTTGATTTTAATAACTAAAATATATTTAACCATATGAACCAACATTTTGGGATCAAGTAATGCAATACTATATACCTATACTTAGCAACAAGTTTGTCGTTAACATTCAATTAACTATCAATGTTGAATTTAAATATTTGCCAAGTTTAATAGCTCTTTACATCTTGGCTTTTACTATATTATCGAGAGTTAAATATATATCTATATGTTGAGATGTTTATGTAGTGGCAGCGGGTTGGTCCCCATGCTTATTGAGCAAGCTGCAAAACAAATAATTATATATAACAGAGAACGAAAATATTAATCAATATACTATATATATGAATGCATATGAAACTATATATAGCTATATATATTATACAACTTCAAGCAATCTATTCTAATAAAGCTGAGTTTATTCGCGGAAACAAAAATATTTGGTTTATCATTACAAATTTGGGGAATTGAAGGAAAGATGCCAAATGGATGATGAATGAATGAAAAGAGGAAAGACGATAAGAGGAAAGCTAGAGCATGAAAGATAATGCCAAGAATAAGGAAGTGAGAAGAGGCTGAGGATGGATGCAGCTAAGCTGAAAGAGGATGGAGAACTGTATAAGAAGAGTTCTGTTGAAGGCACTGTAGATTAAGGAAATATACTTATATCTATATAAAAACAGATCCGGCTCGAATGAGGAGCTTTAAGGCATTTATAAGTACAAAAGTCAAACATGGCGTTGGACCACTTTCAAAATTTAAAGGTTTTTACCAAAAGACAATCATAAATACTTTTACAATTTGTATTTTTTTTTTTTTCTTTTGCTAACTCCTTTTGTCAGCTGATTGTTTACATGACCTACCTCAGCGTGTGTCGCAGATTTATCGCATGGCAATTACAATAGAAACTCAAGCGTTATGATAATTGACTCAGTGAATAGAAATCGAAATGTGTTAATTGCCCGGCCAGCAGCAGAATAAGCTGATCGGATGTGGGCGATAAGCCGATAAAACCGGGTCCGGGTAATACTAATAGAAACGTGCCAGCTGCCGTTCTAATGCTTAAAATAGAATAATACATAATACGTTGTATGAGATAGCATGATAGACTTGAAAGACACCCTTTTGGGCAGATTAGTTAAATGAGGTGAAGACAAGTAAGGGATGAAACTGAAATGACTGTTGCAATATATATTACAAGGATTACAGGGTATGCAGAAACCATGTAGTTAGTGAAGTTTGAACTTTTCTTATTGCTTCAAGACATTAATGTCAAATGACATATACTTTAAACTGTTTATAGTCTCGAATAGATGGCCCGGAGCACAAAGGGTAGACTTTTATCTATTTAAGATTACAGGGTATGAGCGAGCCTTTCAACATTTTGTTGTTTTATACTACAGCAGCTCAAATAGCAAATATAATTTCAAACATCACTTCTTTTGAATTACAGGGTATTTATAGACTCATATCATATATGGTGAACATCTATCGTTCGCCTTTTGCTGCATCAATCTTAATTAACTAGCATGAATTCACAATATTACAGGGTATATTTAACATTTATCATATTGTCATAAAAATGTTCATACATATATAAATGTTTTTTATATTCTCAAGATTTAATTTTGATAAATCTATAACAATGTAGTGCGAACTGTCGACGTGGGAACTGCAACTGAACGACAGCTAATAAGCTCTAAAAGCGTGCATTTAGTTTCCAATTTTAATGACGGGCTTTAATGACTTAAGACTGAACAAAAAAAAAAAAAAAAAAAAAAAAAATTGATTCGCATTACAGCTAAGGTTAAACACATTTATCGAACACTTCACTGTGTGAAGTTCTATTTACATGCCAATCGGATGTGGGTCAGAGTTATATAACCAGACAGCGTGAATGGTTGGCTATTGAGGCGCAAAGTTTGGTCTACGTGCCCACGACCAGCTGGTCAATGGAATAGTGCGAACTGTGAAGAGTTAAACACGTCAAGTCAGTGACTATTTGGGTTAGGGTTGCAGGAAACGCTCTGGGACAAGAAGTTTGTTGAACTGCTGCGAATTGCCTATCTAATTACCGGAAGCCGAATGCACTTTGCAATTAAACAAGCAAACATAAACACACACACACACACACATACACATTTGATTAATTGTTTAAAACTTATAAAGTTTGCGTTTAGAGTGCGCTGTAAAAGACACCAGTGTGTGAAACACGTTTCCATTTCAAATGTAATTTCAAATTCAAATTTGAAATTTGAAATTTGGCTAATTAAAGGCGCATAAAGTCCAGTCAAGGTTGAGCCGGGCCGACTCGGTGCTTTGACAGTAGCGCAAACTAGAACATTTGCTTGCCATTTGGTATTTTGTATTTTTTTTGTATTTTGTTTTTGGTGTTTGTCTAATTGAATATCAAAGTCAATGACTTACACATTGCGCTTGGCCAATTCGCTTGGCATTGTGGCCGCCAATTCGGGCCAATTATTTGCGAGGTTTGCTGCTGCCGCTGCTGCTGCTTTTTTTTCATTCAATTTTTTAAGCTATTTAATCTTGGACTTGTCTTGAACTTTTCAGAATAAGAAAAAAAGACTTACTGCCAGCTGTATGTGCGATATATATATACATATCTATATCTTTATCTATATATATGTGTATTAATAACTGCAATATATAAATGTCTATATATCTATATATTTAGCGGGACGGGGCGTTACGGTCAAACCGTTAGGCAGCCATTTGACGTCGCACCTGTTGCAAATTCTAATTTAAATGATCAGTAAATATAATTGGCCATGGCTCCAAGTCTAATTAGTACTAAAACTGGTTACATCTGGACAGCTGTTCAGAGGGAGTGGAGCTTGTTTTAAATGGATGCTAGGCGTGTGCGCTGCCATAGTTTGATTTACAAGCCTAACCACCGAAGACCAAGGGGAAGCATCTGAAAGAATTTATCACCTCTAAGGCCATTTATAATCCAAGCGATTTGTATACTCTGTGAACTTGAGCATGGGCAGTGCTCAACAATAAATTCCTAAACAGCGAAATATTTTTGGAGAGTGAGAGAGAGAAAGGTTAGATTAGGTTTTCTTTTTCCTTTTTCTTCTCTTTGGTGTGTGTGTGTGTGTTAGAGAGAGAGAGAGAGAGAGAGTGGAAGGGGGGAGAGAGAGAGAGAGAGAGAGAGAGAGGAAGGGGTAGAGAGAGAGGGAGAGAATGAAAGTTAAGCTTAAGGTAGAGTTTTCTCCATTTTCTTCTCTTTAGTTTGATGTATTACATTTTTATAATATATTCATTTGTATATATTTCTTCAATTTCCTTTATTTAGCATATATCAATTACAATTTATAAATTTATTAATTTTTGCATATCAAATAAGCTATCTCAAGTAAACGCTGCTACTTGTTGCAGCTGTTCTTCGCTCCCTCTCGTTCTCTCGCTGTCGTTATCTCTTTCACGTCAAGTTCAAGTTCATTTAGCTCTAATTAAAGGGTATCCTCATGCTACACCAATAAATTTCAATCATTTGAATCTCTTTAAGCACACATGCAAAATCATTTACAAGTTCAACGCTTGTTCCTCCGGCTGACCTTCGGAATAGATGCCTTAAAGGTGCTGCTGCTGCTGCTGCTTTCATGCAAAGTGAGTTCCAGAACATTATTATGCCGATTAGGTCCATAATTAAAAGTTATTACAGCACCGATTGGCCGATTGAATTGGATCGGGCTATAGCTAATTGCATAAAAACAATTCGAAAGCCAGGTGCTGCGGTTGCTGTGCTAATCAGTTCAACAGCGACACCTGGCCCAGACACCAGACACCAGACACCACACCTGGACTTAACTAATATTAAATTGTTTGACCAATTAAGAATAGTTGGGCGAAAAACCTGTGAGATTTCATGCCCTACTCGCTAGAACAATTACGAGAAAATTGTTGCTTGGTTGCCAAGTGCACAATACAATAAATATGTATAATACACATATATGTTTATATGAATATATCGTGCACAGGGCCAACAGGTGCGGTGCCCACCACCAAGTCAGCCCAAGCTAGCCGTACGATGGGGCGTATGCGCATTGTGGTTTATCAAGCAGTAAGGCAAAGCTGTAGTGGTCGGCTGGGTGGTTGAATGAATGAATTAGCTCCGATTGATTTTGCTGCACTCTAAAGCGTCGTTCGTTGTCTGTTTTGAGTCATGTCAATATTTTGGTTTTTAGCTAAACAAACATCTTAATCAGAGGCAAAAGTCTATGGTGAGAGAGCTGATGAAATGTCCACATATTATTATTTAGCTAAGCTATTCCGGATGTTGTCAGAAAGTCAAAAACTTAAGTTTGAAATTAAGTTAAGTATATAGAACGGCAAAGCAATTGACAGATATATATACACGCTTCACTGGGGCTGTTGACTTTGGTTAATTAAAAGTCGCGCACACGTGTGCAAATATTGCGATAACGGGGCAAACAGACCAGAGGGTCCAGAGGTCGCCAAAGGTCGTCAAAGGTCTGAACAAATCAAAACTTACTATAGAATATCAATTAGGTTATATAGATATTAGAAAAATATATTTGGGGAATTCAAAACATTGACTCAAGCCCGGAAATTTATTTCAAACTGCTAAAATTGAAAGTAAATAAATAGTTTTATTATTATTTTAATTTTTTTGTATATTTAATTCAGTTTTATATTTTTAATGTTATTATTTATATATTATATTTTATGTATTTAAATGTAGACTAGACTTTTATAAGAATTCTTTTTTTGTTTTTTATTTTAAGTCAATGGTTTCATTTATTAAGTCATCCCAGATAATAATAAGAATTCTGTGTTTCACATTCAGCCTAGTATTGCATATTTATTCTGTATTATAAGAATGTTGCATATTTTGAGGACTTCAATAGAATAAAGTCTTTTGGCTTAGTAATAATATGCAAATAATAAAAAAAAAAACGAAATAAATATATGAATATTAAAGCAAATCTTCAATGCGCATAATAATATATATAAAATAATTTAAAAATATTATTGAAGAAAATAATAATTTTAATATATATAATAATGTTTTTTCAATAAATTTGATTTATTTTCTTTTCTATATATATATATTTTTTTTCTTTATAGTTTTTCAATAAATTTTGCTTATTTTAATTTTCTATATATCTATCTATCTATTTTTATAAAAATACCATTGTCCCACTATAGGCTGTCATACGCCATCTATTGTTTACAATCGGAACTAGCTAAACCAAAAGCGTGCGGAGCGTCAGGCGCAAGGTGCTTGCTATGTAACTCACAAACACATAGTGTGCAATGAGTAAACAAACTGCCGAAAGATTAATACTTGAAAAAGAATAAAATTTAATGAAAAATTGAATTGAAATTGTAATAATTATTATATTTTTAAGATATTTTTCAATTAATGATATTATATGTAACTTATATACAAATAAAAACATCTTGCTTTTGCTTACAATATGGTTTCGTAAACAAAAATGTTTTTAGGCAAGCAATAAAACTGCTGAAGCTTTTGAATAGACCAAAAAGCAGCTGAGATAAGTACGTAGTTACTATAGCTATATTTTTGAATTTTTTAAAAATATTTTGGCAAAAATATATTAAAATAATGCACATTATTGCTATGTGTTGCACGCTATTAATATGCTTTCAATATTTTATTGTTGTTTATAAATAAGGTCTCGCAGTTACAGAAAAAAACTTAAAAAATTAATTTTTCATTATTAGTATACTTACACTTCTTTCAATCAAAAAACAAATTTGCTAAGCTTTTTAAAAATGAGTATTTTATTTAAACAAAAATTGTGATATCAGTCTTTTGGCAAATTACTATCGCTCTTGCCCCTGCTATAGGGACGCGTGCCGCCCAACATGCGTTCGAGTAGGCTCTGCTTGGACTTGCGCTTGCAGGCGAGCACCTCCTTGCACAGTTCGTTGAAGACCTCGGCAACCTGATCGACATGATCCGCAGCAGAGACCTCACTGAATTTGCACTCAAAGTCTTTAGCGAGAATTTCGCCTTCATCTCGACTCACTTGACGCAGATGCACCATATCCACTTTGTTGGCACAGAGCTGAACGGGTGTATCCGATTGCAGATCAGATTTGACACGGCGTATATAATTAAAACTCTTGCGATCCGTTATTGAGTAGACGAGCAACAGGCCATCAGCCCATTGCACCAGCTCTGCAGCATTGGGATATTCATCGTCGGCCTGCAAATGAATCCATTTATAGTTGATTGATATTTATATATATAGATATATCTATAAGTATTGCAATTACCTTGGGACATGTGTCGAGTATTTCGAATAGCACCGGCTCACCATCCACCATGGATTCGTGCTTATATCGATTCTCAGTCTGATGATCGTATTCGCCTATATAACGCTTCGTTAAGAAACGCACAATTAAAGCTGCAATTAAATTAAATGAAAGTTTAATTTGGGTGCCATACACTGGCTATCGTTGAGATCAGGTGTAAACAGGGGCAACGCCCCTGGCCAAACAACCCCTCGGCAAACACACACACACACACACACAGTCTATTGGGTCAGCACTTGAGCGGAAAAACTCCTACGACAATTGAAAATTCAAATGTGAGCTGGGCGGGCAGGCAGGTGGAAAAGGTAGAAGCCTTGAGGGGTTAATAAACCCAGCGAACAACACTGTAGAGCCTTAAAGGTTGCGTGTTTTAGCCAAACAAAAGAGTGAGATGGAGAGAAAGAGGGCCGGAGTAAAGGGGCTGGGCTAAGCCGCTGGTCATTTGCAATGCAAGTGCTTTGAACTCTGACCAAGTCGCGGGCGTTTGCGAATGTAGAATTATATATGAACTGGCTGGCTGCCCGCTAGATACTACTGCCGGGTTACGCATTGCCTTGCCTCGTAAACTTCTCCCTTAAGTCCCTGACAGCCCCGTAGCCCAGAACACTTTTAATGACATTTTCATCATTTATTTTCATAGCAGCCGCACATTTCGCTGGCATTTTAATATATGCTTTTCTCCAAACGTTTTGTTTTATTGCGCTCGTCAAAGATATTTCAATGGAGTATATTAGCTTTTGACATTTTTATCGTATATATCTTTCTATATATATATTTTCCCTATACTTGCAACTCATGTCCTCAACTTTTGCACTCTGAGTAGATTAAGTTTTGCTCTGAGCTATAGATTGGCAATACTTTTCTTCCTAGTCGATCGCGTATGGCGCAGTCAGGCATAGCCAATCAATTCCTGTACATTTTGTTTGTTGATTTTTTTTTTTTTTTATTATTTTTCTTCTTCTTCAGACATTTCTTTTAAATATATTTTTACGAGGTCAACATTTAAATTTTTGCTGTTTAAATAACGACAAAGACTGGCCACACTGTCCATGTCCAATGTCCGCTGGGCATTAATCGGATGCGCTGCTCGCGTCCATGTCCACGGCCTTTCTCCGGGTGGGCGTCGTTTTAATTGCCACACACACACACACACCCATACACACGTACACACGCACACCCATACACGCATGCCCCCAGCGCTTTAGTGCATTAAATATTTGTGCTATATCTGCGCGATTGCGGTTGAATGATATATGTTAGAGAGTCGAAATGAAACACTCCACATTTACCGAATTCAAAGATTGAACTCTTCTCTTTGTGAGAACAAAAATTGAACTGTTTATTTCCTTAAAAACCTAGTGCTTATATACCTTAAAAATACTTCCAGGCACTGGAAGGCTACAATTAATTCCATGCACACAAGTGCACAGATGTTTGTCAAGTGTCCCTTTTCGATCGCTAAGCCGTTCTCACGTCTCGCGTTACATTTTTATTACTCGCTGCGTTTGTCGCTGCAGCTAAGGGATGACATGTTTATTGTTTGGCTTCAGATAACGCGCAGGTTATCGACTATTGCCTATTTTTAATATGTTTGTATATAAGTGGCATGTTCATGCTTGAACATACTGCCAGGGGCCTAAAATTTGTGGCTGGGAAATTTTAATTTTTTAGTATTTTAATTTTTGTCGCATGTTCATGTTTGAACATACTGCCAGGGGGCCCAAAATTTGTGTGTGCTCAGAACTGCCCTCCTGATGATTGTCCACTCGTCTCTGAAGCGGCTTCTGTATGGTTGATGAGAGTCCTGTCGTCTTCCCGAAGGTTCCTATCATCGTAGTCTTCCTTCATGCGGACCCTCCATTGCTACAAATTCTCATTTCTGAATTTGAGCAATTTTTTTTTTGTTGTCCTCTTTGGACTTTAGTTGTCCTATTTGGACTTAAAGTTGTCCGTTCCCTTTTAATTTTTGGGAATACGGATTTACCGGCACAATAGCACAAATCTGCTTTTGATTTGCGCCACATGTTCACGCTTGAACATACTGCCAGGGGGCCCAGAATTTGTGCGCGCTCTCCTGCTGATGGTCCAGTCATCTTTGAAGCGGCTTCTGCGTAGTTGATGAGAGTCGTCGTCATCCCGAAGGCTCCTGTCATCTTTGCCATCCTTCAACCTATTGGTTTGGGGATGAAGGCCCTCCATTGCTACAAATTCTCTTTTGTGAATTTGAGCAATTTTTGTTCGTTCCCCTTATTTGGGGATACGTTTCCACTGGCGATGCAATTCTCTTTTAGGAATTGATCGTCCGCTCCCCTTCTTTGGAGATGCGGATCTACCAGCTTTTACAAATTCTCTTATGGAATTTGTTTTTCCGTTCCTCTTTTTTGAGAATACGGATTTAACCAGCACTACAAATTCTCTTGTTTGAATTTGAGCAAATGTATAAATTATCTGCCTCTTACCTCTGGTGGGGGAGAACAGAAATATATTACATGTTTTATCTTAAGCTGAGGTTTTTATAAAAACTCACAGCATTAAGACGCTGGTTCCTTCTCTGTGTCTCTTACCACTGGTGGGGGAAAACAACAGAGAAGGCTCGAAGGACCAAAATGTTATTTGGCTGAGTCTTCTTGAGCCCGAAAATGGAACCCTGAACTCTTTGAGTTCAGATTGAACTCTGGTCCCTTTGGATTCCAAAATTGAACTCTTCTCTTTGTGAGAACAAAAATTGAACTGTTTATTTCCTTAAAAACCTAGTGCTTATATACCTTAAAAATACTTCCAGGCACTGGAAGGCTACAATTAATTCCATGCACACAAGTGCACAGATGTTTGTCAAGTGTCCCTTTTCGATCGCTAAGCCGTTCTCACGTCTCGCGTTACATTTTTATTACTCGCTGCGTTTGTCGCTGCAGCTAAGGGATGACATGTTTATTGTTTGGCTTCAGATAACGCGCAGGTTATCGACTATTGCCTATTTTTAATATGTTTGTATATAAGTGGCATGTTCATGCTTGAACAATATATGTATCTCAGATAAATACATATAAATGCCTAAATATATATATAAATAAATATCGTAGGCAATAACATATATATCATGTATACGATCTTGTCTGCTCAATACATTTGCTGGCGCCTTAAAAAAAAAATTCCATTTAATCAGTACTTGTTCCAATTTTTGATATATTCGCAAAAAAAAAAATGTTTTTCTTTGACGCTAAAGTACTATGGCTATCTTTACAATGGGACTGTAAAATGGAGGTATATATATATATAAGTATATATCTCAGTTTATCTATTTTAGATAGGGTTTGCTCTAGTTTCGCTCAACAGCTGCGACATGGTGACTGACATTGAACTTTCACAGTAAAGATTTAGCATGCAGCACTTGAAATGAGAAGCTAAAGAAAATATTTGTTGAGTTTATATTATATATAGAACTCATTTTTATCTGCTGCGAAATTCCATTTACATTTATTATTTACACATTTCATTTATTGCGCCTATTATGCAGCAAAAATAAAGATCAGAAAAATATATGCCAACATGCATAAATAAATTTGGCATATTGCGATTTCTTGATCAAGGCTGGTCTAATATATATGTGAAAGCATATACATATATTTATATATTTTGATATAATTTTGTATAACTTAAGACATGTCTAGTATATGTCATATATGTATGTATATATATTAGCTATAAATATATATAAAAGTCATTTATGTCTGCAGAAATACTGTAAATAAATATATATAAATATATTTATTATTTCAAAAATATATAAAATTATATATTTATTTAAAATTTTAATATTTTTATAAATAAATATACTATTATATGTGTGACATTTGTAAAACAGATTTTGAACAAAACTATTTCAGAATATTAAACAGAAATTTTCTAGATAATTAACTTTTATGGCTGTATACCCTAAGATTCAGTATTCACAATTGATGTTTAGCAATCAACTAAATATCTAGAAAATCAATTAAAGAAGATGCAAATTGCTGTTAGTTAGGGATTTGAAGAGTTCTAGGATGAAAACTTTCCATTTAGAATTCAAATTCCACACGCTTATGGGGGGTTGGGCGACATTTCGTCGGATACAGCTGTCAGTTGGTATCAAGGCTTAGCGTCAAGTGCTATTTATTAGTAGAGCATATACGCTAGTCATATTTCTTGGCTGGCTTATGGCAAACGGAACCCATAAAGTAGCTGGGTGTTACCTGAAGTTGACAGATGCCAAGGCATGCGGAAGTCATGCGGGTCGTACAAAATTTTACAAATTAAAACTTTTCTTTCTTCTTTGCTTCTTGGGGGTGAGGGTCGTTGTGTCTACTGACAAGATACATCAATGTGCAGTTAACTCACTCTGTGTGTGTGACACAGTGGCCGTCATAAATTAGTGGCTGCTGTGGGTGCACGCGTGTCAAATCGAACGGTGAAAACGATTAAAGCCAAATGCGTGCTACTCAAAGATACTAATATACAGATACAGATACAGCTACAGTTGCAGATACAGATACAGATATGTAAGCATATATTTAGCGGCATGCTTGGCTACACATGCACAGAGATACAACTGAGTGTGTGTGTGTGTGTGTATGTGTATGTGTGTCAGTGTGTGCTCCCACTTTATAAACAAAACAAACAACGATCTAAATATATACGAAATCGGCGATTGCTCAACTAATTTGCTGTTGCTCGCTTCGCTCGTTGTTTGTAGTTGATGTTGCCTATGCCTTTCATTATTCCCCCTCTCCGCCATTTCTTTTTATTTGTTTAAAACTCGATCTTACCGCTCTTTCCAACACTGGGCGCGCCAATAACTGCGATTTTCAATTCTGTCAGCGTAGACTTTTTACGCCGTATACCGCGCGTCGTCATCTCCGTATGTTGAAATAGCCCAGTTTACCGTATTCACTTTGAATATATATATTGATGCGAATCTATCTATCTATCTATCTATATATATTTCTTTTTCTTCTTTTGTATTTTTGTTATTTTGTTTTTGGCCAATACGCCAATTGCTATATATCCGTTCCGTTGTCTGTTTTCACGTTGAAAAATTATGCGAATATCACAACAAGCGCCAAGAATTGGCTTTAAATTACATTTAAGGTCTAGAAATGTAGTTTCTCTTAATTGTTGTTATTTTCTTCTTCTTTTTTTTGTGGTAATTAGCTAAGGGGAGTGTTTGGTCTGCTCTTAGATCAAAATTGAATTTATCAAAATTGAATTTAATATTTTCTCTAAATTATGAAATGCACGTTGCACTGTTCCATGTCTTCAACTATATACAAAAATAATATATATTAAGAAGATTCCTTGATTTATTTATTTATTTAGTTTGGAAATCCGTAAGTTTCAGCTGATCTGCTGAAAATGTCTTTTATACTTGTTGCTTGCTTTCTTTTTGTTTCTTTTGAATTTGCCCGCAAAGTCATGCGATTTGTACGACTAACGAATTTGTACTAAAATAAAAATCTGTGCTACGCCGGAACCGAACAGCGCACACGGATCCGAACAAGATCGCCAAACATACGAGAGAATCGGGCAGCTTTTTCTTCATGCTTTTTTTCGTTTTCTTTCTTTTTTTTTTGCGAACGAGCATTTCCAAACCAAAAATAGCTGCTCCATAGAGTACCATGCGCTTGGACAGCCTAATCGACCACAGGCAACCAGCAATGGGTTAAAGTTTACTCTTTACTAAAGTCAAAGGCGAATCGCATGCCTACATAATAGCTGCCTGCTGCACTCATGCTGATTGATCCGATCATTAGATCAGAGAAGTTGCCTCATTTTCGATTATCTTCTCTCTCTCTGGCATAGAGATAGTGAGAGTGAGAGTGAGAGAGAGGGCCAGCGATGTGCTGAGTGCCAGTAAAAGTCATCCTAAATTAAATTTAATTAGTATAGCTCCATCTGGCAAAACAGCTGTTTGAAAGGCAAATGTTTTTTTGTGATCATTGATGAGTGGAATAGAAAGTCTTGCGGGACTTTTTAGAGAACGAAGATGTTATTCTTACATCAAAGTTTTTTTCTAGGAATTTATGAATTTTAAAACAAAAATTTTTTTAATAATAAAAAGATTTCGTTTATTAAACATATCTAAGCTCTCTCTATCTCTCTATCAGTCAAAATCTATTTTATTCTATGAATACACCTAGTATATTAGCAGGATAGAAGATGTATTATTTAAAATATATTCTCAATAAGCTTTATAGATGGATTAGTTATCTGTTATCTATGTTTTAATTAAACTTTTAGAGTGCAGAGTCTGCTTCATCTATGCTACATATTGCCCCATTAAACATCAATATCTTCACATGCTCAAGCGTTCATTAATATTTTACGAAAAATATTTACTTAAACATTATTTTAACTAAAATTCTGAATAGTGCAAACAGGAAAATTCCCACCACATACACATTATCAGTAAACAATGTTTATTGAGAAACATTTGAAATGTCTTTTAGTTATGCATTCTACTTAATTAGGGAAATTGCGTTTGGGGCATATCAATCATATGCGTCTATGTGCTCAATGTATACACATATGTATGCATCAAAAACACCCTCGCGCACGTGGATAACTGTTTACTGTTTATATAGGGCAGACGACGCGTCGTCCTGCGGGGGTGTGTCTGACTGTAGTCTGCGTGTCTACGTGTCTGCAGCTAAGGGTTGAAATACGAGACACAAAAATTTGGTCAACACATTTCGCTTGCCGGAAAATCTTTGCACTTGCCATGCCTTCCGACTGACAGCTGAAATTTTAACTGCTCTCCGAGCACAGCTGTGGTTGAAAGTGCCTTGCGGCATATGTAAATGATTTTATTTGTATTTGATAGGGTATTTTTCTGTAAAGAAAGTTGGCTTTATTCTTATCAGTAAATGGGCGTGAGACTGTTTACTTGAAGATATGATGACTTGAGTGATTGTTATTCAGATATAATCAAAGGCATAAAGTGTTCAATTCTGCATGTCTGCATGCTATATGTGAATTGGAGTCTTTTCAGTATAATCCTAATAAAATATGGTAAGCAAAAGAAGAATATTTGCCAGGGTATTTCAACTGTGACCAAGCGCAAACAACTTTGCACATACATATACATACGTGTATATGTATAACAACGACTAGGATCATCTTATAAAATGATTTACTATGCATAGACACGCACGGCGAATTCAGAGCACCCTAAAAGCATGCAATGCTTTGGCATGGCTTATCAAACGGTCAATGCTACGCCGCAAAGTCTGCTAAAGAATTTTTGCGCTCTCTCGTTCAAAACACTTTCGCTCTCTTATACAATTGCAATGCATAACAGAATCTATAGAATTGAACATGCTGCTTGCTGCTTGGTCTTCTACTGAAAGTTGTTGTTGTTGGTGGTGGTGGTGTTGGTGGTGCTGCCGCTGCCCAGTGACAATTCGCTTGCTTCTGCTTGGCTGCTCGAGCGCTTCGTTGTTTAGTTTTCACTCGAACGGCGAAGCGTTGGCAACGCACGCGGAACGCGCACGTCTATAAAAAAAGAGGCGAACGTTTTGGCTTCAGCTGCCGCCAAAATAACAAAAACAAAACCGAAAAATGTAATGAAAAAAAAAATATATATAAATATATATGTATATAAAAGAAACGTATTTTTGAAAACGCCGCGCGAGCTTTTCGCTGTTGTTGTTGTTTCTGTTTTTATAGTTTTTCTGTGTTTGATTTTGGCCAATTGTTTTTGGTTTTTCGAAATTTATTTTTGTAGCTTTAACGTATATCAAAATACTGTGCAGTGTTTTTGGTTTTAATAGCCGCTGTTGTTGTTGTTTATAGTTTTCCCTGCCTTTGCGTCTACTGCTTGGTGTTGAATTCAAAAATTAAAAAATATATGAAAAAAAAAGAAAAAAAAAAACTTTTAAATTGTATTTGAATACGCAGTTCTTGCGACATTTGTGAAGCAGTGCGTGATTTTCAGCAGTTTGTGCTCATCAAATGAATATCGAATGCGAAACTTAATGCCATAAACAATTTCGAATTTAATTTTTAAATTTCATTTAGCATATAATTGTTTAAAGTAAACAAATTGCTGCTGCCACTGCTGCATATGGTGTCAAGAATTTTCTTAAATTTACCGGATGCAAAAAAATTTCATTGGAAACGGATATATGAAGCTTTATTTCAGCTAACAAAATATTTGGAAAATTCATTTTAAAAAAATGCTTAAAATAAGTATAATATACGTTGATACCCTGTAAACTTGTATATGATAGACAGTTGATTTTATCAGCTGCTGCACAACTTTCCATAGACCCGAGCTCTAGCGTAAAGCTTCTTATAAGTTATATGATCTTTCAACTACCTAATCTATGAGATTGGCCTCTCCTATAGCATATTCGAACGGTACATATGCATATATATTTATGAATATATATTTATCACATTGAGTCACAATCAAACCCACTCAAATATTGTGATGTCATTTTTTTGTTGGCTGTGTTCATTTTTTTTTTTTTTTGAAATCAAATCAAGAGCATAAACTGTGGCCAAACGGCAACTTAGGTAGAAGTCGAACGGAAACATTTCAAAAGCCCAAAAAGAAATACAGTCCACGAAACCCGTTTTTGTCGAGGACACGCACATGGCAAGGGCGAAGGGGAGGGCCGTAGGGAAGTGTGCTGAGGTGGAGCGTCAAGGATATACGATGTAGGAGTCAAACACAGCTGAAAAGTAAAACAAAGCAAAAGACATGAAAATGAAGTCATCAGCTTCATTTAGAGCAACCAAACTAGTTGCGAGCGATGCAGTCAAGCAGGCACGACGGACAGATACCCTATAAAGAGTAGATGTTGTCTATTAATGCATATATAACTACTTGTTTAACTTGAAACTGGAATTTATGATAAATTTCTGGATTTATAGAAAAAAAAGTGTATGAACGACTAGCAGATACTCTATAAATATATGAAAATAACATGACATCAACATGATAATTGCAAAATATTAAAAAAATCTAAGTGAACGCATAGGATATAACCATATGAATATTATAAATATTATATATATTTCAATCAATTCCATGATCATTGAGAAATTGTGATAAAAATATGCAAAATATATTCAAATTTAGTTGAAAGGTTAGATTTAGATTATATAACTTTGAGCTGAACAAGCTTTACTTATCTTTCTTCAATTCCAGCTAGCTCTTTCAACAGTAGCGCTAAGCCATAGGGCATAAAAATCAATGAAAACTATATAAATATACATATACACACACATATAGTCTATGTATACATGTATATGTGGTACACATAAACCTATATCTACTCTTAGTTAAGTGCTTTTTACAACTCTGTTGGTTGTACGCAATGAAAAGTGCAATTTGTGTGGCGACCGACCGGCGCCAGAGCCATGGGAAAATTTTTTAATGCATCTCCTCCCCTCAGACCGTCGGTCTTTTACAATCGGGTGCAATGTGCACCCCCTTCGGCGCATTGCTGTTGCTATTTTCAACATTTTCCTCACCATTTGCCTGCGTAATTAAATTAACCAAAACGAAACTCAATTGACGCAAGGATAATGCCAGTCGGGCTGGCGTAGAGGGTTGTAGGCGGCTGTAGTAGCAGCAGGTGGGAGTGAAAGAAGTGGAAATATAGTGTAACCTTGGCAACTAATTGCGGGCTAGCGCTCGGGGAAGCATTAAAAGCTGCGTGTGTCACAGCCGGCAGCAGTAAATGTTCGGGACAAAAGTTACACATGGCCCGCAAGGACAATCAATTTTGATACCCTATAATCATAAATTATAGCAGTTTGTATGTTGTCTACTATTAGGAAAGAGGGAATTAATCAATGGATTATATATTATATATTAAACTTCAACTGTCATAGAATTAGTTGATAGCTGTCCTTTAGTCTTAACGATCTCTGCTGGGAGCTTTCAAAATCACATTTCTATTTCAATTTAATCTTCAGTTTTAAGCTATAGGGCATCCCATGGTCGTATACCTGTGATTACATCACTGTTATTTGATTTTTATAGCATTTTTATATTGCGCCGATGACGTCGACGTTGCCATCATCATCATCATCATCAAATGTTTGCACGCTACAGTTGCTTAGTGGAGGCCAAGCTCTGTGTACCCCTCCTAACTGACATAAATGCAGAATGCAAATGGGTTTCTAGGTCTTACGAATTGAAGAATGAAGTCACAATTTGTGGGAAAATGGGACAAGACAATGGAAGGGTTGTTGCACCGAAGAGGACTATTCTTTGACTTTTATACTTTGGCTAAGGAGTTAGAATCCTGAATAGCCTTTCAGAAAATGATTTATTTTGTTTTAATTGCAGATTGTATTCGGGTTACTTTAAGCTACTCAAATAACTTTTGTTCTTTTTCTTTTTCTTTTAATAAAATTCTGACATAGGTGGCAACAAATGGCATTATTTAAGATAGAAATTGGTTGCAATCATTTCAACCCTTCACTCAAACCCAAAAATTCTTATACATAAGGCGTGCCCGTAAATAAATAAAATAAAATCTACGCAGCAAACGTCTAGAATTATTTCGCTAGGTATTCTAACAATCAACAATAGGCATAGAAAAAACCACCCCTCAGTGCCAAAAACCACCCTAACGCACAACAACCACCCTCAAGATCGTGTTCTAAGACACCTTAGAAAATGTGTGTATACACGCATATTATATATCTACTTCTATATAAATAATTCTTAAAGCAAGCTTGAACTTGAATTCGCAGTGAGCTGGTGGAAAGATCTCAAAAACCTGACAAACAACTTCGAGGCACAGACAGCACACATACAGTAGACAATTCTAACAATGGAGCCAGCCTATCGATGTGGGGGGCGTGGCGGCAGCCGCGGCTTCGCGAAGCTCAGACAATGTATAAAAAAAAGAAGCAAATTAAAAATAAAAGACCAAATACAAAAATAAAAAAAAAATATAATAATGGAATTTAAATCACAAAGAGACGAGCGAAACGCAAAGCGTTGGAGTGTATCCGCTACATATGACATCATTCCGAGTCCCATTAATGAACTAATCCAAACGAGCAACCTCTTTTTTTTTTTGCTTTGTTTTTGTTTTTTGGTTTAAGTAGGCCCAGTCCAATTATGTCAGCTGTATAGAGTATATTTTCTGATCTTGTTTTGCATCAGATTTACTTATAATTGCCCAGCCGAAAGACATAATTATTATGAACTCTCGTCTCTTTTTCGTACATCTGTTTTCACCGAGTATGCTACACACATGTTTGCCTCCTTATGGATTTATGTGGCATTATATGTATATGTTAATAGCTTCCAAACAAAATCCAATGTGGTATAGCAACAAAATAAATGTCTTATGGCTTAAGTAGTGCCCGTGTGTGCCTCGCATATTTAAGCATGCCTGTAAAGCAGCGACGTTTCTTATCTTGAACTGCGATCTGTATCCGATTTGTGGAAAGAACTTATAAATTGTATATAACGAAATTTGTTGCTAATTTCTTCTACGAATTTCGTACTACGATGATCTTCATTCATATAAAAGAATTGTATATTAGTTTAAAGTTTCTAATATAAAGATATTGGAGTTAAACTTCAAATTATACAGATTTATAACAGCCTTATATCTCTTGACAGAGATGCCAGATTGATTATTGACATACCGGGCTTAAGCTTCTATTTAAAAAGATTTTTGCTATGATTCCGCATATTAATACTGTATCAATTATAAGAAAAGATCATTCCCTTTCTCTTCTTTTCCGATAATCTTTCTTTTTCTACAGTTCTTTCTTTTCTTTTCCATTAAGTTTGAATCACTTGACGTTAAACAAACAAAATTTTCATGACATATTCCAATTTTACCTTTTCCAAGAATTCCACATAAATATTTGCTTTTATTTCTTACAAAATCTGTACGAGTCAAAACTAGCTGCTGGATTACTTCATATTTCACGATGCTAAACATAGCCAATGTGTGCGCATACATAATTCGGTCACTGTTTTTTCTTTTTCTCCTCTTTTTTATTTCATGCTTGTAATACATAATTTTTGCCAAAGAATTTGATGACTCAGAGTTCGAGCACAAATTTTGCTGCTGCTGTCACAGAGACAAACGGCAAGAGCTAAAAAGTATCTCGCAATGACGAAGCATCTCATTCACTCTCTCTGTATCTCTTTGTATAACTAGGGCAAACTTTTGCGCATTCTGTTTTGATTCTATGCCTTCGAGGACTGTCAAGTATCAAATTGTCTGCCCTGGCAGTTAAATTGCTGTCGAATTCAATGCCAGGCTGTCCGAATGTCCATAGTTAATGTGCCAGACAAATCGCAGCAACAATCGCATCTTCAGTTGAAGTTCGCGTCAAGCGCAGCGCTGCCAACTCTTGTGAATTATTGAGAGCATGGGCAATGGTTAAGTTGAAGCTGAAGCTGTGCGCCAGTCGACAGTTTCCTGTTTATTTGGCGCTGAGTGACAGTCCATGTCAAAGCCAAGTTGTAGATACAAATGTATCTTTGTATCTCTTGTTGTTCTTTTTTGTAGTGAGTCAAGCCTGCTTTTGTGTTCTTCAAGCTTAAGATTGGCGCACTTAGGGGCCGGTTATGCCAATTGCATTTGTCTGCGCGCTGTTGCTGTTGCTCTCATAGCTGTTGTTGTTGCATTCAAGTTTTAAGGCACGGCGTGACTTGGCTAAAAGGCAGCCAAACGTTGGCTCTTGATCGTGTCACTGCCAACGCAAACTTGGCCTCAAGTCTTGACTTTGATTTCTATTCGTCTCTGTCAGAGTCTCTCTCTCTCTCTCTCTCTAACTGTATGTGTATGTTTGGTTAGTTTTTATGGCATCAATTGCTCATTGATTGTTTCTCTTTTAGGCTATAGGCCTATTAACAAAATGTGCCTAATTAACTGGGCAATTGAACAATTACAATTCAATCAATAACATTGCCAAAGAGTCGATATGCATTTGGTGCTATGCTCAATAGAAAGCTGTAATAGGCTTCTACTCGCTCTGAATGCACTTTCGACACGTTCCAATTGCATTCCATACGGAGGCGAATCGAGCGAGCTTATATGCTAATTTCATATATAATATATATATAGTATATATGAATGAGTGATATCATAACTGTGAGCTCATAGCAGGTGTTACTTGGCAAATATATGCATAGAGTACAAAGCTTGTTTTTACAGTTTCATTGATCAGTTTTTATGATATCTTCAAATATTTGCGCAATTGAAATTAATTTTAATGAATTAAGCAATATATTTGGCATTGTAAATAGGTTTATGATCGCGGCTCTTAATTGCCAAAAAAAAATATATATATCGAATGAACAAAAAATGTATTTTCTTAATTTGTATAAATTTATGCTTAGAAATTCCTGACTGACTGATCACAATTGAGAGCTTAAATATTCATTAGTTCCATCTTATACTGTTGTCTCACCATTCTTATACTGATCTATCTTATATTTATTAGCTTGTCTGATACCGAACTCTCAGATCTCTTTCTGAATCGATTTATTCTTATACTGTTCCATCAATCATTTTTCTTATACTGGTCTATCTTATATTATCCGATACCACTCTTATACTTATAGCCTTGATACTATCTTCATTTTGTATGCCTCTATCAGTATTTTAATATATAAACAATTGTTAGACTATATAGTCTAGATCACTCTCGTTATTTATATTTATATATAAATATATATAGATCAGTCTACTTCACACCACCTCCCGCGCGACCTCATCTCACACAAATATTGCGTCAAATGTGAGGCGACGCGCGTCGGAGACAGTCAAAAACGAAGCCCATGATGTCATCGACACATTGGTCCACATACATATGGGGCGCACTGTGGCTGTGTGTCGTCGTCGTCGTCGTCGTCTGTGGGGTCATGCCATCAGCAAATTGAGGTCGAAATAAATTTTCGGACTGTTTAATGGCGCTGCCCACTGACCAAAATGTAAATGTCTAAATAAAAGCATTTGTTGCAATCGCTTTTAACTGTTTTTTTTTTTTGTTGTTGTTGCCATTTTTCTATAAACTATAAACAAAATCTGTTGAATAGAAGTGCAACAGGTGGCAGTATCTTGTATATTATATATATATATACTTGCCAATTGAATTGTTTTCTTTATTGATTTACCAAATATTTATTTATATCTAAAAAGCTGTTGCCACATTGTTCGGCACCCCCTCAAATAAAAGATCTGTTTCTCTATGTACTACATATATACATATATAAAAAGAAAACTATTTTCTATTTTCGACTGTGACAATTCTTTAGGAATTTTGCTATGTGGAAACATTTATAAAATTTACAACCCGTTTGCGTGGCACCGCCCCAAAAAGAAGAAGAAAAAAAAAAATAGCTTTATCCATATGCACTTGCCCAGCTACTATTGTGACCCAATTTCTTTGTTGGGTCATTTCTTCTAATTAATTAGCCGGCAACAACACAGCAATAGAACACAACACGAACCACCCTCAGCTATGCACTATAGGTGGGAAACAGGCGTGGTGCAGCAGGAGCTGCCTGGCTGGCGGGGGAGGGGGGAGTGGCACAACAAATGTTTGGCTGGGATTGCGTGCGAACTCCCAAGGGCCGTGGGCTATACAACACATAACTTAGGCAAATGCTTTTTTTTTAGTGTGCAATGTTATTCTAAATAGCTATACTTGCTTGCAGAGTGCAAGAGGGTGTATGGGTTTTTGTGATAAACTTGTTTAATGGATATGTTCTCAATAAAACTATCAGATACAGCGATCAGCTAACTATTTTAACGGCCAGAAAGGAAAGTAATTATTACAGATTACAAGCTAATCCAGAAATTTGAGTTTATATACTAGATATTATCTAAGTCTCCAGTTCCAATCTTTAGCTTGTTTAATCTGTCAGTAAACAAAATGTTATTCATGAGATACAAGTGTGAGGTCAGTACAAAATAACTATCTGATCCAGAAGTTTGATTATTATTTATATTATCTTAGTCTCAAGTTACAATCTTTATCTTTCCTAATCTATTATTGAATAACAAGCATTATGCAGTCGACTACAATCAAAGACCAAATTCCTTTAGGGTTTTAGAATATATTCAAGCTAGCAAATGCTTTCAATTTGTATGTCGTATGGGCGTGTGTTTGGGGTGTGTAAGCGTAAATATTTTCGAGTATATGGATACTTGTTTTATAAAAGCCAATGTCAAAAGCTTATAAAACTTGTCAACGGCTTTGAAAGGCCGATGAATCATAAATCCTACTTATAACTCATTTGCTTACATAGGCAAATGCTAATAAATTTTATTGAATACGAGAATCATTCATAAATATTAACGGAAATGAGCTTCATAAACTTATCGATGCGGTAGGTGTAGGTAGAGTCATATTTATCCAGTCACTAACTATTTCTCACCTTTGGCGGGTCGTTTGATTTTGTAGGTCGTTGATTCAATAAAATACCTGCATGCTACGTGCTGAATAGGTAAACAAATGCTGCCTCCAATTGGACACCAATTCAGCGTATCACAAATATATATACTATATATATATATTTATAGTATATTATGACACGTTTATCGTGTATCGCATACAAATTCAAATCGAAAGATATATGTATATCGATATTGCGTAATTCCAAATTACATTTGGCATTAGCCGGCGGCAGCTGTTCTATCTATTTGTTTTTTTCGACTGTTGCCTTGAGGCGTGACAGCGCCCATTTAAATGTCAAAGTTGCCGCCAAAATGCCAGACGAACTACGCTCCAAAAACAACAATACACAGAATCGAATATATAAACAAATTCGGAATCAAACAGAACAAATCAAAGTACAATTCGATTGTTTGTTTAGCATAAAATTAACTTTTAATTCAATTTTAATTTACGCTGGCGCGGACTTGAAAGAAATATGCGTTGGAATGCTAAATTTTAAGTAACTACAAATACCCTGTAAGGGAAGCAACTAGTATTGAATCAATCGATGACTGCTTTGACTGCTAGAAGTCATTGGAATAGGAGTGTAAGGTAAGGGTAGAAGCAGAAAGAGTAGTAGCAGTATAAGTAAGAGCAAGGTAGAGGGAGAGAAAGTGAGAGTGAGAGTGAGGGAGAGAGTGCGACAGAGAGAAAGAGGTGAGAGATGAGAGTAGAAATTATATTTGGAGATTGAGGAAGTAGGAGTAATTGGTGTAAGAGTAGGAAATGTAGGAGTTTGGAATTAGAGTAGGAATAGGAGTATGAACTCTAGTAGGAGTAGAAAGGAAAAAAGCTTGACAGTTAGTAGGAGTAAGAATAGATGAAGAACTACATTTCAAATTAGGAGTAGAGGTAGAGCATTGAGTAGGGCCAACAGTAGGAGCTGAATACAGACAGTCAAAGTAGTGGAAATACTAACGTGAGTAAAGTAGGAGTAGGAGTAAGTGCTGAAGCATGAATAGAGTCAAACTTATAGAGGGAAGCAGGAAAAGCAGATCGAGTAGGAGTAAGATTACAAGTAAGCAGAAGTGGGCGTATTGATAGGACTACTATTAATGGAAATAGCAAGTAAATAAGTAATACAACATCACTGGCAACAGGGACTTTTCAACTTTTCGAAATCAACTATGAATTGCCATTCAACATACACAATATATATATACATTTTAAGCACTTTGAAAAGCAAATTTATTAGATCTATAGAAATTTCGATTAAAGTTAAATCACAAGATTTCGACTCAAATGAAGCATAAATCTGTGAGATAGACGCTAATGTCGTCTATTGTTAGATCTCTCTTATGTGGGCTTAACTATAACAAATTGAAGTATTAAATATGTAAGGTGGATGTGATGAAAAACTTTTCAGCTATTGAGTAGACAGCACACAACTACTTTCAATACAAAGTTTGATAGATAGGGGCGTAACGTCCATATAATCGAACTATGGCGATTTGCTATGCTTATTAAAGCAAGCTGCACAGTGGGATCAGCTTCAACATTTCATTCATTCATTAAATATTTCGAATTGAATGGCAGTTGCATTGCATTGAATTTTTTGAGAGTTTGTTCCATTGATTTCCGTTGACACGTTACGCATAATTAAACGCTGTCTGGAGGCAAGCCCCAAAAACAACAAACAATTTTAGAGAGACAAAAAACAAGCAATTGACCCACATAGCGAATGAGGAGGCGAGAGACAAACAACAACAACAACAACAACAACAGTAATAATAATAAACGTTGCAACTGCAATTACGAAGCTACCCACAGAGGTGCGAAAAAGACGTTTGGCAATCGACAAAACTCGCAGCTTGCAAAAGAATCTATTTGAACAGAGTCTTAATGAGTTGGGGGAGAGAGAGAGAGGCGACGGCGGTTAACGTCTAATTGAGCTTTGCCTTTTGAACCTATCTCATAATCAAATTTCTATTTTCGTTTGGGCTTGCCTAATTATGAGCGAGCAGCGCGAACTGAGCTTAGATTTGCCGTTGTTGTGTTTTTCTCTGTGCGTCGTGTGCGTGTGCAATGCGTCATCATCATGTTGATTCAGTTTGTAGATTAATATTTTTCTTTTGTTTCACTGTTTTTATTAGGTTTTTTGTGTTTTGTAGGCGCCAGCGACATTTTAATAGTCGTCTATTGTTGGCTTAGCTTTGACATTATTTGTTTTTGTTTACATGTAAAAATAGGCAAATAAAAGCTTGATTTTGTTAGGTTAACCGGCAACTGTGATACCTATCAAATTATACATAATTTATTTTAGATACTATTTGTAATGCATATTAGATTTGTGATTAGTTAGTTGTTTACTTCATGTATGATTTTTAGTTAAATAAAATTTGACCTAGCAAGAAATATATGTATCTCAATGAAAATTTAATTCATTATATATACCTGGAACTATTAAATATATATAAATATCTGTAATGAGCAGCAGTAGGCGTGACTATCTCTATAATAGCATAAATGTTATTTTTTTTTTTATCATTTAACATAAGCTGAATTAAGCTGGACAGGTCTGTCAGTTCGTTCTTATGAGATATAGATTCAGAAAATATATTTAATACAATCAATTTCTGTTCTCTTGTTAAGTTGAAACAGTTTTGCTTCTCTCTGTCTCTTGATCTCTCTCACTTGATCTTCAATTACCTTTACTGTGCTTATATTTAGCTAGTATAACAACAGACATATATATATATATATATATATATATATATATATATATATATATATATTTCTCTCTTATATACATTTGAATTATGTGTTTCTTCAAATATTTATGTTTAACATTTTTATAAAATACTTTAAACTCTTAAACACTCATAATTCTTTAAAATATTTCTGTTTGAAAATGTTTATTTTGCTTAGCTGCTGCAGCTCTTCTATACTCTTCAACTCTGCTGTTTACATAGATTGTTCAGTTTGTAGTTAAGCAGTGCATCTATTCTTCACACATTATTGATTAGCTCGCGTCAAGGCATTACATTTGCAGTCCATAAATTCTACTTGGGTTAAACAACTTGTAAGAGCTATGGCCTTCAAATGGTCTTCGTATTGTTGTTTTAGCTTTTGATTTTGAGAGATCGTTTTTTAAATTTACTTTACGTAAAGTTTTGTTTTGAAATGTTACAGATGCTTGGCGTTAGCGTACAAGCGCGCGCCCATCTGCCCGGCCCTCGTTATCGGCTATGACTCTGGGGGCGTAATCCAAACGCTGACTTTTCCACTTTTCGGCCGGCTGCTCGCTCGGTTAGGCGGACGGTCGGTCGGTGGTGATGTAATTACTGGCTGACAACTTTAACAACCGGTTTAAGCAATGTCCAACCGCCTGTTAAACACAATGCATAAACATTTGTACTATTCGTAAAGTTACAAATCTTGTTTGAGTTCTGCGCATTTGCATGCCAGCAGCAGCAGCAGAAGCAGCAACAGCTGTAAATGAAAATTTTTTTTTAATACCCTATAACATTTTGTTTATTATGTGATTGACAAAAGATTTCTTGGAATAACATTTAAGGCTAAAAGGCTTTAGTTTTTTTTCTACTTTATGATCTTCTTTATGAAAAACTTCTCTTTGTAAGATAATACCCCCGAATCTTATTTTACAGGGTATGCTGAGCGGCACAGCTGACTTAGCTTAGCTCACTTTCCATTTCCTCCATACTGATATTCATATTGTCAAAGCACAAAGAATCAAGAATGTTTCACTTAAGAGCTGCTGCAAATTGCATTCATATCAACTACAATGCAGACGCTTTCTGCGTGGGTGCCGTCCATCCATCCAACCATTCATTTATCCATCCATCCAGCAATCTCATTCTCTGCATTTCAACAGCATCCTCAGGCTCGTATGAATTATGTGATTACAAAGCAATTTGTTGGGTTTAATGCACTGTGCGGGATTACTTAGTGACTGCATTAAGCCCCATCCTAATTTCTCTGCTTTTGTTTTGCTGCAAATGCTTATCACGTTGTCAGCAACAGCAGCAACAACTATTTTACACTTTGCCAATGATTAAAGCGATAACATTGACAATTACGTTGACAGTTAATTTAAATTTATGTCTAGGGCAGCGCAGCCGCATGCATATATTATATTCTAATTGTTGTTGCAGCCAAATGATCAGCGCTATTTTACGCTAGCATACTCTCTCTAGGGGTATATGAATTTTAGCTATTATTATTATTATTTTTTTTTTGTCCATTTATTATTTTATTTTTTTTACAATATATGCTCATATAATTCTTATGATTTAAAGTTTAAATATACAACAGAAAAATAATTGGAGCTGAGAGTAAATTATATAAATATATATCTAACTCAAATATAAGTATTAATTGCTATAATATATTTAATATACATAAATAATATATTTTAATTTTTATTATATATATTTTTTTTTACATATTTTTTTTATAGAGCACTTTAAGTTTTTGTATTTTGTAGCAAGTTTTTTTTTTCGTATTTGTAACATGTTATTATTGGCAATATTTTATTTCAATTCAGCGGTGCGAATTAATGTTGCTCTGCCCTAACGCCTATTGACACTTGTTTATTTTTTGACACCCCGTTAGCATTGTTTATAGAAATGTTTACATGTATACACATATGTGTATATATGCTTACATACATGTATCACATTGTTGTTAAGTACTTCAATCGATGCCATGTGCGCTGGGAAACTAGCACAATATTCAATTGATAGCGTTGATTAGCATTTTGAATTGTTGTCTTCATAGACATGGGGGTACTCCACAATTAGAAATTATAGATGAATTTTTTACTGAATAGTATATTTATGCAGTCGTCTATTTTTGTGTATTTTTCTGTTTATATATCAACTGTAGCTGCGGTTGCATTTGGCAACATTGACACTTTGCTTAACCGCAAGACAAGCTGTTGCTGCCTCAACTGAGAGCCAAACGACATTATGTTAAACGTTTTCAGTCTCTGTTCACGAGGAAATATTAACAATTACTTTGCTGCCTATTAAACTTATTTGTTTGTTTTACTCTGTTTACAGACAAACATTAAACGAAAGGAATAAATAGATTTTCCATTTACAATGGGCTTCAAAAGCGGAAGCAGTCCGCGCATCAACAAAACGTTGATATCGCTGAAGCTCGTCGTTTTTCTCATCATAAGCGGTAAGTGTGAGAGAAAGTTGACAATTAAGTATATAAGTAATTATGTTACTAATATTCTACTCTTACTTTTGCAGGTCTCACAGCTCTGCACATTTTGCATGCCACGAAACCGTTGCTGTTGGGTCTGAACTTCTCGGAGTATCGCACAATCACAATTACAGCGGCTTTCGTATCGATATTGGGTCCACTGATAGCCGGTCCTTGGGCTGATCGTTTGGCTGCACGTAATCCCAATGGATTTGGACGTACGCTGCGACGCCTGACGGCTGTATTTCTGCTGCTGACAGCTCTGATCTATGCTCTGCTTTTCTTCGTACCGGAAGTGGCCCGTGAACCGGCCGTTGAGCCGGATGTGAACTTTGGCTGCGATGCCAATGGTGCCTACATTTTCCAGAAACTCTGCAGCAACGGCACCTGCCACAACTGGGAGCATAAGAAGGGCAGCGTCAAGCTGACCCACTGCACCTACAGTTGCCTGAATCCCAACTACCATGAGAACATGTATCAGTTCTGGCTAGGCGAATTGCCGACAGCAGCGCCGTCCACGGAGCAGAGTTCCGAATTCGATTATGATCAGGATGATCAGGCGAGCGCCACAACGGAAAAGTATAGACCAAGACGTGACATAAACATTGCAGATTTGGCTGCTGATAGCGCGGGCATAGAACAGATTAGCTCTGAGGTCGTACGCGTCAAGCGACAAGTGAAGAGCACACCAAAGAAGGTCTATGTGGAGCCTCCGCATATATGTATTACCGAGCGCAATGAACAAGGCGAGAATATTGTGAAGAACTGTCATGTGTATACCCAGGATACGCCCAATATTGTGGTGCATGCGGATATGGGTGCTGCCATAGCGGAGCCAATGACAAATGATACCATCGGCTGGTGTCAATATCCATTGGGTGAGTTGGAGAGGGAGAGCGAGAGGGAGAAGCGGAGAGAAAGGATAGAAAAAATAGACAGAAGAGAAAGTAGATACGATAGAAAGGAGAGCACTGAGAGAGAGAAGATAGCTATATACATAGATTTTTATATATTCTATTGTAGAGACGTAGAGAAAGCCGATATTCCTTTGCATTCTTATTTTTATATATTCTATGATTCTTTAGGATATTATTTCATACTAAATTCTATTTTATAATATATTTAACATTATCTTAATCAATCTTTCTTTCCTTGACAGAGGGCATTCAGTGCAACATACCGCCACAGCAGGTGAAATATATGAAAGACTTGACAAATGGCTCCGAATGCAAACCGATTATCGAATGCATGATTGTGGATGCTTATGACGGAGAGGACAGTGTGCTAGCTGACAGTGAATGCATTACGGTAAGCAGAGAGACTTACATCAAGTTTACAACAATATAAACTCTATCTTGTTTATAGACAACTGGCAATGTGGATGATACGTTGATTAGTTATCTGGTTATTCGTCTGCTTGGCGATGTCTTTGCCATGGCTGCACTGACACTGCTCAATACGGCAATCGTGATTGCAGTTCGTGAAACATCGGAGGGACGCGGCGAGGTGTGTCGTCAGTATGTCTGGGGTGCTATTGGCTATGTGATACTCTTCTCACCACTGGATTTGCTCTTCAAAGAGCATCAACCCAATCATGATGCCGCTCTGGCTGCCCTGATTATCTTGATCATTTGCTTTGTGCTCGGCGCTGTGGTGCTACTGTGTGCCTCTCAAATGCCACTGAGTCCACCCGAATGGTGGTGGCACACGAAGACTGGCATGCTGGTGGTGCCCATGTCGGCTATACGTCGCTACAGTCCAGAAATTGTGGTGCTCACACTGGTGACCATTCTCTTCGGCACCTTCTGGAGCAGCATACATAGTTTTCTCTTCTGGACCTTTACGGATGTCAATGCCATTTGCTATTCGGGCATTATTTTGATCTTGGTGTTGTTCTTCAATGTGGACAAGTTTATCGAGTATTGTGGACATTCGAATATCTTTATTGCCGGCTTTGCCATCTTTGTCATTCGTTTCACGGCTCTCAGTGATGCACAGACCAATTGGCTAACAGTCATCATGGAGAGCATTGAGCCCGCTGTCCTTGGCCTAATCTGGATTACGATTATACTATATATGCGACACGCTATGCCACGCAAGCTAACTGCCACGGGACAGGCCGTTGCTGTGCTGGCCTTCTTTGGTTTAGGTGAGTTACCATCTGACTTTATTTCTGATAATATAATAATAATCCCGCTCTTTCTTTCAGGCAAGGGCTTTGGCGCCTTGATTGGCCTGGCTCGCGAGGAGAAACATCCAAAGCTGCCCTATTGGACCTGCACCTACCAATGGCTGGCCATCGTGGCCTGCATCATAGCCTTTGTCTATTTTGTGATTTACAATCTGATCTTGGCGCCACGTTGCACTGCGAAGCCACAGCATTCGGAGGAGCTGATCTCGGGCTCGGCGTCACAGAACTTTGGCACAAATGGAACCGCTAGCAATGGCAATGGGGCTGGCAATGGTGCTGGCATTGGTCCAGGCGCTGGGGCCGCACTGAATGGCAATGGCAATGCCAATGGCAGCTACTCACCGCTAAGGGTCTACCACAATGAGCGGGGGAAGAAGGGTCAATTTAGATACTAAATAGTTTACAAAAGCTATGCGCTTCAATTTGCAGAAGTGAAAAGTGTTTTTCGATTTTTTGATTGTGTATGGCGCACATATTTTATAACTCCACTTCATGGAGATATTTTTGCTAAGTGTATACACTGAGAACAAAAAAACAAAAACTTAGAGAACTTTCTCTCTTTTAATATATATAGAACTTCTTTAATTTGTTATTTAATGCAAACTAAGCGTGTTCGTAATATTAATTCTTATGTCTAAAAAAAAAAAAACAATTATTTAAAAAGGAAGCTGCCGCCCTCCGCCCTCGCCACGCCCCGCCTGTTCCATCAGCCACCCTCCGCACATGCTCTGTGTTTCATGTGAAGAGCGAATTCTGATGAGGTTTCATACTGAAGGCAAACACAATTCAAAAGATACCTTTGCGTGATTTTACTAAGCATACGAATTGCCTATAAATACATATACATACATGAATGTAAACAAGAAAAGAAACAGAAATGTAATTATACCAAAATAAAATTAATGATAATTTTATGTTTTGCAATTAAGTGAAATAATAATAATGGAATTTTCAATTTTTGATTGTGATTTAAATGCGGCTGCTTCCGTTGACTAGTTTTAGTGTTATGTGTGACAAGTTGTGGAAAGATATGAAATGAAAGAGATAAATACGGCGAGATGTATGTAAATACCTCGGTGCAATGTGGGAGCAATTTTACAGAGTGTATGAGCTGTATGAGCTTTGAGATACTATATCTACTTAATTTAGTAAGTTTTGAGTCTAGTCTTGAAATGTATGTGAAAAAAGGGAAAGTTGTGGATTGATATTAAAGCCATATCATATCGGCTTTCATTATAATGGAAGAGGTTGTGAAAGTTAATGTAATATATAATTAAATTTTGAGGACTATGAGAATATAGTCCATAGAAATGAATATAGCAACATTATAAAGGTACAGATAAAGGTACAGATAAAGGTACAGATACATGTTAAAGAGTCGTATAAGCAGAAAAATAATTAGATAACAATATGTAAAATGAAAAATATTTTCTTATACACCAATAATATCTTAGCACACATAAAAAGAGATTTATGAATATAAAAATAAATAATTTATGCACTGATTGCGCAAAAGCCCGCTAACTGGGCAAGTACCATAACTTTCGAAAACTTAGCTCTTTCAAAGCCCTTAAAAGCATGCTAGATAAACTTGAGTAAAAGCTCTCTCAGCATTTAGCTTGCGCAACAACCAAATAGCAGAGACAACAACCGGCTGCAATCGAAAGCTTTCAATAACGTTTCACATTCATATAGAACAGCTCATTGTCGCATTTACAATTTATGAATGAGATTTACTCAGCACTTGGCCGGCTTGAGTCCACAGGGGGATATGGTGACAGCATTTGGCAAGCGATTGCCACTTGACCCTATACTATATGTTGGCTAATAGCTAAAGAGACAAGAGCTGCAACTCGATATTGTGCTATGGCTATAATGTGACTCAAAGACTAACATTAAACGATAGTAAATAAACACAAGCACACACACGCACACACACTCATGCATTCTCTCATATATTCACACTAATTTATTTACGTAAAAAAAAAGTGCGGATTTTATGTTGCATTCGCACACACAGAGCGCAGCAAATTTTGCTTTAGCTTGGCTTTGGGGCTGCTTCTTAAAACTGTCTAGCAGACTATCGTTGACATTACACGCATACACACACACACGTACACACATGCATATATAAGTACTCTTTCTGTGTTTGTGTTGAAGTGACAGTAAGCCACTTAAGACAGCGCGCATTTTATTAGTTCCTTTATTGATATTTTCACAGCAACACAATTATGAGGGCCTGCAAGAGTAAGTATGTGTGTGTGTACGTGTAATGAATGTTTGTGAGAATCAAGTCAGCTTAATCAACTACAAGATATATATATGGAGCTATATCATAATTGAGCGCATAAATGAAGCAATGACAGCAAGCAACAAAAGCGTAATAGTTTTGATATAAATATGGATAAGTATTGTAAGGATCAATTTTAAAAATATTAAGAAAATATCTTAAAATTTTCTTGGTATGAGGAATTCAACTAGCATTAAAACCAAGCTCAAAACTGTTTACTTCACAAAAAACGGTTGAGTTTTAAGCAAAATATAGTTTTGTAAAGTTTGACAAGTAATTTCTCAGGTTGCTTGAATAAAAAATGAATTTTAAATAAAACATAAAATGAACAATCAATTCTCTGGAAAATTGACTGAATTAGAATTTTAATTCATTTGAGACATAAATTTTAACTTAAAAATTCATTTTATATGCAAATCTATTCTTTTTTATCATGAAATTCAAAATGCACTCTAAATTTCATGCCTTTGCCCCTTCAATTAACAAGCTAAAGTCGTGCTCATGTTTATTTAATATAAAAATATTTAAAAATTATATTAACTGCTCTTTTAGCTCTTATGCCACAATTTAAAAAAAGAAAATGTAACTGAAAGAAAATCCCTTAGTAAATAAATTAACCCCAAGCACTTTTGCCAGCGTTACTGAGTACCACATGTCGTATGCATAATAAACGAAAGCCGCAACATTTATATAGATTTCTGTTTGGATTTTCCGTTAAGGGTTAGGGCTCATTGTGTGGTGTGGTGTGTGTGGGTTGCCAGTCAAAGTCTTGGCAATTAGGCAAGAGCTGTGGTACAAAAAAAAAAAAAAAAAAAAAAAAAAAATGTGACTGGCAAAAAGAGTAGCAGGATGTGGGAGATGGAGCAGAAGCTCTACATTTTGCGTGCTGGGTAGACAGTGAAATTATTATCACTTGGCACCTAACAGAGACAGCCAGAAGAGCGGTGAAAGCGAGGGAGAAAGGGAGATTGAGAGTGAGTGAGAGCGAGAGAGTGTATGAGGTATGTAGCAGAGCCCGACCAGAAACAGGAACAGGAACAGTCGAAGCGTTGCTGCATTTTGTGAGCGCTTTTGCCCCTATGAAAAATAGCTGTAATTTGCACAGCATAAAAATATAGGAATATGCAGTCAAGGGTGATGGAGGTGGAGACGGAGACTCCGGAGCCTGTTGGCGACATACACGCACACATATACACATACAGTGCTAACCATAAGTTAACTGAGATCCACACAACCACATGGCCACATGGTTCCATATGCAGGCGACAGCAACTGGCTAAGGCGGCAGTGGCAGTGACTGGAGGATGGGATTGGATGGGGGAGGATGGGTAGGGGACGACTGGTTGGGCTTGGAGGTTGTGTCGGCTGCAAAGCACTTGTGAAAAATAACTTTGCACATCGTTGGATTTGGTGTGCAATTTTCTCGCTCTTCTGCATCGTCGCCAATCCCCTCCGTATCGTTCCCCGCTCTCACCCTTTCCAACCAGTCAGAGCGCTTACTTTTAATTTTGTTTGTAAAGAAAACTCATTTTCATCATTTTGAAGTTGCGACTGCGCTTGTCTTTTGTAAGGCGCTGCTGCTCCTGCTCCTGCTCCTGCTACAGCTAGCTCTAGAGCCACAGCTTCTGCTTGCAAGGAAAAACACAAAACACAAAAAAAAAAAAAAAAAAACACAGGAAAATAAAAAAACGAGCAACGAGTGAAATACTCTCTGAAAACTGCCGCTTCATGTAATTATTTTGATCATTTGCATGGCTGCCACAGAGCCCGCAACATGCAGCATGCAACATGCTAACGACTTTGTTCTGCCATCTCTTACAAACAACAAAAAAACAACAACATATTTCCCAGTTAAAGCTGAAGCCGTAATTCGTTTCCATCTTAACTTTAATACAGTTCAATTGTATGTGAAGTAAATGTTTCTGCTAACTTTTTTAATTTCTTCTTTCGATAAAGAAATAACTTCATAACTTGGAGTGAGCGAAGTTTCAGTGGAATGAATATATACATATATGGAGCTCATACAATTGGCATGCGCCTTTACGTATGTTGGAATGTAAAAGGTTTCTGTTGAAATTTAACGGGTTTTTGGGCATGTGCCTGGATGATATATGTATTTTATAGGGTGTATATGTTATACTATTACTACAACTACTACTTCTCATACTACTACTACAACTACTACTTTTTATACTTACTATTTTTTTACTATCTCTTATACTACAACTACTACGACTACTACTTCACATACCACTACTACTACAGCTACTACTTCTACTATTTCTTATATTACCACTACTACTATTACCAGTATTACTACTATTTCTTATACTATCACCACTACTACTATTTCTTATACTAAAACTACTACTACACCTTTTTTTACTACTACTACTACTACTATTTCGTATACTACTTTCTTCACTACTTTATTTCACTACTACTACTTTTTCTTATACCAGTACTACTACTACTTTCTCTTATACTACTACTACTACTACTACTACTACTACTACTACTACTACTATTTCTTATACTACAACTACTTACTGATATTTATTATATGAATGGTAGTGGGGTATATTCTTATAATATAGTAAAATTTAAGAAAATTAAGCCAGCCAGGGATGTGAAATATTTTTTCTGCTACAACATGAAATCTGCTATTTAGGGTACCAAACATTCTAAATTCGTTAGTACATACATATATATGGTATATACATCTACAACCGCTTGGGGCTTGGCATATTGACGAAATCTGTATTCTCCACAGTTTTGGAGCTAGAACTCTAAGTTAAACAGCTAAGCTGCAACAGACTCTTACTTCTGCTCGTTCTATCTCTCTCTCTCTTTCCCTCTCTCTCACTCCCTCCCTCTCTCTTTCTTCCCGCCATACCTTCACATATTTGCAATTGTTTCTTTAATCTCATTACGAATTTCGCTTTGCATATATAATGAAAAAAAAAAAACCTCATCTATAGTGTTTCATTGAAATATTAGCCCCTGCTTGAAACATTCTTGTCTGCTCGTTTATTTTGCCCTTGGCAACTCTCACACCTAACTGAAGGTCATATCAAAGCTATGCAAATTTCATTGTTATGATCTATTATGAGTCTAGCTGCGGATATGGCCCCCAGCATTGACCTTTTCTTTACTAACTAATTTTTTGGATGTGCACAGGCATTAGGCTCACAGCCTGCTCCACTACAAATGTGCTTTATATTCTCTTCTTTTTTCGCTATCATTTCAGCATTTTTTTATACAATGCGCAGCGCTCTCGGCAGTCAGGTAAAAATCGTTGACAGCAGCGCCACGCCCCACGGAAGTCCTTTGTTTTAAGGCGTAAAACTTTGCTAATTACTGAGAAAATTTTCACAATGTTCCAAGTTGAACGTAATTTTGTTTTCGTATTTCGTTTTGTGTTACACATTTTTTTTAGGCACTGTTTGTTTTAGTTGCAAATAGAGGAACGTAGGGGCCGAATGTGAGGACCCCTATAAAGCAAAATGCTTACGTATATATGTCTTTATATATGTTTGTATGTATTTGTATAGCTCTGTGTAAAGTGTTTAAGTTCTGAGCATGTGTATAACTTCAATTAAAGGCCTCGAATCGTTAATTGAAAGGCGCAGCAGCAGGACAAATAAGCTGCTCTTACTTTACCAAATTAATGAAAGGACGAAAGACAGACAGAAGCGAAAAAGAGTGAATGTGCCCATCTCTGTCACTCTCACTCATTCTCTTTCTCTATATATGTTTGCTTGTATACATATGTTTCATAATTTGTAAAAATGAATTCGGTAAACATGTCCGGCTTGCTGCCAATTAAGCAGCTTGTCAGTTAAATCATGCAGCAATTAATTGACAGGGAAATCTGTAGTGCGTATATTTAATAATAGTAAAAAACTATTGAATCAAGTGTGCCGTTGGAATTTAAGATTGGCCTGGGCACGGTATTGATATTTAAGAAACTTTCTCTCTCTTTATATATAATTTTAATTAAAGTGTTGCTTCATAATTGATTTCAAGCACTTTAAAACTTAAATGCAAGTTTGGTTTTTGTGTAAACGTTGCGCATACGCCGCGTTTTGCACGGTCAGCAGACGCAGCGACGCTTCCTTATTAGCTGCTGCCGCTGCCGCTACCGTCGCTGCTGCCGCTGCTGCTGCTGGAGCTGCTGGAAGCTGCCCAGCCTCAAGTTTTTGCTTGTTCGTGCAGTTTTCACATCGTCAAAGGATAAGCTATATATAGCCCAAGGGGAAATCTCTATGGATGTGTGTGTGTGTGTGTGTGGGCGTGGCTGGTACGTCGCTTGCATTCAAAAGCGCACAAATCGCATTTTCTTGAGAGAAAATGTTGCTTCATTTGTGCAGATCGTCGAATTGTGTAGAAAAATGTTTGAAAGGAATTTTGTGTGAGTGTGTGTGTGTGTGCGTGTGTTGATAGCTGGAGCCAGCGCAAAAGCTAAAGAATGACGAGGTTCAGCATGAGCTGCAAGCAGCCGCGGGTACGAGGTAAATTGCATGTGCAAAATTAAATAAAAGTGGAAAGCCATAAATGCAATTTGGCTGCAACGGCAAGAAACCTTTTGAGCATTGATAAAATCGACATCAATTGATTTCAGACATTGTTTAGATATAGTCAAGTATAATGAATAATAAGAAGAATATTATCGACAATAAAGTCTTTAAATTGCAGAGCTTATTTATATTCACTTAATGCTTACATTATAACTAATTATTATTTAATTTAATTTTCAATTGACTTCTTATGTCTTGCAACCACTTAAGTATACCACATACATATATACATATATAAATATAAATATCGTTCAGCTATCCAGGTACGTGTACATATCTATGCCCGCAATCAGCCAACGGACGAACTAACCACGACAACAACAACAACATGATTTAAGCTGGTCAATAGCCAATTGCAAAAAGCAAGCAATCATTGCAGCTCTTAATACCCTAGAAGAGCTTGATTAGGGGTTGCTCTCGGTCGTTATGGGATTAAGTTCGAATGTGTATTAACTATGCATAGTCAGATAGCAAAAGGGCTTTATAGAGTTGCTGAATTCGTGCTGTGCTTGAGATCATATTGAGAGATATAAATAGAAATATAAGCTACAGATATCTCTCATTAATTAGTTTTATATTATAACAGAAAAAATTAAAAAAATAATATATGAATACAAAAAAAAAAAAAAAAAAATATTAGTAAAAGAAACTTATTAAATAAATAAATAAAAAAAAATGATAAGTAAAAAAAAATATATATATTATTAAAAAAAAAATAATAATAAAAATAAAAAAAAATTAAATTAAAAAAAAAAAAAAAATAAAATTTAAAAAATTAAAAAAAAAATAAATAAAGAAATAACATATAGTTCTTTTTTATATATTTCTTTTTACTTCAACTCTTTCAACTTGATTACTAAGCATATTGTAAATATTTATTTCTGCAACAATTTTATTGTTAATTGTAATTGTAATTATACAAATAAAAATTATACTAAAAAGTTCTCATTTTACACATAATATTTATGTAATTTATAAATAGTATTTACCCTTACAGAATATCTCCAATTTGAGTCTGTGAATTCGCATCTGTCGTCAGCATCAACTCTCTGTGAATGTTTACATACCTAAAATATTCGTATATGTGTGGCAAGTAGCGCTTATTTATAAATCATTTGATTGTCGGATTTTATTTGCAGTCGGACGAACGTTGAGCATTGGACTTTCTATATACGATAAGCTGCTTACCGGAACTTGTAATGCTGTAAATTTAGTTTTCCGGCCGCAAAACAGAACAGAAGAGCCAATGGCAATGCCAACGCCAAAAGCCAACAACGTTGGAATTGCTGCAGCCAATGGGCCAGCGGGTGGACAGCATTTGTGGCACAAAACTTTTGCTAACATTGCCAGGGAATATAGCAGCGCATACAGCATAATATGATGCAACCACTTTTATTGTAAGGTATGCAAAAAGTTTGTTTGGGGCAACCGCAACTCAAGCGAAACCTGCGACCGATTTCCAAAATGCGACAGACAAACAATTTTTTGCACAATATTTTGGCAAAGCAAAAATTAAAAGAAAGAAAATAAAGAAAGCTAAATACTCTAGAGCTTGGGCAAATATGATTGAACTGATGATTAGTGCTTTTTAAGAGTGAATGGAATGGAAATTTGGAATTTTTATTAGGTTACATCTTTTAGCTTCTTTTTTGCTTTTACCAACCTTCATACTCATACAAATATTATGACATCAGAACTATGTTCCAGCTGCCATCAGAATCTCTAATGCTCACAATTTCAATTTGATTTTGAGACTAGCAAAATCTGTGCACCGTCTGTCGATTGTCCAGTTGCAGCGATTTTGTCATTAATCTCGCTCTAATGTCGCTGCAGCATGCATACATACATACATGCATATGTATGTATGTGTGCATGTTGATCTGGCAAGCAGTCTGGCAGGCAGACTGCCAGGCTGCACACACACTAATGACTTGTGCTTTACATATGTAGCTCATGTCGGGCCTATCGTCATGGTCCATCTGCACCACCCACATAGCCAACCACCCACACACACACACACACATACATTGGTCAATGTCTGTTAGGTTTCTGCTTCACTTAGTGTTTCATCTTTCCACCATTCGTAGCCGCATCTCTCCCGCTGTCACAAAGTCAGGAACTTTTTTATCGGCAAACTGCAATCAATTTTTACAAATGGGATTATTTTAAAGGAACCTGAACCTGCTGCAGCAGCTCCACTGGATGCAAACGAAGAAAGAAAGAAAAGGAAAAAAAAAGAACAACGAATTGTAATTTGTTTTCTCATGCATTTGTTATTGTTCATGCAACGGAAGCCTTAGTGAAGTCGCCACATTATCTACAATCTACACACTTACACATGGCAAAGCACTGAATGAGAGAGGGAGAGCGACAGACAGAGAGAGAGAGAGAGAGAGAGAGTGGTAGTTACACCCACGCGGCAATTCCTTGCGACTCCTTTACCTGGCTTGCAAAGCAGCTTTCGATAGAGATTTATGCTTGTTGGTAGTTTTGCTCATAAAAATGCATTTTTATTGCTTTGGCAGCGCTGCTTTTCGCTGCTGTCTACCTCGCTCTATCTCACTCTCTCTCTCTCGCTGTCTCTCTTCGCTGCTCACGCTATGCTGTGGCTTTGAATATTGAGTTAGATTTTCGGTTCCTGCAGCTATGCGACGGTATTTTTTTTTTTATTTTTTTTATTTTGGGCACATTTTGCCTTTGTCGCCATCGCCTCGTAAAAACTGTAATCAGAACAAGTACATAGGGCTATAGAGCAATTGCCGGGTAAGTAGACACCCTGTAAATATTCGTGATAGAGTGAAAAATGAATTGATGTTTTGTTGTTAGGATTAATCAGTAGTCCGTAGAAGTAGGGCGCTGTAAAAATTGATAGACTAGCAAGTGCTCTGTAAAAATATATTTATTATTAGTGCTTTCCTTTTGTAATTGGATATGTGATTGACATATTTTTACATAGATGAACTTAAGCTTTTTTATACTTTCTACATAAAGTCTAGTTATTATGTATGTAGGGTATCGTGGCCTTTTGTTTAAATTTAAATAGAATATCCACTTAAGCTATCTCTTCAATATTATGCACTTCACCGCCCCGCTTGTTGTTTACAGGGTATTCGAATAAATACCGCCATAAAATAAGTTTCTATCTTTTATTGCCAGCCACATAAAAATTAAGCATAAGAACGGAACAACAATTGCAAATAACTCTGTTAACTTTTACTTCAGACGCGCCAAACGGTGTCGCGTAATTTGCTGCCGCAGCACTTAAAGGCTTTTTAATACTCTTTCCTTTTTTTTTTTTATTTCGTTTTCGAGCAGGGGCTTTGCTGTCATTGAATGGAATTTAATTTAATTCCTTGGCTTGCAATGACAATAAATTTTGCAGCGCTAAAAAATATAAAAATAAATCTCCTTTGCGACTGTAAACGAGTTAGCTGTAGGTGGCAATTAAGCCGTAGATTATTATTATTATTATTATTATTATCATTGTTGAGCTGCTTAGCTCTATAAATGTGCAGAGTTTAAAGCGCCTTTCATGGCCAACCATATGTTAAGCGTAAAGCGCATTTTGGCTTATGCGCTTATTACAAACAAAATCTTACTAAAGGCATGTATTAGGTGTGAAAATGTTTTTTGTTAGGTGTTGATGCCATGGCTGTTGACTTAAAGGGCAGCAAATTTGTATACTGTCGAGCAGAGCTCGTAGGTAACTGTTGACCGTTTCTCAATGTCTGCCAATAAGTGTCGTTCACTCACACTTTACGTAAAAACTCAGAGCGCAAGCGATTGCTTCGGCTCGTCAACGAGTTCGCTTGCAATGGGAGAGAAACTTCTTTTTATATACTTTTTTTTTGACTCTTGTTTCTTTGCGACCGTCTTTTGTGTATGTATGAATGAAAATTGTTTCTTGTTATTCTCTTTGATTTATCTACTCACCCACTAACCTCATTGCGCGAACGTTCATCGGAACGCTCTCTAAACGATGTTCGGGAAATGAGCATCACACGAATAGTGGAACGTAAAGCGCTCAATCGAAACGAAAAGAAACGAAGATTCTTGCTGTGAGAGAGAGCGAGTGCGAGCGAGTGAGAGCGAGTGCGAGCGAGTGATCTTCATAGCATAGTGTGCAGGTTCAAATGGCTATAAATTATAGACATATGTTTCTAGTTAGATTTCTTATAAGAGTTGATTTCAACAGAAAACAAAGTATTAAATTTCTAGCTTTTATTTAGCCTTGGCTGTAAGCTTTAATTTCAAGCAGCTTTTGTTTGCTTCAAAATTGATGGCAATCTTTAAAGAGTTGTCCGCAGCTTAAATTATCACGCAATTGTAATTAAGGCACATTAATAGCTTTTTAATATGTTTTTCTCTCTTTTTGTTGTTGTTGTTATTCCTCGTTTGGTCTGTCATTGAATATGATTTAATTAATGTTCTCGCTTAACGCAATTCCATAATAAATTCCATTAAAGAATCGACACTCATACACAATATAATTTATCATAAATATATATATACGATATATTTTGTAATTGATAATGCCATCGTCTAGGTCTTTTCTGCAATGTTGATTAATTACCGCAATGACGACCCCCAATAACAACAACAACAAACAGCAAATAACAAAAAAAAAAAAAAAAAGAAAACAGTCAAAAGTTATGGCTGCACAAAATTACTTATTTTTCAAAATTTTAACGCTCCGGTCATGATTTATGTTCTCTGTTCGCTTATTATTTTATTTTTCGCAATCGCTAACGCGACAAGAGAGAAAAAGAGAGAGAGAGAGGGAGAGAGAGTGGGAGAGTGAGAGATAGCGAGATGAAGCAGATAAATTAAGGGCTTTTGGCACAATTTGCTCTTTTGATACCTTCTCAATTGTTTGTTTGTTTAATTAAAAAAAAAAAAAGGCAAAACAAAACTTTTGCGGTTCGCAACACAAAATTAAATTATGTACAATTTAATTTTGATGTTCACAACTTCTTTAACCAACCAAAATGGTTCAGCGAATATTTGAAGGCATTTGCTGAAGTAGACAAGTGATTTGTGCTTAAAGTAAAAACTATGCAAAGTTTTGAGTGGCTAAAAGATTTTTGAATTAATTGTGATTATTATTAGATATGATAGCTTTGCTTGGATATGAAAGCTTAGGCTTTATTAGGCAGCAGTAAACCTGCTGCAGCCTTCACATGTTCAGGTCTTCAAGAGCTTGACTCTGTTACTTTTGAAGCTCTTTAACTTGTGCCAAAAAAAAAAAAAAAAGTAAAACCAATCTACATCTGCATCACTTACTCATTTCTTGAAGTATTTAAGAGCTTAAGCTAGCAAGCTGCTAACAGTGACACATAATCTGATATATATTCAAAATAAAGGGGAGCATATAGCATGAGTCTAATCTTGATGAAAGCCAAAGATATGCCAAAAATACAGATGAGCCAGAATACGCTTAATAAGAGAGCTAAGCTTTTGATGCGCTCAATGAATGATAACGATAAAATTAGATAGGTATTCAAAATATAAGTAAACTTTGTATTAATCTGTTGACAAAGTATGAAGAAGTCACTGCTACCCGCTTGCGAAAGCTTGGAATTGTTTGTACTTGTTTTTTTTCTAGGCAGACATAATTAATCCGTTGCCAACAACAAAACCAGTCAGGCGCATTTGGCCAGATCAAATCTGCTTAACACAAGCACAGCTAGATAACGAGAAAGAAAGAGGAAGATAGAGATACAGAGAGAGAGAGAGACAGCAAGTGATTCATTAAAAAAAACCAAGCAACCATAATCTCGCTCATATGTCAACGGTATTTAATCAGTTATTATTGCATATATATAACAATTATTTGTTGTTGTTGAGCCGAGCTGCGGCTGCGACTGCGACTGTCATTGTTTTTTGTTGTTGCATTTTCTAGCTGTAATTGTATAAAAATGTTCCACATGCGAGCGCCAGCCAACAGCTCGGTCTGATATCAAACAACATGCCTTTTGTTTTGCACTTGAACTTAATTGCAGCGCAGCTTGGCCCCAAAAGGGAATGGGAATGGGAATGGGGGACGAAGAGAGCACGGAGTAGAAGAAAGGGCAGATCAAGGTTTAGTCGAGCAGACAGCAGGCAAGCAGAGCTGAAGCACAGATAGTAGCGGGTGGGCTTAAGAGGGATGGTGAGCTGTAGAAGCAAATATAAATTGCATGTGAGTAGAGGGCAGCCATTACCTGATACTCACACACACGCACACACACACACACACACAAAAGGAAATGGAGGGCACACACACACGCTCACAAGCAGACACAAAAGTAAGCTTAATGTGTATGAGTTTGCGTGTGTCTGTGTTGTCTCTTGTGTGTAATTAAACAGTGCTGTTGGCATAAAATAAAATATAAGCACAGCAACAACAGCAGCACAAGCATGTGGGGGCGTGGTCCGACTGGCTGATTGGGTTGAGGGCCAACGGAAACGTTCAAAGCATAGCATGAAATTTTCTTGTCTTGGCATCCTGTCGCCGGATATGTTGCCTCAATATGGCCGCAGGATGAATGATGCACATACCAACACACACACAAACACAACTAGAGACAAGCTACAACTAGAGCAACAACAACAACAGCAACAACAACAACAATGGACAGTCGCAGCTGAGCCGACACACATTGTATACACACACACACACACACACACACAGACACACAGAGATCTATTTTATTGTATTGAATTGCTGAAATTCGATTTATATGGATTTTATATTGTTTAAAATTTTAGCTATAAAGTATTTCTTAGACCATTAGTTTGACACTTGAAAATTTAGTATGGCAGACAATTGCTTTTGCTGCTCTGTAGAAAAATGTAAAATAGCCAAAATGGGTTGACTATGCGTGTGTAATGTGTATAGAGGTAGCTCAGTTCGATGTATATAGAGAGATAGAGATAGAGGTAGAAAGAAATTGAAAAGTAGGAAAAATAAATATATAGTAAAATAATTCCTCTTTTTATATATTCATGAACCTCATTATAGGGTATTTTCAGTGCCTTAACTGCTCGCCCTAGCAGCATCTGCAGTAATATTTATTTGCTTTGCTGCTTGCCTATAAAATGCAATCTATACACATGATTTTGCGTGACCCAGGGCGTAATAAATATGTACATATATAACTATATATATTGCCTATATACATTGCACAAAGGATAATATGTTATGCTGTAAAGTATTGTTTTCAGCACTTTAAAAGCCAATTCCTTTGACAAATGCAATTTTAATAAAATTTTAATTAAACAAAGCCACAAACATTGAAAATAAAATTAAATTAAAAGAATAACGTTGAGGCTGGAAAACTCGAAATTCACTTAGATAAAGCTTATTTATTTATTATGATTTGGCTCAGGCTTTGGCTAGGAGTATGCAATTTATATAGACATGAAATTGAAGACTTGTTTAACAGTTTTATTTACTCTACGATTTTTAGGTAAACATTTTATTCAATGTTTCTTTATAAATATATATATATATATATTTATATATTTATTTTTTGTTGTATATAAATACATTCATTTAGCTGGCGCTAAAACAAACAAAAAAGCAATCAAATCGCTTTGTTGCTTACATTTTATTTACGCTTATTTAGCTCTATCTATATGCGTGTGTGTGTGTTTGAGAATGTAATAAAATGCATTGCTGTAATATTTGCGCGTCCAAATTCCAATACATTGTTGTAGTTGTTGTTATTGCCGCTGGCAAACAGCATTCAAATAAAACTATTTCAATGGCCACAAAAATGTGTAGCACACTTTTTGGCGCCGATTGTTATGAATATTTTGTTGCCGTTGCTGTTGTCACTGCTATTTGGTTTTATTTGACAATTAAAACCGATTTCCGAAAATCACCCCACGGCCAACATCGCACCACTGCACCACCATCACCACCACCACCGACCACCCATCAACAGCCGCCAAAACCAGCTGTCGTAAAAGTCACGCACCATAAAACTGACAGCTGTTAAAATGTGTAGAGCGAGGGGGGGGGGGAGGGGGGTGGCTCTCTTTGATGTTATTGAGTGTGGCCAGCCAGCAAAGTGTTTGCTGTGGTCCTAGTCGTATTCTATAGTTTGATGACTTAATGGGCTCATTAAACTACATTTCACCTCTCCACTGAGCATTCAGATACGCCAACTTTGCCAACTCAATGGCAAAGCTATCAAAGTGCAGTCTTATTTCAAGTTGGTTATATAAACTTTATTTGTATGAGACGAATCGAAGAAATCTGTAATTCTTTAGCTGTTATTCAGTTGTAAGTGACATTGAAATAGGTTAAGCTGAATTGCTAGAGTGAATTGACAGAGGAAAGCTGGCTAAAGAACTGCAGCTGTGCAGCAATACTCAAATCTGTTAACTATCATTGACTCTTTTTTTGAATCTCACTCTTATTTATATTAGAACATATTAATTATTTCGAAACATATTTACAACTCTACAAAAATATATCACAATTTTATCTCTAAATTCCGCTAAAATACAATTCAATCTCATATCTCTCATAAAACATTTTTACACTTATCTTGCAGCGCTCAGCTATCGACTATGTCCGTTCTAGCTTCAGTTTAGTTTAGTTTGACGTGACTTTAATCATTTTGCAAAACTGTAAATTCGCATAATATCCGCCACATTTTTGGCCATTTTGTTGGCAATGCTAAGCGGATGCAGCACCAAACATTTGCCGCATGTTGCACATTGAACGTTGCACGTTTCATGTTGATGTGGCAACATTTGATATCCATGGCATCGTTTTTAGCCAACGATTCCTGTTTTATAGCGGAAAACGCAGCTGTCGGCCAACATGGAAAATTGTAATGCAAATAGTTGTCAAAAGTTGCGGCCAGGCGCACTCGATAATTGTGAGGCGCACAACAGGGCGTATGATTGATATGCAGAGAGCCACAGACCAAAGCCAGAAATACACGAGCACACGAGCACACGCACACGAACACACACATACACATACATAGAGCTATATATTGACAGCCTCTTTATGGGCAGAGTTTCGGCATTACGTTTGGTGTTTATTTATTTTACACTTAAGCCAGAACTGCTAATTTATTGGTGCCACGTGTAATGCTGGCAATTATTGAAAGCGTGAGACAAATAAAAATATATAGCAATATCTCTAGAATGCTTAATACACTGTGAGAAACTCTAGGCCAGTGAAGTGTTGCAATAATATTTTGTGAATACAAATTTGTAGAAGAGTATAAAAATATAATACTTATTTGCTTTAAAAAACTCTTAAATACGAAATATATATATATGAATTTTTTATTGAAAATTATTATAATTATAGAATTTTAGTAGAGACATATATAAAAATATATTTGAATAAAAATGCCATTAATTGCTATTTTATTTATATTTTTATATATTTATACTTTTTTACAATTCCGCATTGAAATCTTACTTAATCTAGAAATTGCAGATTTAGTTCGATCTAAAAATGTTTTTTGAGAAACAAAAATGGAAAATATAAATAAACAGTTTTATTTGAGAGCTAGAATAATTCAAGCTCTATATCTACACCTTCACTAAACATACATAATCTATGTGAGGATAGAATATATCTAGCTTTATTCACCTATTAGAAACCGCCTAACAAATTATCTACAAAGATTCTTAGATAAAAAACTTTTCTGAGCACATGATTAGCAACTTTTCTGCAAGTGTATCTATGTATATAAAGATGCATGTGTGTGTGTGTTAGTACAAGGTATATGGCCTTACAACAAATTGCAGTTTGGCCGGCACGTTTTCGGCTAACAAATCACAAGCAATTATAGAAATTTAAGAAGCAGACGACCAAGAAATCGCCATGGCTAAAGCGTATACCAACAAAATAGCAGCTGATGTTGACACGAAACACGAACATAAAAACAAATAAAGAATATAATGAGGCAGAGTGGGACAGAGAAGAGAAAGCAGCAGCAAGCTAAATCGAAAATACTTAGAGATAAATGATTAATACAATGTGACAAGATGCTCAAATTGTATTAGGTTTAACAGCACCGGTCAGCGATTTGGTGCTACAAAGTACTTTGCGAGTATATAGTATAAAGATATATATAGATAGATATTGGATGAGTAAGTGCTACATGAGCGATTATTTGTGTGTGCGTTTTGTGTAGGTGTGTGTTCATTATAAGAGATTAGCGACTGAAATCGTTTTGTAATCCGACAATGCAACATACAATATTAGTGTGTGTGTGTGTGCACTATAAACTACATTCATTTGCATAATTGCACTCAAGCGTGCTTAATTTGTATTTATTGCATTATTACGCATATCACCGCACACTAAATACAACAACAACAACAACAACAACTGCAATAACCACAAACTGCGTGAATCAGTCGTGAATTGTCATGGCTGATGAGCTAACGCACACAGGATATATACGTAGGATACATGTAGAGAATGGTATTAATGCTAATGATAATGACCATATAGATTCAGCTTTGTTAATAATGAAAGAGAGAAAGGGAGAAGAGAAGGAGAGTGAGAGAGACAGAGAGAGAGAGAGAGAGAGAGAGAGAGAGCGAGAGAGAGAGAGGAATAGTGAGAAGGAAAGATAAAGAGAGAGGAAGAGGAAGAGTAAGGAAATTCAAGAGGGAGAGAAACATACAAAAAAAAGCGAAGGAGCTCAGGAGAGAGTGAGAATTTGATATATAGAGAGAGTGATACAGCAATAGAGATATAAAATCAGAAGAGAGAGAAAGAGAGAGAGAGAGAGAAAAAAGGAAACCGAAATATAATAAAAATGCATGAAGTGCGAGCAGAGGTAGAGAAGAAGAATTCAGAGAAGAGAGGGAGAGAGAGAGAATTCTAGAGATAATTAAGATCGATGCTGTGCAAAAGCGAGAGAGGTAGAGACGGAAAATAGACTGAATCGAGAGTGAGAGATAGAGAGACACACAGAGAGAGAAACTAAACAAAGAGAGAGAGACAGAGAGAGAGATAGAACGCGAAAAGCAATGCCTGTTATCTCACACACTCGTCACTCGAATTTCTAGTTGGAAATTTTTGTACACAACAATTTATAGCGTTTTGCCCATCAACAAAATACTTTTACAAATATTGTTGCTCTGAACTGGATGAAATTCTTTCTTGAAAATGAAGCAAAGCGAATACAGACCACAATACAGAACTAAGAATTTCCCAATGCTCGAACTTTTTGCCGTAGCCAAACATTCTACGACTAGACTCAAATTTCCATTCCAAGCACAAGAACATTCTTTGCTGACCGTATTTCGGAATTTGTTTATTGCCAACAGGTGTTTGTTTTGCCAAGTGAACGACGATCCGAACGCAAATAAATTTCTTGTTAATTATTTAATTAAAAGTTATATAGCAAAACCTTTTACAGTCCCCTCACCATGCACAGTCCACAGCCCACACACATGCCACGCCCCATTTGCCGGCATCCAAGTTTAAATTTTGTTTCAAGTGCAAAGGCAACATACAAAGGCAAAACTTTGCGCCTGTTTTGGAATAGTTTTGTCCTCTTGCTTCTTTCTTTATTTTTAGCACTCGCATTTAGTATTTGAGTTACCATGCAAAAAAACAAAAACAAAAAAAACTTGAAACTTGCATCGTGGATAAACTGAAAGTTTTTATTAAGTTGCAGCAATTGCAATGTTTGTTGTTGTTTTTCCATGTTTTTGTTTTTCTTCACTTCCTTTTTTTGTTGTTGTTTACTTGTATTTAGATTGCTTCGGCCCACATGAAACTCATTCAAATCAAATTACAAGAAACTCTCGCATACCTCAGCCGCTGCCAGTTGCTTAACTGCCCAAAACTTTATGCAGCCCGCACATAATTAACACGCTGAACGGGACTCGTGTCGAGGGTTAAGATTGATGTGTATGATTAATCTTTGCAGCACTTTAAAATACACTCAAGAGCTTCATTAATTCTTACCCCATGCACGCACACATGCGTGCCAGCCTCATAAATGATATTTGTGCTGCACACACACGCACACATGGACATGCACACACACACACCTACATACTTGAGTGTGCAATTAAAAGCTCATTAGCCCCCACTCTGACTCTGACTCTGACAATGTTCATGCGGAGAGCAGCGGCAAAAACTGCAGGAATTTGTTAAGGCATCTTTCAACATCTTTGCTTTCATTGTTTATTAAATTCTTAAATATTAAGCATATGAATGACTGAATAAAGATAACAGAAATTTTGAAGTGAATAAGGATTTGTACGAATTCTATGAATTTTATTATTTAATTAATGCATATATATTATGCAAAGTAGCTGTAGCAGCTTTAAATAATATAAAACAATGGCATATAAATAAATAGAAATATGCACATCAATAGATTACTTAATATAGTATATTAAGCAGCTTAAAATAGAGCAATAGAACAACAAGAAATATACATAAACTTAAACAAAATACATAATATTGAAATGAATTAAATTATCGCTCTGTTCATAAAGGCATTTGCTTATCGTCTCGCTCTGAGCAAAAGCCTTCGGTTCTATTCGTTTTTGGTTTTCAGTTCGTTCGTTCGTTTGGTTTAGTTCTTTTAACGAACATTGTTTAGGGAGCGATACGTTTGACGCTCGCACAAAGATGCTTAGTAACTGAGCAGATAACTTAAAGAGAGTCTATTTAAAAGGTCTTTACATTCATATACACAAGCATACACTCAGGACTCTATTGATGTGTTTTTCGAAGACATCTCTCGCATACACATAAGACTTTTTGCTTCACAAAACTCGACCAAAAGATCGTATAAAAACCAGAGTGAACAACAAATTTTTAAAGAGTTACTCTCTGATGACGAACGAACTTCTGTAAAGAACCGACGCAATCAGTTTTCTGAAATGTTGCTTAGAGTGTGAGTGGGAGACATTTATTTGCAGAAACAGTCAACAGTATATGCGTAAAGCCTTTTGAAATTGAATACATCTCTAGAAATTTGGCTTAGTCACAGCTCGTTACATTTTATATTTGTAAATAAAAAATATCATAAAATAAAATTTCTAAATTAAATAGGCAAATATTTATCATATTATTTATATATTAATCGAAGCTCTCTTTAAAAATATTTCTCTTTATTTGTCAACATTTTGTCTCATATTAAACAAGTTTATTTAAAAGATTTTTTTTTGGAATGATTCAGAAAATTTCCTTCAAATTTCCTCAGAAATTAATTAAAGAAAACAAAAATTTGACTCAAGGAATTTTTAAGAGAATTTGCTTTTATTACAGCTGCAAAAGAACATTCTATATTTCAACGTACTTTACTTGGAAAATATTCTGTATCTCAAAAGGAAATATTTCTGTAGAATATATATAAAGGAATCAAATTTCGTTAAAGGCACTTTTAAGGGAATTCGTAATGATTATACTTGTAATGCACATATTTATACAATTATTTAAAAGACATGTGCAATTTTCTAAATTGCAAATTTATTACATTTCGGAATAAAGACATAAATTAATTTAATAGAAATATTTGAGGCTTACTAAATTTTTGCATTTTCCTTCTCTTTTTTGCTCTACTCTCTTATGCAATGCTGCTCACACTGCAACACTTCATGTTCTCATTTGATTAACTCAATTTAAGTCACTTGCAATTCTCACTACAAAACTGCAACTGTCAGTAAAATCTCTTGAGATTTAACTAGTTTTGTTTTTTTTTTTTTTGCTTTTAGTAAATTTTTCTAATATTTCGCCAGTTATGCGCGAGAGTCAGCTTTGGATGGTAAAAGTGCACATAAATATTTTTCACACCGCGTGTAACTTTCTCAACTTTTTATTAAATTTCTTTTTTCTGGCCGCCTGTAACAATCAATTACGAGTCTGGCATTTTATGCGCCCCGACATTTATGGTTATTGTTTGGCAGCAAAAAAAAAAAAAAAAAAAACAAACACATAGAAGGGGAGTAGAAGAAATGCCCCCTAGCATCTCGCAGTCTAAGAAAAATAAAGTTATTTTATTATTATGTTTGTGCGCACTGCGTGTTTTGTGGGCTATGACCGCACAGCGCACAGCCGACAAGGTAGGCCAGAGCCCGAAAAACAAAATGATTGCAAGAGTTAAAATTAAAAGCAAATGTAAAATCATATTTCTATGTGTAAACTTTCGCCCGAAGGCCGTCGCCCCAAAGCACGGACGGGAACAGGACTCGATATCATCCGCCTCCAACTGCAGCCCAAGTGAAACAAAAGTTTTTTAATAAAATGTTTGCGTTTCACGGAGCAAAAGTTTGGCGCGGCATAGCAAATAAAAAAAAACCGGCAGCCAGCTAACAGAACAACAGAAAAAAAGAGAAAATACAAAAGAAAAAAATCCGTATGCCTGCAGTAACTGAATCAGAATCGGCATCAAAAAGCAGCCGCAGCAGCACAGCTCTGCAGCAGCTATAGGCCAGAAGCAGAAGGTAATCGAGTATGAAAATTGAAATCGAACTTCCACGCACACGCACACAACAACAACAACAACAACAACAAAGAACAACAAACGATTGTAATCGAAACCAAAGACAATTGCAGGCTCTGGACAACACGGCGTATGCGTGTTGTGTTATTATTGCAGCTAACCTCTCGGTGCTCACTCCAGCCCCAAACCTCTCCCCCTTTGCAATGTAAACTAAATAACGCCACAGGGTCGAAGCAGTAATAGAACTGAAGGTAAGTTGTGGCTGGGGCAGCGAGTCTTGTGAAGTTCTGGCAAAAGTCCATTCAATATTATCATCGATTTAGTAAATTTGATAAAAACTTATCACTGGAGGCGCCACGCCACGTTACGCCACGCCACGCCCCCGCCTCTACTATGAGGGCGTTGGGCGTGGCGGACGCAGATTGAAAATTTATTACATTTTTATTGCCTTAATGGGCGCTCGCGATAATCGAAAATTTATTTAAAAGTGCCAAGTTGTCAATGCTAAAAATGCCCCTAGGGGGCAACCTTGATGCTGCGGCAGCCCAACCGCTCAACCGCTCAACCGCCCAAACACCACCCATCATTTGATTTGTGGCATGAAAACAAACTTGCAACGTTGTCTCTTGGCTAGACAAAAGTTGTCCAAAAATGAGACACAAAATCTTTAAGTTTTCAATTTAAACTCTGGCAGGAGAATTGCTAAAGTGAATGTAGCAAGGGAAAAGAAATTATTGAATATTCAAATGAAGAAGAAAATGTAGCAAGCATATTTTATACTATTTAAATAATATATAAGTCTAATATGATGGATAACTAATATAATAATATAATAATTTTCGATTCATTCGTATTTATTTTATCTATAGTTCGTCAATATCTAGTTGACAGTTTCTCTATATCCTCAAAAAAGTGTTTCACTCACACTTGGTGAAGTAAAAACTCTGAGAGCAACTAATAACATTGGTGCTTCAATGAGTTCGTTCTTAATCGGCGAGAAACTAGTTATTGGGCGTGTTCTTCGCTCTGAGTTTTATGCCTTTTGTGTATGCATTGCTTGGAATGCGAGGATTGTCTTCATTAAATACAACAACAGCTTATGAGAGGGAGTGTGAAATTGAGTATGCATGTGTATGTGAAACTAAAGACCATTTGCATACACTTTTATATTTATCTGCTTACTTTGAAAACGTCAATGTGTGAGCTTCACTCACATCGCTCCCCAAATGATGTTCGGCAAAAGAGCATCACACGAATAGCTCAACGAGCGCTAAGCTGAAGACCGAAACGAAAAGAAACGGAGGCATTTGTCCAGAGAGAACGAAAGAGGGAGAGTGCGAAACCGAATGTGCATGATGGTGTATTTCGAGAGCAGAGCGTAAATATTAAAGCGATCAACTGTTATTTGTGAGCTATGAAAATATTACATAGCCATATCTCAGATACATATTTCCATGCATGAAGCATGGTGAAACTGAGCGCCCTGAACTTGAAATTAATGAGATTCCTGCTTTGATAAGTTAGACTGAAAAAAGATAGTTAAACATATACATATATAATTTAACTATTTCATAGCCAAAACACTAACCAAATGGCTACAAATTGAAAATATTTATTTCAGTTGTCTAGCTGAAAATCTAGATAAAGCTCCCAAGGGATTTGAAAGCTTTGCACATAAACATTTTTGGGAATATACATGTAAAACTTGTGCCTTATATTTATGATTTGATACACATATTTAAAACATATATATGTGAGCAAAACTGTATGTTTTCCCCAATGCAAACATTTGTGTTAAACTGCAGGTGGAAACCGACAAAATAAAAATATAGTCGAAAATATTTTCAGACACTGTTTCGCTAACTCCAGATGTTATGTATGCATGTATGTGCTGCTATCTCTCTCTATCACTCTATATGTGGGTATGCGTGTGGCTGTGTTAGTGTTTGTTAACATAAGCCGCTTATGTTGAGCCAAAAATTTTGTTTGCATTTGAAGTTTTAAGCCACCAACCAAATGGCACATGTGTATGTGTATGTATGTGTATGTGTGCGTGTGTGTGTGTGTGTGTGTGTGTGTGTGTGTGTGTGTGTGTGTGTGTGTGTGTGTGTGTGTGTGTGTGTGTGTGTGTGTGTGTGTGTGTGCGTGTGCAAGCAGCAGCCGCCCTCATCAACGGCATGGCAAGGCTAGAGAACGTTTTGACCCGTACGAAATGAGAATTTCGCCATGGTAATTATTATAACAAATATATATTAAAAAAAAAAAAACACAGTTAATAGCAGTCATTAAATAAATATTATAATCCCGTACATTCAACTAAGATTACAAGCAAATGCCAACCTCACTTCTCGCTTTCCATTCTTCTCACACTCGTGCAAATATTAAATATGCTGCGCAGCATTTTAAATTATTAATTCATATTTAAATAAAGCAGCACAAGTTAAATTAAGAGCATTTTCATTTAAATAAATATGCATAAATGAGCATTTTAATCAGACAAACGATGCCACTTGCTCTTGCTCATTTCAGCTGCAAAATTGCCAATGAGTTGCCAAGTTACGATTTCGCTTGAAATTCGCGAAAAAAAAAAAATTATGGCAAGAAGCGCTTTAACTTGAGGATTACAATTTTTATTTTTAGCAGAGCTTATTAAGCACAAAAAAAAAAAAGAGAAAAAATAAATCAAGAGCCGTTGAGCGGCTTATGTGATGGAAGATTTCTCCAAGGCAATCAGTTTATGGCACACATGATTGGCTGATTGTATTTCTATTCTCGATTTAAAATCATTTAATCATATTTGAAAGAAATTAAATGATATATGTATATATTATAATGCAAGCAGAGTCCTAAAAATCTAATAAAAATTAATACAAAATATATTTAATTATGAATAAATCATAAATAATAAAAATAAAAATATGAAATAAAGCAAGATTATTGAAAAATATAAAAATATATAATATACAAATTAATACAAAGTATATTTAATTATTAATATATTATAAATCACAAAAATAATAGAAATCAAGCTTAATAAAATTTATATTTAATTATTAATAAATCATATTCAATCATTAAAAAAATTATAAAATATATATTACATGCTTGCAAATACAAAAGACTTAAAAGCTAAATCTTGAAAGCTATACAATGATTTATTTATTATAGCGAAATATTTTTGTTTAAAAACAACAAAACTTTCACATTTTCTATCGTCCAACTTTGAACCATCGATAGTTCAGTAGCTCGATAGTGCCCTACCATCGATGGTGACGATAGTGCCATCAATAGTTTGGCAACTCTAATTTATGACGCTTTATCTAATTAAAATAAATACAAAAATATATTTAATAATTAATATTTAATTGTAAAAAAATTCCAAAATAGAAAAAAAATTTTTTTTTTAATTTTCATCAGATATTATTGGACAGCTTTTGAGAACACCACAATTAATTAAAAAAGAAAATTGTATGTGCAATGCACTTGTAACTATGATTACACTCATTATTTGTTTGACTTTTTCTTGTTGTTTTATTTATTTATTATTTTTATTATTTGCAGCTGACGCTCTGTGTTGGTGCAAATAAATGTAATATATATTTGCATGCAGCACATGCGCCGATATTGACATATTCGATTTTGGCATCATTATTGTTTTTAGCACGTTAAGTATCAGCTGCAATTGCTGCAGCAAGGACAACAACTGTCAAATGGGCTGGGTCATCAGGCAGTTGATGTGACGACATCCTGTGCCATTGCAATTTGCTGCAATTTAAGTTTGACTCGAGTTGCAGTTTGCCTTGATTACATTTTAAAGTTCGCAAGATTCTTACAAATGCAAAAACTTTCTTAATACCAGCAGCTAAGTTCTTTATCCGAAGGCAAAGGCAAACGGGTATTAACATTTCTAATAAAATGAGAAGAAGCTGAAGAAGACGAAGAAGAAGAAGAAGTAGCACAAGGCACATGCTGCCTAGACTTTAGGGCAAAGAAACACATTTGCTACAGTTCAACTGGCATATTACTGAATTAAAGTTTTAAATTCATATAAAATTCAAATAATGATTAAATATTTCCCCTTTTATGTGCATTTCATAATTGCATTTAATATTTGCCTACTTAAAAAAACATTAAATTACACATTTAATTGAATGCGTTTCATGCCGCATTTTCTAGTTTTAATTTTTAAATACTCTACTACTATTTCGTGTTCGGGCAATTACAAATCTGCTCTCCTTGTTTTTTTTTTTTTTTTTTTTTGGTTGCCTTCAAATTGCATAACTAATGATTTAATTTCTCTTGCTCTCCTGCACCTCTTTCATCTCATCCCAACACCTCGCATTAGCAACATGAAACTGATTATTTGCATTGCAAATATTCATAACGCGCCACATTTGAAATGCAAGCTGCACTTTCCTCTCATCATCCGCTCTCTTGTTGCCATACTCTCTCTCTCTCTCCCTCTCTCTTTCTCTTCATCTTTTCATTATGATAAACTACTGCACTTATATATACGTTGTATTAGGTGTATAGTGCAAACTTTGGCTCTGATTGAAATTATAAAGAGAGCTAATCAATTTAAGCGCAGACATAATCTAGAGAAGTCTTTTCAAGGCAAAAGTTGTTTTGTTTATTGTAGTTTTTGTTAGATATAGATATAGATATATATAGATATCCATGCTGTATAAAGAAAACATTCACTGAGGCTGAATGTAAAGAATAGAATATAAAGAAAATACATATATAGTGTTCAATCTCTATCTAAACTCTGCTTCACGCCTCCGAAAAACTTCGCTAATTGTGTGCAAACAAATCATAGCATATAGAAAAAATCTTAAGTACTCCCCCACCCACATGGTAGATGGCGTTCAAAATTTATGGAATGTGAACTTAACTGAATTGTTGTTGAGGTGCTAAGCCTAGACACACAGTTTGACAATGTTGTTCGGCCATAAAAAAGAACAAACGAAAACGAAGAACTGGCATAAAACATCATGATGAGCGAACACCAGACGCTAGACGCAAGAACAACAATTGAAATACAGCTCCCAGAGCACATTTTAGGCATTTTTTTGCTCTCTCACTCTACTCTGTGTGTCTGCTGACCAGGCCAAGTCCGGCGGGTGCTGTAGTGTAGCCAAGTTGTTGTTTGTTGTAGCAGCATTTTTCACAGCCTACTCATTGCTATGGGCAGGAGGTGCGGGGCGCACAGGACTCAACAGCGAAATGGCCATAATGTCATTTAATTAAACGCCTGAGAGCCGTTCGAAGCGGGGCAAGAGCCACAGCCGTCTACACTTTCCCTTGACTTCTTCTACATGTTGCTGTTGTTGTTGTTGTTCCTTAGCCGCCATGTTTGGTGGTTAGCGCCGGCTAAACGGTTAACCAAGTCTTAGGTGCGGGGTGCGGAACTTTAATTTGGTAGGGAGCTGGCGTGAAGCAGTCCAGCAATTTACGTTCATTTGCATAGATATTAAAAATTGTTAGGAAGTCATTAGTAGGCATCAGTCAAATGACGCAACCTGCATATAAATGAAGCATAATTTTATTATATGCCTAGCAGAAGCAAAAGCAGAAGCAGCGGCAGAGGCAGCGCCTATAGAAATAGGAGAAGAAGAAGAAGATCAACAGGGGCCAGCAGGTTGGCCATTGGGCTTGGCTTGACAAATGTGCCCTTCAGCTATAGCCGTATTAATTATTAGTTTTAATTGCGTTCTGGTTGGGAGTTCTACCAAAAAAAAAAAAAAAATAAATAAATTTGCCTAAAACCTCAAAACAGAATAGGGCGTGTGATTAGGTGTGTGTGTGTGTGTGTGTGTGTGTGTGTGTGTGTGTGTGCTGAAATCTTTGCTTAAATTTCTGTAACACACACACACACACACGTAGCCACACATAAACCCAAAAAGTTGTGTGTGTATGAGCAATTAAATGCTTCGACCATAATGTATTTTTCACAAGTTGAGCTCAATGTTGACCATGCTGTGGGTTCAGTGCGGTCAGAGTGCTGGAGGTGCTCTTGCTCTGGCCATATAAATTACATGCAACAAAGCAAAACTGATGTCCAGCAGCTAGAAATAAACGGGCTTCTTTAGCCACAAGTCAAAAGCTCAACCACAAGCAATTTTATTAAATTTCCCCAAGCAAATTTTTTGACGGTCTTACGGCAGAAAACTATTTAGAAATGTATCTTGTAGCGTCGCCTGCTGTTGTGCCAGTGTTCTGCTTCCTGCTCTTCCTCTTTCTTTCACTTTGAGCTTATCAAAAATTTGTAATTAGATTTTTGTGCTTGGGCAGAAATGTGTCGGTCGCGCCTCATCTATTTATATGTTTGCGGTATTTTCACTCTGTTGGCTATTTGAACAAAGGTTTTTTTTTCTCTCTCCTTCCATCTCTCCCTCTCTCTCTTACATTTATTTGGCTCACGTTCGCTTCAATTTCATTCCCTTGCATTCGCTGCCACTTTCTGTTCCAGTTCTCCTTTCCCATTCCACACACATCCACTTCCGTTTCCGCCGCGAACGTTTCGATATTAAATGGTGCGCGTAATTAGATTTTAAATTTATTGCGCTCTGTGTATTATTTTTGTTGTTTTATATTTCGTTTTACTTTCTATTTATTTTTGTCTGCTTTGGCGTGCATAACAATGCAAATGCAACAATAAATAAATAAGCAAAGTGTGAATGCGAATTCAATGGCTGGGAAGTGGGCCGCCGCGCTCCCAAAAGACAAACAAACAAGATTTGGCTTTGTGCAAAAAAAAAATTCAATAAAATTTTAAGGACTGCGTTTTCCTCTCTAGCAGAAGAGATAGAGAGAGAGAGAGAGAGAGAGAGAGTGAGTGAGAGAGAGAGAGAGTGAGTGAGAGAGAGAGAGAGAGAGAGAGCCAAGGCATTTACTAAGTCATTTACTTGCAGAGCAAACACAAAAAATATGAAGAGATAATTTGAAAAAAAAAGGAAAAATAAAATACATAAATAAAAAGTAAAATGAAGACCCAAAGTTAAAATTAAAAAAAAAAAAAGAAAAATAAAATAAAAAAATAACAAATTAAAGCATTTACTACAATTTATTAAGTTGTTAACAGATTTAGTTTTTAATTCTTATGAGCCATGAATTTGATTTAGTTATTTATTTATTAACAGATTTTTTTAAATTTTTATAAGCCATTAATTTAATGGTTTTTGGCTTATTCATGTGTCATGTTATATTTAGTTCTTTAGCTTCTTCTAGCTAGAGTAATGGCCAAGCTTTTAGCTGGAAAAGAATTATATGCTAAAGTAGATTGCGAACCAGTAGAAGAACTAGAGTGGGAGATATGCTATTACCAGCGCTGAATACTGTTAATAGCATAGCATGTCAATGTGAGGGAGAAGCAGTTCATGTTAATGGAATCTAACATTAACACACATACAGTGGGTAACATTAATATTCGGTTTTTTGTTTTTTCAACTTCAAACGCAAATAAAAGATAAACTATTCATTAAAATAAAAAAGTGTAAATGGTAAGTTTTAGATTGAAAAATTACCTTTTCAGAGAGGTATGCATAAAGGTATTATATTTAACATAACTAATAGAAATTGTACATAAACAAGAAAAACACCAAATTTGGCGTTACATTAATATTCGGTTTTTTCTTAAACAACTATGAAAATTCTAGTTTTACTGAAAAATTGATCATATGTAATACTTGATATGGTATTCATTATTTTCTATTATGTCCATAAGAAATTTTGACAGATTGTTAATTTTTTTTTGTGTCCTTGGAGCCGATTTTGGCCCGCTCTTCGTGCTGCCGTGTCTTCATGGCAGATATTGTGGATTTCGGCATTCTTTGAGCTTCGCAGTTTAACTTGATCCACAAATTCTCTATGGAATTGAGATCTGGGGATTGAACTGGTGTTTCCAAGAGTTTTGGGCGATTGCAAAGCAACCAGGACATGACTTAACGGGCTTTATAGTGGGGATCATTGTCCTGGTACAGCTTAAATGTGTCTAAAATACCCATTTTTTCAGTCAAATGCTTCAAATTTTCTTTCAAAATGTTTTGAATAGTAATCTCGGATCGTCATGCCCTCTATAAAACCCAACTTTCTTGCTCCCTTAGTGGAAATGAAGCCCCAAATCATGACGAAACCTTCGCCGTGCTTTACGGTTTTCATTAAATATATTAAATCAGCTTCATATTAACTTTATACCACAGCCCACGCTTCCCATAACTTCTAAGCAAATTAAATTTGCTTTCGTCCAGGAATATTATGTCACCCGACTGGTCTGGTCCACTTTGGAGTAGTCTGAGGCTAGCAATATCCTTTATTTCCGAATACGGTCAGAAAAGAATGAATTTTTCATAGCAATTAAGCTATTGTACCCATATGTTGTTTCTGATACACCAAATTTATGCAGCTGAATCGAGTTTTCTATAATCAGCAATGAGTTCAGCTTTTAATTCTGGACCACTTGGTCAAGGATTCTCTTATACTCTTCTCGGTATATCCTCGGAGAGTAAGTTTTTCAGGTTGAGTAATTTGCTTAATTGAGGCGATCCTTCACTCATTTCTGAAACTTCGGAGGATGGCTTTTATATCATTTAGTTTATTTTTCAGAATTCAAGCAATTTCAGCTAAACTTTGCCCTCCAACTGCACCTGGAGCCCAAGTTTTCGCTGCTCCAACGATGAAATTGGTCCTTTTTGGCCTATTGTGTATTTCAGCTAAGGGATTCAGTTTTGCGCTAATTTTTTTTGTTAGATAATGTTTGTTATAAATTGATTTTTTCGATAAAAAACATTAAATATGCCATTTGTGGCTTTTCAGAGTTGCCGTGGTGATTTGTTTCACAACTTTGCTAAAAAACCGAATATTAATGTAACGCCAAATTTGGTGTTTTTCTTGTTTATGTATAATTTCTATTAGTTATGTTAAATATAATACCTTTATGCATACCTCTCTGAAAAGGTAATTTTTCAATCTAAAACTTACCATTTGCACTTTTTTATTTTAATGAATAGTTTATCTTTTATTTGCGTTTGAAGTTGAGAAAACAAAAAACCGAATATTAATGTTACCCACTGTATAAGCTAATGGAGTTCTCTATTAGAGCTGCAAGAGCAGCTCTTTATAACATATTTGCAGCTACTATTAAAAGCTGCTCAGCTCAACGATATGCAAAAGCGTTATGTGTAAGCATGAATTTGAGTATTATAACACAGTCTGCTCTCAATTTATCCAGACAATGTTATGTATGTATACAGAAAATATATTACGATGGAATGGAACATAGCATGCTGCTCTGCCTTAAGAGTATGATCTGATTTGCTTTACTTCAGAGCAACATATTTGTATTTATTTTAATTATATTATAATATGCCCACATACATTAATTAACTTTATTAATTTTAATGTAATTAATAAATATTTTATTAACTTGTAATTTTTGAAGAATTTTAAAAAATATTTCGTGCAACCTTTCCTTTTTTTTTTTTTTTTTTTAACAATGTAAATCATTATCATTTCTCTTTGGTTACACAACTGATTTATTAATAGGGCGCCGCTGCTTATGCTCCTCCCACAGATAACTTCCACATTTGGCCACAACAATGCGGCTCTGGCATCATATTCATGCAGTGCAACTGTATGACCACAGAGACAGCATTGGATGGCCATACTTTGTGGGTTGGATTGGGTTGGGTGTATGGCTAACTGGGCACTTAAATTGTGATGCATATACATAGGTAGCATTAATACATATACACCCATATGTATTTATATATGTAAGAGTGGGTGGCATGAGTAATGAGCGCTTAATAAGGCGCCACTGACATATTTTACAGCATGTTATGTATGTGTGTATTAAAATTTACATATGTGAAAATATTTATGCACATTAAATATGCGCGAATGAGTGCAACAGTTTGGCATTATAACTTTTTTTTTTTTTTTTTGTACTTTTTGAAAATTTCATAAATCATTGCTGTGTTAAAAACGATGAGTCGACGCCGCGTTTGCTGTCAGGTCCACAGCCTGCAGGCAGTCAGCTCATATATCCTGTCCATGAAGCGAGCATGACGTGGTCGCGGTTTGACGGGTCAGACAGGGAGAGAGACAGAGAGAGAGAGAGAGAGAGGGTGAGAGCGGCTGAGTGAGAGTGAGAGTGAGAGTGGGGCACACGCCTCATCTTAACTTATTTACACATGTTTAAAACGCAAATGAGCCGTAAAGCGCTGATAATGCAACAAACAGACAATTGACGTTTGCAACTGTTGGGCGACAGGCGTGGCCAAAATGCTAAAATTACAAAAAAATGGGAAAGAGTTTTTGAGACTATGGCATACCCTGCTCTTAGAAATCGTTTCTTTACGTTTTTGCATAAAATGTGTATGAATTTGTACGACAAGCGCATACTCTGCCCTTAGAAATGGTTTCATTACGCTTGGGAATATTGTGCTCAAGCATAAAAGTATAGTTTGCTGGATTATATCATTCATTTAATATTTTAACGTGTTTTGGCAAAATAAAGAAATTGAGTTTTATTAAATTTTATAGTAAAAATAATTATCTAATATACAATATGTGATTTAGACTTTGACTAAGTTCTTTTCTAATGTTAAGCATACATTCCTGAAAGACCTTTATATACCTAAAGACTAAATGAAATAGCATGATAGCTAGACATATACTATATATAATGTAATCCGTTTATAACAACTATGAGTCCGCTGCATCCGGTTATTGCGACGAAAGTTCGATGTCTTGGCTGATCCCTACACAAACTTATATGAATGGAACGTCGCTATGACCGCATTCTACTGAATATAAAAATATCATTTAATACAGAACATCTCAACAATCTTCTACTTTCCCCACACACCTAAATCAACTGCCCTCAAACCTTGTCTTAGTCTTCAATTGGTTCACAACTTGCTGCTACAATTGCAGCCTTTAAATACAAGTAACGTTCGTTTGTTTCACACATAGCATGAAGCATTTACTTTATTTTCTTAATGGCATCAGCTTTTCAGATTGCAAATTGCTGTGTGCGCTCTCGTGCTTGCCACAGCCAAAGAAACCGCGAAAGTATTTCATATCACGCGAACTCTGCGCGCAGATAGAGTCATTTCTTTTGTTCCTTCGCCTGCCTTTTTTTTCGTGTCCTGTCCATTTGTACAAGCCTCAGTTTCTGGCTGTCTGTTGGTCTGGCAGTTTGTCTGTATCTGTGTCTTATGCCTGCAGCAAAAGACTTGGAGGCAAGTCAAATGATGCGTTCGCATCCCGCATCCTGTCGATGAGTGGCAGGAATCGTAAACCTTCTGTGCATTGTATATATCTCTCTTGCATATCGCTGGCAACGCACTGGACAGGCAGTGAACCCACCCAATTGCCCAAACAATGGCATAAAATGTGTTACGGAAACCACAGCTGAGTGAGCCACCAGAGAGATAGAGACAGATGCACTGTACTGAGTTTTAAATCGTAGCCAATTCCAATTCCAATGCCCACCAGGCTCAATAAACGCAGGCAATAAAATTTTAACGTAAATGCCGTGCATTAAAAAAAAAAACAACTGAAATTGAGGTTTTTGCTTTTTTTGTTTTTGTTGCTGTTTTTGTTTAACTTAATGAACAGACATACGAAATTTGATCGAACTGTGCGTCACAGGAAGTCCGCCGATTGGATAGATTCTTCACTGTGAACAAAAGGCTTAAGTGATTGTGAAATTCGCATGGTCACCCTCAGAATATGTGATGTGAAATTTAAGAAAAATAAAGAGTAAATACAGATTGTGCCTTTAAGAATGTTGTCTAAAGAGTTTTAACATATGTAAAGCTTTGAAAAATGTTGTAAATTGAATGATTTTCTTATGCATAGCACGGTATAAACAGAAGAGAATATGAGGAATATCTTTTACCTACTAGAAATCTCTCAACATCTACACAACATATCCATTAACCTTTCTCTACACATTTCTAGGGTAGAATGCTCTGCGTTACAGCAGTTCAATGTGTGGTGACTGCATAAATTTGCTCGTCTGGGGAAATGAAGTTAGCAAAGTGTTTTTGCCATTTTTCTGTGCCATAAAATTAACGCTTTATATATGAATATGAAAGGCATAAGGCGAAGGCGATCTTATCGCAATGTAAACGAAAAAAAAAAAAAAAAAAACAACAAAAACATGGCAAAACAAGTGGCGACAGGAGTCAAGGCGAAATTGCCACTCATATGGGAATAAAATGTTTAGTGTTGAATTACAGCGATGAGTGCTTAAAGATGTTGAATAGCCGACTTATTATGAAAAGGCACACAAGACGTGTATACTATGTCAAATATACACTAAGAGAAAATATATGGGAACAAGTCAAAGTTGGCAGGCTAATAAAAATAAAATGTTTTGCTTAAAGTTCATTTCGATTCATGTTACAAAACTCGCTCAGTGTACTTTTGTTCAACTCAAGTGAGCTGTGCACCTGCTGTCAGTATAGAGTATAACAGTGTTAGTAGTATATTAGTGAACGCAGGCAGTTTTCATGTAGTGTGTCATAAAAAAGTTAATAAGACGCGAGCTGAAATTAGAAAAATAACGTCCATTTCGCAAAAAAAAAAAAAAGAGCACAGAAGACGCGTTAAAAATTTTAAATACGTAGCAGATTTTATCAATAACTAAATATATATATATATATATATATATTTATATATATATACATATAACTTCATATATATATATATCAGTTTACGTATGTATATGCACAAAAATAAATTTAGCTTGGGTAATGCAATCAGTTAATCAGTTTTCAAGATAATGCTTCTGGCCAAACAGAATAGTTTCAATATGCTGGACAGCGATACTGAAGTGCAGACCGATGCGCTATCCAGTTCCAGCCAGGACCTCAAATCCTACTCAGATGGTGAATTAAATAAGACAAACAACCAACAGCAGCAACAACTACAACAGCAGCAGCAGCAGCTGCAGCTGCAGCAACATCTACAGCAGCAACAGCAGCAGCTGGTCCATTTGCCTTATAAGCATCCACTTGAGCATACCTGGACATTGTGGTATTTGGAGAATGATCGCAGCAAGAGCTGGGAGGACATGCAAAATGAAATAACTAGCTTCGATATGGTTGAAGATTTCTGGAGTCTATACAATCATATAAAGCCACCGTCCGAGCTCAAGATAGGCAGTGATTATTCATTGTTTAAAAAGGGAATACAGTAAGTGCAGGAAGAGTTAATATAGATCTATACCTATATCGAAAATCTATACTGAATTTGAGCTTTTTAGGTATTTTAATGTTTCATAATGATATTTTAGTGTATAAAGTCTTTCCTTAAATCAATGTAGAGAGCAGCAGCAACAGGTCGCTTTCGAGCACATTAGTATATGTTGTAGAGCCTCGATTAGCGAGCACAATTAGTTCCAGGATCTTGTTCGTTAAGCGAAATGTTTAATATCCGAGGCGTTCGTTAACCGAGGGTCCACTGCATATTGAAAAAAAAAAAAAAAAAAAAAAAAAAAAAAAAAAAATTGTATGTCTAATCAATATCTAAGTAAATGCTTCTGTCTATCCATAGTTCCATACATTTAATAGATAAGATATATGAGAATTATTCCACTTTTTAGATACCTCGCACACTAGCTATAAATCTTCATTCAGAGTATTTACCAGTCGTTCATTGACTGACATGATTTCTCTCACTTAATGTCTGAAATCTATAATTAATATATTAAGAGTTCATGCTTGAACACAGTAAGTACATACCGTAAAATCTTCATTAAGAGACAATTCAATTAAGCGTAAATCCGCTTGCGTCTGGCAGATTTCAATTAAATATGTAGAACGCAAGTGCTATAAGTGCATTAATTATAGGTCCAGAAAATATGTAAAGTACTCTTATCGAAGACATTCTTATTTCGTAACAGCTGTGCAATGTCTATAATGTGATAGATTTGACAATAATTTTGCATTTTTCCCTTTGACAGACCCATGTGGGAGGATGAGACGAACAATGATGGAGGCCGTTGGGTCATCAGCATTGGACGCTGCAGTAAATTAGAGCTGGACAAGTTATGGCTGGACGTGGTAAGTTGCCCATTGGCAGCTCTCTGACCGGCCTTAATCGATGAAACTTGTTGCAGCTGTTAATACTGATTGGTGAGGCTGTTCAGCATACCGAGGAAATCTGTGGTGCTGTCATCAACTTGCGCAGCAAGAGCAACAAAATCTGTAAGTAAACAGCATGTTGGGCCCAGAGCTTTTTCAGCTTTATCAGGCATCAGGTTTATGGTCGACCTCAAACCTTTCTCTTTCACGCTTTGCTGCTGCAGCAATTTGGACCGCCAACGGGCACAACGAGGCAGCTGTCATGGAGATTGGCTACAAACTGCGTAAACTGCTCGGCCTGCCGCCCCACAATCTCCAATACCAGATGCACAAGGATTCGATGAGCAAACAGGGATCGCTGGTGAAAGCCGCTTACATACTCTGAACCCCCATGTATGTTATTAAGTTTTGCTTTGACAGTCTGTTGTCGCAAACCCATTTCCATTAGCCACTCTAAAACGGATCCACTTTCAAACTCACTTTCTCCTCTTTTCCTATGTATCCCTGTCTCCCCTTCTCTATATATATATCTATATTAATGTGTATAAAGCAGTTGACTGCGCGTGTATTCCAAAAATGTAAAAAAAAGAAAACCAAAAAAAAAAAAAAATACAATAATAGATAAATTATTTCATTTTCCAAACTTTCAGCAAATGATGAAAAATAAAATTTGTGACAAATATATATAAATATATATTTAGACATAAGACCAACAGTGAGCTGACTATATATGCCATATAGTCTGCGGCGCTGATATCAAATTTACCTCATCTTATCAATGATTTCTCAATTTCTAATTTTCTATAGACTCATTCTTGCTTTTATCTCTTTTAAGACTTTTTTCTCTTCTTTTTTCATTAATCATTTTTCATTTTCATCATTAATAATTTTTTCGTTTATAAAAATATTTTAATTATTATGATTTTTTACAATTTTTCTTCTAAACTCTTCAATTAAATTATTCTCCAATAGTAACAAATATCCAATTATATCACTGATTATAGCTGGTCTAACATCAAGATATTTTTATTCAGTATTTTTGCAGGCTATGCATAATATCTCTGTTTTATCTATAACTTTTTTCTTCGCTCGTTGACAAGCATCACGTCACGTAAAAAAATATTGTAAATATGCAAACATCAAGCATATCGTTTACAGTCATTAGTTAAAAAATTGTTTATATTTTATATTTTTATTGATATTTATTTTTTTTTTATATAAATAAAAAACAAACGCTTATTTAACTAATGAGCGTAAGCGATATGCTTCTGAAATATTGCAGAGTTTTTTTTTTTTTTTTTATGAAAGTTCAGTTTTTGACAAACTCACGGAATCAATGCAAAAACAACGCGCTTGTTAACTAAATATACATATAAAAACTTAAAAAAATAAATTATAAAAATTTCTAAACTATTTAGCCACTAATGAGCGTAAATGATACGCCTTAGACGCTCTCTTTGAAATTCCAAAATGGAAATGCGCACATTTTTTATTCAATTAAATTTTCAATGCATTCACATGCAGCACATAAATAAATAACAAGAAATACTGTCAAAAAATACTGCACACTCTATGGAATTTTATGCAAACATATGCAGCGCACTCGACGAGCTGTGCAAATAAAATTCGCTAAATGAAAAAAAAAAAAAAAGGACAAAAGAATTAAAATGGGAAAACTAAAAGAAATGGCGAAAAATAATAAACGTTGCATAGTTATTTTGGTAGAAGTGGCGCCACAGACACAGAGGACACAGTGACTGCAAAAGATATATGCCCACTTGGGTTGGCTGGCCAAGCGAGCAAAGCTCAAGACAAAAAGGGTCAACAATGGATGATGTGGCCACTGATGCTGCTGCTGCTGCTCCTGCTGCTGGTGCTACTCCTGCTGCTTGCTGTGGCAAGTGGCATCGAGTGCTGCAAAACGTAAATTGAAACAATTGCATTTTGATGAAATATGCAGCATGTGTGTGGCATGCAACATTCAATTGAAAATGCGCCACTTAGGCCAACTAGAAGAGGCTGAGCGAGCGACTGAGCGAGGGCGGCGCAAATAGAATATACTATATTCTTTATGGTAGGTTATGTGTGGCACGTGCCATACACGGCACGGCAGCTACTTGAGGCAACTTCATTATGAGGCAACTTAAGTTGACAAAACTATCATCAAACTTGCACCTGTACCGCTGGCTGTCGCGTTTTGATGGGGCTTAGTCGCTGTCGCTGCTGGCAATGACTACTGTACTACTATGAATGTGGCATCAAAACCGCGCACGTGCCACATGTCAGCCAGCTACCGTTGTCTCCTCATGCCTTCAACTTTGACATATTGCACACACAAACACACACAGAGATAATCGTTGCCCCCTGCTTGCCTTGCCCTTTACCCTACCTGCGTACATAGCCTGAGCAAAATTTACAAATTAGTTGCTCGAAACGTGACTTGAAAATTGTTGCAGTTAGTTTTTCGGCATTTGCAAATGCTGCACAACTTTTGCAACATGCAACTTAATTACTAAATAAATAAATTATATTGCAATTAGTTAAGTTCTTCTATGTGTGTGTGTGTGTGTGTGTGTAATAAATGTGAATTGTTATTTTCAGCTTTGTTCATATCGATTTGACTTTGCGTGCGCATCGATTAATTTTGCATGTTTGTTGTGGCTTGAATGTGACTTTGTTTCACATGTTCAATACATGTTTCAGCGCACAGGGTGACACATGTTTTCGCCAACGACTAAACACATTGTGTTGATTGAAGTTAATTGATTGGCTGTCAACATGTGGCTAACACTTCAAATAGCTTAATCAATGACAGAGCTTTGAGTCTCGTATATTGTTAGCAATAGAGGAATATAGAAACGCTAGGGAAAATGTTGTGCTGATATCGTATTTACGAACAAGTTGAGGTTAATCGTAAGGTAAGGTAGATTTTCTACAAAAATTTTTGAAATTTTTGAGCATGCCACTGAGATGGAGAGCTAGATATAGAGAAGGAGAGATAGAGCTGAGGTTTCTGAAGAAATTTCTATTTGAATTTATATTGAATTGGGAGAGAAGAGGATAAAAGAAAATGTACTTTAAAGTATAGATTAGAGAGTAGAGAGCACAGATTAGAAAGTGGGCAATATGAAATATAGAGTATAGAGCATCGAGTTCATAGCATATAGTATAAAGTATAGATCACATAGATCAGAGATCACAAACCAGAGAGCAAAAACCCGAGGGCATTGAGCATACAGCGTACAGCATGCAACATACAGTATACAGTATATATAGAGCATAGAGTCTAGTCTATAGTATTAAGTATAGAGCACACAGCAGAGGTAACAAACCAGAGAGGAAAACATATAGCATAGAGCATAGAGCATAGATTACTGATCATAGAGTATACAGAAGAAATTACATATTAGTGTAACGAGTCGAGATCATTGATCATTGAGCATAATGCAGAGAGTCTGCACGAAGTTAAGCCAGCCAATACGAAGAGTTTAAAGTTTTTTCTACATCTTTACTCTAAGCACACGACGCATTTGAGAGTTCGGCTACACATTATAAATTTCTTCGGTTGAACCGAGCAAATACGAAGTCAAAATACTTCCAATCAACACAGCTGAGCTAAAGAGATTGTTGTCACCTATGTATGTCTTTTCTGTATGCTTGGTTTGTTCTACAAGAGATCACTTGCAAGCCGTAAGACTTGCCTGGCTTACTCTTGTTCAATCACATCAAAATTAGCTTAAAGTCAATCAATTCATTAGCAAAGTTCCATTTCAATTTCATAATTAATTTAATTCATTAAAATATCTCTATGTAATCTTAAGAATTTTCAGCAATTGCCATTGCAAATTAGAACAATTTGAGCTCAACACATATTGCAGCTGAGAGCAATCGAGAGAGTCATAAATATAGTTGAAACTGATTTGCAGTAGCACGCAATTACTGGTAAATTGCTAGATAATCATGTACAATTAGAATGTGTCTACCCCAAAACGAAATTGTTAAGTTTTGTTTTTGGTTTTACTTGGATTATTTTGTTGCTGCTGCTGTTGTTGTTGTTTCTGTTGTTTCTGTTGTTCTTATGCGAGTCCGTCTGGCTCATCTCTCACATATATCAACACATTTCATGCAGTGCGCAGAGACTCGAGATTCAGTTGGATTTTTATTGCCACAGCTGCTGACCCAAGCACCACAAACTAACAGCAAAGGCAGCCGAGCACCACCCACAACTAGCCTTCGCTTATGCCATTGTGTTGTTGTTGTTGTTGTTGCGACTCTGGCTGTTGCCTGGATTTTTATATATTCTACTGTTTCTATTCTCTCTTTCTCTCTCTCTCTCTCTCTTTTTTTGGCAAAGCAACGCAACACAACATAAAAATAAATTGCACTTCTGACACTTAAATACAGTTGAAAAGCGGGTGGTTTGGTGGCTGGGATGGCTGGCTGAGGTTGGGTGGTTCCACAGCCAGTCGTCGACGGCGGACACATGATTAAGTGGAGTTTGTGGTTTGCTCTTTTGCGCTTGGGAATACGCATGTAAATCTATTTCAGTATACATTATCGTCGTCCAGTTGAAGCTTAACTTTTATCATATAATAAAATGTAATTTTCCAACTCGTAATTTTCTGGTAATTAGAATTTATAGCAATCTTAATCGTTTTTGGCAGCCCGGAAATACGCAGACAACAACAGGCAACAGCCAAAAGCTAACTATGAGTGTGGCCACTCTTGTTATATTTTTGTTAGGCCTGCGGCCTCCTGCTGCAGGTCTCAGCTCGGCAGGCCTGGCCTGCTTTCAGTTGGTTTGCTCATCTATCTCATTCATAGAATTTCATTAGCTTTGGTAGGCTGAGAAAGCGAAAAAATGTTACGACTTATTTGTTATTAAAATACTCGCTGCACACCTGGAACGCACCTTTTTTGTGTGTGTGTGTGTTAACCGCATCAATGCAAAGCATTTGCAAATTAAATATTAATCAAATAAATTCCATGCATATATAACTGAAGAGAATTTTTACTTTTTACAAAATTTTCCATTTCGAATTAATAGGAATTTATGACGCCCGGACAAAAAACAAGATGCCAGTGACTGGGCTTACCTTCAAATATATATATAGAGAGAGAGAGACAGAGAGAGAGAGAGAGAGGGAGAGAGAGGGAGTTGAAGCGCGCGTCTTGCTGCAAATATTTTGGGGCTAAAAATATTATTGCTATTCGAAAATTGTAGTAGCTACGGCTGTTAGCTCCTTACCTAAAAACGAAAAATTCTTGTGTGCTCTATATGCAGACAGCGCTGGAATGTCTGCCCCAGTGAGCACTAAAGAAAAATATAAGAAACTGGCCCACTCATGCGAGAGTAGTGGAAGCTGGAGATACTCTAGAAATTTGTGTATAAGAATTGACGTATATTTAAATTAAAAATATGTAAGAGAAATATAAATACGCATATTAAACCTTCATTATGCTTATATGAATATTTTTTATTAACTTAAATTTTATATTAATTATTATTATATTATATTCTTTTTATTATATTTTCATTCTCTCTCTCTCTTTATCTGTCTCAATATCTTTCTTTCTCTCTCTCTTTCTCTATTACACATATTCACATCTTATTGCAGCATACCCATAGTTTCCATACCCATCCATGAAACAGGGTATCATAACACGCTTAGAATGCTGGCCTCCTTGCCTATTTAATATATACACAACATATTTATATAGTATACGTTAATGCTATATCTGCCTCTCATAAATACATAAATATGCTAAGAGAAACAACAATGGGGCAGCAAAAAGAAAAACTCAATCGGCAGCCATCCTTTTTATAAGCAAATTGAAGACGACGTTTGAAGCTGAAATGAAAGAAACTATAAAAAGCGCCACAAAACCGCATCAAACGCACAACGGGATATTAAGCACAAAAGTTGAGCGAAAAGATTTTTAGTGGCAGATCTGGGCAACGAAGCTGAACTTAATGAAATAAAGCACTTGCTGGGCAGCACACCCACACACACACACACACGTTTTAGGATGACCTGAAACCTAAAGCTAAAGCTAAATGCAAACCTTAGCATAAGAAGTCAGTCATGAAAATCGTACGTGAGCAATGAAAAAGTCGCAAACACTTTATTATACATATATAGAAAAAAGAGTGTGAGTGAGAGAGAGAGAGAAAGTGTGAGTGGGAGACAAAGTGTGAGTGGTATAAAGGGCAGGCGTGTCTGCCACTGAATGCTACGCGTTGCGTATACGTAATATTTGCCATGTAGCTAAAGGCCAGCCAACTGATGGTGAAACAATGAAAACGCGCGAATGCTGCCATGAGAGAGAGAAAAGCAGACAGACAGCTACACAGAGAGAGAGAGAGGGACAGAAAGAAAGAGAGAGAGAGAGACATAGAGCATGCCGTAGCTGAAGCACGGCGATTTACACTCATTACTCATACGCCGCGTCATTGTCCCAGATAAAGAGCCAAAGACAAAGGAGCCCAAAAACCGCACGCAGGACAGCAGAAACAGCAACAGCAATAGCAACAACAACAACAATAACAACCACAACGACGACGAGCTGCGTAAGGACATTGCCAATGCATATAATGACAGAAGGGCGGATACAGAGAAGAGAGGGACAGCAGCAGGAGCAGCAGCAGCAGCAGCAGGAGCAGGAGCAGCATGAGCTGAAGGAGTTTAGTTGCTGTCGGTATTTTTGTTGGTATTTTGGTATTTTGAGCATGTTCACGAACAGCTAATGCATAGTTTATGGCGCCTATTGCCCGAAAGTGTTTTAGCCGCAAAACGTTTTAAGCGCCGTCAGCGATATTAAAGCATACTCAACAGTTTAGGGTCAAGCTAAGGGATATTCGATTTTTAAAGGCATTAAAAAACATTTCAGTTTACTTATTGTCACCTTCGAAATGGACAGTAATTTATTAATTCAACGAAGCAAATCATTAAGCAAATAAAATAAAAATCAGAATGACTGTGGTAGAAGTAGATAGCTTAATACTCTGCAGAGACATATAGTGAAACAATAGTTAGAATATATGTGAATTTGTTAGGTGAAATATGAGAAATAATATAAAATAGTTTGCTATGGAAATTTGGGCATCATTTCTAGTTCATTCTTTTGGAGGATTAAAATTATTAAAATAATTTAAGAAACCTTACACCAGGTTTCATTAAGTTCCAAAGTCAATAAAGCACTCATTTCTTGCTGATGATCAACAATTAAGCAAACCAAAAACTAAATTCTTATTACGGCTTGAGAATACTTTACCCAAATCCATGTTAAACAAGCTAAACACATTTCATGACCAATCTATAATACCCTTACCAAGTGTATAACAACAAAATCCTCAATCTGTGTGGCCAGAAACGTGATCAAACTAGCTAAAGATAAGGTTAAGCATTAAGGCTTAAGGACATTGGCCTGTTCCCTTTCCATGGCTCGCTTTTTTTTTGCCAGGAAGTGAAATCGAAACTACAAAGTGCACTAATTTGAGGTGTTGAAAAGGGTTGGATTGTAGGTCGCATGTAAACCGCACGAGCGCTAAGGCTTTGATGTGCGCTCAAGGGTTCGTCCAGGTGGTAGATAATCTAATCAAAAGGACCTACAAACAGGACCTGAAAAAGGTTGCTGTTTTATTTGTTTATTTGTTTATTCGTTTGTTTGCCTAACCACCACACACACACACACACACACTAGCACATTAAACATGCCAGTCACACACACACACAATGAGGCACAACAAAATGTCCCTTATATATACATATACTCTATATCTATGTATAAATGTGTGTAGCAAAGACTTATTTAAATATATAATTTCTAGCGCCAAACTCAACGGCTGCTCATCTTTTTAATAAGTATGCAAATGTCAAGTCCAAGTCTCAGTCTTAGTCAAGAAAAAAGAGAGAGGGAGAGTTTGGTTTTGTTTTTAAATTTTCACGAAATTCATGTTTTTTGCCACATTGCGTCTAGACTTTTGAAAGGGGCGCATAACAAATTTATAAGCGCTTGTTGACTAACCAAACCTTGGGGGGAGTAGGGTTAACACCTGAATAAAATGAGCAACAGGAATAGTGAGAGTGAGAGAGAGAGAGAGAGAGAGAATAGAGAGGAATGGCAATAGATAGTGAGAGATACTAAATGAGAACGAAGTTTAACTACAATGGGAGAGAGAAAGAGTGAGAGGAAGATAGAGAGAGACTGAGAGACAGAGAGAGGGAGAGATAACCATGAGGGAGACAGAGAGACCGAGAGAGGGATGCCAAGTGAATGCAGCATTTAACGAGTTTCATATAAGCAATTACTGCATTTATGCCAGAAATTACACAAGAAAATATACGAGAGAACAACAAGGAATGAGCGAATATGAAATACCCTAAAAATATTTATAGTAAGTTAAAAGAATTTAAGAGGAAGACACAGATGAAGAAATACAAGAATCTAACAAAAAGAAAGGGAAGAAGAACTGAAAAAGACAATATAGATTTAGGGAAAAAGAACAGAAGAAGCTGCGATAAGTGAAGTGTGAGAAGTATAATTGAGAATATATAAGAACATCAACAAAGATAATGAGAAGAGATCAAAAAGCAAATAGTGAAGCGGAAAGAAAAGATGTCAGCCTTTAATTAGGAGTTAACTTGGGTTTCATACACTCTCTTAGTCACATCTCGAATATGGCTTCTTAGGCAGAGTATTTAAAGAATGCGTCTGCATTATGATAACTTAATTACAGCGCATGCCAGGCTCATAATTTGCAACCTATGCATGCCTTTCGCCTATTGTACACAACAGATATAAAACATATATATGTATATAAGTTTATATATAAATATGAGGAGAGAGTGAGAGGGAGATAGCGAGAGAGAGAGTGAAAGAGATAGCGAGAGAGTGAGCTGAGCATATAGCCAAAGTCTGGGGCTGTGGCTGGACGCTTACTTAAGCTAAAAGCTTTTGTGTATACATTTTAATTAATGTGCAACATTTAAATGCACAGCAAATGGCGTTAACATCGTTGTTGTTGTGGTCAGTGCGGCACAGGTTGATGCAGCCCAAGCGAAGAAAAGGCCAAGAGAGAGAGAGAGAGAGAGAGAGAGAGAGACAGAGTATGTGTGTGTATGGCAAAGTGCGTGGTAGAGTGAGCCACTGCGTGAAGGGCGAAAGCATTCAAGTATTATTCGTCCAGCTAGGGCTGAGCACAACTTTTGCCATGCGTATATGTGCGCGCGTTTATAGTTAAAGCAGACGACGACAGATAAACCAGTGTTAAGCACAAATTAATGGCCTTAATTTATGCACAGCAAAAGGCCACACCTACACAAGCGCACACCCACCCACACACACACACACAGAGAGAGACACGTTTCGCGCTGCGGTTTTAATAACTTAACAAAAATGTATTGCCGTCGCGACTTGCATTGCCGGCTAATTAGTATTTAGTAATTGAAATCGCGCGCATAGCCCACTTGAACGAGCATCGACATCGATAAGGGTAATAACCAGAGCGTGCTAGAGTGCAGGACTTGTAGATGCCCTATATACATATTGTGAAAATATCAGTAATGTTATGCATATACGAAATGAGAGTACATTTTAAGAAATTTGTATAAATTGGGATACAATAAAATGGGAAAGAGAGAGAGAGAGAGAGAGAGAGACAGAGAGAGATGTAATGGATATGGTTATGTATATTTGCATTCAGTCTACACTTAAGGACTGAGAGAAATAAGATAGGGACAGTGAGAGAGGGAGCACGAGAGAGACGATTATACATATAAATATGCAAAAATATGCATTATCTCAAACTTCTCTACCTTACTCTACATTCATCGATCTCTCTATCTACATTGATCGATCGTTTATTAATACAGATTTGAGTATGCTGTCTAAGCCAATCGTAATTTTTGCCAGTGTAGTTGACATGAAATTAATTGAGTTCTTTCTTTCGATCAAGTACAATCGTAGTTAGGTATGAATTGACGTTGCCTGCATTTGAAGAGACACGGAATGAAAGAGAGAGAGAGAGAGAGAGAGAGAGAGAGAAGAAGCAGGAGAAAGAGAAGGAAAATGGTTACCTATAGCCTCCAATTCTCCCTGATTCTATTGATAAGTATATAGTAATCGAAATGTCTAATAGCTAAATAATAGCTAAATAGGGAATATACATGAAAAAACTGCCAAATGACACTTCAAATAAATTATCTTCTAGATAAAGCCATCTTTCTTTTAAAAATAACAAACAAAGGAATATAGCTTTTCCTTTCCTTCAATAATTTATATCAATTTATATCTTAATAAGGACCATTTGAGAAACACTAAAAGAAAAGTGCCCCGACTGCGCTCTCTCTCTCCCTCCCCCAGTTTATCATTATGAACTTTTAATACCTTTATCGCCCATGCAGCATGCAGTATTAATAGCATCCGCTTCCTGCTCTGATCCAATATAAATATATATACTCCAAACTTATACCGCCCGTCTACAGCACTTGTAAATATAAATATTTGCAAAGCCTTAATATACCCTCAATTTTTGTTGGACACATTTTCAGTGGGTACACTTTATAACAAGCGACAGGCAGCAACAGCAACAGCAACAGCAACGACAATGGCGAAACATCATCGGAACCGTGGGCAATGTAATCAGCACTACTTAAAGCCAATTAGCCGCAAATATGGCCGGTAAGCCGTTGCATACCTCACACAGCGAGCCCTCGTTTCACGTTTCGCGTTCCGTGTTCCTCTCCCTCGCACACACAGTTCTTTCTCTTTTCAATGGGGCATGAAGCGCGTCCGTTCGCATTTGGTACGTGCCACGCCTTTTTGGGCACGTTTGCGGTTCACGCTGCTGCTGCTGCTGCTGCTGCTCCTGCTGCTATTGCTGCGGGTGTAGGTGGTGCGGCTGGTGTTGGTGGTGCTGGCGATTTTGTGATATGCCGCGCGGTTCGTTGCCAGCGACATTGTGTAAATGCCAAGCTGCACTTTCTATGTATTTATATATATGTGTGTGTGTGTGTGTTGGTGTGTTGGTGTGTGTAAATAATTGGCAACATTTGTGCCTGGCACAAAATACACTTTCACACCCACTCACACACAGAGAGAAAAAGATTGAGCGGGGGATAGTCCGAGGGGCACACACACACACACACAATGGCCACGCCCCACGTCACGCCCCGTTGGCCAACATAGCGAAATGAAATTTGCAAAACCCTCAAAAGGTGTTGACAATTATTTGCATAACAAAGCCTGCACTGCAGTTGCCAACTCGGAAATTGTTCATAAAATCAACATTTGGCGTTCGCTTTAAATTTAAATCTAAACCAAAAATTAATTGTTGCCAGCTTTTGAAATGGCTGTTGGCGCCGTTTGATAGTTGGCTAGTTGAATGAATGAAATTGCACAAATTATATAAAAATGCAATCAACTTTCAAATTGGTTAATTGCTTTTTCGTTTTTAAAGAGCAATTAAAGACTTATTTCATAAATGTATAGAATTTGATATGTATATGTTTATATAGTATATATAAAATCTAGATCTATGAGATTAAGATGGTCAAGGTTTAGGATTTAACTTATGAGCAATGCTCATGATCTAGAGCATCGGAGTTGGAAGCAGACTTGTCAAAGGAGAGCTAGAATAAGGTTAAATAAATAAATTTAAAAAAATTATTTTTAATCTGATTTTCATGCAAGAATATTCATACTATGAATAGCAACCAGGCTTAAATATTTTTACACACTAGTATGAAAGATGTGTCACATTTTTTTAACGAATCACATTACTTACATATATCTATACAAGTACACATCATGCACGCTCTCACTATCTCAGCTTGTTTGCGGCTAAAAAGTGAAAGATTTAGAATAGAAGCTGTCATGCGTGTTGCTTTCTTTGAATGGGTGCTGTCAGCTGTTATTGCATAATAAACTCGTAACTCTGGTCAATGCCACAACAGTCACATACATTCATATACACAGTTTCTTCACTTGGCTTCGCTACTCTTATTTGACTTTTGCCAACTTCTGAGATTTCCAAAGCCAAACGTTGACGACAATCATTTGTGCGGCAGCCAAAACTATATGGCAACGCCTTGCGGGTTGGCAACACAACTCGCAACACTGCCACGCCCACTACTACTATTGTTGGGGCACGTTCCATAGGCGCAACGGCAAATTTTTGAGTAACAACTTTGCGGCGTGACACGAATGTCGAACGGAGCTGCACGAGAGCAGAGAGAGACAGAGAGAGGAGAACTTTGAACAGTTTTCAAGCTAAAAACACGTCGCAGGCTGAGCGAGTGTGTGTGTGAGTGTGCTACTAATAACAATGATGATGATGATGATGGTGATGATGATGATGGTGATAATGATGTTGGCTTAACTTACGCGCACCCTTGGCATAAAATTCCGACACATAAACAAAGGGTTAAAGTAAGTTTAAGTACTTTAAGAAGGCTTTTCTAGCAAAAAGTGATTGAATTTAAATTTGGAAAGTTTTTTTTTTAATATAAATAAAAATATATATTTTTTTTTGATTTAGTTATACAACATTTAGTATACATTTAGTATACAACATAAACATCGAAAAGATATAATTTATCTATTCTATCCTTTAGTCTATTTCATCTATATCATCTATACAGGCAAAATATAGTTCGTGAGTCCTAGAAATAATTTTATTTAAATTTATTCAAATATATTTTCATATTTGTTTCTGTAATTAAATCAGCATTTTATTTTTATTCTTTTAAAATACCTTTCATATAGTATATTCTATATTATTTATTATTTTAAAATATATTTTATATAGTATAATATTTTTGATTATTTCTTAAATACATTTTATATACTACATATATAGCTATAACAAAGAATAAATAGTAATTGAAACACATACATATGTGCTTTAGTCAGTCAATCGATCAATTCATATACAAACTATTATAATTGTCTCTGAATTTGAAGACGGTTTTCCGCATCACACAACATCACAATCTACCTATCGCATTTCATGTCGATCAGTCAATCAATTATCAAGTCAATCTGTCATCAGCTACACACAAGTTCATATCTATATCTATCTATGGTTAGATTTTAATTTTTTAAACATTTATTTGTCTTGGAATTCGAAGTGGGTTTTCCGGTTCAAGTATTTCATCTTCATTTATCAAACACTAGAAAAAGTGGGAAGGTAAATGGTAAAAACCATCGGCCGCAGCCTTAGCTCCGTCTTAACTGTTCGGGCAAACTGATGTTGACAAATTTCCAACAATTTCGTATATATTTACCTTTATAAATAAACAAAACCATTCGCAATCCCCATTCGCTAGCCCCTGCAAATTTCTATTTTCTATGCATAGCTGCAACGTTTGCTGTTTGTTAACTCATCATCAACCATCATCGTGACAAAGGGCTCAAATCTGTCACATTCGAAACACGTGAGCGAGCATCATTTATTTTGTTAAAGGGGGGCCCCGCCACGACGACCAGGAATCCAGCTAAAACTGTAAATGTTTAAACGCACTTTGATTGAAAGAGAAGTATATTGGTTTTAGTGTGTGTTTTGTTTGATTTAAAAAAGATTTCATTGGAATTGAAGCAAATGTATAGAATTTTGGAATAGCAATTGGCATGGATTGTCCTCTATACAGCTTTTAGCTAAATAAAGTCAAGATTGTATATTTAGGTATTACGATAAAGTAGAGTAGTGTAAGTAGAGTTAGGATGCGATGGAGAAAGTAATATATGTATATATATTCCACAGGGTCTGAAGATAGAATAGCTATAATCGTCTTGATTTCCTCTAAAAATTCATTAAAGTTTTAACATTTTTATTAAATCCTCATCTAAGTCTTGAACGAGTATAATACAGTCAGTTACATCCAAACTAAAACATTCTCGCATGTTTTTTTATTGGCCCAGGTAGGCTGCCACGTGTATGTGTGTGTGTGTGTGTGTGTAGGTGTGTAGGTGTGTAGGTGTGTGCCATGTCAAACGCAATTGGAATATATAAACATTCCAATTTCAAATGCAATTTAATTTGTTTTTTCTGCACATTTTTTTCCTTTTGTTTATCCACTTTTTTCGTGTGTGTTTCAAAATTGACTTTGATCAAACAATTTAAAATATAATGAAGAGGTGTCAATTGGTTAGTTTTATTTTAGAGCAAGTTGAAAGTGTTTAATATTTAATGTGGCCTCAATTTAGGTAAACATTGTTGACTAAATTATGTAGTCTTTAAATTATTTTGAGGAAAAAATAATATATATATATATATATATATATATATATATATATATATATATATATATATATATATATATATATATATATATAGAAGCTTATGTGAAAAAGAGTTTTTATTATAATATATATTTATTATTAAAAAACTACAAAAATAAATAAATAAAAAATAGTTTAAAAAATACAAAATTTCGAGCATTTTTCAGAGCATTTTTTTTTTTTTTAATAAATAAAAAAATTTTACAATATGCTGTTGTGAGAAATAAAAATGCTATTTTATATATATTAAATAAATATCGAAATAAATAATAGCTATGCATATTATATTAAAGGAATATTGTATTTAAATGTTAAATATTTATTAAATATTATTTCTTAATATTAATAATATAATAAAAATGTCTTTCAATTACGAAAAAGCTAATATTCATATATTATTTATGTTACACTACATTTATAATTTATCATTCGAGCTGTTGTTAACTGAACCATGAAAAAAGTTGTTAGATATAAACCTGGCACAGTTACGAAAACAAGTAAAGATCAAGCTCTAGCCTGACCCAAATCAATGCCCGCATTTAAGCTCATATTCATTAACAATAGATTGCTAATAGACAGACACACACACACTGATAAAGAGAGTGGTAGGGAGAGAGAGAGCAGAGGTCGAGTTAGCATGAACAGCTATCGCCTGACTGGCATCAGTTCCGGCTATATGAGTCGTTAAATTTTGTTACCATTGTGTGCATTATTTTTAATAAGAGTCACAGGAGTTGCTGGCAAAAGTGCTTACTTACAATATTGCCCCACTCTAAGCCACTTAACATGAGTCAGTAAAGCCAATCTCATTAACAGGCTTTAATTTTGAAAACATACTTAAGTGCTTTGGCTGCCCCGAACTACAAGACAGAGCAGGCCAACGAATGAGATAGAACGAGAGAGAGTGAGAGGGCTAGGAGTAGGTGGAATGAGAGAGCAAGTCAGCTTCATCAAGAGCTACACAGGAATCGTCATTTAGTAGTCTACTTAACTTGTCTGAGGAGCCGCCTGCCAGCAACAGAAGCAGCCGGAGCAGCAGCAGCAGCAGCAGCAACAGCTTGAGCAGCCCTTTGAGTTGACAGAACGAAAGACTAAGGACGTCGACGTGGACGTGGACGACGAGGACGAGGACGACTGGTGACAGCATTTGTTGCTCAGTTGCTTCAGTTGTCTGTAGCCACGCCCCCGCCCAGCCTTTAGCAGTCACGTCGTGCTCAGTTAATGAAGCAAAGTTCACACAGGTAGCAGACAAACCTGATGCACGCTGACGCTCTGTTGCTACTGGCCACATTTTCTTTTGGCCATGGCTAATACCGCAGCCGCCACCGTCACCGCTACCGCTGCCGCTGACAGCAGCAGCAGCAGCAGCAGCAACAACAACAACAAGTGTAACAGCCAACAAAATTGAACAGAAACAACAGAAATTAATTGGTTTAAGTGGCTGACAGTAAATGGCATAAAGATTCTTCCCTTTTACAATTTACCCTTCGAGTTTTCCTTTCTTATTTCATTTCAGTTTTTTTCCTCTCTCTCTCTCCGCTTTTTTGCTTTGCTATCTGAGCAATTGCTGTAAACTTTCCTTTTGCAGCTGCTGCGAGCAGACAAATATATATTAAAAGAAATATGCATCAAACAAATACAAAGAGAATGATGAAGTGCATTTTCTTTTGCAACAAGACAGACTTAAGATGCTCTGTGTGAGCCTCTCTGACAGTTTGTAGCAATATGCATTATTATAGTTACTGCAGAAATTAATTAGAAATTGTAATCTGTAATCACGCTGATGAAGTATTCAATAGATATAGCTAAAAGAGAGCAGAAATTGAGAATAGAATAGTTAGAATCATTTTCATACTGAAGAGGGTGTGTTCGACTAGGATATGCCTCGCAGAAATTGAGAATAGAATAGTTAGAATCATTTGCATTCTGAAGTAAGGAGTTGTGAATAATATTTGAAGTGTTTTTTATATTGGTTATGTAGAATGTAAAACAAGCAAGAGTTGTCTTTTCGGGTATATCCGAATACTAGTTTCTTATTGAACGTCTTTTGCTCTAAATTGAGTTTGTTTACAACATTTTAAAGAGAAGAAGCAGAAGATATATACAAACAAAGAATCGTTAATTCTATTTATATATTCAGCCTGCTTAGCTCCAGTTAAATACTTTTCAAACAAAAGTTAGTGGCTTGCAAAGCTTTGCATAGCCTTCTATATATTTTAATCGAAAAGCCCTCCACCCATCATCGAATATATTATTTCATATATCACTTTTTCTTTTGCAATATATTTTCTGTAATTGCCTCAAGGGCTGCGAGCACTTAATCAAATCATTGTCACGTAAGCGCCGCGAGCGATATTTCCATATAACAGGAAATTAAGCCTAAGCATATGAAGAGATGAGAAATGCATTGAAACTCGCAATCGGAGTTGGAGTTCATATTTTTGTAAGCTGCCTTTTTGTTTTTTCTGCACTGAAAATTTTCAATTTATTTTCGCCTGCGGCTGCAACCAAAAAATGTTCACGACTATCTTTTGAGGGTTTGTTGCGTCTTTAATTTCCGGGTATAAATAATGCATGGCCATTTGCTTAGTCAAATATATGTGAGTGAAAGGCCTCTCGCGTGTGTGAGTAAAAATTGTGTTTATTAATTTCGTAGGCAAAGAAAGCAATTTGAAGGCTTTAGCAACAGCCAAGGTCGAGCATAAGGGCAAGCTCGAGCGAGCATGAGGCTGGCTCAGCATGTTGACCCTGTTGACCCGCAGAGCACAAATTCAGCTAAGCAAGAAGGTCAAGCAGCATTTGCGATTTCTCTTTGCTCTTTTGTTCTTAGTTTCTGCTTTTTCGCTTTTTTTAATATTTTTATTTCGCCGAAAAGAAACTGAACTGAAATGGCTAGACTTTCGCATTTGAGAGCTTTAATGTTTTCGCAACGCATTCACTTAGGCTTTGGCTTTGATGTTCGCTGATCAAAAACGATTCCCTTGACTAACTTAAATGCTCAACGTAATTGGGTGCTGGAATGCTTTACAAGGCCAAGTGTGCTTAGCCAAGGCAAACAAAATGAACAGCATACAGATTTGTGATGCAAATTTTATTCAATGTCTATATATTCGAAATTTAATATTCTTTAATAATTATAGTTAATCAAAAAACTGAATAATAAATGATCAAAAAATGAAAAATTTCTGTTAAATATTAAATTACATTTTTTTGCACATTTTCTATTTTCTATTTTATGCTATATATATATATATATATTATATATTCATTGTTCATAATTTCTTTTGCAAGTCACAAAAGTAAATACGTCTTCAACCCCATCATACCTTAAACGCTCTTAATCTGTGTATTCAACCCTTAGCTATCCCTCGCCTCTAATCCTTAAGCACACATAATTTTCAAGTAACAAAGTCTAAACAGCTCATTTGCTTGTGTCAATCAATTGAATTTGATACGCCATGGTTATCTATATAATGATATTAGCATTATAATTGAATAACTGTTGTTGGCATTAAAGTCAACTACCCCCTGAATACACACGCAATACAAATTTAAATGCATGGAAATTGTAGTGTCAATCAGTATATATTGAAGCCTTCAATACGCCGTTAAGGCGACAGACAGTCTCAAAAGGCTTTTAACCATCAATTTTCATTGATTTTGTCAATTGCCCAAGTAATTTGGCCAATTTCAAAAGTGAATCAAGCTCCTGATGAGCAGCAGCAGCCAGGCAGCCAGGCAGCAAACCAGCTCTTTTGTGTCCTTGAAATTAATAATGTATGTATATACGAAAGGTTGGTTATCATGCTCGACTGTTAACGAGCAGCGCTGCTCACTCACTGTTATGTTAACTCAACCCCTGTTTGTGTATCGTATTTGGTGCCTTAACAGTAAACTGTTCCCAGTTACCAGCGGGGCGACAGACATGCAGACGTCTGTTAAAGCCTAACAGCGTCTCCTTGCTGTTAGCTTATATGGGGTAGTTAACAGTTTTATGGCAGCGGAGTAGCAATGTAATGTTAAGCTCTACTGCTGTTAAGCGTGTGTCGACTGAACGACGTAAGTTTAACATTTTCATGTTAAGCTAACAGATTTTGAGCATAATTCATTTAAAGCCAAACTGCGAGACGAAATGTAAGTTGATTATGAAATTGATGACACAGCATATACCAAATATATCAAAATTAAAGTATAATCACAAGGAGTCCGCGTCGTTGTCGTCTGGCGCCCATTCAGGTGCTATATAAAATGTCTGCGTCTGGTCAATTTGCAGAAATGTAGTTCAAGCAATGACAACAACAACAGCAACAAAAAATATATGGGATGAGCGGGCTCAGCAGAGAATCGCGTGGTTGCCATTTCGATAATTAAATGTATGTAAATTGAGGGGTATACACAGACACACACACACACACACACATAGACATACAATCGGATATATGCACATACATATATATGGTCATGTGTGCGCCATTAGTGGTAAAATGTTGTACATTTTTATAGTGTGCTGGAATTATGCAAATTGAACCGCAAAAGCGCTTTTAAAATGTTTTAAGTGCATTTGCATGAATATTTTTGGGGTAAAAGGCACGCACACATTGCTATACATACAAAGATATGGGTGCATGTATTTAAGTGTGACTCTGTATGTGTGTGTGTGTGCGTGTGTGTGCAATGTGTGTCAACCAATTTTAGCGAAATTGAAATTGTAAGCGACGACCTTCTCGACCCAGGACCTAGACTCAGGTCAAATGGCATGCAAAAAATAAGGGCCATATGCATACCCTATGGAATTGATAAGTCGGGATATGCTGAGAGTGAAAGCATATCTGTGTATAGAACATTACGCTGCTGTTTATTGGCTATTATCTGGCATGAGAAGCAAGTACAGTGAATACATTTTTAAAGGATTTGCTAGGGATCTCCATGGCTTGTCTCTTAAATGCTCAAGATGTTTGATTCATGCTTTGCTTGAATTTGTCGTTTATCAGTGCAGCATATAAGCCTATATTCCTAATTAGTCAGCTTTCTTAATTTGCTTTAAGTCAGTCAATTACAGGGTATTTTATACATTCGGTCTGCTTAGTTTTGGCTCTTCCAGTTTATAAAGAAAGTCTGTCAACAAGAGCTTGTTTAAATAAATTTACAGGGTATTTGCAAGTTGATCAATAGACACAAATAATGTTTGTTGCAATTACAAAACATTTGTTGAGCAGCGATAAAACCAATAAAAAAAACGGCTAGACATTTTTAATATCAGTTTGATCTAACCCCATTTACAGGGTATCTATGAACCTTTGACCTGCCTTTAATGCTTGCCCTCACTTTTTTAGTTAATATCTCATTTACTCGATGAACTTACACATTGTTTGCCACGTCACATTTGCGAAGCCCTAACAAAAAGCCGATTCGACAAGTCATCAGACAAATATATATTTATATATATATATATTGACGATGTTTTTCCGCAATGTTGTCGTCACTGTTGTTGTTCGAGATTTTTGTGTTGCTGACTATAACCAACTAATTGAAGTGCAGCGAAGCAGAATCGTTTGCCAATCTCTGTGATAAACCATGCAGAATCGCACTGCGAGGCGTAAATTAAAAATATAAGAAGCGAGTCAAAGAATGGAAAAAGAAAATATTATTCAAAGAATGAGGCAGAGAGAGAGAGAGAGAGAGAGAGAGAGAGAGAGAGAGAGAGAGAGAGAGAGAGAGAGAGAGAGAGAGAGAGTGAGAGAGAGAGAGAGAGAGTGTATAAGAAAGCTGGAGGAGCTTGTGTTGATTAAATTCAGTATCAATCAAAAGTTTATGGCCTTAAAAGTCAGGGGGTAGGATTTGATGGATTTTCGAGGCAAAGTTGTGCCCGAAGCCCTGAGGCAAAGGCCTCAACACCAACTTCGATTGCGATTGCGATTGCGACTGCCATTGGTATTGGGAATCCAAAGGAAATCATTGCCAACGCTGCTTGATTGCTTGCCACGTTGATATCTTATATATATATATATATATAAATGAAAGCCTTGGTATTTGTGCAGCTTCTGCTGGACACACACAGACACAGAGAGTGAGAGAGAGAGAGAGACGAAACTGCAGGCGGAAACGGAAGCAAGTCTGCAACAGCAATAGCAAATGGCGGCAGCGGCCGCTCAATTTGGTAATGAAGTCTTCGTAGTCGTTGTCCTGCAGTCTTTATTTCGTTGTCCTCAGTGTTCCGGCTTCTGCTCGCCTTACTGCTTCATTATGTTTTCTTTTGGCGCTGACATTACAGGAAAATCATTAGGCCACGCCGATTTGGCGCTCTGATTGCACTCCACTTGAACCAACAGCAATTTCTACAGCCAAAGTTACTGCGACCAGCTACTCCACCAACAACTATTCATTGCAAGTGATGTGCATTGAAGCTGATGCAACTGCAGTTGCAGTTGCCGTTGCAGTTGCTGTTGCTATTGACACTGCCGCAGCAGCTGCTGCATTTACTGCCGCAGCTGCAATTAATTAAATTTTTCTTCAATCGTCTCTGTGTGGTGCAGACGCTTTGGCTGGTCCTCTGCTGGCACTGCGTGCGGTCGGTTTAAATAAATTAAATGTGTGTAAAAATCATTTTAAGTGGAAAATTAACCAATAAAATTTGCTCAAGCAATATGGGCCAACGACTAGCTAGATGCCCTGTAGTCATGGTCAAAAGTTGATTTATATGGAAAAGTAATTTAAGCTATATATCAGATTGTTACTGTCCAATGTTTGTTATTGATAAATAATATTTAGATGCAGCATTTCATTAAAAGACAAAACAATTTGGTGACTTCAGCCTTGGCAAAGTTGAAGCCGCTCACGCTGCTTATTCTCTATATCATATGAATCTTATGCTCTCTCTATCATAGTCGTTGATGACTTCCACTCATTCAAACGATCCAATGGTCTAGTAGCCTAACGCTTACTGCCTATGCATATATGTATACAAAGTTGACTCTGGAATTTTCAGCTTACGAGTCTTTATTATTTCAATGTTGTTCTCAGGTGTTAGTTCTCGTTTCTATATCTGGGATTCTTTTATTTATTATTTATTATAGTTCAGTTCAATCTTAAAAAGTATTTATTGTATTTGTAGAGCTAGACAAGCTAGAGATCTTTATAAATGAAGACAAGTAAAGCTCAAAGAGACGAAAATACTTGGCTTGAAAGTTGTGCCATGCTTAAGCACAGCAAATGGAACTCAAACAGACTTGATCAGTTTTCAATGCAAATGTATTTAAAACAGCTGAAAATCTGTAAATATTTGAATATAATGAAAAACCTATGAATAAAAAAAGCCTGCAGGAGTCTTTACAATATTTAATGTTAAAGCCAAACACAATAGGGTAACTGCTAGTCAAGCAATTTCATATATAATTTTGTCTACAGGCAAATAAATCACGTGCACTTATTTATTTAATTAGACTAACTTCTTACAAACGAATAATAGACACATACACACAAATTGACTGTCTGACATGCCACGAGATTGATTAGCTACGTTCGCTCGGTGCTTGCTCGATAGAGACGACGAGAGAACAAACGAGTGTGTGCGTGTGTGTGTGTGTGTGTGTGTGTGTGTGTTTTGATTGTTTTTGTTGCTGTCTTGTGGATTGGTGTAAATTGTGCATGGAAATGTAACTTCTGCCGTTGGCTGGCTGCTGACATTATAAATCACCAAGTGAAGTGCGACGCAGGCGGCAACAGCCGCCAATTCCGCATGGCAAAAACAAGTTGAACTCATTAATGTAAGTGATTTTTCTTGCGGGCGTTTGTTCGACTGTGCCATGGGCTAGGTGGGTGGTTGGTGGAGCGAAGCAGTTGGATTAGATGTATGTAAGTGGAAATCATCTTTTAATTTCAATTGATTTTGCTTGTTGCCCTTGCCCATACCATACACCAACTAGATTGATTACATCAAATTTCTTATCAAAACTCTGTCTAACATTTGGGCATTTGGCCTTTAAGTAATTGCCATTGCAGCAGCCATTGAGTATTGCCACAGCCAACTACCTGCCCACTAGTTGGCCTAGTTGTTTACTTGGCCGTTTAATTTACATTAATTTAAGTTTATTGAAACGTTCAAATGCTGAACAGTTCGAGAGAGAACTTTGATGAGCTGAATTTTCTTTATATATATGTGAATATATATATTATATAAGTTATCTACTGCTGCTTATAAACTTATCTTCAATCTCAAATTTCTATATAAATTTTCTTTAATACATATTAAATTCTAATTTATAAATGCTCAAATTCCTTCTTATACATTTTAAACAGCATTTGCCGTCACTAGCACGTCGTCACCTTGAATATCTAATCTCATATCTACTTAAAATTTAATAAAAAGCTAAAAAAAATCAATTCGCATGCACGCGACCTGTAACTAGGCAGCTGTCACCAGCTTCAGCGCGCTGCTTCAGCGCAGTAAAAACTAAAAGCCGACGTTTAAGAAAGACATTCTACCGAAAATGAACAAAAAAAAAAAAAAAAAAAGAAATCATTGCCTTTCACCTGACACCAAAAAAAGAAGGGAGCACCGGCGACAGCCACTTGCCACGCCTAGCTGACAGTTGGCGTTCATATGCAGCGCTTTTCTTTTTTTTTTTTTGCTTGACAATGGCGCCGTTTGCTGCTAATTGAATCTGCAGAGTGCGACACGATGCCGGAAACGGAAATGTCAATGACAGCTTAAAAATGTGTGTGTGCGTGTGTGTGATTGCGTGTGCGTGAGCGTGTTAGACACATAATTGAATATTGAACAAGGCTTTTAGTGTTGAGTTAATTAGCGGCGCCGCGAGGCTTCGCCCAAAGTGTCGCTTGAAAGCTCAATTATGCAACAACAACAAAAATGGGCGTGTATTGTGCTTAGACAAAAAAGAAAAAAAAAAAAAAAAAAACTAAGAAAAAAAGAAAATTAAATAAGAAAATTTTACTATAAACACAGAAAATATTTAATAAAAATAATTTATGTATATTAAAAAAGAAAACCTAAAAAAAGAAATAAGAAATTAAATATAAATATACAACTTATTTTATATTTTTTTTTTTTTTTTTGTTTAAATGTACATTAAAAAAGAATATCTAAATATAAATATACAAATTATTTCATTTGGACAATTTTTTCAAAAATGTATATTAAAAAAATATATATATATATATATATATAAATAAAATATATATAAAATAAATATTAAAAAATTTTAGTTTAAATATACAAAAAATTTGATTCAAAGCAAATTTTTAAAAAAATGTATTAATTAAATAAAAATAAAATACTCTTGTGAAATTTAGTGAGAATTATATTCAGTTGAACTTTTAGAACTGTTAGAATGTATCAAAATAATTTTAAATTATTTAATATATTTAATTTTTTTCTTTTTTATATTTACTTATATTTATTTTTACTCTATTTTATATTCTCTGTCAATGCTATGCCTAAAAAAACTGGTAAAAAAAAAAACTGAAATATCTAATTGACAGCAACAAATACTATTTGCAATCTATCAATAATAGCTGCTGCCAGTTCATATTCAATTTTTGCATTAATTGAACATTCTTTTTGATATTAATAACATATTTGAACTGCCTGCAGGGCCATCAAAAATAAATGAAAAATTATAAAATCAAGGTATTGACTCAAAACGTTTGAAGAGCTATCATTAAATTAATTATGACACAGCGAGCCGCAATCAAATGCGAACGCGAATGCATTTTGAATGGAGCATCAGTCAATAAATAGCTGGACAAAATGCACAAAGGCCACATTTTAATTGCATTTACATGTCCTGCGGCACAAATAAAGTTTGTTCCACTGGCCGTAGTTGTTGTAGCTGTTTTTGTATTTACTGCCGCTGCTGCTGCTGCTGCTCGTGTTGTTGTTGTTATTGTTTATGTTGTTTTTCTAGCTTTTTTTTTTTTTTTGTTGTTGCTGTTGCTGTCGCTGTTTATGCACTATATTGAGTCCATTGTGTTTGGCCTCTCGCAGTTTATTAGACTAATTGCAGTCTCTATGTAGTATAAATGTAGGCATCTATATGTATTTGTATGTGTGTTTGTGTTTGCGTAATTTTGTGTTCTTTGTGCGACCCGAGGGTAAATGACATGTCCGGAATGCCAACATCCAATGCAAAAGCAATGTAATTATGAGACATTTTAATGCTCTTAAAGTCAATGAGAAAACGACAACAAAAACAATCGCGAAAAAAAAAAAAAAACAACAAAAAGCAATAAAAACACAACTGAACCGCGTTCAAAGGTCAACACAACTAGCAGTTACCCTGGAGACTAGTGCAAAGCTCTATCTCTATCCTCTATCGCCTATCCTCTATCCTCTATTCTCTATCCTCTATCGCCTATCCTCTATCCTCTATCCTCTATCCTCTATCCTCTATCCTCTATCCTCTATCCTCTATCCTCTATCCTATCCTCTATTCCTCTATCTCTATCCTCTATCCTCTATCCTCTATCCTCTATCCTCTATCCTCTATCCTCTATCCTCTATCCTCTATCCTCTATCCTCTATCCTCTATCCTCTATTCTCTATCCTCTATCCTCTATTCTCTATCCTCTATCCTTTATCTCTATCTCTATCTCTATCCTTATCTCTATCTCTATCTCTATCTCTATCTCTATCTCTATCTCTATCTCTATCTCTATCTCTATCTCTATCTCTATCTCTATCTCTATCTCTATCTCTATCTCTATCTCTATCTCTATCTCTATCTCTATCTCTCCTTTTTCTTCCCATCCAATCAATCTCTTTCTCTAAGCTTCCCTATTTCCTTTCAATAGTTACAGGGTATCAAGAGCATCTGGCTATGTTTAAGGCCTCCAGTTCGGCCATATTCCGTGTTCCCAACTTTCAACCATTGTCCACACTCTCTCTCACTCTCGTTCACCGTCTTTCCCATCGCCGAACCCATAAGGTCTAGTGCACTTGTCGTTTAAATAAGAAGCAAGCCGTGTATTAACTTTAATTGACATGTGGCCAGCCTGGGCCACTTTATGGGTTTGTCAGTCAGCTTTCGAAATAATGATGAAAAACTCGCAATATGTGAAGGCGCCGCTTTTCGCAGCTTCTCGCTGCGGCATCTTCTTTTATTTTTGTGTGCGTGCTCCTTAAGAGTGGGAGGGGAGGAGGACGTGGACTGCCCGTACAGCCTGCCGAAAGATTAAAGTCAGACCTTGTCGTTCCATCGAAGGTCAAATAAAATCGATGTTGTGCGTGTCTCAATGAGCGGGTGTATGTTTGTTTGTGTGTGTGTGTGTATATAGATGTTGTTGTGTCACTTCGGGGAAAAGAATTAACCTTAAAATTAATGGCGCGAAAAGATTGCCTTAGTGGACTTTTCACTGCTCGGCAAAGGTCTGCCGGAAGCGAGAATAATGTGTCTTTAACTTGAATGGCATTCGAAATGGCTGCACAGGCGTCAGATATTGATATATAATATATAACATTAAACAAGCTAATTATGCGCAGATACAAGCCAGTTTAAACTGAGATACACAAGCCGGATTTTGTGGCAGCGATTGGTGATGGCTAAAAGGAAATATTAAAATGTAAAAGTTTTTGAATTTTCGCCAAAATTGTGTTTGCATTCAAAATTTCATTTGAATATGATTTGCAAAGATTCTCGACAAACATTTGCTGATATTTATCTACAAGACTATTTTAATTAACAATAACTTCACATATTTCTAATCATATATATTATACTCATTGTTATTAACAAGCCTAAAATATCACAAATTCCAATTAACCAACATAATTTCAATAATTTCAAATATTTGATATAGAATTTAGTTATGTTTTTTTATGCTTAGCCAAGTCGGCTGCAAAGAAATTGCTTGGCTTTAAAAAGCAAGCAGGAAATTTACAAGGCAGTTGCTGTAGCATGCTGCCTCATTCACTCTCCCCCTCTCCCTCACTCTCTCTCTCTTACACAGCCAGCTAAAGGCTTACGTTTCACATATCATCATTAAATATTGCGCCGTAATGAGCATTTATCTAGGATATTACAGCATATCAGTGCTCAAAATGAAGCTATGCACTACCTACTACCACAGCTGCAATGACTCCTCTACATAAATAGAGGAATTTTGCATGTAAGTAGTAATATGCCGGACCAACAGGGCAACAATATGCATTACTGGCTAGCGCCCAAAGTTTAATCCAGCTGCAGCAGCATGCGCTGGGCTTTTGGCTTAAATATCTGTGAGCTTAGCATGTTTAATATACGGCATGCTTCAGCATCCACCATTCCGCCCTGCTCCATATCATCCACCTACTGCTCTGCTCGTTAAATGCCCGTTTGGCCCAATTCTCGGCTCATAACTTTGCACAAAATTAGTTGCATTCATTTTGGTTAAGAGTAACTTAACCAAAAGTATGCACAAGCACATGCTCTCAGCTGAATCAAAATGTCCGTTGTTCGTATTCAGCCGAAAAAAAAACTGTTGAAAATGTTCGCAATAAGTAGATCAAGTGTGAGTTATAGTAAAATGAAAAACCAATTAAGGATCAATTTGTGCTCGATATGAGATTTTTAAAGAGCTTTTCATTAACTGTATTGATTGAGCTTCATTTGGAATACACTTTATAAGGACTTATGATAAGCTGCTAAAAATGCAGTCAAACTAGTTCAGAGTTGCATGATTGAAGTCAGCAGATTTCTTAATTAATCTAGCACATGTTATAGAAATAGTTTATATGCATTTTCATAGTATATATATACCATATATAATTTCTTATGAATCATTTTTTTATGCTTCGCAAAGCTCATGCTTAAGTAGCAAAAGGAACTAAACCTTTCAATATCAAGATTTCTTGGCAGAAGCAAACAAAGCAAAAGAGCTTTTTGTTTGTTATATTACATACATATATTTATAGAATATTTTTAATATTTTATTTTTTAAATATGCTGTTATTAAGCTAATTCCTTCAACTGAGACAATAAATCAGCTTTTCTTTTCTAGCTGCATAACTGAATTTTTGTTCAAATATTACTTGGATTTCTCTAGCACGCAGCTGCTGCTTTAATATAGATATATAAATTTATACACATCACATAAATAAATATGCAAATCTTAAATTTAGCTCCTTTAACTCTAAAATCAATCACAAAGATAATCATATACATAAATTTTAATTTTAATTTTATCACAAGTCAAATCTCATCTTCACAAATCTGAAGTCATTCAAGCATTTCAATTTTACTTTCTCCCCCAACTGTCTGTTGCAAATGTTATGCAAAATATAAAATTGTTTTTAAATAACTTTGACAGTTTAGATTAATTTGCAATAATCAAGCATTCAAAATTCAGTTTTGTATCAGCCCATCCGGCAGCATGAAATTGACATGGTTAAAGGCGTTTTCAATGGCGTTTTATGAATCATGTGAATTTTCTCAAGCAGAGCTCTCTCTCTCCCTCTCTCTCTCTTTCTCGCTGCCTATCAGTGTTGTCACGTGGTATGGATTAGAAAAACATGTGTCAATAAATAAAACCATTTACTTGCTGATATCGTCAATATTCGCACTGGCAGGCATAAAACAACAAATGATGCGAAAAACTGGTAAAAGCCTTTTAAAATGTACTTAAAATTCAACAATGACAATCACAATATATAGACAGAAGGACGGACGGATGGGCGGTTGGGTGTCGTTTGGTTTACACAAAGAGCAAATGGATTTCGGCACATTTTATGAATCAATTTTCGTGCTAGCATTTTGGGTTTTCTGCGAAATCTCATGTTAATGTGGCATTTGGTTTAGTGCCGCTAAAGCGGTTAAATAGCGTAAAAGTTTGCGATAAAATGCGCTCTTCAAGTTTAGTTTGCGCTTTTTCTCATATACCCTGCAGCAGCAATTGAGGAAGGCTAAACTGGGTATACTGGTAAACTGGGTTGTACTTAAAATCTATGAAGGAGGCGCAAGCATTTCTCGCGATTATATTTGCTCATTATTGTTTGTCGTTAGGAATAACTAGAAGTAGGTAAGTTTCTTCAACACAGAGCTGAAATACATCTTAAACTCATTAAATGAATTCTGTCACACATCTACATGCATCAACCTATTTGAATGACATGAATATCATATTGATGTCCCACAAGAAATTCATTATTATCTCATAACCAGGACAACTCCTAGTCGACCACATCCCACACTTGATGGCTCACCCATCGACTTGGCTAGTTTGCTATGCGGCATGTGGCATGGCTTAGTTAAACGTCGGTCACGTGTGCCAACCAAATGGCCCAATCAATGGCAGCCATCATAAAAGTAGTGCGAGCAGTGCCCATTAGCATTTACTTATGTATATAGTATTTCTCTGCAGCGCTCTTAAATCCATTTTAGTTGCTGTTTATTGTAGGCTTCTGCTGCTGCTGCTGCTGTAGCTGCTGCTCCTGCTCAGGTCAATCGATTTATGGCAAACACAAACAAGTTTTAACGACTTAATAGCCAAATTCAATACAATTTTCCAGCTGCCCGAGTGTCGCGCGCGCGTTTCTCTGTTTGCATTTCACAATTCGAGTGACCCTATAAAACTTTTGCAATTCAATAAAAATGCAAATGTTTTTCTGCAGTTGCAATATTATTCGTTTTCCTACTCTCGTTTCACAATTTTTCTTCTTTTTTTTTGTTTTGTGTTCCCTGTTTTTTTTTTGCCAGTTTTCATTTTTTCTGTATACCCTGTAAGCATATAAAGTCGGTAATGAGGTTTGAGAGCATTGGGCAAAGACTTGGCGATTTATACAGTAGGGAAAATGGAGAGACGTGGAGTTTGAAATTATGTGATGGTAGTTCAGCTGAGATATCAACTGAAGAGATCTTGATATTTAGTGTGAAGGCTAACACCGCTGTTAACCAAAGTCTGTTACATCTGTTGTCTTCACTGTTTTCTTACATAGATTAAAGAACAGTTTTGTATTTTGCATTGCAAATGATTTCTAGCATATGTTATTCAAATTATGTTAAATGCTATTCATGTTAGATTAACTATGTTATGCCCAGCCTGCACTTAACAGTTTCTTTTAAATATAATTTTTTTCCTTTTTTCTTTTACTTTTCCATAGACATACTTTAACATATATTGAAATGTATATTAACAGCTGTTATTCCATAGTTTGCAGCTTCTGTACAGGGTATTTTGCTTTGTTCTTTCAACTGGATTTCTTTAGCTGTTGTGTAATTGAATTTGGAGCAGTTATGCAAAAGTCCAAGCGAATATAAATAAAAATTCAAATCCGCACGCATACCGTGACACTGACACTTTAACACACACACACACACACGCATAAACGAGAATGCACACACACACATACACAGACTATTTTCAATGGCGACCGTTCGTCTAACGGTCGCTCACCTAACGCCCGTGACCTCTTGACCCAACTCCAACCCCAACCCCATTATTGCTGCAGTACTTTTTTTTTTTTTGGGCGAATGCTTGCTAAAAATTGACTTTTTGCCGCATTGAAATGTAAATCAAATTTGGCTTTAAAATGCCGTAGCACAGATTTTCGTTAACCAAGCGAAATTTTTGCTGGCAGTACAGGCTTGAAGCGGCTTGAACGCCTACCCAAATACCACGCCCACTTCCTGCTATCTAAACCTTTTACTAATTTTCGTGCCATCTAATGCCCACAAGGGGGTGCACAAGGTGGCAAGATAGCGAGCCACAGTGAACGAGGGAGAGGGGGGATGAAAAAAAGTGTCAGAGTGCTCGCTGAGCATCATGAATTTTCATGTAGTTGGCTGACAACGCTGCTGGATGTGCAATTTTTTACGTGTTCTCATAACAAAATGTCAGGGTTTTTGGCCGTTGTGTCTCATGTATGAAAATTGAGCATCCACAATTTATAATGCAAATGTCAGCGACGCGCTGGCAAATAGACCTAAGTAAGGTAAGGCACAAAGAAAAAAAAATAAAATCAAATCAAATCAAATACAAACAACAACAAAAATAAAGAAAAGCGGCAAGAGTTTCTCTGCTGAGTGCTTGGCTCTGGGGCGTGACATAAATTGAATTAAATTTTGCTTAAAAACTTTCTTTACCTGCACAAGTTCAAAGTTTAATTAATTTTCTTTTGTTTTTTGGCGTTAATTAAATGATTGAGTTTCGTATTTAGCTACGCTTGCCTGCATCGCTCTTTGTCTATCTTTCTCTCCCTCTCTCTCTCTCTTTCTGTCTCTCTTGCACGCAAGATCATAAATCATTAGCACCCTTTCGAGGCTGCAAGTCGCGCCCATTCAGGTGATTGATGAGCCCGTGCCGTGTTTGCTGCAACCTGTGGGCTTACACGTGCCAAATGTAAATAAATTTCAAGGCTTTCATCCCCCCCATTCCCTACCCCAAACATTTTATTGTTGCCGCGAACAGCTTTAAATCAATTAATTGTTGCGTTTGGCCTGTTAAGTCGCATTTACATATAAATACTTATAGGCATGTTCAAATATACGTATATAAATTTAATTTGTAAACTACTTATGTATACTGTATCTATATAATTAAGCTTTATAGGTATTTATTGGTTTTACTTTTTGCATTTATTTTTTAATTGTGGCATTAAGGTTATTTTCCCAGGATTCTTAAGTGCAAAAGTTAATGATGCTATCGATTGTATGTAAATATATACATACATCTGTATATGTATTTAAATATGTATTTATGTGTGCCACTATCTGACAATCCATTTAGCTGTCTATGAATTCGTCTATCTGCCTATACATGTACCTAAACAAGTTTGTTTATATTTGCATACATCTATATATCTATTGGACTATATCTGATATGCATATTTATTTATCTACGTATTTGTAAACATCCCTCTTATCTCTTCTTCCTCATGTTTCTCACATTAAACTTCAAGCTTTAATATTACATCCTTCTTACTTAACTATCTAATAAACATGTATAAAACCATAAATCTCTTTACTCTTATCTAAATATTTAAGCATTTCGTCTTTTCATCATAAATTTACTTTGCCAATTTACATTTAATATTTAATATTTAACTTCAATAATATTGCATAAAAACTCAGTTTTTTTGCAGTCAAGCCTAAAGGCTTTTATATACTTTTTTTCGCTTTACAATTGAATTGTTGTAATTTCAATTTCAATATAATTAAATTCAAAAATTTTAAACGAAATTGCAATATATTTTATACTGTACTGAGAATCTAATTCAATCAATATCATCAATTAAATTATGAAACCTAAAAGTCATGTGGAAACCGCGAAATTTGTTTCTATCAAATTCCGTTTAACTAGCGCCGCGGGAGAGGCGCACACATTAAATAATATCAGCGTAATAATAACGCGAATGTATGCAAGATATATATATATATATACATATATATGTGTGTGTGTGTGTGTGTGTGACTGCACATCTGTTGTATATTTAGTGGCTGTGTGTGTGCATAGCTGTATATATAGTTGAAAACGCTGACCAAAAACAATTGTTTAGCGGCCGGCAACTAAAATACCGCTGGGCCAAATTCCATAGTTAAAATATTAGCCAAGATTATGTTTGTTTGTGTGCAGGTGTGTATGTCTATGTGTGTGCGTGTCTGTGTAACTCATTTGAAATTAATTAATATTATTAAAATGCAATGCACATTTGCGGCGCCTTTGTTAAAGCAACCCAACTAACATTGAATGTTGCGTTTGTCATAATAATTACCAAAAAGTCAGAAACACAAACAAAAACTCATTCCCTAACTCCATCGAACACGAACAGTGTCCGAATTCTTTTGTCCGCATAATACAATATGTTTAACACTGTTTGTGTAAACATTAGTTGAACCCTAATAAATGAATATAACGAGTCATTAGCACCATAATTCAATTGTTTACAAAATGGTTAAATACACAAAGTCCAAAGTGTGCAATATCACAGCGTTGTAGAGGCATTGATCGTTTTTCTATGTAATTAAAAAAATAAACATTGCAAAGTCATTGCAACCGGTAAACATTTGTAGTTTTTGAGCATCTATAAGATAAGTAAAAATTTAGAAATTTTCTTCTCTTCAATTTAAATATTTAATAAACGAAAAAATTGTATATATTTAAAATATATTTTGTATAGCTCAAATTAAATATTTAATAAATTAAAAATAGCTATCCACATATTTTATACATTTAAAATATATTTTATGTAAATCAAATTAAATATTTAATAAATTAAAAATAGCTATCCACATATTTTATACATTTAAAATATAAGTTACGCGTTTAAAATATATATTTTATATACTTAAAATATTCTTTATATATTTAAAATATATTATAAATTTATAAAAAATATTTTTTTTTAATGTAAGCCTAAGGCCACAGGCATTGATGTTCCTAAAGCAAAAATTTTCAAGAAGTTCATTAATATTTATAAATAAGAAAATTGTTCTTCAATTTATTTTTAACTTTAACTTTGCTCTTCAGCAAGTAATTTAGTTGCATTAACAAGAAACTTCACATATATGTGTATATATATATATAACATGTTTGAGCAGCAAAGTTCTCCAACTAAATTTCTTATAACTAATAAAATTTCTCATACACATCCATATATCTGGCATGTAAGAGCTGCTGAGCAACTGCGCTGCTGATTTAGCCCTTGGCAACAATTAAATACAATTCTTTTTCAGACTTCCACTTAAGCAGAGCTCAACCTAAGGCTAAACTCATATACGTTGTTTCATTTTTATTTCATATATATTTTCTTCTCTCATTTTTTTTGGGTTTATTTCTCTGTGGAGGTCATAAATTTGCTGCTGTTTGCTGTTAAACGTAAACGAAACATTTGGTGCGGACATTTTTCGCCAAGAAGTTTTCAGGCTTTAGTTTGGCGCAGATGATTTATGTGTGGGGGGTAAAAAAAATCAGCGTAACACTCGCTGTGTTTTCAAAATTGTGGCATGTGGCTTGGAGAGTTGCTAAAAAGAGCAGGTTGAACAGGCGACAACTGTTGATGCAGTTAAGAGTGTTTGAAAAGAAAAACTGCAAATGCGAGTGCAAGGGCTGTGATGGACCTTAGAGATGGCTTGAAACACTGTAAGAGATGAGATTCAACTTTAGCCATACAAACTCGAAGTGAACGTAAGGCTGAAGCGAAGACAAGCCTAGTAGTATTATGAGAGATGAATATCACAATTATCCATATACAAGGAGGTATCTAAAGATATATAAAATTCATATGCCAAAAGACCTATATTGACTTCATCGCCCTTAGTATTTAACTGTATTATAATGTATTTGAAGAATGCTAATATCAAGTCTTAGAGCTCTGTATTACATTCAACCAAGCTCAATGGGACCGTCGTTATACCCGGAAGACACTTTAACCATAGTTTGTATAACCGAACGAACGTAATAAGCAGAGTCGTTTTAAACGGATTCTAATGTATTTAGTTTCCTCAATTCTCTTCTCATGCTCATCAGTTCCTTAAGCAGAACTTTAAGCAAAACTTTTATAAACCTTATAAACACATTAAAGTTATTTAATTTTAATTTTCACTACAATTCCATGAATATGTATATTCATTTACATAATATTATTTCTATAGCTCCATGATATATTTCCTCCCACATACACACATTTATATACATACATATATGTAGCTTAATAGGCCCGCTCGTTCGCATTTTCAATTTCCATACAATGACAATTAATCAGGTGTGCGCCTTAAGTCAATTTTAACAGATTGATTCAAATTTGTTGTGCGGCCACGCCCACGCACAACTCAACGCAAACCACGCGGCTCAACCAGGTGGCAAGGCTGATATTTTAGTTTTGGCAGCACGCAAAAGTTAACGGCACGTACAGAAGCCACTCAAAGAGGGAGAGAGAGCGAGAGCGAGAGCGAGAGTGAGATAGACATATTGAGATATGAAGCTCCAGGGTACAGGCGTGGGAGTTGCTCAAACAGGCAAACGTATCGTAAGAATTTATTGCATCAATTAAGTTGGACATGTTAATTGCGTCAAGCTGAACATCACGCACATGCGAAACGACTATATATGTGTGTGTGAGTGTGTATCTTTCAATAAGTCAAGTGCGTATGTGTGTGTGTGGGTGTGAGCATGCATTGGTGTGTGTGTGTGTGTTACCTGACAATGTGGCCAAAACTGGTGTCAAAAGTAACTTGGCTCTTTCATTGTGATTTGCCAGCAGGCGTGGCGACGGCAACGGCGACGGCATACATGTGTACGTGTTAGTGAGTGTAAATGTTATTTCAATTAAAACTACAAATTATAAGTGGATGCTGCAGCTAGCAGTGCTAGACTAAGAGATACCCTAGATGCCTAAAACAGGAAATTCAACAATAATTTTTATACTTTAATTAAAAAGCTTTAAAATATATTTTTACCTGTTGCAGAAAATTGCTTTTTACAATTACTATCTTCTAGGGTATTATCTAGTTTTAATTTTTGCATATGCCAATTTCCAAAGTTCTCTGCTCGCGGCTATGCAAATTGATTATTTAACAAAGTTGTTAATTGCACATGAATCAAATGAAATTATCATCGTTTGCTGTTGAGCTATTAATTTTATATATTTATTATTTTTAATTGAAATAGTTTCAATAGTTTTAATGATTGAATCTAGATAAATTATGTGAGTTTTTTTATTTGAGATCATTCGACAAATAATATGACAAAATCGAATCGGAAAGAGCCAAAAGAGAACCAATTAAGGTTAAATAATATAAGTATAAATTATAGTTTTAAATGATATTTAAAAGTATTCAAGTTCTATATATAATACTTATTCATATACATTTTATAGCATTCTCTCTTTACTAACTAACATTAACTAATAGAAGTTATTTTCCTTGGCTTCTACTTATATCCTAAGCTGCTCGCAGTCTGTCGTCTCTTGAAAACTAAAAAATAATTCCACTAACCAAGAACAATTTGAGCTCCAATTAGAGTCAACTCTATCTATGCTTTAGCTTTAGTATATAAAAGCTAGTAAGGCGTATATTTGACATTCACATATGAATTACATTCAGCAAGAAATATACAATAATTATTGCAATAAATGCTGCATTGCTTGCGTTACGAAATCTAGCCCACATTTACATGTAAGCCAAATCGTATATTCACTTGAAATATATGATTTATAACACAAGGCCAAGCACACTTTTTGGTCAACCAGCATATGCAAAAAGAATAATAATAATCAAAATAAAACGAAAATTTTTGTGTGTTAGCCACAATGATGGTTGGCTTATACGAGCTCAGACTCTGGTTAACATTGTCTTTCTGAGTGCTGGCAATATTATTATTGTGGCCACAAGCTTACCGCTCAATTTGGTTCATGATAATAATGAAATGCCACCGGGCCACTTGACACGCCCAGCAGAGCACTTGTGGGCGTTGTTGTTGTTGTTGTTGTTGTTCTTATTGTTGTCCTGTCACTGTGATGCAGTGTCGCTGGACGTGACTGTAACACTAAAAATGCAGGCAGAACTGCCTGAGCAGAATCACAACACCAACTACTGCTGCTTTGGCAGCAACAGCAGCCAAAGTACATGACATCGAAAATAGTTTTTTGTGGATATCGCCTTTTGGTCATTTTCTAATATCTATCGTTTTTGCTGTTGTTGTCAACTCATGTTGGCAATTTTCACCTGTTCATAGCCACAGCTACAGCATCAGCAGCATCAGCTTACATACAACGTGTCTAACAAATGTGGACACACACAGTGGGGCTTCGCATTAGTTTGAGGGAGCGTTGAGCATTAGCTCTGGACATGGCTTTCATGTGTATGTGTGTGTGTGTGTGTGGAATGCCAAATGCGTTTATGATTTGTATCATGTCCTTTCGGCCAAATAAATCAAATGCAATCAACAGTCTCAGTCGGGGCTCACAGGGCTTATTAAGCATGTGGCCAGTGGCTGAAGCTGCCGGCGTTCTCAGCTTAGCTCTGCTCTGCGCTTCTGCTACTACTACTTCTTCTTCTTCTTCTACGACTTATATTCACTGAACGAAGCAACCATATCTCCACCTGCTCCTACTGCTGCTGCTGCTGCTGCTGCTGCTGCTTTATGTGGAACCAATGAAAATTCAATTTCCACAGCATGAGAACGCAATCCGAATAATTGCAGTACACACAGCTCTGGTTAGCTACGCTTACGATTGAAATCAGTTTGAGTGTGTATTGAAACTAGTCTTATTTGCAAGGGTTTACATAGAGATCTTTGGTATTTTGCAGCTCTTTGAAAATTAGATCTTATGTGGCCATTCTAAATGTCAGCAAATGAGAGACATTCACATACACATTGAGTAAAATAGAAAAAAGAACTCGAAGAGCTACTGATTGTATCGGTTCTTCGAGTTCGTTTGCGATCGGAGAGCAACTTTAATAGTTTTTCTTTTTAGTTCGTTCCCGAAGTGTTTCGTGCATGTATTGATTTCCATGCAGGGGTTGTCTTAGCTAAGACTCTCTCTGATTTACCAGCTCACATACTGAATCTCATTGAGCCGAGCGTCAATCGTATCGCTCTCCAAGCGATATTCGGGAAAAAATACCATCACACGAATAGTTCAACGCACAACGAAAAGAAACGATTGATTTTACACAGAGCGAGAGCAAGAAATATGATTTATTGGGCTGATCTTGAGAACAGAGGGAGAAGGTATTATAATTCGTATGAAACAAAGCTTAATTCTTTGTTATAATTATTATTATATATTATTATAATTATTCTTGTTTAAATTCAGTTGATGTTTAAAAAGCATTTAATCAAATTATTGTAACTTTATCATAAGATGTTTATAATGCTTCTCTCTTAAATTAAATGTTCTTCATAGACTTCTGTGTGCAATTTACATCATTGAGAACTTCATTGACTAAATTTACATAGCTATTTTAGCTCTGTGCTTTAGTCCAACTAATATCTAACTTTCTACTCATTTAAGTACTAAATAACTCTTTTGCAATTGAAAATAAACAAACTGAAAGCGATAGCCAATGCCAATGAATGGCTCACTTGACAACTAATACCAAGAAAAAAGTAAAATAAAATAAATAAAAGGAAAACCTGTGCCAAATCACAGCAATCTCTGACCAGCTGAATGCGTACGCTCAAAGCCGAAAGTCTTGATTGTGTCACCTCGTTTGGCAGCTGAAATCACACAGCCATATAATATTACTAAAAGAGCAGTCCACGATTTGGTTTAGCTTTGATTTGTTTTCGTTGCTTTCGTTTTGTTTTAGAAACAAGTTTTTTGTACGCTTTGGCTTTGTGCACGTTGTTTCGGTTTGAGTTACAAATATACAAACGCACACGTATATATATGTATACCAAATCGGTTTTATAATCTTTTAAAAAATACAAAGCATATAGTATATGTGATGTTACATAAGTGAGAATGCGAATCCGAATGCGTTCTGTGGCACGGCACGAGTATGGGAAAAATGTGTCCCAAAAGCGCAGCAAACATTGCTTTGTTTTTCCTCCCCTGACAGCATTGACAGATTCGACAAAAAACTATGGCCAAGCCAAAAGAAAAATGTTGCGATAAAAAATATGAGAAATTCTAGCTGCCATCTCTTTCTCACACCCAGTCCCTTCCTTCCACTCAGTCTCCTTTGCTCCGTGTTGCCGGCTCTTGTATTTTATTGAAATTGATTTTCTTGGATGCGAATGCATTTGCGCCAGCATATTACTTTTATTATATGGTATGTTGTATATACATATATCTCTAGCACAGAGTCCCCATTGCTTTCTCAATTCTTTGGCAACTTTTTCTCTTCTCATGCTTTCTTTTCTTTTCCATTTTTTTCTTCTTCTTCTTCTTCTCTTTTTGCGTCTTGTAATGGCAAAATAAATATTGAAAATGGCAAATGGGAATTGCAGACAATGGATAGCTGGGTCGTCGTCGTCGTCGTCGTCGTCTAACAGCAACTGAGCTGTGCACTCAGCAATCGGCACTGAGCACTTGTTGCCAAGCCGAATCTTAATTTTTATTCACAATCCGTTGATTATTTGGAGCACATTACTATATGTGTGTATGTATATGTATCAATCTGTCAAATGATTTTAATTTATAGACTATAGAATTTAATAAATATATTTTTATTTACGCAATTTTTCAATATTTTCTGTGCAAAGCTTGAAAGTAATGAAATCCAGCTGGCATAAAATTCATAAATTATTTAGAAATATATTTAGTAAATAGGAAGTTAGAGCTGATAGCCATAAAGCTACATTTTTGCGCTAAAAAGTAGGCAATGTTTTTTGACAGCTTTGCTAGTAATATCTTCCACTATGTTCAATCGCGGCTCAGCACTGCATAGAGACCTCAAGCTGCCTAGTGTCGAAGAACAAATTAATAGACACACAAACAGATACTCAGAAAGATTGCTACAACATCGAAGCCTACTCAAACAGTATTTAAATTGTTCAGACTAGGCTCAAAACTTTAAAATTGACTTCATATGTGCTTCCAAAATCTCAATTTCAACATCTCTATAACTCATTCCTCTTTTCTTTCATGCCTTGACCAGCTTCACTAGAAGAAATACCATGCAGAAATTTTTTAATTTGTGCCAAAGCAAATTTTGTACTTCGACTTGTTGTGGCACCACTTTTATAGCTATGCAGGAGAAATTTAAAGCCAGCTGAACGGAACACTTGTTTAATAGAGTGCACACAGTTTGATTATAATGCTGAGAGCTGCTTTTCAATGGCCAAAACAATTTTATTTTTATGCAAATGTTGAAATTAAGCTAAGGCCCCAACCATGGCAAATATGCCATGCCAACAGACAGATCAGACCAGCAGCAGAACCGACCAACCCGGCCGCCAGAGCGTAGGGAGTAGAGGCGTAGGTGAGAGCAATGCACAATGTGCTTTATTTTTAGCCCCCGTTTATTGTGCTGGGCTCAAAGCAGCCAGGGGAAACGAGTTGGGCCGGTTTGAGGCGCAGGCAGGTAATAGAGACAGCATTTCAGGTGGGTCGGCAGCAAAATAATTAGAGCCTGCACAGCCTGCAACGCACGATGCCCAGCTATTGTTTACATAGGCAGTCAGTCTGCCACCCCACTGGCCCACTCTCTATATCAAGCACGTTGCCATAGCAGTTGATGCTACTGCTGCTGCTGCTGCTGCTGCTGCAGTGACAGTTTCAATGTGCAAATCTGCATAAGTGCGCATTTTAATTTTGTTGCACATTTTGCCGGTTGCACAAGCGGCGTCTAATTGAAATGCATGCCACTGCAGGAGCGGAGCAAAAAAAGGGTCTGCCAGTGCTTGACTTTTGCTTTAAGCATATATTGTCTCTCCCTCTCACACTGTCTCTCTTTATACATTTATATATGTATTGCATGTCGATGATGGCTTTAATATGCGTTTTACTTTTAAGTTGCGCTCGCATGCCGGCACGTCACAGCCATCAACGTATTTTTATGGCTGACAGGGCGTCTTATAAACAGACAGAAAGGGAACGAGTGAGAGGGAGAGGGAGAGAGGTAGATAGGGAGCGCCACCATTAGCAAACCCTTTTGCGTTTATTTACCTTTATTTTTTATTTATATATTTGCGTTTTATTATTGAACGGCTACATGACATGAATTTCAATGAATGTCAACAGCAAATGCTATGGGCTGCCTCAACAACAACAACAACAGGAGCAGCAGCTAACCACCCACATCTGTGCACCCTTTTTGGTGGGGTGGTGCTCATATCATGGTCATAAAACGAGCGTGTCATCAGAAATCGCAACAAATTTAGCAAATTGCCGGAAATAAAATTTAAATTAGCAGCCAACACCAGCACAGCACAGCAAAAGAGCAGTCAAATAGATCATCTATTAGATGAGCAGCGCGTTCAGCATGCGAGAGAACATTGTCTTCAAAGTCGTAAATCTATTCAAGCGTATAGATTTAAAAAAGAAACTGTCTTGCTAACTCTTGGGCTATTTCATGCAGCTCTTGCTTTGAGCGGCAGAAAATGTTTATACTGCTTTCTTTATGCCAAGACAACAAAAAGAGAGTTGACAATGAAGATATACATATATAAAGATATCAATATTTTTTTTTTTAATTATTGAAGTGTTTAAAAATTAATTAACATTTTATTAAAGGTAAATATATAAATATAAATATAAATATAAATATAAATATAAATATAAATATAAATATAAATATAAATATAAATATAAATATAAATATAAATATAAATATAAATATAAATATAAATATAAATATAAATATAAATATAAATATAAATATAAATATAAATATAAATATAAATATAAATATAAATATAAATATAAATATAAATATAAATATAAATATAAATATATATATAAATATAAATATAAATATTATAAAAATATAAATATATAAAAAAATAAATAAAATAAAAATAAAAATATAACAAAATGCCATAGTTGCTTAAAATTATATTATAAAAGTATTTTCTAAGATTTACATCGCGCTGCCACAACAAGCGCAGACAAACATCAATTTATAGTTGAACTTGAACGAATAATATTTATGGGCATTGTCAATGAAATCAATGTCTTCATATTCATATATATATATTTCACATATTGTTTCATTTTTTATGCACTCGTTTCAGTGTCTGTATATAATTCATCAAGTTGATAAACTTGAGCCAAGCGCTTTCAAATCAAGACAACTCAAAAAGTGTCAAAAATAATTTTATTTTTATGACCAGCTATCTGGCACACACACAGAGTGAATGCGAGAGTGAGAGAGAGAGAGAGACAGGGAGTGAGTGAGAGAGAACAGGAAGCACTGAGGGTTGGTCTCATTATGTAAATTGCGAGCATTCATATAAGCAGCTCACCCAAAACTAATTTGTCACTGTCTTTTGCTTGTTAGTCAAACGAACGGACAGCAGCAAGAAACTGTGTCATATGTGCCAGCAGCCTGTGCGTGTGTGTCTCTGTATGTGTGTGTGTGTGTGTCTGTATGTGTTTGTGTGTGTGTGTGCCACGCTTTTGTGGCTTACATTTTTATCACTCTGCGCTGTTGGCCCAACAAAGTTCTGGTGTTTGCTGATAAACTCATGCTAGACAGTGCAAATATTCCAACAATTTCATAAGCTTGACAACAACGGAAAAACATAAACAGACACACACACACACACTCACACACACATGCAGCTCTCTAATCTAATGCAATCAAAGTACTTACTTAGCGTCCAAATGCCAGCCATAATCAGTTTAAAACTGTTCATTTTGATTGTGATTATGTGAGTTTTGTGTTTTATATGCAAGGTGTTTTTACCTAATTTAGTGCAGAGCCGTTACGGCTCGGCCCTTTGGGTGCAACATAATTAAACATTGCATACTTTCGAGCGCCGTTTTCAATTTATGTAATTACCATCGAGCCGTCGCACCCAAAGCGCATTTTTGCACTAATTAGTGAAATTATGGCCAGTATGCGGCACAATTGTGCGTTTGTGTGTGTGTGTGTGTGTGTGTTGGTGTGTGCCCACATGGCCCCAAACCCACTGGCAAAACCCACATCATACCACAAACATAACCTACGATCTCCCACACTCTCGAAGCTTTCCGCACTGCGCTCGTTTGAATGCATTAAGTGGTCACAGGTCACAGGGTTGTCATATTTTAGTAAATATATGCAATATATATAATTATGTGTATATATATTTCTATGAGAACCCTTTACTGTGCCTTGTCAAGCTTAAAATTTAATTAAATTCGAGTCTAGATGTGAACTTCTAACCTCACAATCAGTTTGAGCTTTCAGCTGATGGAGCAGTCAATCAAGCAATCAGTTAGGAATAAAAGCTTTTACTATTGAAGCTCAGAATTCATTAGCTCCTTAGAGAGCTTGTTGCATATAAGCAATGATATAATAAGATCCCAATGTCAGCTGCATATTTATGTTATTTCCAAATGTTAACTATATATAAACCTATATATATTTTCAACAGCATTTCATTTACATTCAGCTGTTGATTATCTTGTCAATTAGTTCATCAGAAATATCACAATTCACGCTGCTCTCTATGTATTTAGCTCACCTTGATTCTCTCATTCACATAAACAGTTTAAAGCTTTGGCTTAAACGTCAATCAATTGGTCATTTATCATCCACTCGCTTGCTGTCTATAAAGTGCAACTAAACTCTTATTTCTTATTAACTCTTATCCAACATTCAAGCTCTGTTGAAGTAACTAACTTTACCTCTTTAGAACTACAAGTCTGTGAGCAAAAAGTTAATTAAGATTGCTGCTATATGTACATCTAACATATATCATTTCTATAACCTATTCCCAAATCGCTTGACCATTGATTCAAGCATCAATTAATCAAACAGCTCGACATTCTTGCCAACAAACGATTAAGTTTGCGCAGTCAATCAGTCAACTAAATCAAACCAAACTTTTTATAAACACTCTACAAATGGAGAACTCAATTTAAGTACAATGCTCTACAATTAAATTTGATTTAAATTCCCGCAAATTAAACGGTTAACGTTCAAGATTAAAGCTGATATTTTTATGGCATTTTCACCTGCCCGAAGCATCAATTTCTTTCTTTATTTTACTTTTTCTTATTTGTTTTTCTTGTTGTGTATGTTTTCCTTTCTTTTTTGTTTTTTTTTTTTTATTGTTCTTTTGGCAAAGTTTTTTGTTGCGCCCTGTCAGTCGCTAAAATGCTTGTCGCAACAGCCCCCTGCATAAGCTTGTCAAATTTAACTGTCAAACGCACCTGTCAAGCGTAACAATTAGCACGCCAAAATGGCAACTGGCAGCCACAAACGGTAGCTACACATGGCAACCCATCAGCAGCCATCAGCCCGTTAGCAGTTACCGAGTCCAGATTGTTTGCGCCGTAGAGTGCGCCAGGGTGGGACAGTTGCGTAGTATATATATGTATATATACCTACATACGAACCGTACGTTATTTCCGACTGCCGTCGTCTATAACTTTGAGCATTGATTAACGAGCATTTGTCGAATTCGACAAATTTTTGTTGCTTGTTTGCTACTGTCGAAAAAAAAGCATACGAAAATCAGTAAAAGAAATGGGCAAAACTTTAAGTAGCAGTGAAAGTTAGTAAATATTATTTTAAGTACATATAAATATGTGAGAATGGGTTAGAGAGCTTAATTTGTTGACATGTTTTTAGCTGTATTAATACTTTTGTTATATTGTTTTTAAAACTTTTTAGTCAAACAATATAAAAAAAAAAATAAATAAATAAATAAACAAACAAAAAATATTTAAAAAAAAAATAAATAAAATGCAAAAAAAAAAAAATAAATAAATAATAATAAAAATAAATAAAAAAAAAATAAACAAAATTAAAATTCAAGTCTTATACAATAAATAAAAAAAAATTAAATACATAAGAAAAAAAAGATTCAATTAAGATTCAAGTCTCATAAAAAAAATATATACAAAAAATAAATAAGGAAAAAAATAAATAAAATAAGTAAATTTAAAAAAAAATAGATTCAAGTCTTATAAAACTCTTATCTTTTATCATTGAATATATTAATAAAAATATATATATATATATACTACTGTACAATTGCAATGAACAATTTCAGCCAAAAAAAGTAAACTACATTTATATAACATTCCTTCATGCTATGCCTCATTTTTGCCTTAAGCCTGCTCCATTAAAAGTTTTACTCCTATAGAAATTTATTTGGCCTTTGACATTTGGCATAAATTGTTTGCAGCTTATTATGGAAGCTATTAAATTAGTTGGTGTCTGACCATTGTCTACGCAATTGGCCAAGGTGCACAAGCCGCAAACAATTTCGCTGGCAGCTCATTGTGTTGATCGACGATGTGGTCTTTTATAAATGGCGGCAATTGCGACGGAAATGTGGCTGGCGCATTGCGTTTTTGCACGGAAATGACATTGTTGGCCAGGCCAAAAAAAGATTTGCATAATAATAAAAGGCAGGCAAACACAGGCCAGTCAGGCCAGATATGCAGACTAAAGTCATTTCTCTATATAGCACAGCATTTGCATTATTTTCGTTTTCGTTTTATTTTTATTTTATTTCTTTTTGTTCGCTTTGGCCAATTACCTGAACAACAGGCTAACAAGTGAAATCAATCAAAAAATATTTGCGCTGCTTTTGTTTGCCTCAAATTGTTTATTAAAAAATTGAAGCAACAGAGCCAAAAGCTAAACAAAAGACAATAGCTAAGTTTTCTTTTCAACAGTATTTTTTGTTTTATGTTGCGTGACTTTGCTTTGACTTTAGGCGAAAATTATATCAAGCTAAAATATTTATAAATTCTCAGTTGCAGTTGATGTCTGTAGCTGTGGGCAGCTGTTGTTGGCATTTAGTAGAAAGTTTTTATTCTTCAATACACTTGAATGCTTGAAGTTAGGCAGAGCATATTGACTAATTGAGTGAGCACTTGAATATGATATATGATCAATTACAGCTAAAATGACATAGATTTGTCTTTGAATGTTCGCAGCTTAAGATATTTAGGACTTCACTAGTTACTCTTGCTGTTTTCATTTTAGCTTTTAGTTTGTTAGTAAAAGAGTATTATGCAGTCGTTATGGCACAACTAAAGTACATTTTTTGTTGAGTTTAATATTATGTGAAATACATTAAAAACAAAAAAATGTTATGTATATATATATTTACTTTTTTTTTTTTTTTTTTTTGTTGAGCTCAGCTTAGAATGTATGAAAATTGTTTACGTTTGTTTGTTTGCCATACAAACTGGAGTAAAATCACATGAAAATGCGTCACGCATTTTACAAAAACAAAAAAATACTTTGGAGTTTAGGTGCAGGTGTGCGTATGTGTGTGTGTATGTGAGTTATGACAGCATACACATAAAAAGCGTAGCAGAGCAAGGCAGTGTATGTGTGTGTGTGTGTCTGTGCTTGCATGCGTCGAGCAGAACTCAAGATTTATGTGCAAGAGTTTTACAATTTGATCGCCTGCTGTTGACATTCGTTGCTGCTAGTTGCACGAAAAATTGTTGTAAAAATGTTTCATTGCCACACATAAATTCCAATTTCAAGCTCGCACAACTTGCAGCAGTTGTCTGCCGTTGAGCTTTAAGTGCATTTCGTCTGCCACACGGCTTATGTGACATATATATACAGACACACATAGAGATAAAGAGAGCTACACAATTAGTTGCAGCTGCAATTGCTGTTGCTGTTGTTAAATTGAAATCACAATTTAAAATATTTTTCATCAATCACTGTCCCTGCAATTGCAAAAACATAAAAACGAAAATTCGATTTATATTTTTATAAAATAAACGAGCCAGTGTCCTTGGCCCTGGGCAGACGCAGAAGCAATCAGACACAAACACACACGCACACTCTCTCAATCAAATCTATTTTTGACACACTTTATATATTTTGATAAAAGTATAAGCTATATATGCTCTCATTGAATTTCAATTTTGTCGCTCGTTCTATACGCTCACAATCATCAAAATATATTTTTTTAATGTCATATATGAAAGTAAAATAAAATGTTATAAAAGTCTAAGCTAAAGTTAAAAGGCTTTTTCGGATATAGACTTTAGAATTTGTATTTTTAGAAAGGCTTTCTACAAATTTAATGTATAAAAGCTGTCTTAGAGAATATTTAAGTAGAGTAAAGAGAAAACTTGGAGTCACTAAAATATTGCAATAATAGATTGATGAGATTCTCATATAAAAAGAAAGCCTAACGAATCTGACGAATCCGGAACCCTAAACTAATATAGCAATCATACTCCTGACAAATATATATAAATTGCATTTATATTATTTATATACACACTCAATTACAGCTTACATTTCATGACCCAATCATAAGTCCATGCTCAATTGTATAAAGACTTTAACAGGCTGACATTCAACGTTTATTATATTATTGTCTTCACTTCATTCATTCAGTCTTTCAGTTTCAGCTGCTTGCTCTTTCTGCAACATTTCTGTATTTTCCTTTCTCCGCTTTCACTCTTAACAATAATATTTTTGTTGCGGGCTTTAATAAACTTTTACGGCGAGCACTCATCAAACTTACTGAGTAACTTGTACAAAAACTTTTCCTTTTTTTTCCAAAGAAATTTATGTAAAAAGCTGCGAAAAGCTGAACTTCGATTGGGACCAAGAAATGACGAGCAGAGCAGATTAAGAAGATATGAAGAGAGAGAGAGAGAGGGAGAGGCTAAGAGAGAAAGCGGAAACACATTGAAAGTGTAACGGAGGGTAAGTAGTATTATGTAGCATAGTTTGTGCTTTGCTCATTTCTATAGATTAATTCAAGCAGAGCAAACAAGTTGAAATTTGCGTTCGTTGTAAACAAACAACTGCGAAATTTTTTTGGCAGAATTTCGAGCAAGCAAAGCACTTAAAGTGCATAAATTATATTTACATTTTTATAATACACTGCAAAAAGAAAATGCGTGCTAGAAGATTGGATTGCCATCGACTGAGAAGAGTTCGTTAAGTGAGGTCAAGCAGTTGAAACTTTGTGCAAGTTCTATCAGTCAAAGGAAAGTTAGGAATGTTTGCTGCTTAAGCAGCAGCTCAATGAAAAAGAGAGCAAAGGCAGCTTAGCTTAAATCTTGTTTTGATATAAGAGCTGAGAGCGTATCTCTAACAACGTAACAAATCATCATTTGTATTGCAAGTGCTCCGCGCTGCAATGGCATTTTGTGTTTTTTGTTACTTCTACTACTAGCAAATGCAATCGCGACCATTGACAGATGTCTATTGATTAAGTGGTCTTTAAATCTATAAAAATTGATAAAAGCTCAGAGCACAGCAGCTCAGATCTATTGTATCTAATGTATTAACACATTGGGTGCTTCACACCTGCCAGCGATTTCTAATAGCTGCTTCCAAGAAAACGCGAGGGGGTCGATGCTGAAAACTCAACCGAAAACACATCACATTACTCATGTTTGTGGTAGAATGGAGGAGCACAACGCAGCTGCTGCTGGTGATGCTGGTGATGCTGCTGCTGTCGCTTGAGTACACGTAAAATAAAAAGATGTTGAAGATGGAGAACAGCAGCAGCAGCAGCAGCAACAACAAGATGTAACGGGAACAACTTTGAACCTAATGCCAAGATGAGACTTGGTCTGGGGTGTTGAAGTAAAAAATATGTGAAATTTAATTTTCCTAAGTGATTTTTCATGTAATTCGGCACCTGCGATTATTTTGCTTTTCGCAATTTTTGCTCATCTACCACATAATACTTTTTCGCCTAGCATCGTCTTGATCAATTGTTAATGCTAACACACACACACACACATACACATGTATATGTTTCTATGTATGTGTGCGTGTATCTCGTACGCATCAGTGCCTTGTGAACTTGTTTGGAGGCCAACCATACATCAAACGAAAAACTTTATCTACGTTATTTTTGCTTTTCATGTACTTTTTTTTTTATTTGATATATTTTTGAAGAAATATATATACGAAATTTTCCATTTTTTAAGTATGCGTTGTCTCAGGTTTTTTGAGCCTGAACACTTTGTATTAATTGTTGCATTTAAATTGTTTATCACTTTGCGGCGCTTCTTACAAGGCTTCCCTTAAATAGAAATATTCTATTAATATTCCAGCGCGCTGAAAAGTATGCTATAGAAAATGTCAATACAATGAAGCCCTGAAAACCGCGAATATTAGCTTGAATTTATATTCAAATTTTCCAGGAAATGGCGAGCATAACCTTGAACTTATCTTTAAATAATATTGATATATATAAATATTTTCCTAATATAATCATTTTTTTATTTAAACAATAACGGATGGGCATAATAATTCTTTTTAAATGGAAATTTAAAAAGTTTTTTTGGGAAATTCTCATTAATTTCCTTTAAAAAAATATATAAAAATTGTTTCAGTGTAAACACCGCAAGGGATTCCATAGTATGGAGACAGCTGGTTAATTCAGTATATATATACTATATATACTAATATACTATAAACATTTTTGGGCAAAGCAATTTTAAGAACAAAAAAATTGTAAGCTCAAATAATTTAGAAAAAATATTGCTTCATTGAATAATTATTCTTAAAAAAAACAAAATAAATAAAATAAAATAAAAAATAAATAAATAAAATGTTTAAAATTAATATAAATACAATCCCATATAATTTGTTATCAACACATTATATTTCAAACTTTCTCAAGTTTGCAGTTACTAATTGATTTTCAGCATTGCTCAAGCACTTCAGCTGCTTTGACTTTCAGAGTTACTATCATTAATTAAGAGCCAAGGCGTAGGCTTTAAATCGACATCTATGCCAAATTAAGCTCGTGGCTGTGCTTAAACGCTGCAGTTGTTGTTGTTGTTGTTGTTATTTGTTGGCATTTACTTTGGACCCATAAATTTGTGCCGCTAATGCCATAATGCCATTTTATGAAGATGAAAGTCGTGCGTTTATTTCATTACACAAATAATAACAGCCAAAAATAAACCGCAGTAGCAATTCGTCGACCCCTACCAACACACATATATATATGTATATACTGTGCACACAGTTCCAGGCCCGTACTCATCCATAGCTAGGTTAATGAGCTGCTGTTGCTGCTGGCACATGCCTCATTGAAGGTCGAAAGGCTTACCAAAAAGATGGGCGTCGCTTTGGGACTGGCCAGAATTGAATTAATGACAGCACATGTACGCATAACACAGGCACTGTGTGTGTGTGTGTGTGAGAGGGAGAGAGATGGGGAGAGAAAGTAAATCTAAGAGAGTGTTGGCTGTTGCTTTGGCATGAGCATAAATATTTCTTATAGCATTAACGCAAATTTGTTAACAAATTTGTTTGTGCTAACAAATGAATTAGCTAAACTCAGCCAGAGAGCGAAAGAGAGGGAGAGAGAGAGAGAGGCACTGAGAGAGTTTGGCATCAATTAAGTGCTCGTTGGTTTTTTTCCACAACAATACGAACTTTACCAACTGCGACTGGGATAAAGGGGGCCTCGGGTGCCTATAGTACATAAATCAACCTCAATAAAATGTGAAAATTCAAGTTAGATGCCAGAGCTCGAGCTCATATTTCAAGCTGCTTGTTAAGTGCATGTTTTATGATTATTATCGTAATAAAAAAAAATGGAAAAAAATAGCAGAGAAAGAGTGAGAATTTTCTTGGTTGGCCCATTCGCCTATGCATTTGCAACCAAACGAGCAAATGAGACGACGTTGAGTCATATAACCGTAACGCAGAACCTGAGCTCCAAGCATTGCCTTTTACAGCCGCAGCTACAGCTACAGCTACAAGAGCAGCTTCTGCTGTGCTCACCTGGCTGCCACTGGCTGGTAGCTGGCTCTGGCAACATTATAAAGGCAATAAGATTTTCAAAATACGACAATTTATGCAATAAACTTGAAATTTATGCCCAGCCAAGAAAATCGTCCTTACAAGAGTCACATCCACTTGCCTGCGACTCGTCTAGTCGCTGCTCGCACTTTCCTTTTACTTTTCTTATATTTTTCTCTTGTGCTTCTTTCTTTTTTTTGGGTGCATACTCGTATATTTCTTTTTATTGTCTGACATTTTAGAGTCAATCCTTGCGCTAATCCTTGGCAACCAGTAACTGGGCTGACTTTTGACGTGCTCGACGGGCTTCTGCAAGCAAAGAGTTCGCAAAAAGGTCAGCAAGTTTTTGCTTTGGGGTTTCAGATTTCTCAGATACCCTGTGTGCACATAAATTATTGCTAGCCATAGTACAGTTAGCTGTTGCCCCAGAAATGTTTAGCTCAATGCGTAAAAGTTGTGAAATGTGTGTGCCTAGTTGCCATTGAGAGGTAGCTAGATGAAGGTTGAGGTAGATACCAAAAAAAATGGGTTTTGAATTATACAAATATTGACAGGAGGATATTAAAGATTATTCTACATTCTATATTCCAAGAATTTTATTTAACATTCCATCTTAAACCCTCCATATTCCATCATGAATCTTTCATCTTTGGTCTTTCATTTTCAAACTTCAATCTTTAATCTTCCATCTCTCATCTTCCATCTTCCATCTTTCAGCTTCTATCTTCCATCTTTCATCTTCAATCTTCCATCTTCCATCTATCATTTATTCTTCCAATGTATTATTAGACATAGCTGAGGATCTGACAGTTCTGTGATTTCAAATGAAACTCTTACGCATCATATTGAGCAGCTATTGCACATATTTTAACTATATAAATCCCCATATTTATCTACTTTCTTTTTCAACTCAGGAAATTGAATAGAAAATGTTCCAATAAAACTACTTGAATACATTATAAAGAGAATAAGTAAAAATTGTCGCATAAATATCTTCACGACTTGCACTTACACCTGCTACTCATAGTAATACTCTGGGGTAAGTCTTCATAATACATAAACACCGATTAAAATGATAACGAACTTTTCTACATAGTTTCAGGCAATAACTTATCATAGCTCTCTGCACATAATCTCAACTGTGAATTTCTAATTGGTTCTGTGCGGACATCATATCAATTGACAGTGGCAGCAGCTCTAGTCAGGTTTTTTTTGTTGTTTTTTTTTTCTGCCACCCTCCCCAAGGATAGCTTAACTTAATTTAGGTGTAAAACAGCGACAGCCGCTGTCTGTCAGGTGAGAGAAAAAAGAAGCAACAACAACAACTGGCAGGTGGACAAAAAAAAATATACAAAAAAAGCAAAACAAAGACCCAAGCCCAGGAACCAGGCCCAGACACATCATTAGCAAGGCAAGCATAAAAATGCTGATTAACGAGTCCCTCGAGGCTTAAAAGACGCCTGTGCAGCGATTTTGCTGCGGTTGCTTGTGCTTTTGTTGTTGTTTCTACTTCTACTGCTCTATGGGCTTAATTTAGAAACATAAATTTAAATTATATTAAATAATGTGAACTGCGATAAACTTTGTACGCTCAAGGACGCTCGGCGAATGACATTTATTGTGAGCGTTCAATTTATAGCGTCCGATTTATTGACGTCATAATATTGATGGCCAAATAATTGTGATTATTTCCGGGGTGTATAGTGTTTGGGGGGCAGGCAACACACTTATACCTCTATTTATATATGTATGTATAATATGTGTACACATAAATGCGTTTTACTGCTCGGAAAAGCTCATTTGAACGTTTATGTCTCACATTAAAGGCCGAAGTAATAAGCAGCAACAGCACCAAAAGGTTGAACGTTTGGGGCGTGGTCACTCAATAAAATGCCAATGGAAATGAAATCGAAATAAAAATCAGCAAAAGGTGCGACTATATTGTCATAGACATCGTTAGGGCCAGGCCAGGCAACCGGAGCACAGCAATTCAAATAGCCATACAAAAGGGCACCAAATAAAAGCCAACTCTGTATGGGTATGTGTGTGTGTGTGTGTTCGGGTCTCACGTTTCGTCTCGTGAGTAAGACAAAAACGCACCTTCAAAATTCTTGAAATGGTCTCACACAAAAAACGTAGCTATGTATTCATCACTGGGCCGTCTTTAGGGGTTGCTGACGAGATTGCCTCGTCACAATGTTTATGGCTATATAAACACCTACAGGCCCTTAGACCTATATACTATTATATATATATATATACCTTGACAGAGCTATGCGCTCGCCATAAACCTTTAATTAGGCCAGTTGAAAGTCTGGTCAAAGAAAAATGTGAAAAAAAAAAAAAAAAAAGAATTAAAATAAATAAAATGAAAGCAGCTGCGCCAATAAATTTCAATTGATTTAAATTTTAAAGCTGTGAAAACAAAAATTGATTTCCATTCGATTCACTCAATTCACTCACAATTTCACATATTTAAGTAGATGAAAATAATAAATTATATTAAATGAGAAGTGAATTTTGGCCAGCACACAGGCTTACGCCAAAGCTGCCAAGTCACAGCTTCAATTCGCACTTAAAGAGTTTTACTTTCATGTATTTTATTTATATATATTTTTTATGGTCATTTGGGGATTTAATGTTTCTTATTGAAATGCAGGCAAAAGAAGGCAGCTATCTCAGAGGGCTAGCAAGGCAAGGGACATGTAATTTGTAGTATATATTATAATAAACTTGATTCTTAATAATCCATATTTTATATTTTGTTGCACATTCAAATATACTCAAATCAAAGAGCACAATCTTACGTTTCTCGTCAGAGCAACTTCTAGTCGTGCTCACTCAAGCTGGCTTTGCTTGTTTTCCCTTTTTTTTTTATGTACAATTTCCAATTTCTATAAATTTTTAATGTGCATTTTCCGTTTTATTTTGCTGCAGCTTCAAGAAGCTGCGTCTGGCGACAGTCTTTAGCTAAATTCTAAAATGTTTTAAATTGACAAAAAAAAATCTCTTCATATTTTTCCACGCTGAATTGCAGATTTGCTTCATTTTTTTTGTTTATTAAATTCGACGAAATGCTTGTTTGCAATAGGTTTGTTTCGACGCAATTCTGACACAGTTTCGAATTGTACAAAAATGTTGTACGCACACACACAGAGTGAGTGAGAGAGAGATGGAGAGAGCTAGAGTGACAAAGAGGGCAACTGTTTGCTGCTGCTGCTACTATTAGTTCCGTTGGGTGCTTCTTTGGCTGCGGCATACATATGCAAACACACACACATACACACACACGCACACACACACACACACGCACATGCACCTAGGAAAGTCAGTAACTTGATTGCTGTTGCATGTTTGAATTCTGAATTGAATTGCTGTTGAGTGCTGCACACACTCTCACGCACACTCACACACACTCTCACACACACATGCGGCTGGCGTCTGGTGCATGCTGCAACGCTTATTTGACAGTTGATGTGACTACATATCCAGAGAGTGATTGACATTTGGCACATGCCACAGCAAAACCAGTCAACAGAAAGTGCAAGAGCAAGAGACACATGCTATATGACAGAGCGAGAGCGAGAGAGAGAGAGAGAGAGATGCAGCATACTTTTGTCTCTCGGACCTAATGCAAATCTATGACAATTGTAATTGACCATATAAGCACAGTGCCGAGAGCACATCTGCACACATATTCGATCACTTACTTTGCGTGCTGTTGCATGCTTGCCAACGCATTACAAGCTAAGCTTTTTAAGCTTAACGACCTATGGCAACTCGTTGCTCGCTCGTTTGCATGTATAATAAAAAGAAAAAGTAGAAAACTTGTTTCTGCAAAATCAATTCATTAAACTTATTTTTTGTTTGCAAATTGAAATTATATTTATGATGACTTTGTTGTTGTGCACTCAAAGTTGAATTGTGAATGGATTATAGTAAGATGCATTCTAAATTGTTTTCATACTATTTGATTTTATTGTTTTACCATAGAGCAAGTTGTTGATTTCGTAGTTAGACACATTTAATAGATTAAAATGATAGCGCAGTCTGAAACTTAAGCTGCAGTTTGATTTAATTCCTATGAAGTTTTGAAGCTTTGTTGGGAGAGCTTCAACTGCTTAGTTTTCTTCTTGAATATTAATTTAGACCACGCTTAAATGAATCCTCTACATGATTCGTTTTTTTAGTAAGCGTAGAACCGAATGAAATATTTTTTGTATTACTTTTGCTATGCTATTTTAATTTTGTAAATTTAATCAATTTTTTAAACATATTTTGAGATAATTTTAATTGATTTTTTTTCTTTATTTTTATTTATATATTTGTATTAATTTTATATTATTTATTTATAATTTTTTTTTTTATGTGACTTAATTTTAAAGAATTTTTAATACTTCTATAGCATTTCCATAACATTCTTGAAGCTGAACATCTTATACTTTGTACTCCCTATAAAAGCTCGTATATTAACTTACTCAATTTGTCATTAGAAAAATCTTCGAAGTAAGCAAAATTATAGCTAGAAATCATTTAGCTCGCTCATTTTTTTTTTTTTTTCATGCTACATCAAGACAAACTTTTACCACAAAACGTTTAAATGAATGCCAGTCAATGGCCCATACATACGTTAAACGTTGTCTTATAGTAAAACACATACATATACGTGTAGTACACATATGTGTAGTGCGTTTATCACTGCTGAGCGAGCGCCTTTGACCAGCTGTGTTCGATTAAGCTATTTGTTTATTGGCAAGAAGCATTGGCAAAAAAAGTAGAAAAAAAAAAATAGAAAAGAAACCCCATATTATTTTAATAGCCCAAACTTGTTTTGAAATACTTTTTCGAAAGCTTCAAATAATGGCTGGGCAAAAGCAAGCGAGCAGCTGCCTGGCCCGACTGGACTGGCTGGCTGGCTGTTGAGTACCGAGAAACAAATGATGCAATCGAATTTTACGAGCCACATTTAATGTGGCTAATAGATTTTAACAATGTGGCAATAGAAAAGATACAGACAGCCGCAAAGCCAGTCAGCTAACTCTCTATAAAGCTATCTAAGTGTGCCAGTGTGTGTGTGTGTGTGTGTGTGTGTGTGTGTGTGTGTGTCTGACAACAATTTATTTTTATATTTGTTTGCCAAGTTGCGTTAAAATGGCCCAAAAATGTGTACGTACTTTGCCTTCAAAATATAACTCAAATCTATCTAGCTAACATGCTTTGTGGTTAAGCATGCAGACACACACATACATATATACACTTATAATCTTGCTGGCTCATCTGTGTACTCTCTGCGATTAGCTTCGTATCATATTCGATGTGTGCTTAAAAAATACCAAAACAAAATAAATTTGTTTTTAATTGATATATTTGAAATATTGAAGCAGATATTAGAAAATGATACGATGATATATTATGGAGAGGAATTAGTATGAAGATGTTAAGTTAAAAGTGTCTATCAATGTTTCTAACAGAGGTAGAGGGAGAGAAAGAGAGAGAGAGAGAGAGAGGAAGAGTGACAGAGAGAGAGAGAGAGAGAGAGAGAGAGAGAGAGAGAGAGAGAGAGAGAAAGGAAGAAAGAACAAGAGGGAAGTAGTAAGATAGTAAGGTCGGTCAGTTACAAAGGAGTCTAAAAACTTATTGAGAAGAAAGGGAGAAGAAAAGAGAGAGAGAGAGAGCCAATAGAGAGGACTCATACACAGTGAATCCAATCACATCTATATGCATATACATATCTCTAAATTCTTGCAATTGTATTGCTCTATTAACTAAAATAAATATTTACATTGACATGAAACAGAATTTATAATTTCAAAAGCTTAAAGCCCTCAAGCAAATGAGACAAACTGCAGAAATCTAATCGTCTAAACTTCTTACATACATACACATACATACATACATATATTCACACACAAACACACACACACAAACAGTGTCAAAAAATTCATTTAACTCAACGACACTTTTGGGTGTGATTAAGAAATTTAGCGCCGAGATTTGCGACTTTAGCTAGTTGGAAAATGCAAATTTGTTCGACCAACAGGGCCGCAGTGGAAAATCATAAAAATGTAAGAAATAAAGCAAAACGCAAAAATTTCGAAAGCACCACGCATCTTAAATGAAGCCATCAAAAAGTTGATCAAGAAATTTAATAACCTAGCAAACTGCTAATGAAGTGGCAGCTGTCCAAACAAACAAAAACCGTAGATGAATGCCAAAGCCTCCACCCCCAAAAATATAAGCGAGATGCCAAATACTTAGCTAAACCTTTTTCCGATGCCCCCTGCCAAAAAAAAAAAGAAGTAACCTGAGCGTGGCCAATTTGTAGCCTGCGGGCTAAAAGCGGGAAATATAAAATTCAAGGGGAAAAAAATGAAGAAATATATAAAATAAAATTGAAAGAAAAGGCAAAAATCGACGCCTGCTGCCTGAATAAACGACCCATGTCAATTATGCGCTGAAAGCAAATATATTACAATATCATAAAAACGAAAATGAAAATGTAAACGCAAACAGGCAAAAGTCGAGCGGGCACAATGAGCGCCAGCTAACCAATCAACTCTCTCTCTCTCTCTCTCTCTCTCTCTCTCTCTCTCTCTCTCTCTCTCTCCTCTCTCTCTCTCTCTTCTCTCTCTCTCTCTCTCTCTCTCTCTCTCTCTCTAAATGCTGCTTAAACAGTTCCCCAAGCCAAATACTGAATATAAACATTGAAAATAAGGAAAAGTTATCAATAGAGAATCTTTATAATGCCAAGACTTGGCGTACATACACAATTTTCATTTAAATATTTATAAAGTTTCCAACATTTATATTAACTTGTTCTATTTGTGTTGCCAAATCAACCCGACATATTATTATATATTATAGAAACGAGGCAGTAGCTCAGCTTGACATATGATCGTATGCATGATCGATAATTTCTAATTATAAATATTTATTTAAAATAATTTACACAGATTGTTAGAATCATGTTTGCTTTATATAAGCAACAAGTCTGCCTTCTGCTGTCTATATCAAGCCAAACTTTTATATCTAGTCAAAAATTACTGTCTAAATAACACTGATTAAAGCTTATGTCGATTAAAAAGGTTATAAAGCCAATTTATTGAATTTTATAGTTTGTTACCTTGAATCTATATTCTATAAAGTATAGCTGATTAATAATGAAAAATTATATATATATGTATTATATATATATATATTCGTGCATACTTTTGCGATTAAACGGAAATCAAAACTTTGTTGTTTTTGCAAACTTTCTCTTTGGCTCACCTTTTGAAACTTTGCGCTTGGGAATTGCAACAAATATGTATAAAAAGTTTTCTATGACGAGGGTAAAAGGCAAAAAAAAAAGAGTTAAACAATTGAAAAATTTTAATATTTACTTTATTCAACAAGCGCATTTAATTATTGTCGCTTGCTAGTGTTGGCTATTAAATGAAATTTTGCTCGTGGCAAAAGCTTGAAATTGACTCATTTGGAAGCCATTTGCACAGTGGCTATAAGTTGGCTTTGTCGACGGCAACACAGCGTTGCACACGCATGCAAATTGTTTGCACTTTTACGCAGCTGAGAAAACCAAGACGAAAATCATCAGTGAGTGAGAGAGAGAGAGTGAGTAAAAGAGAGAGAGAGAGGGAAAGAGAGAACTTGCTATCAAAGGGTGTGCAGTGCAATTTTGTGTCGTGCCTCGACATTGCCCCATTTGATGGCATAAACAAGTTTTTGGCCGTTTTCAAAGCCAGCTACAGGCCTCACACCATAATTGAGACTATCATTAAGCCAGGCCAGAAAACTGATGATACTAAACTCTTAGTTGAAAGCTACCTGCCATTAGGCGCATGCATTAACAATGCTGCAAAATCTTAAAGCTCTTTGCCAGCCAGTTGCAGCAGCAGCTTAAAAGAAAACATCGTCTGGTGTTTGCTTATAAAATATGCAATAGCCACACTCATTGGCTGCATATTTATACGATTAGAGATGCAGCTGGAAGTGACCGGGCTAACTGACAGGATACTACACACAGCAAATCAAATGGTTGTGCAAACCGAATGGGGAAACTGCTGACAGTTGATTTTTTGGACATAAGATGCTGCTACCTCTGCACAAAGGAATCAAAAAAAAAAAAAAAAAAAAAAGGACGATAGTGCGTGTGTGTGTGTCTGTGTTGGAGTAGCATAATAAAAGGACAACAAGCCACACTGACAGTTGCTTTTTCGGGCGGGCTTTTCTTATTCGGTTTTTTTTTTTTTTTTTGCTATGCTTTCGATTTGTAGGCAAAAAGGTGACAATGGCTCTGACAAAACGAAACGAATGGACAGCAAATGTGCAGTGGACGATGAAGAGAAAGGGCAAACGGATATACAAGCAGCCAAACGACAACACTCATATGTGTCTGTGTGAAACATATGTGAATTTGTGAAGGACGAGGTGTGTGTGTGTGTGTGCAGAAGTGTGCGGTTATGCGTTAGCAGAACATCTTGTGAGCTGTGTGCCTTGGGGTCAGCTCTACATATACATATATATGGTATATGGTTAAGGACAACCGGTGCTTGGGTCTGAAATGTGAAAATGACTTGGGCATGAAACAAAGTAGAATGAAAAAAAAAAAAAACAAAAATGTATAAATAAAATCGTTTTCTGACCAGCCACGTTAATGTTAGTAGAGGCCATAACACAAAAGGGTCAATCACAAACAAATGAAAAAATTCTTTATTTCTCATGTAATCAAAAAAAAAAAAAAAAAAAAAAAAAAAAAAAAAAAGAAAAGTGGGGAAAAACGAAAGGAAAAAAGCCTTTACATCAACACTTTTGTAATGTGATAAAAATTTCTAATTTATTCGATTTGCATAGCAAGCAAATGACAGATTTTTTTTATAGTCTATATATATACATTTATGGCTTACATCATGATGTATTATATAGTTGTATGATATTTACATATTATATGGAAACGAAAGCGAGATATGAATAGATATATATATGTAGATAAGTTCAAGAAGTAGAGTTAAGTTTATGGATAAATGCAAATAGCTTTAAGTTTTTGTATGTTAGATGATTATAACTTGATCTACATTGTATTTGATCTTAGAACATTATGAATCGATTGATCAACGTTCTCAAAATCCTAATATAATCTTGTTGAAGAATGGTTCACTGCATTTGATCTTTAGATTATTATGAATCGATTGATCAACGTTCTCAAAATCCTAATATAATCTTGTTGAAGAATGCTTCATTGCATTATATCATTATGATTCGATTCGGTCAACGTCGTCATACATCATTTTCTATATATCTAAACCTCTCTTTAACTTCCCTATAACTCATAACGAACACAGTTTATCAGAATGCTGATAAAATCTGACTACAGCATATACCACAATCGTTACAAACGATTTGAGTGCATTACCATAAACTGAATTTCATGAAATTGTCTGAAATTTGGCAATTCGGTGAAACGCAATTAAAATGGCAAAACTGAAAATGGAGCAAAATGTAAGCGCATGATTAGTGCGGATAATAAGTAAGCCAAAAAAAGCATTTTTCAATATATATGTGTGCATATCAATAGACATATGAAATATGTATAATTCACAACAATAACCAGAGCAGCGCGTCAATTTCTCTCTACCCAATGAGTAGTCCGTCTACACATACTAAATAAATAACTAAAAGCCATAACGTGTACAAATGACGTTGTTGTTGTTGTTGTTGGCCACCAAACTTCAACAGAGCAATCAATAAACGCTGAATATTTCATATGCTTCATCGATTTGTGCTGCACACGCAAATGAGCAGCGCAACCAGAAGCTAACAAATAATGAGCTTTTGTGTGCGAGAGAGAAAGAGACAGAGAGAGAGAGAGAGAGGAGAGTGTGTGTGTGCGTGTGTGCGTGACTTTAGCTAATAAGCTCATTTCAAAGATGATGTTCACTGTGCGCATAAATGCAATATTTGCCCACACAAGCTGACTTTCTCTATAAGAAGAGCAAATGCCAATGCTCACATTGGCGCAAATTGCAACTGATTGAGCAGCACCCACAATAGCAGCTGCTGCTGCTGCTGCTGCTGCAACAGTCGAGTGGCTTGTTTGCAAATGAGCTGCCATCATTTTTCGCCAAACCAACTGGACTGTCTCCATCAGCAGCAGCATCTGAATCTGCATCAGCATCTGCATCTCTATGTCTTCATCTTTATCTTCGTTGCGCAGCGCTAAAAGTGAAATTGATGAGCAGCGAGCGTGAAGCGGACAAGCGAAGGAGCTGCTTGTTGTCGCTGCCATGGCCAGCACTGCCTATCGCTGACAGCAACAATAAAAACTTGTGAAAAATGTTGCCAACAATTTGGAACAGCCAAAATAAAATGGCCAACGAGTCACTCGATCAAATTGTCGTACAGTGGATCATAAATTTTGGTTTTATGCTAGCAAAATTTGAAGTTAATAAAAGAGATTTGAAAGCATCAGCTTGAAGCTCAAAGGAAATACTGTGCGCTAAAATGCAGCCAAGTTGATTAAAATTAAATTTTTTTAAAAATTGATTGAGAAGACGTAGCTAAGACAGTGGGGAGATTCAAGTTAAATAAATAAATGTTTCTTATATATATTATGACATGATTTATGTTATATATTATAACATGTTGAACAAAGTCATACAACAAAATTTTCCTCAACTTTCTTTTCACTTCCTTTCTTACCCCACACAGTTCCACAGTGCATTGGAATTTGCGTGCTATTGACATCTATCTCATCTAGCTATGCTGTTGGTTGGCTTCCCAGCTCTTTAAACAGTGCGACGGGCGCAAGTTTAATTAAATTTTTGCACAAATTGCTGTCGCTGCAATAATAACAAACAAACAGCAATAGTTACAATTTGTTGCCAACTGTAAATTGTAGCCGTTATGGAGCTCGCCGTCTTAGGCTAAAAACTTCTTCTTGGCCAACTGGCTAATTTGTTTGACAAACAGTACTGTAACAGAAGTTGGCTGCGGGTTGCGGAACTGAAGTGCTGCTCGGTAAGCCACAGTAGGCTCTATAAAAACTTGCCATGCAGGCAAACGAACGAATGAACGAACGAACGACGACTTTGGCTGCTGCTGTTGCTTTGCTTAAATTGAATTGTTGTTGGCTTTTGCGTTACGCATACGCCGCGTGGACCGCGAAAGTGAACTTTGACGTTAAACGAGAAAATAACTGAAGAAAATGGGTTGACTTCTGTAGTTGTTGTTAGACTTTGTTGCCCGCAGGTTTCTGCTCTTTAAGTGAACTTTTGATTAACTTGAAGTTGATGTATTTAATGTTTTGTTTATATATTTATTTATAATATTGTTTCAAGCTCTCACTATATCAATATTTAGCTTTTTCTCTTTCAATTTAGCTTTCTTATTTTTTTTTTCTTAATTAATGCATTAATATTTATTATATGCCCTGTTTTAAAGCACTCAAAATATTATCAGAATTTTTATAAAAATATTTGATCATTTACAATTAATATTTTACGTATATAACGTATACGTATATAAATACTTATTTCAATATAAATATACATTTTTTCTGCAACTTCAACGAAAAATTTCACTCAATCCTGATTTCCACTACGCAACCAAAAAAAAAATAACATCCTCTCAGTCAAAAAGTCGACAGCTTTATTATTCTGCTTAACGTCGCGTCCTGATTGTCATATTCAACTGATTTGGTCACTGAAAAAAAAAAAAAATCCAACATTTTTGCGCGAAATTTCTTTATATGATAAAATGCACAATTCGTTGCATTTGTGGCTTTCGTTGATCGTTCATTCAGCTCTGTTGAAATGACAAAACTTTGCACCTGCAGCTTCAAACCATTTTATATCTAAATGTAGCACTGGCTGTAGTATCTTTGGTGCTTTCGGGCATTGGGCAAAAGTTTTTAATTAGTCTTTGATAGGAAACCAACTGAGTTCGCAACTTTAAACGTTTTTGTAATGTCGATACAGTGAACTCTTTGAACAGCTTGCCAGTGCATGGTTTGCTCTATTTTGTCAGCTTGTTTCAAGTTTCTTTGTTTTTTTATTATTTTATTTGGCGTACTGCAGGTTAATCAAAGTTTAGATAACCTGCGGCTGCTTAGCAAGGTACTCGACTACTGCACCCTTTGACTTGTGCAGCGCAAATTGCAAGCCGCGGGCTGTATGCCACAGCTAAAATTACGCATACGCCATGTGCGCCATGCCAAACTACAACCAGACAGGCAGAGAGACAAGCACACAGACATTCGCCAATTGGCAGTGTAATTTGCGAATTCATATCAAATTACAACACATGTTTAAAAACATACATATGTATATATATGCATATATAGATGGATGCATGCATGCATATATAACATGTCACTCATCGCACTTATCTCAAACACAAAAATCATGTGTCGCAGCCAAAGGCAACTTTGTCTGCCCGACTGCCTCAGCTGCCTGCAACTGGCATTTGTTGAATATCTTTTTCTGTATGTTGGTTGCACTTGTTACTTGAAATATGCGCGTCACTTTTATTGCCAGTTGGCTTCGCTTTTTGACATTCTGCGGCCCTTTTCCCTTTTTGCATTACTCTGGCCTCAGTTTTCTTGAGCTGCTCACTTGCCATTCGACCACATTTTGACTTGCAGCGACAGTTTTGAGCTCTCGCTCGCGCTCTTTCTCTGTCTCTCTCTGCGCTCAAAGCTGTCAACAATTTCAACTTACTGCCATTAACTAAAATAAATGCAAAGACAGAGAAGAGACAGGGAGAGAGAGAGAGAGAGAGAGAGAGAGAGAGAGAGAGAGAGAGAGAGAGAGAGAGAGAGAGAGAGAGAGAGAGAGAGAGAAGAGAGAGAGAGGGGGGGGGGGGATAGAAAGAGAATTTCAGAAACGACTTGACTGATTGGAGAATGCAAAGACTGAGAAGAGAGAGTGAGAGAGAGAGAGAGATAGACCCATCACCTACTCCATGGCCATTCAGCTTTCCATGCAAAGCTTTAATCGATCTTTCATTTCATTCTCCCACAGCAACTTTAAATTAATTTTTCAACCAAAATTAATTCTAATTCGACTCAACACAACATTTTCTTCGAGTGCATTCTAAGTGGCTTTGGTGTAAACTCCTGTCAGCTCTAACTAAAAAGCTGCTTGATTTCCCAGCCGCACACAAAACTCAACTGTAACTAAATACTTAATTGGTATATATACTATATATATATATATACTAAAAAATAAAATGAAAATAAAAGAGGAAAAAGTGGTATAAAGGCATTGTGTGGAGAGCACATCTACCTTCTAAGCGGCTTACATTTTGTGCATTCTTTTTGACTGTGAAACGACTTACAACTAATTAAACCCCAGACCCATCAAAATGAAGAGCGGATTATGTGGAAAATGTGCAAAGGCAAAGGAGCAACGCAAAAGGAGCGCTTGTCTGACCCTTATATGCATTATATATAACAATTGCATTTGACATTAATATCGCTTTGACTTTTCTAGTGTAAAAGTTTTCCCTCTCTTCTCCTTTTTTTTTTTTTTTTTTTTTTTTTTTTTTTTTTTTGAATCTGTCTTCTTGTCATTCATCTCTGATTGTGTCTCTCGCTCTATCTTTTTCGATCTATATCTGTCTTCTTCTTTTATTATCTATATTTACATATAGCTTTCTCTCTCTATATCTCACTTTATAGCTAGCTCTCTCTCTCTCTCTCTCTCTGTAGCTCAACGATCATTTGCCAGCTATGTCTGCTTATTGTCTCTATATAGCTCTGTATATCTGCCTACTGCTCTAGCTATCTTTTACTACATTTTTCCAACCCATTATCCCTCCCTCCCTCTCACTCTTTACTTTCTCAAATGTCTATACAGATATAGAAATTTCTTGTTTATTCTATAACTCTTTAAGTTTCTCTCATTTCGGAATACATTAAAAACTTGCAATACGGCAAACACTCAATTCTCAATATTATCTTTAAAAATTTCAACTCCTCACAATTCTAATCTTCTTTAATTTTAGCAAACTTTTTGTCTTATGCAGCCAAAGTTGTCGCTGGCATTTCTGTCATTCATTGGCTTTCCATTTCTTTTGCCTTAAGCCAAACGAATTTGACAGTTTATTGTTTCTGTCGCCTTTAAGTTTAAAGCTGATCCTTGACAATTTATTTGAATGTTGCAATCTGCGTTGCGTTCCCATTGCAGTCGCGCTCTGTCTCTCTCTCGCTCTCCCTCTCTCTCTCTCTCTCTCTCTGGCTGGCTTTGCTGGCCGACTCAATGCCTTGAGGATTTGCTGTCATTTGCGTTCTGGCTTTCTATTTCCCAAAGCTACCACCTTAAGACGTCACTGGCACTCACCAGTCAGCCCAACTCAAACCCATAGTTCCCCAACCCGATACGCCTTGTCCGCCTGCTGTCAAACGCAAAACTTTGCGTGTGGAGCTGATGAAGCTGACGATGGGGCTGAATGGAGGAGCTGCAGCAAAACTTTCTAATATTTTTCAGCACCTCAACAGCAGCGATAAGAACTATGGCACGTTGTCGTTCTGGTTCCACAACGTCCTAATTAGTTGAGTTCTATGCATTTTCTGCCAAACGGCAAAGGCAAAGGTAGAAGGCTGTGTGCCAATGGCAAAGGCGAAACTATGGCCAAACTTAAAGGTAAAAAAAAAATACAAAAAAAAAAAAAAAACAACAGGAAGAAAATCTAGGAGAAAATTTTTGGCTGCTCTGGCATAACTTTGGTAATATTTTGTTATAGCAAAGTTTCGATGTTGATAAAATGTGGCAAATAAAAAGTTTAGCAAGTCTTTGTGAATGCGGTCAAGCGAAATTATTGGTGTGATTATAATGTCACTGCCACAATATTGAGTGGTTACTGTAGCTGTAGACATTGATTAAGAACTTGTGGTTAGCATACAAAGAAACAGGTGAGTGCTCAGATTGAGCTTAAGCAATAAAACCAAACGATTGAGTCTATAGGGAATATGTAGATAGATAGACATGATTCAAAAGAAATAAAAACTTCACTTAGCTTATATAAGACTCACTATTAGTAAGAGAGAGAGTCCATCTACTCTAACATTACCTACTTGATCAGAAATCGTCTATGCCCCAAACATACTCTCATACAAATAGGCCATGTTATTTATCGATTAATCTGGCAGCAGCTGTTATGTCCTATCCCTTATATCATAACAACGCATCATTTATGCGCATTTTTCGCACATCTTTTGGATAGCTTGTTTCGATTTGCTCCGCTCTTCTCATTTTTTGTTGATTTGCTAGGCAAAAGCTGTTGTTGGGACTTGCGTCAATGCAACTGACAATTTTTCAATCTCGATGCGAAGCCGGCGTCAGAAATAATTGCAAAATGCATCAATCAGCTGTCAGAGCCGATACTTGACTATCTTTCAGCACGAGCTGAGCGACAACTGCGACAACACACACTGAAAAAAATAAATAAATAAAAAAGGAAACATATTGAGAAAAAGGAAAACAAATTTTAGCAGACATTACGTCCGTCTATCTGTCAGCTGCAGTCACGCTCCCCTCTCATATTTTGACAGACGACATGTCTGAATGGATGTGAGCATTTCTAGTTGCCTGTCGTAGCAGTAGACGAAACTGTGTAGAAAGGCAACTCATTAGCCGCGATTATGTGGCAGCCAGTTGTTTGCTTCGCTGCGTCTAGACCGCATTTCCGATAATTATTCTTGTATTGGCTGCAGTCGAGACGTTGTCAAAAGTTTTCCGGCACCGAAAAAACTAAATCGAGCTGAAAACTAAGAAACCGCAGCCACAACAGCCACAGGGCAATGATGTGGATGCCAACAATGGAGGAGCAGACGGCAGGATTATAGGCGCAATGGCAAAGAGCAGTTTGGTTTCCTCACTCCTCACTCCTCTTTTCCTTGCTCCACCCCTTGCTCCTGCTATGCTGGCCAACTAATGCGGTTGATGTCCTTGTCCAAGTCTGATTGATTTTTACATGCTACAGCGACTTGTTTGCCTCTCCATCTCCCGCTGTGCAGCAAGCATTCGTTATACTTTTAATTGATAATTGCGGAAATGTCGCAAATTGTAAAAATCTGCACAAAACTTTTTCCATCCATCCAAGTTTGACCAAATTGGCGGGCATGGCCATTTAATATATAGTTCGGGTTTCGGGTCAACGGAAATCAAGCAAATTGGTTAACAGCAAAACCGCAAAGCATTTAATAATGGACAGAGCACAGCGAACACAAACAGCAAAGTGAACGACAAAAAGATATATACATATGTATATATACATGTGGAGATAGAGCTCAACAATTTACAATATTTCAGCTGGTTTTAGCCACAAAGTATTGAGTATCAATGCAGTTGTGCGGTAAAAAATAGTTTGCCACTTTTTTTTATACCTCATAACTATGCATATAGCTCCATGTGGGGTATATAGAGAGTAATGTCTAGTAATATCGTTATAGAAAACATTCTGCGGTTCATTTTGATGTCATGAAGCTTAAGCCGCAGGCTTTGACACCGCATTAAGCCATGCTACAGGGTATCTTCTGGCCATTAACCTTCAATATTATGTTTTGAAACTCTAAATTTAGCTAACTATAGTATATGTTAGTCTGTATTTTCAATTCGTATGCTTAATTTTCATGTTTAGCTATGAAAAATAAAATAACAGGGTATTAATTCAGCATAATATTAAACAAAACGTTCTGCAATGAATGAAAGTCAATAAAGAGATGCAGTGCACCTTCAAGGCTTTACCCTGCACAAGCTAGGTAGCTGCACAAAGCTAGGCATATACAGGGTATCTCTTAGTTAATTTTATTCAACATGATACAGAATGTCATGATACAGGAGATCATGTAGTCAGCTATGTTCAAATAGATTACTTAATTGACAAGCAAGGTACCTACAGGGTATCTGTTAGTCAATTGGGTTCAAGAAAACGCTTTAAAAAGTGGTATTTCGATTAAAACTCATTACAGAGTATCAAATAGTCAGCTATGTGCAATTAGTTTACCTAATTGTCAGCTGCATTAACAATAGAGAAATTTACAGGGTATCAAAGAGTTGTCTAACCTCAGATTATGCAACAAACTCAACTCAACTTTCTACTACTACTATCACACTCCATGATCAATTACAATCACAATGTACAGGGTATTTGCTAATTCTATTCATTGAATTTTGTACGCAAACAAAGCTAGTTGAAATGTGAGCTCTTAGTTTCTCATAGCGAGCATTACTCAACACTGGTTTAACAATGCCACGCCCAGAGCTTCCTATTGTTTGCCAGCCATAAGTCTCGCTACCCTCGCATCCACCAACAAGACGCATTTAATATTCATGTTGCGTTTCAGCTTGACGGCCACACATTTTAGCCCAGAAATCAATTATACGCCCAGGAAAATATGATACGACGCTTTAAGTGGGTGTGTGTTGTGTGTGTGTGTGTGTGTCTGGGTGTGTATGCCTTGGACATAGGCTTCGGCTAATATTACGTGTAATTAAGGCGCGCGCGTACATCCAACACATCGTCCACAACGCCGTCGTCGTCGTCGACTCCAATGGGAATGCTCTCCATTTCTCTGGAGGAATTTCGCACTGGACCGGCTAACGTGCACCGTGAGCGAAAATTTTGATATGCTGGCAACGTAATTGCCAAATTACTTGGATTTTTGCTAACTGTAACACTAAACGCAACTGCGAGTGTGGAATTTCAATAAAATATGCAAGGTATAACGCACATAATATATCCACACACACACACTCACACACACACACACACACACACACACACTCACTTATGTATATCAAGCGTATGGCGGACATCACGTATACGCAGTGTGTGTGGCGCTTAAATTTGTTAAGCACTCGGTTATATTTATAATTTATGTTTTTAGGTATATTTCAAAGAAATTATGAGTGCTAACTTTATGATAAATGACATTTAAGTTGCTTATAATAATTTTTATTAACATGAAGAAAGCCATGTACAGGATATATAAGGTGTTATTCATGTAGTTTATAATTTTTACTGTGTTTCTTCTACGAGAATTTAGAATTTTTTTTTTTTTTTGCATATTTGATGGCCTATAAATTCGAACCATATGCTAAAAGCTCATAAACTTTGCTATAAAATTTATATGATTCGATAATCAAATATGCATGACTTTTTCACTACATTGGAAGGCAAAATGTCAGCAGCTTAAGTATAGATGGATAAAGAAATATTACTTGAAAATAAGTTTAAGTTGAGTTTACTTGCCCAATTTAGAGCAATTTATGTTTATGCTGCTGTAATAAAACATTTCACATAGTACTCTCACAAAAGTTATCTTCCTTGCTAGACTAAAGTCAAATGCTCTACAACCACTCTATCAAAGCACTCTGAACCACTTTAAGAACTCATCAAACCAAGTAACATCACAAAATTCTAATTCCGTCTGGCATATTGATAGAGAAAAAGAAAAAGAGAGAGAGAGAGAGAGAGAGAGGGAGAGAGGAAGAAAAAAACGGAAACATTTTTTTTTGCCCACAGATTTATTAGCCATATTCACGAATGTCAATTGGCCGGGGTCATTTTGGTAAGTGATTCTAGTTGGCCATGCTTCATTTTGAAGCGGCTACAAATTGATTTGGCATCTGTTCCTTGATTGATTGGATCCATTAATATAGCAGAGTTAGATTAAGATATTTATAAGAAATTGATTTTTTCTATGTGCGAAAAAACCTTTTTAAGCAACTGCTCACAGTTGACGCTAAGGTATTTCGTACTGATTGATATGTGCAATCGTTAAGGTCTAAAAAATTTTCATTTATTCCATGTAAAGAAATACTTTCGATTGAGGGCGTGAAGAAAAAATATGATATAATAAAAATATTTGTACTCACCCCAGATTCACGAATAGAAGTATTATGCTGTTTATGCTGAAAGTTTTGAGATAAAAGTAAAAAATAAAATAAATTAAATTTAAAATAAAATTTCAATTAAAATACAATTTAAATATTTAATATAAATTTAAAAAAATAACAAAAATGCAATACTAATTATTTCATTAACAAAAAAAACATTAGTACTACTACTAATAATAATAACGATAATAATAATAATGACAATAATAATTATGATGAGCAGTAATACTAATAATTCAAGTAACTAAAACTAATAACAAAAACAACTTTAGCTTAGCCGCCGCTTCATTTAGACCAGAACCTTTATATTTACTTTGCACAAGTCAGCGAGATTTTCTTGACTTTATTCGAGTCTTCTTTCATAGTCCCGCTGTTTGCCTGTGTTGAAAAGTTGAAAACGGCGCTAATTTTATGACAGCTCCAACTTTGGCACTCGTCAAATGTAAAATACACCAAAGGGGCCAAAAAAAAAAAAAAAACAGTGTATAAAATGAAGGAACTAAAGCCTTGCCAACTTGAGTAGCGAGCAAAACTTTGGGCCTTCTTGCGCTTTGGGGCATGCGACGTTTTATGCTAATGTGAGGCTGAGAACTGTGGCAAGTTGCGCCTGCGGTCTTCAGGCAAACACGAGCATCCTTTTCTATTATTTTTTATTTTATTTTATTTTTTTGGCTCTGCTGTCAACATTGCCTGTGTTAATTACTGCGGCGAGCGCATGATTCATGATTTCCGGATTGCCACAGACGTTTTCTTATTATGATGCAACAAATAAAAGTTCAAGCGAAACTATTGTACTGTGAATATTTAAAGGAGAGTTAAGGAGAGTCAAGGCAAGGGCAAGGCAAAGCAAGGGCAAGGCAAGGCAATGGGAATGGAAAAGGGTTAGAGCAGCGACAAAGCCTATGCTCAACACTTGCTAATGTGATGATGGTTGGTGTTGGTGGTGGTGTGAAGCAGCGCTCTGCTTCTTAACACTTGTGCTCGGATGTGGCAACGTTGAGTAGTTTTCAGTCATGTGGCTATTGCGGTTAACCGACAATTTGTGCAGAGTTCCTGGAAATTGCCTCGACTCTAGCTTATTTGCTTAATAGAGAATTGCTGTTAATTCATTTGGATTAGATGCAATAGAAAGCCAATGCAAATAGTGCCTAAGAGGCATGAGCATAAATATTTTATACATATACATATATATGTATGTATGTATAACTATGCGGCAGATTTGCCAAAAATTTAATACACAACCGCATTTGAAATGTTTATTGTAATAGTTGTATTTACCATTTGGTTTTGCTGCTCTGTGTAGTATAATAACAATATGTTGGCTTAATGTTAATAAATATATCAAATATATTCTCTACCATGGCATACATAAATTAAAATAGATATCCAAAAAATTTACAGTTACTAGAGTAAAGAGTTTCGACGGGTTTGGCAAATCAACAAAAATTTCACTTTTTAAATTTTACGATTTTCATTTTAGGTTTAGGTGTTGTTTTTATTTATTTTTTCATATTTATTTCACTTACATAATAATAATCTAAGTCTTACTATGGCTAGTTTTTCATTTATTTATTTTAGAGACTATATTTTATTAGATTTATTTAGGCAAAAAATTTTTGCCATTCGATTTTTGCCATTCGAGGTGTCAATTTTGTTTGTTGTTATTCTTTATTTATTTATTTATTTTTTCTATCATATCATATCATATTTTCATTTCATTCATTTATCTTTGCACACATATTTATATAGCATATAATATTATTTTTATTTTATTTATTTGATTTGAGTTTTTTGATTTTGGAATATTTGATTTGATGCGCTTTGAACAGAAACAGTTTAAATGCATTTTGACCTGCAACTGGTTTTTGGTTGAGTAATCTCATAAAAAAGAGTTGTATATTTATGCTATACATATGTCGCATATCTATATATATATATGTATATGTATAGTATGTATATATAGTTGTATTAAAATCAAATCAAAATAATTAACTAGCAACAGTTTATTACGTAAATAGTTTACAAATAGTATGTATATATTCTTTATAAGGTTTATCTCAGTACCATTCAAATGTCTTTTGATATGACTTAAGCAATGTTTTCTCTTTCATGGCAATTAGTACTATATACGGAATATGTATATATACACTATTGACCTCGACATGTGCATGCAAAAGAATTTGTAACACTATGAACTCTTTGAATTAAATCTAATTTATTTATACACTTTAATTTTAACTAGTTGCGGAAGCATGCAATTGTTGTTTGATTTGATTTGAAAAGTCAAAATCGCCTTAAAAAAAAAAAAACTTAATTTCTTCTTATTCATTGGCTCAATAAATAATAAATAACAAAAGGAAATAAATACCAGGGAATAGCTTGTCAATTCAGTATTTATTAAATAAACAATTCGCTCGAATTTTTTTGTATTAATGTCGTTCATATGTTATTTGTGAGCAAATCAAATCAAAACGATTTCAATTAAAATAAATTTAATTAAAATTTACTCTCCTCACTACACAATGTTCAATTACTCTTGGCAAGAGTATAACAGTTTATATGTGAGATATGTAACGCAGCGAGGAAAATGCTTCGTATAGTATATATAGATTTGATTTGTGTGTTTGATCGGACAGTTGATCTATATCTTATAGCTGCATGTCTAGTAGAGTCTTGGAAGATTTATAGAATTTTTTATCAAAAAAATAGCAATCATTGCTGGAACTTCTTTCAGAATTAAAGGACACATAACAAATCGGGCAAAACAATAAATAAATATATACATAAATAACAAATCGTCCTCCATAAGGGAATTTTAGCTTCGGCTTATCATTTTTATTTTTTTTTTTTCACTTTTTCGTCTACAATTTAAAATATTTTCTTTGCGCTAATTAATTTATTACAATATTTTTACTGAGCCAGCATTGCAATGCAATACGCGTTTTTTTGTTGTTGTAATTTTCTCTCATTTTTTTAATACTTTTATATTATTTTTTTTATTATTACTCTTATTTATTTTGCTATGTATTTTTCTGTAATTTAATTATAAACAAATACGCAACAACATATTCTATTAAAGAGCTATATGAACACACTTTCAGCTATGTTTCTTTCATATTTGCGCCGCATTGTTTTTTTTTTTTTTTTGCAATATTTATTCTCGTTTTTGTTTACTCTTTTTGCTATTGAGCTCGTGTAATGTTATTTATATTTCTTTTTGTTTGTTTATTAAAAATATTAATCAGTCATTTGAATGCAATGAATTGCTGTATATATATATCAATGTATGTATATGTATATCGTACGTCGCACACATATACAATAAATAGTATTTAAGGTTTTTCATTTCGCCACACACACACATTCGCCCACAGTTGACTGTTAACAATATAATGCAATAATTTATGCTCATTCATTTGCATTGCACTTGCTGACAGGCTAAATAAGAACTTGGCCAACTGATTGCCCAACAGCAATTATTTTTTGGCTTAGAGATGAGAGCGTGTATGCGATGATTTCTCATTTAAACTGAATATCAAAACTTATGCTGATAATGAGAATAATGATGACTAATGAATAATGAATAATACGAATCATGAATTGTAGAGATACAATTAATTATACTGTTAATCATAATAATGAAAATATATCATTGATAATGATAATGAAACATGTAATGAATATTAGGATAAAAATTATAATAATAATGACTAATGATAATAATAATTGTCAAAATTATATTATATACTATATATATATTATTGACAATGATAATGAACCACGTAATGAATAATAGGATAATAATGATAATAATAATGACTAATGATAACAGTAATTGTTAAAATTATTTTATACATTATATATATTATTGATAATGATAATGAAACATGTAATGAATAATGAGATAATAACAATGACTAATGATAATATATGTAGAGATAACAAATAATTATATTGTTAAACATAATAGCAATAAAAAATGATAGCATCGATAATAATGTAATAAAAAGATAATAATAATGCTAATGATCAAGCCCTAATAATTATAATAATAGAAGTTACTATAATGTTAATAATAACATTTAAATAACTAATAATAAAATAATGATAATAACAATACTAATAATAATAATGCTGAATCAATGCATAATCGCTATGCTCACGCAACAATAAACAACGACACGCGCTCATTTCTATCTCAATGTAATCGCCATAAATAATGTTGCCTACTTTTGTGCGCCGCTGGCATCACGCTTTTGAGTAAAATTTATTAAAAAATGCTCTTTGCAGTTATTAAAACAGAGATATATTCACGTACACATATATTTATATGTAATATATGAAATGCTATAATTGATATATTCAATTAAGGAATTTTAAATGCATTTAATAGCTTTGAATCATTTATATCGTTAATCAAATGAAATATGGACAAATTCTTGAAAATAAAATTCTAGTATTCCCTCTGTGTGTGCTCCCTGAATACATACATAATTTCCATTTCTTAATGCTACGTTTATAGAGATAATTTTCGTCATCTTTTTATTTTTATATCTTTCTTTTTTTGGGGTACACTTAATGAGCTCCATTTATATATTTTTTTGGGTACTTATTAACTAAGGTTCGCTTAATATTAAATCTACTTCACTTACTTGTCATAAGGGTGGGCATGCTGCGGATGCTTCTTTATGTCCGGGGAATGTCGCATTAGAGTCGCATTCTGCCCGTTAACTGGCGAGAGGGTTATGCTGCCTTCATGACTACCGCCGACGCCTCCGCCTCCGCCTCCGCCACCCCCGCCGCTGGCCATACCCATGCCACCGCCAGCACAGCCAGCCATCATTTTCTCCGTCTCCTGGCGACTATTCGCCATTATGCGTCGTATGGTGGGCGCGCAGGGTGTGCGTCAGAGACGCGACTCCTGCACGTGCTCATGTCAAACCTGACCATGTGCGTTCATGTGTAGCGCCTCGCCGGCATCGGAGGGCGCTCCCGACAGCTGGGCAGGTGGATAGTACTGCAAAGATGAGCAATTGAGATACTGTGCGTCGGTTAGACATTATCGTTGACCACATAATTAAGCACATAAAACAGCTCCAACACAGGTTAAAAGTGCCACAGTTGGCAATGGCTAACATGTAAATACCCTATGATTTTTATTGAGTTATCTCTAACCTTATAGCTTCTACATTGATCAATTAGAAATCGATATTTATCGATAAGGAAAGCTAGGAAAACCAAGCTAAATTAGACTCTTCATATCCTACAGTAAGAAACAAAAGCAATGATTGACGTTTATCGATAATACATGAGAAGTATTTTAGGAAATGTTTGATTATATATTTTAATATAGCTAGAGACTAAATCTCAATGATTCATATAATAGGTAGATAAGAAAAAATCCAAAAAACATATATTTCACAATAAAATATTTAGTCTTTCGTGAATAGTATAGAATCTGTCGATAAATAAAACTGAAAATCGATAAATGTAAATGCTCTATCCTAAACCCATTCTCCTTTTCAACAACTTCCAGGGTATATAGAGAAAAAAAAACACATTGTAATATCAACTCACCCCCACGCGTCCATTGTCATAGTCGCGGCTCGCCTGAATGGTCAATTTGGCCTTGGCATGCATGGTGTCGGTCAGAGTGTTCCTTTGATGTGTGGATGCCACGCCCACGCCGGGTACAGCGTTCGCTGAACGCAATAACATGGAACCATTGCTTTTGGCCGCACTGCCACCACCAACGCCCCCAAGATTGCCGGCCGCACTGTTTGCCTTGTTGCGAAAGCAATACTCAATAATTGCGACGAATACGGCGACAAGCAGACCACCGATGAGTATATAGAATATGCCAGCGACATTGCTCAACGAGAGCTCATTGTGAGATGCCTCACGATTGTCCTTGTTGGGATTGCATTCGGTTTTATCGTACCACCATTTGTCGCGCAGCTTAATCAGCTCTCCATTCTCCTTGAGCGAAAGAACAGCCAAATTGATGGGATCTCTGCAAATAGGTAACGATGATTTTTTTTTTTTTCATTTCGTTTTTTTTTTTTTTTTTTTTTCATCATCACGGTCTAATAAAGTCTACGAACTTTATGCATCCCAATTCAGCATTTATACATATACTTAGACTTACTTGAGGGCTGAGCCAAGCGGCGTGGCAATACCAAATCCCTTTGTATCCATGTTGCGGCCCACTTTCATTGTGTCGCACGGCTCTCGAGCATTTACATATTCATTTTTTGGTGATTCCACAAGCAGAGCGTATTTACCCTTGGAATTGCGCACACGACGAATGCCCTCGTCGTAGGTATTAACAAAGACATGCTTTCTCGAGTTCATGTACTCCCACATCTTATTGTGCAAGCCAATGGGGGAGCGCTGTAAAATGGAATGAGACAGAGTGTTTAGTACAAAATGGAATGGGACAGAGTGTTTAATACAATTATTGTATATTTAGAAAAATTACAATTAATTGTGGAATATTAAAGGTATTTTGATAAGAGATTTATTGCGATACTTTATGACTATTAAGAGAGAGTCTGTGATAGATTAGAGATTGATTAACCAAGAAACTTGAATCAATTGCAAACATAAATACAAAAAAGGCTAAAAACTAGAATGCCAATCAGCCAATTAGGAATTATTTCGTAGAACCAAAATAGACAGTCAAGAGTTACCGAATCACACAAGGTTTGCTCAAAAACCATTTTAGCCTTATGCCCTACACTCTTATGCCCTCGACTCTTTGCTCACTTGAGCTGATAATTTCGTATTATCAAATGTCAAAAAGTTTCGTCCAGACTTACCCTAAAAAAGTCCCAGGTGGAGCCATGCAACAGTGTGCCATATTGGACTTCCGTTTGCATGGCCAAATCCTCTGGCGAATTGATGGGCGTAGCCATGCGCTCAACGGTAAGAAAGGCAGCCAAATTTGCGGTATACGACGAGATAAGTATGAGAGTGAAAAAGAACCAGGATGCGGCCGCAATGCGACCCGAAGCAGAACGAGGCGACAGATCGCAGCCTTGCTGCATAAAGGCGGACAACGAATACCAAAACGAATTCCAAATGCTAAACTCATTGACGGACGATGCGCTGCCTGCTGTGCCAGATGCACCGATGTTGCCAGAGGCGGCGGCGGCAGCAGCAGCAGCAGCAGATAGAGATGCCTGTAGAGCGGCAGACGTCTGGACGCCCGGTGTTGGTGGACCAGGCGGCGGGGGTATGGGTGCGCCGCCAATGATGCCGGGTGGCTGCTGATTGGCAAGCTGTTCGTGATGTGCATGTGGATCTGTAAGCGAAGCAGATAGAGAGAGAGTTAGCAGGAACTAGTGTAAAGTGAGAATGAGCGGGGTAAAGTTTGTGTGTCGGCCACAAATTGTAACCGCAACAGAGCTGACAACTAAGCTAGCTGAAGGTATTGCGCTTTTAAAGAATAGCTTAATTAGAACATTTTCTAGCTAGATTTTAGCTGTAATATTTATAACTAGCGTGTTATAGAACATTTTCTAGCCAGATTTTAGCTATATTTCTTTTAAACCCTTAACTAGCTAATTATTTTATTGTCTTTATACACTGTTTAGCTTATTTTCTTTTGTCGAAGATTCAGTCATAATTTTGAAGCTAAGAAGCTAATTTAGCTGGCATATGATTTACCATTATTATAGTACCGTAGAATCCGTTTATAAAGATGCTCAAGAGATCGACGATTTTACGTCGTTATAACCGGAGGATGATATAAACGAATTCCACTGTATTTTATTTATATTTTCTATATACTTATAAATAAACTGTATACTTATTGACAAGTTCTAAACTAGCTTTACGTATAGCTTCAACTTTTCCTACTGCAGAACCTTTTCAAATATATTGAACGCAGTCAAAATCAAACCAAATATACCCATTACTACTACTACATCCTCCTCTAATATTTGCCCTTTTAACTTGCACTTCTTTCACTCATAAATCAATCCATTTAAAGCTATTTTCTAATATATGTATATTGTGCCAACACTGAGCCGCAGCAGGCAAACTATGCTGGACAAGTCAGTTGTCCTTATCGACAGACAGACGAAACATATCCTGCATACATATGTAGCACACACACTCACACATGATGCATAGATGTATGGCGTTAGTGCTGGTTGTCCAACTGGCAACTGTCAATCATTTCGTTTGGCTTGACTTTTTGCGCCTGCTCTAATTGATATGCAATCAAGCGTATAGCCAGAGCTTCTACTAGTTTGGCCTTCTGCGCTCATTTTCCCCCCGCAGCACCAGCAACTACTCTGTTGGCTCCTCCAGCATCTCTAACGCCAGCTGCTGCCATTTGCTTCAATTGCTGCTGGTGACGGCCTCTGACTAGTCAATGGCTTCAGGCATTCGGTCTGTCATATCTGAACATTTTCATGCACTCGCATTTCCACAGTTTTTACATTTGCACTCGTCACTCTTCCTATTACCTTCTCCCTTTTCATCTACTTTCTTCTTCGTCATTTTGTATGTGGTTTTTATTTTTATTTCTGTATTTTGTATTTCTATTTTTCAATGCATGTGTGTTTGTCTGTCTGGCAACACGTTGCTTGCATACAAAATGTTGTTTACTTTCCGCTAAAATTACATTAAGGATGTTTTGCAGGATGCCAATAGATTGTTATTGTCTGCCCCGGTTTCATATGTGACCTACGCTTTTTGGATTTTGATTGCAAAAACCAAATGCGAAACATCCAGCCAGCCGGCAAACAAAATTGAATCACATAATTGAATTATACGGCAACGTATGCAAAAGAAAAAAAAAAAAAAAACTCAGCCCCAAAAAGTTATGCAGATGCCACAGTAATTTTCACAGGCTTCCCTTCGAAAAATTCAGAAAAAAACGCCTTGCACGTTTTCCCAGGTTTTTCCCAAGCTTCCCCTGCTACCAGCTCATAAAATATCAATAAAAGTGTTGAAGGAGACGTACTTATATTTCGCTTATGTTGCCTCAAATTATTTAAATATTCTAATATCTTCTTTTTAGCTGCTTGTAATCCCTAATGCTCGAGCTCAAGCTGCAGCTCACTCACTCACTCTCTACTTTTTCTCTCTCTCTCTCTGTCTCTATTTCACGCCCTTGCCTGAATATGTAAATTAGCTACACAGATGTATGAGGGTAACAGAATTATTGAAAGCTCTAAGAGAATCTTATTTTATAGGGATTTCTTCATATAGTCAAATTATGTTAAAGACTCTGAGATATTTTATATAAATATAGACAAAATTCAAGCTTAGCTTGCTTCTGCTCATACTTAAAACTTCAACTGAAAACAACCCATAAAAATATTTAAATATATCACTATAACACATACTATATGTAAGATATATCTAACAATCCCTAATATATACTCATCACGTAACATTAAATATGAAATACATCTTTTATCTAAACACACTGCTTAAAGCTACTCTTAGCTAATTTCCATTTTTATCCTACAATATCTCAAATTTCAAAGCACACATACATATATATATGTATAAAGGTAAATCTTACCTGTTAGCTGGTTTTGTTGTAGCGGCTGCTGCACACGATGCCATTCATTGGGCGAGAAGCGTGAGACAAAGAAGAGCACGATGCTGACACCAATATAGCTGAAGATGACGCTCACCTGTTGGCGAAACATAATAAAAACAAGAGAGAGAATCGTGTGAGATGCAGGTAGAGATACGATAGCTTTTACTTCTGCTTCAGCTGCTGCCACCTGCTGTCTTCCTGCTTTGCCTGCCTGCCTGCCCCATACAGACTTTTCGCTACTGTATAATTTGGCCGAAAAAAAAACATAGAAGAATTTTTCATTCAATTTTCTTTACTAATTGAAGCGGAAGCGGCAATGGCTTCCCTAGAAAATGGCTGAACATTAGCTTAATGGGATGCAGTAGCAAGCGTATAAACAAGATAGTCTGTATATGAGGCATGACTGACTAGTAGATACTCTGCATAATTAAATATTTAGTTCGTTATCATATTTTGTTGATAGATTTGATTATTTTGTGACTTTTGTATATATATCGATTTAGTATACATAGTTTTAAATGAACAAACCAATAATTGGTGTTGCTTTTGAAACAAAATATATTAATGTCGTTATGTATTCCCATGCTAATCTATATAAAGGAAATTAGAAAAAAAGTCAGACAAACTAAAGCTCTTTTGTTGTTTTTCCAACTCAGGCGAGCATCGTAATATATTTTACTTCTATCTCCTATGTAAAACCAATTTATGTTGATCGATAATCATCGATTTCTAGGAAAATGCGATAAGTCTTCAAATGATGATGAAAAACCAATGTCATAACTAAGCAAATGCCTTTACTTTATCGCTTCTTATTCCAAGAAAAGTATCAATGAATGTGACTGTTGATTCCTTTTCTTTAAAATGCATATATATTTTGGCTGTCTAAAGTCTCGTATAAGAAACAGAATTAATTTGTGAACTCAAAAGGCATAGACATACATACAAACAAGTAGGTATGTACATATGTATGTATAACTTGTTTCCAATATATTCAAAATGGGTTACAGGGTATATAGATAAACAAAGCCAGATGACGTTGGCTTCTGTCGTGGACTTCGACAGCCTGCCAGATGCCCCCATGTTTGCCTGTCTGACTGCCAACTGTTGCCGTTGCCGTTGCCGTTGCCGTTCTCGTTGCTGTTGTTGTTCATATTGTTGTCGTTGTCGTTATCAATGCTTCAATGGCTGCCACGGGGCGCGCCTTTGTGCGCTGGCAAAAAAAAAAAAAAAAAAAAAAAGGAAAAAGGTGTCGTCGACGGCGTCGTCATAGTTGCTTTTATGAACACACATACGCCCACACACACACACGCACATGGAGACTGTAGGCTCACTCATATGTGTATGTGAATGCCTGTGTACAATGCGTCATTTAATTTATGATAAATTTTTTGTTCAAGTCTTTTATATTAGCTTGCTAACTTCAGCAGACATGGTCGTGCTTTTTAGCCTTTTTTTTTTTTTTTTTTTTTTGTGAGCCACCTTTTGCTCTTTGCCTTGCGCTCGAAGCAATTTGCATTTGTAATTCTTTGAGCTCATGTCAAAATAAGCGTAAGATTCCACAGCGCTGTTCACTGACTTTTATAAGCGTTTAATTTCGTACGATTTTTTTTTTCTTGCCTCCAGTTTATTGCATAGCGAGGATTTGCTGCGCTGTCAACATTAGCCGGAAAAGGTTTTAAGCTAGAAAATTTGAGGGCTTAGCAGTTGCAGACAGTATCATGGGCTTATGTGATATGTGTGCGAGATTTTCGGTTTTTTATGAATAATATAACTGAAAATATTGATAATTTGTTATGATTTAGTTGCGATATCATCTAGGCAAGCAATGAAACTTGAAGTGAAATGTAATTTGAGAAAGAGTTGATTATCTTCAATTATATTTAACCAAGCAACTCTGGGTAACTTTAAATTTATAGTTTTAAGTTTAAGTAATCATTAATGTTAATTTCAGATTGCATTAACAGAAGCTGCTTCTCTCTCACGTCGATATGCTATGCTATTAACAGTGTTATGCTCTGTTAATAGCATAACTCCCACTACAGTTCTCCTACTGGTTCGCAATCGGCGATTAGGATACATATATCATTGATCAGTTAATTTAGACGGATGATAGCTAGCCATAAATAATTTCTCTTTAAAACACAAACGTTTTATAGTAGATATATTAGGCATACTATTATGAACTCTTTACTCACAACTGCTTAGCTTTTCATATTTTTATTTCTCATCTCTTTACGCACTAACTACTTCCACTTTTTCATATATTTCAGCTCAATTGAGTTGTCGCTCTCATTAGATTAAAGAGGCAATTCTGTTGTGGCGAGTGTTGAGTGTACTTTTCGCAACTCTTGTGCCTTTTTGGTCGACTCCTATATCAACATCATCAACTAAATGCTCATATAATTCTGATGGCTGGCCATTATTTAAACAAGCGTCGAGCGGCCAAAAACTTTTGGACTAGCGCCAAATTTAATACTTGACGTAGACGTAATTTTTGCTCGCAGCGCTTGTAGTTGTTGTTTATATAAATGTTTCAAAATAAAATAAAAAAAACAAAAACAACAGAAAAGGCAAGCAGTAGAGAGAGAGAAAAGAGAGAAAAAAAAAAGTTTGTCGTTTACTCTATTAAACTTTTCGGGAGCTTACGAGGTAGCAAGTTGAAGCCGAAAACCAAAGGAAATAAATATACAGAAAGTCCAAGTTCTGCCCGCAAAGTTTCGCACAGAAATAAAATAAGATGAACAAAAATAAATGGAGGGTTGGCAGCGTAAAAATTACCAGGCAATGGCGCTAACACAAATGAAAGAACTTCTTATTTTTTGTATTTAAAAAAAACAATACAAAAACAAAAAAATTATAAAAACTTTGCTCATTTGTATGCAGCGCAAAATTTTGCATTATTTTGACTCGTTACCAAACGTCTAAAAAAAAGAAAAGAAGCAAAATGAAAAACAATGCGGCGCACGTCTAGACGTGGATTCAGTTATCGGCTTTTGGCTTATATGCCGGAATTAATCGCAATTGCTGCTGCTTGAAAGAGATTTTGCAACAATGTTGTATATCAAGCAGCTTTTGGCTGTCAATCAGCTTTTTGTCAGCTTAACATTGCGCTTAGACAACAAAAGGAGGGTGTGATATAGCAATGAGCTTGTGATAGATGAACTGAACAATTTGATCAGCCTATACTAATACTATGAAGTAATATAAGAGCCTAGAGAACTTATAATATAAGACTTTATAAGGAATCACATAGCATACCGCTTCTGTTTGTCTATCTTAGAATTTTATTATAATTTTATGTAAATTAGAAGTCGCTTTATATAAGACAGAAAAAGAAGCTTTATAGAACACACCTATACCTATTTAATCTAAAAAAAAAGTGAGCTTAAGATCTGATCAATAGCTATATGATATACAAACAGACGCATCTAGTAATTCAAGACATCTATAATATTGTTAAACTTCTATAGAATAACAAACAAAATACATTTTTCTCTTCTCTAATATACTTCAGAAAATATAAGAGCTGGCAGAAAGTTTCACTCAAATACGAAGTCACGAAATTGTTTAAGTAAAATTCCTTGAGCAAACCCATTTCAGTTGCAAAACAAGTCAAAATATGTATGTATAAGTGCTGACAACCAAGTCTAGGCTGTAACTAGGACACGACTAGAAAGAGGACGAGTCTATTACATCTTGCAGCAGCAATGCAGAGAGTCTTTCCTTAGTCAAAGTTGCGCTCAAGCCAGTGGCTGGAACGTAAAGTTTCTAATCGAGCAGCTACTACACAGAGACTAGTATATACATATGTACAGATATATATAGATGGAAACAGTTACATATACGCACCCAAATTTCCTGTGATAAAGGATTCATGAAGCTGAACACGCCGGGCGTTTGCTTCACTGGCTTCTTAATCATAATGGAAATGCCCAGCGACATGAACGGCTTGCTAAAGTCGATGACACGTTCGCGTTCAGCGGTAATCGTCATGGCGGCAATGGCAATATCCGCTTCCTGCTCAAATGAGAGAGAGAGCGACGCAGAGTCATAGGAAGAGAAACAGAAAGAGTTGCAGTTATAGCTAGCTGTCAGTCAAGTAAGTCTATATATATATGAGTCAGTCGCACCTTGCGCACCAGCTCGCCCACCATGCCATCCCAGCCTCCATGCACTGCCGGATTCTCAGAGCCGTAATTGCCATCCTTCGCCAGGCGCAGTTCATCTGCAAGAAACGTGTATTTAAACAGCTGCTATAGATATATATGTTTCTCTCTATTGATATATATATGTGTGTGTGTGTGTGGCAACATCTTTTTCAACTTACATTCAAGTCCCAGCTTCTTGGACAGCAAGTCAGCCAGATCCTTGCAATAGCCCTCGAAACGTTCATTGCCATGCAGCTTCTCGCCAAATGCCGGCTGCTTCATCATTATGTACGGCTCCTCCAGCACTGTCGTGACAATGTACGTGCGATTCTTTTCGAACTCCACATGCGGACGCAAACGCACATATTTAGCATTCAACGGGTGCAGTCCCCCATTGTCATTCCACTCGGCAACTTTTACCTGCAAAAATAAGAAATACAAAGAAAATATGAAAATGGAAACGAATTTCCGCTTTTGTTTAAGTAAGAGACAATGAAGTTCATATTCATATTGAGCTGGCGTGCAATACCCTAGCCAAGTGTGTGAGAGTATTGTTGATTGAATTCGGATCGTATGAATGTAGTTGATAAATATGAATATTATCTAATCATATAGTATCTATTCCACTTATGTATGATAACATTTTTAAAATTCCAAATTCTTAATCTCTTATGTGTGCTCTTTCTCTCATTTATCAGACCCGCAGGGTATTTAAACTTCAGCATACCCAAAAATAGCAGTACTTGCTGCTGTCCTTTTCTAGTTTCGCTACATAAATTAAAAGCAAGCCAACTCACATTCCCGTTACATGTGCCGCTGCCTCTCACTCTATATTTCTCTCTCTCTATCTCTATCACTTTATATGTATGTATAGATATACCGTTACATACCATAGCGCTGTTGACGGTCATCTCGACAACGTGCAGTGTGTAATTGACTCGTCTGCCATCATCGTTGAACTTGATATCCCCGGTGAGTCCCTCGATTTCCACCTATCAAAGGAAGCAAGAACAACAACAACATAATGAAAAGAGAAAAAAAAATGAACCAAAATAAAGAAATATGTGAATGAGCGTCGCTTTTTAATTGCTTTGCCCAGCTTCACCATAATCATCGTCGTCATTATGATCATGACATTGATGTGTAGCTCACCTTTCTCAAATAACGGGATATTTTATCGCCATGCTCCCATGCATTCACCCAGCCCTTGGCTGTATTACAGTCCAAAGCGCGCGGAGCGCTGCCAAAGCCGCCACTGGCGTCGCTGCCGCTGCCACCGTTGCTGCTGCTGCCGCCGCCATTGTTGCTACCATTGGATCCATCGCCGGCAGTGGAGGCCGCTGCTTGGGCCACCATAAGAGTCTGACTGCGACGCTGCACATTGTTTCTGAATTGATCCGGTTTCTTGCGCAGAATTTTGTTGAACGCCTCCACGAGCACAAAGACCGCATCGTACATGAGCGCCGCTTGTGCCTGTGTGAGTTAAAATCATGAAATTGGGAGAGGGCAGGAGGCACTCATTTTATTTGCTGGCACTTAATGAGTGTATTACACGCTGTTTTTCACAATTTTCACCCCGTTTTTTGTTAAGAATTAATCGAATTGAGAATTTTACGCGTTGCGACGTTTCAATAAAAAAACTGTAACTGCCATCCTTACATACAGAGTTGCATGGCTAACTTTAACCGGTGACTGTTAGATAGCAGCAACTATCGTCAAGCCATCGACATATACTCGATCGATATATGGAGTTATTATAAAAAAAAATCTAATAGAAAATTATGTATATAAATACAAGAACAAAGTTGAATTATGTAAAAGTATTTCTAATTATGTTATTCAGAGTTACAGTTGAACAAATGCTTTTAAAGCAGTTCGATTATTGCTGCCAGTGTAGAAATAATAGATTCTTAACAGAGCCAGATTTATTCTGTTAAGCTGTCACTTAAAAGAATTATATTATTGCAATAAGAAAATATATCCGAGCTTAAATTAACTTTGCATTCACTTTTAAATAATAAATAACAAATATATCAATATTAGAAATAATTTGAAGAAATACAATCAGACAAATTTCGTAGCTTCTGTCAACAGAAGATCATGTGCATAAGTGCAAATTTAGGTACATTTCTGTAGAACATGTGGCAACCTTGATCAACACATTCTTATTAGTTGTGAAAAAATCGGAAGACGCGCACTTAAAATGGCGGAGGCAAATAAAATGTCGGGTTATTTATGTATTGTGTTCTATTTCGCTGGCATTTTATTCAAAATGTGATGAAAAGTGAAGTTTAAGTGTGCTAAGCTAAACTTATATTTTGCATATTGAAGATTCAGGAAGTGAAAATTTCTTCGCTCATGTGAATATGCCTCTGTGTGTGTGTGTGAGTGCAGAAAACTGCACAAAAATGAACGCAAATGAAGAAACCGTAGGAGTGAGCGAGCACACAGAGCTGAGGAGCGCGAAAGAAATGCGCGTAATTGTTCGCTTTGCGCGGTATTTTTCGTGGGTTATTTTTTTGTGAGATTTTTTTTGTAAATTGTAACTGTAAAAGTAGCAAATAAGTGAATTGAAATTCTGAAAATTTATTTTATTTTTTCCTGTTGCATTTAAAATACAAAATGAGTATGAAAGTTGCAAAGAAGCTTTAAATATTGTAGAATTTCTATTGCATACATATGTGCACATAAATATATGTGTGCGTAAGTGAGAACGCTAAGGAGAGCAAAAACTTCAGCTGCTTTTATGGCAATTTTTCAGAGTGCAATTTTTTTTTCTGGTTCTTTTTGTGATTAATTTTTTCGTGTGCTGGTGAAAATGTGCTCAAAGGAAAGTGAAATTCTTTTTGTATATAATTTTTTTGTTAAGTGAAGCACGTGAAAGGCGAAAAAGTTAAAGTTTAAAATTTTTGCCTTTTTGTTCTTGCTCTTTTTGTGTGTGTGTGTGTGTTAAGTGATAAAAGGGAAATTGTGTTAAATGTGTAAAATGTAAGTAAAACTTTCTAATTTGTATAGCTCATAAGTAGTAGGGCTTTATATATATATGAATGTGTGGGTATGCTTGGGACTATTTTTGTGTGAAAGAGATTCGCACAAGTCAAATAAACAAATAAGCATTGTCAAAGAGAGCAACGGCAAAAGGGGATTGTCTGTGTGTACACATCAGTGTGTGCGTGTATATATATATATATATATATATATATATATGTGTGCATTCTATGTAGAGCGTAACATTGAAGTCCTGAAGCAGAATACAAACTAACATTTAAGCGCCACAAAGTGAAATCTTTGTCAACAAGGATAATGCCAAGGAAATACAAATATAAACAGCACGCAAACTAAACCAACTGTCGAGTAGTTTATGTGTATGTGTGTGTGTGTGTGTGTGTGTGTGTGACAAGGACAACGGCATACATATGCATGTGTAACTGTGCCTTTTGTGTGTGCCTTTGACTGAAAGTTGCTGCTGAACTATGTAAAAAGTGAAATCTGTCGCCCATTTTGTGCTGTTTGTGTTGCTATTTGACTACACAGAGCGGGTGAGAAGCGAGAGCGAGTGAGTGCGAGAGGAATGGAGCAAAAAGTATGCTACGCTTACGACAGTGTTGATCGTGACATGTCGTGAGTGTAACAGTGACTGTGAGTAACAGAAGCGACTTTAACTTAACAGACACATATAAATGGTAATAATCAGACTGTTATTAACAGTCAGCTAGCGATTGAATGAAACTGTTGTGTTATTAACAGGCATGTCAAAATTCATAGTCATGGTTCTAAATTTACAGTCACAGTCAAACGTCTCACTGTCGCTGTTATTAACAGCTGCTAATTGATTGAAATTTTTGTGTAATTAACAGTCATGACTAAATTAGAAGTAATGGTCTTCAACAGTCAATAAAATAAATGTTAGTAATGACTGTCACTATTAAAATCCCAGTCACTGTTACAGTCGCATGTCTCATCTCTATTCGCATCGGTAAACATTAAATGCCAGCAAATATTTAACAGCTAGCAGCAATGACAATGCGTCCTTTGCAACTGCTTGCAGCTAACGTCGCTCTCTCTTTCTCTCGCTCCCACTCTCGTTTTGTCCCTGTCTATTTATAGAGCCTTACCGAAATCGATTCACGGCCAGCACCGACGCTAGTCTGTGGGTCGAGCCGCTTCCAGCTGTCATAGAAGTCGCGTACGAGACGACGATTTGTGTCCACAATGCGAAATCCAGTAATGTTAATGGCACCAAATTCGATTATCTCGCTTTCCCAGCGATCGTCCATGACCTGTCAAACGAAATCACGATGCACAATGGAAGAAAACTCTGCCATTGTCAGTGCCAGAAGCTGTTGCAATAGCAGCAACAACTATCCTACTTACCAATCCACTCAATAGATAGTGATAGGTGCGACGACCCAAACGCAAATCCCGTACATGTTGTATCAGTATTTGCTTGGCCATTTCCGTTGGACAGTCGAGGACGATATGCTTGTTGGTAAAGCGTCCGATATGCTCCAGCGTATGCAGAAACTCAATGGCCATGCTGACATTCGAGATGCGCTTGACCAGCTCCACTTGAAAGGACTCGTTGCCCGGCTTCAGGCCCTGGTAGATTTGTTGCAGTCGCAGCAGGCCTGCAATGGCAATGAACATGGAGAACATTAGTGAGGGAGAAGACCCTAAGTGCGTTAATTAACAGTGGGCAGAGGGGGAAGGAAGGAGATGGGATGAGGTATAGCTATTATCGCATATACAGTGGGATAGAGTGAACAGCTATAACGATTAGCGCAGTAAACTGTTGCCTAATTGGATTCTGAATACTATAGGTATTCCTAGAGAGTTGGGACAATGTTCTCATAAATGGAATCTACACCCAGTATGCTCAGAATTTGTAGATATATTCTTAAATATATATGTATATAGACGACAGATGTGCTGCATCTCATAGCTAGATAGACATAGCCAACTCACAAATTTGAGCCTAGAGCAAAGCCACGTTTCATTCACTCATTTTGCTATGCGCCCCTGTACGAATTATCATTGCCCGAGATTTGCATTTGTGTTTATTGAGTTATCTCTCTCTCTCTCTCTCTCTGTCTCTCTTTCTCTTTCTTTCTCTTTCTCTCTTTGCTGTTGCTTTTGCTGCTGCAACTAACTACATGCTGCATACAACTTTCATTCGCACTTAAACAGATATGCAAGCCCCGAGGCAGCCAAAACTTGACAATGGGGGACACATAGGCGACCGAACTAGCTGGGCACACACTAAGACAGACAGACTCGGGCAGGCAGATAGTTGCACAGATGATTTGTATGACAGCTACGCACAAAAAAAAAAAAGTGCCTCACCTCTACTTCCACTCTCTTCCCACCTCCATTCCACCACCCTTGCTCTCTCGCACGCACTCTTCCTGTCTCTTTCACTGCAACTTGAATGCGCCTTCAATTTATGTTTGCGGATAAAATGGGATTTGCTATGGATTTTGCAATGGCACATGCCTCTGACTCTATTCCATTGAGCGTTACGGCTGCCACGCCCATTGAGGCGACTGCCAATGCTCACGGCAAAAGCACTCACACACTTTCTCTCTCCTCTCTGTCACTCTCCCACTCTCACTCTATACATATCCAATTTGTTGTTGTTTTGATTTACACTATATACATATATCCCGTGCCAATGCCAATGGATGAAGCTTGGGAATATCCTGTATGTTTGCGAGAGCGGAGCATGACGTGCTGGCTTTGCAGCAGACAATTCTAAATACAGCTTGAAATATTGAAAACTACGAAATGTTTAATGATTGTTTCTATCACATAAATGAAATATATATCCCAAAATTCATACTTCAATCAATTAGTTAACTATAGCATTTTGAATATCCAATTTAGATGTTACTCTAGGGTATCTCTAGTCACTAATTATAATTCTGGATATTCATATATTCACCATTTACAGGGTATCAATCAAAAGTTTATCAGACTATATCTTAATACAGGATATCTGCTAGTCGATTATTTCCGCTCACTTAATTCGTACTTCAGTCGAAGAACCAATTTTTTGCGCTGTTTTAGTGCAATAAATTTTGCGCTTTGCCTTTTATACAATTTCATTTGGCCACACACACACACACACACACACACACACACACACACACACACATACGCATGCATACACTGTCCCACTTCTATCTATCTATAGCCCACTCCAAAGTCAATCGGCTTCAGCCCTGCCACGCCTTCTGCCGCTCCTTTAGTATTTTCTATAGTCCTTACGCTTGGCTCGCCTTTGGATTTGAGTTTTGGGTTTTTGTGTTTTTCGATTTCAGATTTGTCGTTTGGATTTCCATGTGTGCATGTGTGTTACTATGTGTGTGTGTTAGTGTGTGCGTGTGCGAATATTGAGAGTGTAATTGAGTAGCGTACTGTGCGCTGGCTGCGACTGTTGGGCTTTTGTTTTATTTCATTTTTGATATGAAAACATTTGCGACTGCCACGCCCCCTCGCCCATCGAAACTTCTCTGATTCGCTATAATATGTTTGTACCCGAATTGATGGCTCGAAATTGGCTTCTGTCTTGATTCTTATTTTTGTTTTATGCTTTATTCTCGTTGTTGCTCTTGGTTTTGTGGTTCTGTTCTTATTTCGTTTTGGGTATTTCCATTTTCTCATTTCATGTGAAACGTTTGGAAAAACTGATCATACGAGGAAAAATATTTATACAATTACTGTAGTGAATCGGATTGCTTTATTCTCTTTATTCTTTCATACTTTTACGACATCATTAATGATATTCTAGCCTTCCTTAATTTAACTTCTAAATTTTTTTATATCTTTCTGTTTCGCAACTTTTAAAAATTTCTCTTTTGATTAATATAATATGGATATTTTTAATACAGTTTCTTATATATTTAATTTTCTCTCTTTCTAAATTTGTTTCTGCTTTCTTAACATTTTTTCAGCATCCTTTTATTTATTAATACTTTAAGGGTATTCCATTTTCACTGTTTCTTATCTCATTTTTATATATATTTCTTTTTTGTCTGCTCCTTCTTAAGTATTTTGGCCCGTGCGTATTTCCGTTCTGTGTTTATTGTTATTTTTTGTTTTGTTTTTGGCCTGTGGCCTGTCGTCGCATTGTTTTATGCCCATTGCTTTCTTGTCTGCTTTCGTTTTTATTTATGTTGCGAATTTACTTTACAATTATATTTATTTTTTTATGACCATCTTGAAGAAAATTCAATTATTTTGTTGATGCACCAAATTCACAATGCTACATTCAATGAAATTTAATTTCTTTTTAAGCCCACGTATATCTATTTTAGATATAGATATATCTTTAGCTATCTCTGTCTCTGTCTTGAGTGCCTACATGCAAATGCAGCAGAGACTGTCATATCCTGCCTCTTGTTTATTTGCTGCTTGTCTATTTTCCACTCACATGCGAAAAGTAAACAAGACAATTTGTTATGTTAAACAAAAGTTAGTTTTGCGGAAATGAAGTTTTCCTCCCATCGGTAGTGACACTCAGACACACGCACGCAAACACACACACACACACCATATACACACGCACTCACGCACACACTTAGCTACAGCTAGGCTCTATAAAACACACTAACAAGCAAAGCATTTGCTTACATATTTTATGCCCTAACAAATGAGAAAGATAATAGAATTATTATAAGCAAGTTTCTGTGTAGACAATTTACCAGGCCTGAACTCTTAGCATATCTTAAATGTATATATAAATATATATATACACATCTACATACATTGACATTCACATACATTTATATATAATTAAGATTGCTTTGATGTATTTAATCAAGAAAATGTTGCAGATACTTTTACTTTTGATGCTTGTTCATGACGTAAAGAGAGTATATTGGCTGTCTCTCTGCGTTGTTATGAAAGTAAGCAATTGAAAATGTAATTTGCATTCTGCACTCTGAGCGAGTATTCTTCAGTCGGCTACATCCGATCGCATTGCTTTGATTTTGTATAGACAAAAGATTGAATTTAAAGCATTTCTATGCTTTGAAATATATAATATAATTTGTTAAAAACATATACTCATAAAATTTTGTTCTTTCAATTTTGAATAAATCAAGTGAAATACAGAAATGTAATCATTTTCAATTTATTTTATTTATTTTTTTATTTCATTTCAACAAAGTATTTTTCAAGCACGCCTCCCACTGCCAACCTCCCCTTTTTTTCAATTATGCTTTCATTCTATTTCGATAGCAACTGCTCAATATCACAATGTTACCTAGTTACATATATCTTTAAAACCCTTTTCAGGCGCAGACAGTTGAAAAGAGCAACTATCTTTAAAGAATATATCTTAGATGTTAAACTCTTAAAGCGGAACTGCCCCTCAAAACGTTCGAGCTTGACTGCTTGTTATGGCCTTCACTTGTTCGCCTTGTTGTGTGTTGTTATCAGAAACTTTGTTTGCTTTAATTACTTTGAAAGTGTGGGCGTGGCAGTGGCAGTGGCTGAGCAGGATTCGGCCTTTTGCGCATATGTTCGCAATGGCTTTGCTGGCAGCAGGCGGCTTCAAAAATGTATCAAATAACATGAAAGTGAAATCGCTGTAAAAGCCCATTACGGTTAAATTAATGGCTAACAAGCTGGCGGCTTATGCTAGCCCTGACTTCTGATAGAATCCTTTCTACGCAGTTTATGTAAATTTTCTACGATTTTTTCCTTCAGATTTTCCGATTTTTTATTAGTATATCATTATCTAATCGAAGGACAATGCTAGAGCGCACGCATTTCCTTATTATTATTCATGATGGTGCCTGCAATCAGATTTGTTTCTGATTTTTATGCACACGTTTCGAATGATGAGAATGGAATAAAGAACCCTAGGAAAATAATTGAATAGAGACTATAGGGTGTATGGGGTATACATATATCTATACAATGTAGTCTGCACGACTATGGGTTATACCTACTATTTGGAGAATATATAAGAGACTTCAGAGAGCTTGGCCTATCGATTCATATCTGGCATACAAAAATTGATCAAACATTCAACAAACCCACTGAGTTTGAAATAGTAGATAGTATTACATAAATAACATCATAGCCACTTTGAGTAGTATTCCATCTACGGGGTATTCAAATGGAATTGCATTGATTTGATTTTGCGGCCTTCTCTAATATTTAAAAGCAATCAAAGCCAATCATTGACAATCAATCGATAAATAAAAGCATTTGCATAAATCTGCACTTGTCTACGGATTTGATTAGCCATCCAGTTTTAAGGATTTAAACAAGGATTTTTAGTACCTGTTGTTCTGTCGGATGTTTAATAAAATATTTATAAAAGAAGACAAAGGGAGAATAAAGACGAATAGAGATAGAGAGCTGAACTCATTATTTGGCTGGCAGATGAGCTGGCAAAAATGTCCTATATATCCTTTGCTAACCAGGCGATAAATGCAAATGCTACTCAACTCTGGTCCTCTCTGGTCCTTCTCTGTCGCCTGCGTAATAAATTTTCGTAACAACAATGAGTTGAAATGCCTACGCTCGGACAGGAGTCATTCTTCTAATACGACCTCCTGCTGATGCTGCTGTCTCGATGTTGAGGAAACATGAGAATATTACATACATATAGACGCATAGACACATACATATATTATGAGACAGTGTGGTTAAAGGTAAGTGAGACATTTACTTTCATTACAGACACTTGATTGTGTTCATTCAATATCAACTCAGCATCTATATAAATATATTTAATATATGTATATATGTAGCTTTATCTTTGATTTGAATTATTCGGATTTTTGTATTCAAATGACAAAAGCTGTGTAATATTAGATAAAATACTCATTTCATTTCGTTTTGCACACAAAATGTGAATACAATATGACAAAAATATATTGGCAAAAAAAGTCTTTGTTGTGGGCTAAAAATGAAATCCAAGCAACATACATGAAATTGAAACTGAAATTGATTGAAATCTGAATAAATTTTGCTAGTTTGCGTTTTTTTTTTTTAAGTTTATTGCATTTTCAAGAATTTTTTATTGAGTAATTTATATTAAACTAATGAAAAAGTTTACTATTATATGTTACTGTACAGAATTAAATTAGATTGATGAGGGAAATTAAATTTATAAGTAAATCTCACTCTGCCTTCATTATCAAACATATTGTTGATATTTACGTACAGATATTTCTGAGAAATAAATATCTTTTTTTCTGTAAAGCTCATCATTTATTATTTATAAAATTTATAATTAAAATTTATGTAATTTTCAAATGAAATGTGAATGTAGTGAGTAAACGCAATAAGAAATAAACCAAGAAAAATATCTCCAGAGAGCAGAGCCGTTTGGGAATATATTCTTGTCCAACTAGCTGCGGGCAGAACATGCGCCAGCTCTCCATGGATTCACAGACTTACAATACAAAAGCCATAATCTTATAGCCCCAAAATTAAAATGGGTGTACGCCAATTTCGCAAGTCGAAGTCGTAAATACAAGCGACAATAAACCCATAAGCTGGCAGGCATATACGCATGAATTAGGGCGCGATGCCCGATGCCCGATGCCCCAAAAACAAAAAAATGGGAAAAAGGAAGACAAAAAAAATATACCAAGATATATATATATATAAAGAGCATATAGAAAATATTGTGGGTGAACTACCGTATAGTGACTATTAGTATTTGTTGTTGTTGTGGTGATTGCTTTAGCGCTGCCAATAGCCATAAATAGTTTTTTTTTGTTTTTTTTTTTTTTGTTTTTGCTTGGGAGGGTCACTAGGCGAAAAATGTTTCTCCAATTTCTGTGTAATAAACTCGTTTTGCGTGGCACAAATAAACACACGCACGCACACACTTACACACACACACACACACACACACAGACACACATACATACACAGACACTCTCACACACTCATACACAAAAGAGGCAGAACAAGAATAAGAAGAGCATTTCGTTTAGGAACAGTTGCCAGTGCGCCACACATGCCACACAGATGTGAGCCAGGCCAAAAACAAAAGCCGTTAACTTGCTACATCGTTACGTGCCAAGTAGCCGGCCGTTGAGCATATTCCAATACCCTGCTTAAGTCCGCTCCCAGTGCTGGCAGTCCGTGTAAACATGCCCATAAACTGAAGAGCTACAATTATTGTGGAAAGCAAAAAAAAAAAGGCGTTGCCTTTGGCCCAGAAACGAAATCTCAATTTTGAGACAAATATATATGAGGGTCAAAATTCGACATGATCGATATGCGAAAATAAGAAGACTCATACATTTTTAATAATATTTGATTCAAAATAGTTGTGTTATACTAGACAAAACTAAAACACAATAAAACATTAAAAAATAAAAGCTTTGTCAACTTTTTGTGGCGAATAAAATGCAAGCAATAGAATAATTAGCTTTTGAGGAATTTACATATTTATAGTAGAGCTGAATTTAAGAATAGTAAATTAAAAAAATAAATCTCAACAGCCGATGTAATTAAACTGATTGAAAGCAATGTATATATAATTAAAATAATTGTAAAACTTAAAACAGCTAACGAGTTTCTGTTAAACAAAAAAATCTTGGCATTCCAAACGTTAAACTAATTTAAGTATTTGTGGTTCATTATTTTAACTTTTTTTTCGCATTACAAAACGAGATTTAATTAACTAATTAATTATATATTTATGAAAACTGCTTCATTTCATGATGCCAATTAACAATTGCATTTAATTGACTATGCAGCAAAAGAGCTGTAAAATAACTCTAATTTTGTTCTACATACATATTATTAATTTAAATAATTGATTTATGTATTGCGCAAATATTTGAGATTAAGCGTTTATTTTATTTGAAATAACTATAAACAGAGTTTAGTTGTAATATCTTAACTCTTCAGTCATTTTTCTGCTTTATGAGCTGTTAGCATTCTATTGAGTGTTTTAATACGTCAATATTTGTTTGGCAACAATCAAAATATCAAAGTTTTTTTTTGTGCATGTAAGTGAGTGTGTTGTGGTGCCTTAAATATATATTCATAAAGATATTCATATCTCACACCTGTGCCAGAAATCATGATTGTTTGTTATGCTTGAAATTTGATTGAGTGCCAGTCTTAAACTATGGCAGCCTATTCAAACAACTTAAAACAAACAAAATGCCTTGAAGCGCACACAAATACCACAGAGAGGGAGAATATGAGAGAGATGGAGATGGAGACAAGAAGAGCGAGCAAGAGAAATTGGTAGACAGTGAATGAACGTTAACACTCGCTGCGGTTAAATTGATTGAGTACCATAAAAAAGATTTTCACGTGGCATTCATTAATAATAATAATGCAGACGTCCGCCAGTTGACCAAGCAGCATTGTCTGCCAACGTCTGGCCCAGTCTGTCACTCTATCAACAATATCTATATGTCTGTCTGTCTGTTTGTATATATGTTTATCCAGCAGCCATATAAGCCAATTGGCTGTCAGTGCAGACGGCTGTGTCATTAAGTTTTATTTATAAACTGGCTAAATGGAAAATCCTCGCAAAAACTTATTACAAAGCAAATTGAGCGATTTAACGAAAGTGAGACAGGCAGGCAGATAGAAAGATTCAGATAGAGATAGAGAGAAAGAGAAAGAGAGAGAGAGAGAGAGAGAGAGAGAGAGAGTGAGACAGCTTGTTGCATAAAACTCAGCTCTCATAATGAAAGATGATTGACTCCCTTGAGTAGGGCCGGAAACTGGGCAGAGCTAACTTGTAGCTCAATCTCACACTATATTAGTTATGCATACACTCAGAGAAAATAGGTTAAAGTTCTTTAAGCAAAGATAAGCTAAAGAAAATTATATACAAAAATCTTCTATTCTGATTAAAGTTGATTTTAAAAATATATATTTGCAACTATTTACAAATCTTTTATTCACTAATTTTTGCTAGTGTAGTCAAATGCAAAGGTATATTATATATCTATATGGTTTATTGTACTCACCATCGTGGGAATCGTAGAGATAAATTATTTTGCGCCAGCCATAAAACTGTATTGTATCAATGATTGCCTGATGGTAATCCGGGCGCATGCTGAGGGCAAAGTCCAGGAAGCCAGACGATGGCGTAAGCACCTAAAAACGCGCAAATTATGGAAAACAGCGGTCATACATACATATATATATATATATATACATACATAAAGAAAGAGATAGTATGCGTGTGCGTGTGTGAATGTGAGTGAGAGTGAAAAGGAGCATACCAAGTTAGTAAACATGAATCATTATTGAGTCCTGTTGGCGTGGCCCATTGTTTCGTTTGGCTCGTTTTGGGCATTTGGCTCACTGATTTATAGAGCTTGTTTGCTTATAAATTTTTAAAGAGCGCCATAGAGAGCATCATTATGGCAAAAAAGAGACTCTGAGCCTGGTATATTTATGATTATGATTTGGAAGCCTCTCATAAATTGTGTTTGTTTGGGTTTTTGTTGTTTTTTTTTTGAAAAGTTTTGCACACGATTTCAAGGTTAGCAATTTAAGGGCAGTCAACGTTGCGTATGATTAATATTTCATATTAAAATAGGCAAACCGGATACCGGTGCACTTTAATATTTATTAGGCGTTAACGCTGCTTACCTTCTCCGGAAACCAGGGCGTCACAAAGGGCATCTGAAATGTATTCGAGTAGGAGTGTAGCGTATCAAAGGAGTCGGGCGAGACGGCGCCCAGCATGGAGTAAACGCCCCGTGAGAACTGATTACAAACTGTTTTTGGAATAAATGTAAAATACATAACACAAAAAAGATAGTTAAACTTTATTTTTGATGTGTAGTAAAAACTATGCGAAAAATTAGTTGCTGATGAGATTTTATTTGCTTTTTAACTAGTTTCCGACAGAATGTTTACAAATTGAGTTGCTTTGTGATGGGCGGTTTTACACGTGCTAGATTCATAATAAATTAAAATGTTTGTGTGTAAAATATTTTGAAAAGTATTTAAATGCTTTACAAATAACTATTAAGCCAGGTGTGTGCATATAGAGTTATTTGTGAATTGCGCTATAGAGAATTTTGAGAATGAAGAGAATATGAGTATGATTTGGAGTAAGTATAATAAAGATATTTGTTTAGAATTCATAAAAAAATGGTGTAAATCTCAATATATACATACATCTACAAGTCTAGCCAAAGCTAACTATAAAAATAATTTCAAAATATATATCTCACAACTCTCATCAGCATACAAAATTGTAGGGTATTTGAATATTAAACTACTCACTCAGTCGTGACAATTTGAAGGCATCCGCTGTATTGATGACATCGACATATGCCTGCAGCTCAAAGCGACGCGAAGAGACATTCAAATTATGATTGAGCATGGCGTACTTAAAGGCCGATTGCACCTCATCTGTGCCCTGCTCGAATATTGCACCTGTTGCCAAGCAAAGTAAGAGAAACAGCAATAAGAATATGTTTTCTAGCTATAGCTGAAATTGTCAATTAGGTAAGAGAAAAAAAAGAGCACTTTAAACTTTTGTAATTGGTTTTGAGCTTGAATTTTATTTGCACAAAAAACTTGGCAGGCTTCGTTAGCTGGTTACCAGTTGTTCTTGTTGTTGTTGTTGACCCTGTCCTGGCCAATTTAGAGAAAATTTTGTGCAAGTTAATAAGCGTTTGCCGTTTCAGTTTACCCAAATGGCCAACAAGGCTAACTAAAGCTGAGCGCTGGCTTTTTGGGCATGCAACTGCAAGAGGCAGCAACTGTGTGCTGCTCCAACAGAACGTGCCCATCAATTACCAATTGGTCTTAAGTTACCTACCCCACGGCAGCACCCACTTATCCACTTACCTAACGGTATTTTCTCAGTTAACGATGGCTGACCATTGACCGTTGTACACATTAGGCAAAAGGCAAAGCAGAGCCAAAGCCAGTTGTTGGATTTCTTGCTAATGCGCATTTTGCTATTGTTGTTGTTGCAATTGTTGTTCTTGCTGTTGTTGTTGTTCAAATTGTTGCTGCTGTGATTGTTGTAGTCGTGATTGCTATTTACTTCAATCATTTGTTGGTTTTAGCTGCCGTTAACGGCATTTTTAGCAGGTTTGTTGCATTCAGTTGGGCATTTGCATTATTTGTGTGTTTGTTTGTTTTTTTTTTTCACTTTGTTGACAATTAGCAATTGATCGATGTGATCTTAGCGCAACATTTTAATAATAATATTGACATTTATGTTAATTGTTGTGGTACTCTAGATATATGAAATAGAAATATTGAAAAAAATTGTGTTTAGTTAAAAACTGTTTATTTTCAACGGAAATAAAGTTTTTATTAAATATGTAAAGCTCTATTTTAATTTATACTAAAAATAGCAATGGTATACATAAATTTAATATAGTGTTAATATAGTAAAATAAAAATTCGGATTTCTGTGTAACATGCTTTAAGTATTTTCGAGTCCTTTTTAGCATTTTACAATATACAAGCCCTCCCGCCTACAACATTCTATTGATTTCTCGTTTGGGGCTTATTTTGGATACATTTGCTCCATTTATTGCGCCTTAACTTGATTGCCCAGCTTTGGCATACATTTTAAGCTGCTTAATTTGAATTTATTTTCTATGTGAGCAGTCTACACACACACACACCTAAACACACCAACACCCACACACACACCAACACAGAGAGCATTTCACGCTGTCACGCTTAACGCAGCACGTGTCTTTGGCACCCTCTGCTAGCACTCCCATCCATTTTACTCTGCTCAGTTGCTCACATTTATGAGAGCCCATTGTCGAAACCCGTCCGCCCACTGTCAAGCGAACTCCGCCCGAGCTCTCTAGTCTCAAGCAATGTCCAAGTTTGTTCGCGGCATTGCATTTGTATGTGTAGCTCTCTCTCTCTCTCTTCCTCTCTGACGCTCTCTCTCTCTCTCGCTCTGCCTGTTTGTCTGTGTACGTGTTTGCTTAGTGAACTGTATGTAAATATGTACACACCCATTCCCACATATGCACACACACACACCCACGTGCGGCTATCTGACAGCGTTGCTTCAATCCTCTGGCCTATCTGGCAAGCCTCTGTCAATGCTGCGCTCAGGTGTGTTGGCCTTAAAGCCATTGTCATTGTTTTTGCAGTGATTGTTAGTATGTCAACTGGTTGCCTTCTTGTGTATCCTGTGTGTGTGCAGTGAGTCCAGTCGTTATCCTTATGGCTGACTACCTGTTTTTCTGCTGATTTTGCGCTTACTTTGACTGTCTTTTACTCTTGCAACTTTTTAAATATTTAAAACTGGTGACCAGCTACTAAAATCAGCTTTTAATATAAACTAAACTCTTTTTATGCAGCAACTCTCACTTAAATACGATCACACTTATTGTACTTTTTTCGGGTTCTTTAAACATTTTTGGTTAAATTGTATTTTAAGCCGCTTATGTCGGCCACATTGCCACAAAAAAAAAAAAGAAGCTAGGGCAGAGCTTTTAATAAAAGGCCTTTTTTTTTGTAAGCTGTAAGCATATATAATTTTTGTTTTTATATAAAAAAAAACGTATGATATAGTTGTGGCTGCGAAATGTGAAAATTTGCAAATGGTTTTGGGTATATAATGTTGACATATAAATAATATATACGGGTTTATCATGTGCTTTATGCTAATAAATAATAATAAAAAACAACTATAAAAAAATATAAAAAATTTTATCTAAGCAACTAAATATATGTTTATACAATTTGTGGCCCAGTGTTAATGATGATTCGATTTATTTAATCTTCATTGACTTTAAATTTATAATCGAGTTTTTTCTATATTTCCAGTTTAATATATACAAAATTTGGCGTAAATCAGCTTTTACTTATTAATATCTATATTTCCCATGCTCAGCTTTCTTTATATACGAGCCGCTTAGCTTCAATCTTGCATACATGTAGTCATAAAGTGACCAACAAAACAGTTATAACACTTAAATAAGAGACATATTCTTGGACACACTTTAGTTTGCTATTACGACTTTTTACGACACATTTCGACAATTTTATGAAGACTTGTAAGTAGGCAGAGATGACAGATATAAATAGTATATATTAAAGATATAATTACCCATTAGAATAACATAAAACAAACTTGCAATTGAATTTAATAAGTTGTCAAATATTTAATTGAGAGAACTCTTTAGTCTGTGGTTTAGACTGAGTGGAGCGAACGGCAATGAGTGTGCTTTAATGGACCTTTTGGAAAATAGATTAACAGACGCTTTATATTCATAAGCATAGACGCAGACTCGTTGACTACTTAAGCACTTGGAACTTTATTCATTATAATGACTGCAAAACTAATGCGGAATAGAAGTCGGAATCAGAGTCGCAGTTGGAGTTGGAGCAAGAACCGGAGCAGGAGCTGGGCGCTGGGCCACTTAATTAAATTTAAATTAGAGGCCTAAAAGTTGCACGTCACGAACCGTCTCTATATTAGAAGGCAAACAAAATAAAATAAAAAACAAACAAAAAAACTTAGATAAATGAAACGAATGAATGAACATTTAGACTAAAAGAATGCCAAGGATCCTTGACTAGGCTCGACACAGAAAGGCTGCGGGCGGGCAGAGAGATAGACTCTCTGTCTGTTTGGCGTTGGGGTCGCTGCATGCTTACTTGCCTTACAGCGTCCACTTTTGTTAATTAAATAATTATTTTGTAGCGAGTTGCTAATTACTTTTTACTCTTTTGGACTTTAAACTCAACTTCCATTCATTCGCCACTTGCCACATTTAGCAGCTGCTCACTGCTCACTGCTCGCTGCTGGCTGCTGGCTGCTGCCTGTTGGTCGTTGGCTGTTGGCGACCTTTTGTTTCTGACCCCTATCACTTGCACCTACGCTCACGCTCGCAGATAGCCATCAGCTGCTCCTAAATCGTAGGCTTCTAAATCTATGTTTATAGCAAAAAAAAAAAAATAAATAAATAAAAATTAAAAAAAAAACCGAAGGTATTTCTATGTGAAATACAAAAACTTTTTTTCCACTTCACCTGATGTCAGATAAAAAAGAGAAGTTTTTTGTGTGGGTTCTAGTCTGGCAGTGTTTTTTTTTTTTAATTATTGTTAAATGCATGTTTTTGTTCTTTGTCAGAAGTATTTTGTTTTTGTTTTTTGCATATCAAAAACTTCACTTTGTTTGTTTTGATAAGGGTCGATGGTGGAGAGGCTGAGAGGGATGTAGACTTAGAGGGAGGGAAGTAGTTCTTTTAATTAACAGATGCGACTGAAAATGTTCTATTATGGATCGTATTCTAATTTACTGCCACATAAATGCAAGACGTTCAAATTAATTTTATTTCTTTCTTTTTAAATACCAACTTATTTTTAGTTACAATTTCAAGTTCCAGGGATTTTAGTTTACAAATGATTAAATTGGACGTTTGAATTTACCTTGATTACAAGGCCAGAACATATACAAGAAATATAAATAGTTTAATAGGTTTTCTTTTTTTTACAATTTTTTATGCGTCAATTGATTTTGTGCATTCTGATCTTATATTCTATTACATATATGTATATGCATATCTCTATTACTAAATCAATATAATTTAACATAGAATATAAATCCAGTGGCATATCCACATTCTCAACAAATTATGTGCTGAAAATGGCAAATACCCTCGTTACAAGGGCATTAATTATAATGAGCTAGCCAACTGTTAGCCATATACCGAATTCGCTTATTAGCATTTTAATGAGCTGATTAACATATATGTTGCCAAATTTTAATTTCCATATAAAAAAAATGCAATATAAATATTTTTATATATTTATTATGTTTAAGTTCTTCAAATTTTCAATTTATCTTAAAATTACTTGAAAAAAAAAAAAGCTAATTAATTGATTTCATTGGTTTTCTTTAGCTGCCTAATAAGTATCGTAAAAAAAATATTTAAAGAAATTAACATAGATGTAACTTACTTGAATTGAGCAGCAATTTATTTATATTTATATTTGATTTAATTTTAATTTTTCTATTTCTCACACATTTTTAATAGAATTATTAATTGAAGTCACATGTAACGCACATTTGTTGCCGGCATTTTGGCTCGGCGCACGAAATTATCTGACTTTTTGGGCAAATTGACTCTTAAGCGACTTTTACATTTGCATAAGTTGGCCCAAAAAAATTATTGCCGCTTCTTTATTATCACGTAATGTTGAGCACTAAAAAACACGCAACGCACAATTTTTTTTGTGTTTTTTTCTTTTATTTATTTTTTTATCACTCGTCTTGAGCTGATGAAAACAGTTGGGTTGAGTGTCGTGGAGATTTGGGCTTTTTTATGTTGTTGGATTTTATTTTCGGGCTTTGTTAGCGAGTTTTGCTTCAGTGTTCGAAATTCTCAACCGCCGTATTCTCGTCCTGCTTGACGCGACGCACGATTGTCTACTGACTGTGTCGGCAGCATCCACGAAACGATGAACTCGGCACAGCCAGCCAGTTGGGCGACAAAGCTACAAAATCTCATCGTTTCCTCTCACTGTACTAAAAAAGGGCGAAGCCACACACGAAGAGCGAGAGAATGAAAATCTCTCTTTTTCTCTCTCTTGGATTTTCGCTCTCTCGTGAAGTCTGCAAAGTGCTGATGAGGACGAATGCTTTAACTGTCGGTGTTACTGACCTAGTAACCGTTTTTCAAGTTTATTCGTTGTGGCTGTTGCGAAAAGTAACAGCAACAACAACAACAACAATACAAGAAGAAAGGGAGGCTGTCGTATTTTTCAATACCCTGCAAATGGCAAATGGGCAAATAGGTAAAAAAAGTTGGAGATTAAAGAGATTGCCGAACTGCATTTAGTGTAGTCGTAGCATAATTTTACGTTTAGTTTTTAGTGTTTGCATAGCTATGCATAGTAAATAAAAATGGCTACAGATAGGATAGAGATACTTTGCTTGAGTAATAGTTAAAACGGTCTTAAGTGTAGAAAGAAGATTTTAGGAATGGAAAATTGTGAGTTCTCGTAATTAATAACGTGTGAGATTTATAGAAATTATTTAGTTATTTAATTTAAGTCGTATATCAATCAAGTTCTTTCTCGTTTAGCCATAACAAAATCTTGACGAAGAAAAGATATTCGAATAAATATATAATTCTTTTTTTACAAAAATACAAAAAATCTTATAATTTAGTTTGCAACAGATTATACTCATACAAATAGATTTACAAAAAACTGCAGTGAGTAAACACAGCTTAATCAGGACATATTCTAAGTAATGATTGTTAAGTAACCACAAAAGATAAATGTAAATAGTAGAAAAGTGAGACTTTATTAGCGTGTTACTAGTGTACGTTTCCAACTTTTCCTTTTGCCTTGTGACTTCAAAAATAAGTAATAAAAAAAAAAAATTAAAGATTCTGTGAAAATTCATACACATATGCATATTCAGTAAATCTTTGTGCTTCAATAATTTAAATTTCTTCTCAATAATATAGTACATTTTTCCAGATATTAGTATGTAATAAATGCCATCACTTAGATCTAATGAAAATCCTTGCAACCGCTCAATTAGTTTGCTTCCGATTTGCTCCCGCTCTCGTTGTCAGATTTAACGTGTTTGTACATTTTTTGTTGCGCCAACTGAACAATCATTTCAGCAATAAGAACACCTGCAAAAAAAAAAGTACACACACATACGCACACATACTCCTACGCAAACACACACACACACACACTAATGCAGCAAAAAACTCAATCATGTGAGCAACATGTGTGCACGCGTCGATACTTATTGGAAATTCAATTTTCAGTAAATGCACACAAATTGATTTCAGCACTCACACATACATGTATTTGTATAAATGTATATATTTATATACACATGTATACAGTGATATATATATGTATAGGATTGGACCCGTATTAAGTGCAAAACTTTTCAATTTACGTTTTGTTTCTTCGCATCAAATATCCGGAGCTGTCAAAAGTATTTGTCGATTGAGATTTTTGCTCAAGTGAGCTGCACACTTTTTATCTGCTCTTACTGTTCTTTTATTTCTTATTTTTTTACACACATATATATGTGCTATTAATATATATGTATATATGTATATATGATTTTTATACTTTTTTATTAGATTTGTGCGGCCGCATTCGTACAGCTTGCTGCTTATCCACGCCTGAAATTCCGCATCATGCAAGGCAAACACTTGTTAATTACTTTTATTATACCTACATATAAATATATATATTTATATATATATGAGTGTATATATACATATATCAACAGTTGCACAGTCACGCAATTTGAGCCGACCCCCAGCTTATATTGCCTGTTGCTTTTGGCTTGTTCGCTAATGGCCGATTGCTCTTGCCCTCACACGCTGCTGAAGCTCATGTCAATTCAGCTGGTTTCCTAGGCTGTGCGTGAGTGTGTGCGTGCGTGCGTGTGCTTGTGTGCGTACACCGCAGTGCTGTGGTCGGCCTACAGCCAACAGGCTCAAATAAAATACCTTCACTCCGTTTCCCCTGCTCTCAGCTCCTTTGGTCTGGAGGCCTGTTGTCGCATACAAGTAATTGCAATCAGCACCTTGGCAACGCGCAGCTGCGCCAAAAAGCGAGCACACATGTAGTGTTTTTATTTAACGCCAAGCCAACTTAACCCTATGGGTGCAGAATATCTTAAGTGCTAGTTAAAAAACTTGGCGAGCACTTTAACAGCAGGTTAAGCTAAAGCTCAAATGAATGTTGTTTAAATGATGATTATTGATCGGCGAGAATTCATGAAGAAAAAGAGCTAGTGAGATTTTGCTTAGGCTTAAGTTTTTAAACAAATAAAAAAAGGATAGAAAAACTGCAAATAGCCATCTGAAGCAATAAGTAAAGTGATGCATGTTTGAGAAAATTGATTTTTTTCTTTGTACAGCTTAAGATTGCAGATTATGCAAACATTAAAAAATTGTTATGGGTTGATATGTAAAGCGTAAAAGCTTTATCAAACATTTTAAAATATTGCCAAGCTGAGAGCCTAGGGATAATATTCAGTTAATTCTTTACTCTACTTAAAATCATTTATTAAAAATATTTGTTTAAGAGTTAGAAATGAGGCAAAGGCATTTAGTAAATAATGATTGAAAATATATAAAAATACATTTTCTTTATGCCAAGCAATTTTCATTTCCACCATAAACAAACGTCCCTACAACAATCCATTTTCGGCTTTCTGGTGTTAAAGCCATTTAGTAAGCAGCCGCTACTTCGGAAGGTGCCGCAATTTATATGCTAATTAACAATTCTTAATTACAATCTTCTTGGTTTGAATGCAATCATATATACATAGTATATATCCTTATGTAGAGTATAAGCAATTCGGTCTGCTTTATTATAATTGCGAAAGTGTCACATTTCGCTTGTGTAAGCGCAGGAGTGAGGGACTGGGGGGTGTTATGAGCCATTGGCTAATGGTGCGTATGCGCAATCTGACAAACACACGCTGTCAGCTTAGCCAAATTTGACGCAATATTGTGAATTTGTATTCCAGGTGGAAATTAAGCTGAAATGCCACCTCAACTTGATTGGCATTGTAGTCGAGAATACAAAACCAGTTCATCAATTGAAATCAGTTGAGGGACAATGTCCACAAAATTTGAAGGGTTCTGTGTTGCCGCATGTCACGCAGCATGCAAATTATTAAGTAACTAATTAAGCAACGGAAATGAACAGAGGTGGGGCATGGAAAGGGGTGCTGGGGATGCATGGGCGTGGCATGTGACAGCATTGCCCAGATTATCGATAAAGCAAAAGCTTTGCCAATTAAATTTCTAACTTATTTATGAGATAAAGTAATCTTCTTTAGGCATTAGCTGATGTAATAAAAATGATTGAAATATAATTGAGAATTGACATAAAAAGTAAAACACTCTCTCGCACACCCACGCACGCACACACACACACACAGACACACATGACACATGGCACATGGCACATTTTGCCTGTAAAATCCTTGGCTGGTTGGCTGGCAGGCACTTACAATCAACGATTACCTTTACACCTGCCATTTTGAAAATAAGCCATAAGCGGAAATGACATCAAAAGGATATTGTTATATCGATGAGGCAAAAGGGCGCAACGACTCAGACATCGTCAGCGTTGTCGTTGTCGTGCTCGTACTCATTGTTGTTGTCGAAGTTCTTCTCGTCTTCATTCTCGATGTAGCCGAAATAAATAGCACAAAAAATAAAGTATAGCAAAAGGTGCCATAAAATAAATAACATAAGAAACCAAATAAACATTTTCGGCAAAAGGCAAAAAAGGAAACCAGACCAACGGCAAAAATAACAAAAAATTCAAGCAGGTGCTCTCTAGCACAGAGAGAGTGAGAGCTAAGTAAATACCCTAGGCAAAAGTTGCGAAATTTAGAATTCTAATGGTTATGGGAGATATCTGAATGAAATTTGAAGCCAAAGAATTGTGCTTAGTAATCGATATTTATTGTTATCAAGTCAGTGAGTGTGAGCTATCGATAAGTATGAAAAAAAAAGTGTTATGAATATCGTATCTCATATATGTATAGTTATTTAATTAAAAAATGTTCAAGCAGTAAGAGGAAAACAATGGCTAATTCAAAAGGTTTAGGTGTATGATTTACCTTGTAATAAAATAAAAAAAAAAAAAAATGTATATATATATATATATAAAATATCTCTAATTAGGTCGAACACACCCTTTTCTCTATTATACATATATATATATGCCTATACCTACCCTGTGAGTAGATTATGCCCACTCCAAACTTTTATCTATAGCTGCAGGGTATAAGAAAAAACTTTCAAGTGCGTTCTTACATTTATATACGTACATATGTGTGTTCGATTGCGGGTATGTGTGTGTGTGTGTGTGCTCGTTGTATGTTTGGCATAAAATAGACTTATCCTAATGAAAAAAGTCTTGCAGGCACGTTAAGTAAGATATGTATGTGATATCGCATAAGGTAAGGTAAGCTAAGGCAAGTTAAGGCTTCGACTCTGGCTTGGGGATAGACAGAGTTGCCCTATGAGCTGTTGTTGTATGTAGGAGTGTGCGTATGCGTGCGTGTGCGTGTGTGTGTGCTAGGCGTCGAAACGTTAAAAGCTAGGTAGGGCAATAGAGCGTTTGCTAAGCCGCTTATACTCCACCTGCCTCTTAACCTTTCTCTCTCTCTCTCTCTCTCTCTCTCTCTCTCTCTCTCTCTCTCTCTCCCTATCTATCTATCTTCTTTCTATTATTATTGCTTTCTCCTAGAGTAGAAAAATGACAACAAGTTAGCCTTCAAATCTTGTGCTCTGCGCGCCTAATTTCCCTTACGCAATAAAATGTTAAGAATTTAAATTGAAAATAGTTTGCATCAGATTAAAACCAGATCGCAATCTCAAAAATAAATTTATTCTAAATTATTTTATACATATACATGTATATAATATGTGTGAATAAAGAACAATAAATAAATAAATATTTTATTTATAATTTATTTTGAATTTTTCTACAATTGTTTGTGATTATAATCATTTGAATAAAATTTATATATCTTAGCTTTTTTTATATTAATATAAAATGTCAGATATATCTAAACCTAATTTTATAAATTTATTTTCATATTCCACATCAATTTAAAGTACAATGCCACATTTTGTTTTTCCTCATTCGAATTGGCCCAGTTTTGTCAACTTTTCGATGGTGGCAAGTTTTCAAGAGTTTTGACTTGGCGTTGCGGCAAAGTATTTCCGCAATTCAGCTCTAACCAAAAGCCATAAGCCAAAGCAGTCAAGTGTTCATTATGTAGAAGAAAATTTTTGCAGATGCCGAGCACTTGAGACGTGCTACAGAGTCAGGCCGGCCAGTCAGATAGCCAGACAGTCAGACAAATAGATAGTTAGAAATAAGTTCAAATGGCAACGGGCTGGCTCAGCCAGCTATTCATACCAATTGTCATTTGTTGGATTTTATTCGAAAAATGGCTATAATTAGTAAACGATTTAAATTGACAGCGTTAAATGTTTAATATAGGTAAAGCGAGCAACTTTTACTGATGCTGTTGCTATTGTGACCCAATTGCCAAATGACCTGCACAAGGAACGCGCCAAGTGCTCAAGTGCTTACTTCAAATGGCACATAAAAGGAAATGGGAGATGATTAATACCTTTTAGGCTATTTTACCTTTAAATACACTCACAAAAATGAGGTATTTATGGTCTGTAATGAAGCTTAGATAATATATGATAAATTACATAAATGTTAATAGGCTGATTAATATATATATTTATAGATAAGCTTACGCAGTTTACGTAAATTACATAAATTTTAATAAGATGATTAATAAATATTTTTTATTAATATTCAGTTAGGCTGTGTGGTTATAAAAGATGCTAATAACATTATTTCTTACATATTCGATATGTCAGATATATTTATATATCTGATTAGCTAACAACTTTGTACCCCATTTCAATTTCTTTTTCAGCTTTATGACATGTCTAGTTATGTTTCTCTAAATTGATTTAACTTCTTCACACTAAGAGACTATATTATATGTCTATCATAACTTCACATTGCGCACATTTATAGTGTATATATAGACATTTTTAATTTAAGCCTGTGTACATACATATATATCGCATAGTTGCGTCTGATGTTTTTTTAGCTCGCGGCTAGTTTTTCATTTTCTTTTTCAATTAAAAACGCCGCGACGCGCAGTTGGCGAGCTTCTCATATTTTTCTGGATTTTTTGTAGCATTTCTTTTTTGTCTTTTTTTTTTTTACTGTTTTGGCTGCTGGCTTGATTGTCTGGGACCAGGTCCTGAAAGGACCTTTTGCATTTAAGTCCTAATTGCAGCACTGCGAACGCCATGATAGTTCGCTTCGTTTTGCCGGGCGACTTAGGCTAAGCGCTTCACTTAAAGCCCTTTGAAATGCGAGGATAACTTTAGCTATCACTGAATACAGGACACAGCAAACATTGCGCTTGAACCTTTTTGCATTAAGTGTATCACAAAATTTGCTACCAGCCAGTGGCCAAAGGTCAAACTGTAAGTTGTCAGGCCAAAAGTGTACAAGTTCGGAGTTTTGTCGGATGATAGCGCTTCCGTTATTCGTTAATCTGGATGTAATTGTGTGAGTATGTGACACTATATGTCAAACTGATTGACTGACCGACTGATTGATTGATTGGTTAGACCAAAGAAGAGATAGAGAGAAGGAGAGAGAGAGAGAGAAAGCCAACAAGTATTTTCTGTTGTATTACAAATGAGAAGCGGAGCTGAAATAATGTCAGAAATGATTTTAGTGTGAGTTTTATTGATGCAAATAAATAAGGAATAAATAAATTATGAAATTAATAAGTTTAAAATGTATTTAGAATTATTTGGAGTCCCTTTTTCAATTTTTAGACGTGAAATATGATATACTTCTTTTTTTATTCCCACTAAATCCTGCTGGTTCTTTGATATAAATTCTTAAGTATATGCATGTACATTTATCTACTGAAAAGCCACGCCCAGTCCAGTCCAGTTCGAACTAATGTAACAAATTTTTGTTGCCTCATTAAAATTGCAGTCAAGGCAAATGTGTCGCCCGCACGCGCCTATGGCCCCCACGTGAACATTTCGTACTGCGGATGCAATAAACTGCAGAATTTATGTGCCTGCCGCCTAACAATTGAATTAAATTTCCAATGCGTCTTCGAGGGGGCTGCAGGCAGCGGGCAGCAGAGAGCTAAACGTGGTTGGGAACGTGGACATTACGGTTCGTCTGTCTGCAGTAATAACTGTAATTTTTGGCAAATGTTCAAGCTGCAAGCAATGAAGGACATATATTCCATGGCGACCAGCTCGTAGCTCATCATATACGAATGTCTCGAAGAATTTCAGTCCATTTACCATATGTTTCTTTCACTACACCGACCCCCACCACCAGTGTCTGCTGTTAATATTTATGGCTTAATATGCATATGCACGCAAAAATACTTAATAATACTTAAGTCTGGCAAATGCCTTTGCCTGGCATCGAAAGTTCTGTGCAGCATATGGTAATGAATTATTAAGCCCGCTGTTGACATTAGTCATTAGACAAACGTATTGTAATTATTGTCAAAGGCAAATCCATTAAAATAATTGAAATTTAGATATACATACGTATATATTTGAATGAAATTTCTGCAATAAATAAATTACAATGAGACTTAAATCATTAAATTAAATTGAGTTAATAAAAGGAAATGTGTTGGAAAAGTAACATTAAGAGAAGGAATTGACCTAGCTAACAAAATGACAGATGCTTAGGAAGTTAGGATGCTTCGAAGAGAGAGAGAGATAGGTTAACGATAGATTAAGGGAGAGAAGGCTGAAGGTAGGACGGGACAGAAAGATAAGGTGATAGATTGTGAGGGACAAACAGTGAAGGAATAGTGGAAGAACAGAGGAAGAGAGAGAATGAAAAAGAAAGTGAGAATGAGAGAGGCAAAGATAGAAATAAAAAATAGTTAATTCTTAAATTAAGCAAACAAATATATATCATATGTCCTTTTCACTATACCCTTTAACAAATTGAGCTTACTTACAGGGTATAATAAGTGAGGAAACTAAAATGTTGGAAGCTTGTGATTTTTGGCAAACAATTTCCATTGAATTTACCAAATTTATCTCACAAAGGGCAAACAAAAATTAAAAAAATAAACTGTTGCCAAAAACGAAAAAAGCGTGGCAGCTATGGCGTCTGTTGGGGGTTGTTGGATGATGCTGGAGGATGTTGTCCGTTGGAGGCAGCGCCAAGCAGATATAATAGCTTTTGATTACAGTTTATGGATGTCGCCCTTAGTTGATGTTTTTTTTTGGGCGTATACTCGTTCGCGAAATTGAGCGAAGTATATAGGTTTCCCAGCACATGTTTAATATTCTTTTGTTAGCGAAAGCAACAAAGTTTGTCTTTTTTTTTTTTTTTTTTTTTTTTATCTTTAATAAACAGATAGATGAGTCAAAAGTTTTTATTAGAAAAATTATTTTTTCTTTCAATTAAAAGCGAGCATCAATCAATCGTTTACATTTGACGCTGCACAATTTCGCTTATTTTTTGTTCTTTTCTCTGTGTACTATGCTGGCCAAAAAACTTTGCTGTTTAGTGGGCGTGCGCCAATGCGGCGTCGCTCAACTGAGCAGCAAACAAAAAAAACAACAACAACAACTAAACTGATCCCAAAACAAGCAAAATTGTATATAGTAGTTACACAGTTTGTGCTGTAAGTCTATGGACTGCAATTATTAAAAAAATGTTTCATTGCGCCGCAACCCAATTGACTTTTATGCAAATAAAAACATAATGTGATTGCTCTCGTTGTTGGCTGTAAAGAGCAGAGCATTGATTTTTATTTACCGCTGTGTGAATTAAGTGCCTCACACATACTTACACACAGAGACAGGGAGGAAGACAGAGAATGGTAGATAGAGAGAGAGAGAGACAGATAGATAATGGTATGGGGTAAACTTTGTGAAGACTAGCGCCACATTTTCATAACGTAAGTGAATAGAAAATTGAATCAAATCTAATAATAAATGCTTTTATGCAGCCCTTAAGCACTCTGAAAAGATGACGACAACGACGATGTTGTTGGCGACGCCCGACAATGGGACGGATTGTCTGCGAGCAGCGGGACGCAGCGACATTGTTGCAGGAGCATAGCGGTAGCTGAAGAGGAGAGGTGACTGGAAAAGCTCATTGGTGTCGCCTCGACATGCTCCAATAGCGTTGCCGCATACAAGCATAACATTTGCTTTGCCAATATGCATACCAATCTCATCTGTATGTCTTCCTCTCTCTTTGTGTGTGAGTGTGTGTGTGTACCGCATGCCCCATTTGGCTTGCACATTGTTGTTTCTACTGCTGCTGCTGCTGCTGCTTCTGCTGCTGCTGCTGCTGCTGCTTCTGTTGTTGGCTTGTCTCAACAGTCAACAGTTAGTAAGCATGCGTCGCTTACACTTTCTTTGAGCTCCTTCTATTGAAAATTTTCTAAAGTAGGGTATATTGCGGCAATGCGACAAGCAAAGCATTTTTAAAATTCCAGTTATTACTAAAACATTTCATTCTCCACTATAATATTAGTAGAGAATATATATCAGAAAAGTATTATACATCATGTAAATAATAAGATAAAAATACTAGGCATCTGGCAGTCATGTAATCTCATTTCGAGCTACACTCAGATTTCCCACACATTCATCTGAAATGAAGCAGCAAAAAAAATACTCAAATCAATTTGTACTCATAATACAGGGTATCAAACTACCCAATCATATTGCTTGTCACACACTTGTCTCTTTTTTTTTAATGCCGCATGTCTTTGCATTTCACTAGAGATGTCTTTTGGGGTGGCACCCGCCTTCAATTTGGCTTTAAGCAATTTAATCGAGTTTCCATTTTGCCTCGGATTACAACGTAGTCTCAGTTGCCTGGCAGCCGCACTTAACTAGTTTGACTTGCAGTTCATTTAGTCTGGCATCTCAACGCAACACACACCTGTGCCACTGGAAAAAAAGAGAGACAGAGAAAAAGAGAGAGTGTGAGAAAGAGAGAGGGAGAGGAGGGAAGTGTGAGATGAACGTAAACTCGATTTGAAATGTTTTTGTTATTCGTTATTCGTTTCTTATATCCTTTCACATATCCTCCGCTCTGTGAAGAATGTGTTGTGCTGACTGAGTGCTGCTAGTCAATTTCAATAATTCAACTGGCATAGCATGACACAACAACAACAACAATAACAAAAGCAACCAAACAATGCAAGTGGAACCACCCTCAGTCGGAATCAGAATCAGATGAACAAAGCCATTGCCAGACCTGTCATAAAATGGACCATAAAATTGCCTTGCGGCAATGGCTCAATTATAATTGTGTTTATAGTCAATCATATTATTATTATTATTATTATTTTTACTGGAATGCTATACAGAGCGAAATAATGACTCAATATGCTGGATAAGACTGAAAAACATATGTTTATTAAGTAGGCAGTCTTAAGGTAAATTAAGAATTTAAATAGAGAAAGGGAAAGGGAAAAGAGTGAGGGAGATGAAGGAAAGGGCGATAAAGAAAAGGGACGAAGAGAGATCGGATACAAAATAGGAAAAGAGAGAGAGAGAAAGGCAAATAAGGAGAACGAATGTGAATGAGACATACAAAGCGCAACAGATATAAAAGGAAAATGGAGAACACAAGAATTAAGATAGAGAATCCAAAAATAAGAGAACATCTGTAGAGAGAGATCATTCGGTAGAATGAAAATCAAGTCACAGGCATACAAAAATGCATTAAGAATACAAATACAAATTAGCTCTTTCAAAAACAGGCAGGACACTGATAACTTAGTCTCAAAATGCAAGACAGAAAATGGGAAAAGGGCATTCAAAAGAGAATCTGATAGACAGACTAACAAGAGAAAACATGAAGATGAAGATACTTTTACCAAAAGCCAAAAAGTTCCAGACAGATTAGCTTAAGTAAAAGAGTAAGAAATAGCAACAGACGTAAAGTGAAATGAAACTGAAGTTAGTAAAATGATGGGACGAATTCAAATGGAGACAGACAAAAAGAGATTAAAAATCATTTAAAATGACAAAGCGAGCAAGATTGTATCGATGCTAAAAGACGCTCAGCATATGTTAAATGTAAGCATAAATCTATGAGAATAGCATTGAAAGGCATGAGCAATAAATTGACTTTTAAAGCTCAAGCCATTATCGTTGTTAAATTAGATTTATTTCTTTAAGCTCTTGGAACAAAGTTCGATAAAACTGAATTCAATTGGAAATTGTTCAGAAACCAAAGTGAAGAGCATGCTGCTTCAACTCTATTGCTGCTGCTAACAGACAGACAACAAACGATTCCATTTCTTTCTTTTCCATTTGCAGTTAATTCTCTTTTTTGGGCAAATTACAGAAAAGTTCATTAAATTGTTTGCCATCAACTTTGTCATGTTATTGGCAAAATATATCAGAGTGGTTGCTGTCTCTCTCTCTCTCTCTCTCTCTCTCTCTCTCTCTCTCTCTCTTGCTCTCGTATTTATTTTTTTCCTTTAAATTTATCTTTTTTTTATTGATGCTGGCATAATAAAACTTTTGAGACCACATAAATTGCGCAGCATTTTTTATTTACTTAGCATCGTTTATCAGCGAAGCCAGTAGGAAAAATGTTACGCTTTGCACATGCTTAAAATGCGGGCACTTGGCACAAAAGTTTATTTATTAGTTAGACTTTTGAAAATATAGTTGTATATAAAATAATATATATATTTATATAGCCTTAAGCTTTAATATTTATTTCCGGTTCCGCCTCGGTGTTTACGCAATTGTTGCTTTTGTTTTTTCCTCTCTATCTATCTCATTTTCATTCTCATTCTCATTTTTTTTCTACTGTGGAAAACTTGCTCATTACTTCACTTGTGGCGTACGTAATTCAAGTGGTCCCAGATGGGGGTTACGAGTGGCCAGAATGCGGGCAACGGAGCTTCGGCCTCGGTATGCGAGTTGTGAATGCTTTAGTATTTGTCGTACTCTTTTCCTTGCTCGCTCTCTGTGGGTCCTTTTGCATAGCTGCATTCTTTTTACACTGTCCATCGTTGTTGTGACTAAAGATTTATGTGCCAGTTGCTGCTTCAACTGTAATTTACAACAGACGCTTCGCAAATTTATGTGAAACTGTGGCTCTAACACTTCAGCAATTAAATATATACTCCATTAAAAAAAAAAAAATGGAAAGAAAAGATACATAATATACTTTGAGTAGTCACTCGAAATCAATTTCAGTTGAATTTCCAATCGAAACAGATAAATCGTTGCGTCTTATAATCAAACTTAACGTTAACAAATTGTTATATTCCATCGAACATTATAGATTGTATATCAAAATGCGTGGAGCCAGCAGCTCACGTAGTTTGAATTCTAGTTTGAGTTCGAATTACAGATTAATGTTCTATGTACTCTGTCTGGACTGCAGCAAATGCAGTAAGGCAACAGACCGTTGCTCTCTGAGCAAGAAGTTTACTGCAAACTTACATCATCTGTTGGGTTAATGCTCTTACAAAGTGTGGGTGGTCTTAGTGTGGGATTTAGTATCAAGATGTTCGAAGATGATAGACAAGTGTACTTCATATAGAGTAACTGAAAGCTAAAAGTATTCTTATATTATATAAATAACATTGCCTAATGCTTCTCATTACAAATATCTAAATAGTGTGCTGCATCACTTTAGCAACTATTTTAAAAATTTTGAATAAAAATTTACATCAAAAATTAGAAGAAAAAGAAAATTATGATACTACTACGCAAAAATTCCAACGATTGAATTAATAGCTTCACTGCAATGCTGTCTACAAATATTGATTTGTGAGCTTGAATTCTCCTTTTCCTTGCCTTTATAAATGCATTTCACTTTGGCATATTGAGCTTCTCATTTTATCTTATTCTATAGAGTATATCAAGGTCTACTTCAAAAGGCTGTTGGTTTTTTTTTTTTTTTTATCCCTTGCACTGTTATAGGGGTCATGAGTCAGATGCGTAAACTTCAAAATCGACATTTTCACTAGTTTCTACAACCCAGCTCTTCAGTTCGAGGGTGCTAGCACAAAAAAAAAAAATATATATATATATATATATAGAAAGGGGGCGTGCCGCCTAGTCTAAAGGCGGAGAAGGACACGAGCTTCATTTTTTGCTCCATTTGTGTGTTATGCTTTTTAGATATTCATATTTTGCCATTGATGATATTTTCACTACTTGCGTATGCATAACACGTACGTAACCCACACACACACACACACAAATATACTATAGCTATAAACGTATATATATATTTTATATATGTATGTGAGCCTGGCTGTACCTTTGGTGTATTAACTCTACCAGCCCGTCTCTGTATGTATGTGTGAGCGCCGCTGCTATCAAATGATTGTGTGTGTGTGTGCGAGTGTGCCTTAAATTTGCATATTTTTTGACTTAACACATCCTTCAAAAAATTGCGAAATGCGTTTGCGATAGCTTTGGCATTTCCTTGACGTCTTTCCGCTTTCCGTTTTAGCTCTCCACATATTTTTGCTGTCTATTTTTTTGCAGCTCTTTCAACTCTTGTGATAGCTTGAAAAAGGGTAGATGAGGCATAAGAGTTTATTGCAAGTGTATGAAGCAGAAGCTTAAGAAAATTTTACATATGACTATAGATATTGTAAATAAAAATATATGTGAAATTTATTCTACACAGCGATCATTTGTTCTTGCATAAGCATAGACTTAATAAATTCATTATTAAAATATGAATAAAAAAAATATTCATAATTGCTAATTTGTTTATTTAGTATATACTTCCTTAACTAAACAGCTTGAGTGTATTTTTGAAAGAGTATCTGCTCGTCGTCTAGCTTATAGCTGTCTATGGGTATCTGCTTGTCTAGCTCCTTCATTTAGACTCTTCTCATCAGCTTCACTGTTGTGCTCTACGCGTTTTTCCCAAGCTCTGTTACTGTTTCCACAATACTTTAAAGCGTGCCTTCATTTTCAACATTTTCAATCTCTCTCTCTCGTTTTCTCTTTTCTGCCTGTCTGTTTGTTTCTCTTTTTTTTGCCGCATTCAAATTGAATTGTTTGCATTTTCCTCTGTTTATATTCACAAACGCATGCAAATTGGTTCGCAGTTAAATTTAATGGATTAACTGGTTTTTAAATTCTTTAGTTAAATGTGGCTGCCGCTGCTGGTGCTGCTGCTGCTGCTGCTGCTGTTGACGCTGCTTCCGTTGCTGCTGCGATTGCTGCTGCGACTGTGGCCTGGAGGCCGCGCCTTGGTGCTGGCGCTCTTCAAGACAAGTGGCGCTAATCCTTGACTTTGCTGCTAATGCACGTCGTATGTCAAACACCAAAAACGTTTACAGCACACTACACCCAACATCTACTTTCGCCCCCACACTCTGATGTGACTACTACTACTGCTACTACTACTGACGACTTTGCCATTGCCTTCATTGCCTGCTTTTGCTTTTTCACACAAGCAACGCAATTTATATGCCTTCCGCTGCCTTTTGCTTGTGTGTGTGTGTGTGGTGTGTGTGTGTGTTTGCCTTGGCAACGTCTTTGCCGCTGTCTCAGCCGAAGCCGCAGTCCCTGCCGCTGCCCCTGTCCCTGCCCCTGTCCCTGTCACTGCCTTCACCCGCTTTGTATGCTATGCATTTTTCTGCACTCTTGACTCTTAAGCGTGCACTTGGCCAGTCAGCCTCCCAATCTTTATATTCTCCCCACTCCACGTTGTCCTTAGAGCTGCCCTCATGGCAGCCTCGTCAGCAGAAGCTCGTTTTCTGTGCGTTGTTTGTCTTAAGGGATATGTGCACCAAGTGCCTGCCTGCCATATGTGTGCGTGTGTGTGTGTGTGAATGTATGCGTATATGTGTTTGCAAGCACTCTGCCGCAGGCATTTTGATAAGAAAAACAAACAGCGCGCTTAAGTCATACCAAGCGAGAAAGGGAAGGCAGAGTGTGAGCGAGAGGGAGCTAGTGAGCTGCTGCAAAGCTGAGGCACATACAAGCTTAAGTGTCATTTATGCGTTTTAATGTTGGAATTTAATTTTCAAATTAACTTGAGAAGTTTATGTGGTTTTTTTAATTCACTGTATGCATGTGCTCTCAGCCCAGTACCCGAAACTTGCGAATAATTTTCATTAATAAAAAAAAATATATATATTTCTCTATGTATATCATTGAAATGCGCAAAATAAAAAACTACTTGAAGTCTTTAAGTTAAGCTCCATGTGTCCTTGTAGTTTGACTGCCTTTCAGTTAAAAAAAAATATATAAATACCTATTTAAGAAATCTTATTAAAATAAGCATTAATTATATATTTTTTCTTTTATAAATGCAACAATTTTGTACACAAGTAAAATGTCAAATAGATTGCTTTGTTAGCAATAGACAAGAAATTCTATAGAAGTGCCTGCGTCTTTATATCTTTCTCATGCTCTGCGATTTGAAATTGCAATTGTGCTGTTAGCACAAGTTTATTTATGCCCATTACCCAGTGTCCCTTGTCGTAGTATCCACTGTACCATTTACCACTTTCGCTTGTTAGGCTCAAATGTTGCACATAAATAAATGACAGAGCTTGTTAGGTGGCATGTGGCAACGGGCAACTGGCAACAAAAGTGCAGGCTAACAAGGAGTCACAAGTCAGACAAATCCCCACAGCCCCCAACAGGGAAAGACAAAGAAAGACAAGAGAAAGAAAGAGAGAGAGATGGGAGGGAGTGAGAGATGCAGACTCATTAGATGGCGCACACAGTCACACGTGTGTGAGTATATATATAACTACCTGCATAAACTGGGCATTCGAGTTGGGGCACGCAGCAATTGTCTTAAATTACATTTATTTCTTGCTCAAAATTGTGCAGAGAAATTTAATTTAATTACAATTTATATATCGTACGTAATTAATTCCATAAAATCCCAGTCACAAAATAAAATTAAATAGAATAAAAAAATAAACTTTATGCTTTAAATGTGCATTCAACTCGAGTCGCATTGCAACATTTAATAGCATTAGTGAATGCATTTTCAATATTGCGTTTTGTACAGATGTCACCATAAATAATATGAAATTCCATTTCATGTCGATTTATAGCATCTGTTCAATTCAACTGAAATTTTGCGACTCTTTGTTTCTCTCTGCCCATTAATTTTTGAACAACAAATGTTGCAGCAACAAATTGAATGCCTGCAACTGAATACCCCTACTTGGTTATTTGCATTTAATTTTTTGTTTATTATAAGCATTTCAATATTTCATTTCATTTGCGGCTTAAGTGCAAATTTATATATATATATATATATATATATATATAGCAATAAATATATATATATATGGTGTCAGTGCAAGTGCTCAAGGGCTTTGCATACAATTGTAACAAACAGAGAGAAATTAAAAAACAAATACTTTTCAATTCTATAAATTTAAATTGAATTTGCATTGTCTCTGGCCGGCTTTAAATACATAATACAATAATAATGCAATTTATTATATATATATATTATATAAATATAAAAAAAAATATGTAAATTGCCTTGTTTGTCAACTAAATGATCGATATAATATAGGTTCATAGTAGTCTCGAACACTTTTTAGTAACAACAAAATAATTCACAAAGAAAAGTGAAAAAAAAAATCGTTTTCTGTGTTTATTTTTTACTCAGTCAAAGAATATTTAAAGAAAAATGGCATTCCATGATGATCCGTACGAACTGGGCCTATTTTTGCACTGGGGTCCAATAGTTTCGCTGATTGTCAGCGCGACCGTTACCTTGACCACCTGGAAATGGTGGCCACCGGAGCAGTCCCTATTCTGGAACACACATTTTGCACTCTATATGCTGATGAATGTGCTGTCGGTGTACAACTTTGTGAAGGCCGTATTATTGGGACCCGGGTTGTTGCCACGTGGCTGGCAGCCCGAACACCCAAGAGAAGCGAAATTTTTGCAATATTGCGTAAAGTGTGAAGGTTACAAGGCGCCACGAACGCATCACTGTCGTCGCTGTGATCGTTGTGTGATGAAAATGGATCATCATTGTCCGTGGATCAATCGCTGTGTGGGCTGGTCAAATCAGATGTATTTCGTATTTTTTCTGTTCTTTTATCTGATGAGCAATGTGCATGCCTGCTGCGTTCTTTTCATTTCTGGCTTTCAATTCATTAAGCACAGCAAAGAAATGGCTCGTCTCTATCATAATGGAGTACTGGAACGATATCTGCGCTTTCATTTCTTTAGCATATTCATGGCAATGACGAGCTTTGGATTGACCATCGGCATAGTACTGTGTATGATTAAGCTGTTGATCATCCAGTTCAGGGCTATACTCAAGAATGTTACAGACGTGGAACAATGGATTCTGGAGAAGGCACACGCACGTCGTCATAAGAAAAATTTAAAACCATTTGTATTTCCATACAATCTCGGCTGGAGAGAAAACATTGCTCAGGTATTTAATATTGAGAAACATCATCGCGGTCGTGGCATTGAGTTCCCCGTTGTCAAGGGCTGCAATCAGTATACGCTCACCATGGAGCAACTGGCACAGAAGGCGGAGAAACGCAAACGCACACGCACCTACAAATGCATTCTACCAGCAACTGGGAGCTGGTTGCCTATCTGGTCTCAAGGTCTCTGGGTGACTTTCGACTTTCCCCTCACAGATGAGCCGCGCATTAAACTAGAGCCAAATGATCTCATACGAGTTACGCGCAAACGGAAGCATTGGATGTTTGGGGAGCGTATTATTGGCGACGATCAACGCAAGGGCCCGATTCGTGGTTGGTTTCCCAGACGCTGCGCTATTGAGATCAACAATGGGGACGACCCAAATACAAACACCCTTGCAAAGCCGATGGCAGCCATTGAGAGCAAACTTCGTGTTGGCAAGCAAAAAAAATCAGGAAAGATCAATAAAGATTTATAGATTAATAGGCACTTCAGAAAACAGGTTTCGTAGCAAATTCCATTTTACACTGATCTGCAAAATATTTGTGTGAATAAGCTGCGTGCTTGTTTTTATTAAAAAAAAAAATATATATATATATAAATAAATAAACTAAAAGGACTTTAATTTAAGGTTTATATTTTAAGTTGACAAATTTCTATTTAATTGCAATAGTAATTAATGTTTCTTCAACTACAACTCTATTGTGTAATTAAATTCAACAGATGAATCCTTTTCGTATGTTTGTTGATCGTGTAAGCTCTTTAAGAATTAACTATGAGAGCAACCGATTGCGTCGGATCTTCAACGAATTCGTTCGCCATCCGAGAGAAACTTTTATTGCACTCTGGCTGAGCGAGTTTGTTGAAGCAAAAAGTCATTTGCGTATGTGTTGGTATGAGAGGGTTGTCTTCGCTTCATCAATATTGTATGTGAGCCTCATTGTGCGAACGTCAATCGTATCGCTCCCAAAACGATGTTCGGGAAAAAGAGCTCTGATCTCGTAAACAGAGCGTGAAAGTGGAAATAGTTAAAAGTTATTTGAGAGCTTTGCTTTTAACATATGCACTGCAATTTATTTATTTATTTATTTTTTTTTTTTTTCATCTCTTTTTTTTCATCATTTACTTATTTTTTTGTCGAAGTAATTTGCAGTGCCTTTGTAGTTTCTTTTTTTTTTTGTGCTTTACGCCATGGCCAACGCGCACAGGAAACAGGAACTAGCGCGAACTACGCAAACGTGTCGTATAGTAAAGTCTTTTTTTTTTCGAAACAAGAAAAACAAATGCAACGCAAATTTCCATGCGCAATCAGGGCCTTGAAAACTCGAAACTCTTGCAATTGCGAATGCATTGAAATTGAAATGTATGACCCGCAATAGTTGTAAAGCATCGCGGATTCTGCTATTGTACTGATGTACTACCTCCATCTATTGAACAAGGCCACGTAAATCAATAGCTTACTAGCCATTCAAATGGATCGCCTCTCTCTGTCGCTATTTTATGTGTGTGTATATGTGTGAGTGTGTGTGCGTGAAATAACACATTTCAAAGGCATGAAAACAAACAATGCCCAACTAATGCCGGCTATCTGTGCATTTGATGACAGCAAAAACAAAGTTGTCTAAATGATCGATTGTATTTACTTAATGATGAGTCAAAGCAAAGGAAGCTTTAAATGGAAAAACAAGAAAAAACTAGTTTAGAAACGAACATATTATATCTCTATTAAATATCAAATTATGTTTCTAATTAATGAGTAAAGTATATTTATTTATATATGCTTTTCGTATATCTCAAAAACTAATTTATTTAAAAATTTGCTTTATACTAATACACAAAGATTATTTTATTTTATTTTATTTTATTTACTAATTATTTATTTATTTATTATAATTTGCATAAAGACTAACATAATTTATATATAACTAATAATCTTTTTCTTTCTTTTTTCAGTTAAGTGAAATATGAAATGAGCAATTCATAAGTAAACCATTTGGTAAGTGCTTAACAAATATTATTACAAATTTCAAGTTAAAAATTTAAAAATTTTATTGCGGTTGACTCATTGACTGTTTCTTTACAACATATATTGTTTTGTTATTATTTCAAGTATTTTTGATATATTTTGGATTTATTTTATTTATTTATTTTTTTTTTTTTTATTTTGTTTTTTTTTTTTTACATTCTTGCCACACATTTTGTTTCAAGCCACACGCTGGGGAAATTATACAAACATCTTGGTAGAGAGCAATGCAGGCAGCAGACAGACAGCAGCCTGGGCTGCAATTGACATCTACTGTCCACTGTCGGCATTGTCCAGGCTGTCGTGTCATGCTGCGTGCTTTGCTCAAAATTAGATAAATATAATTTCGAGATGTGTGTAAGTGCGCGTGTGCCCGTGTGTGCATGTAAATTGTTGCAAGTTTTCCACTGGGAAATCAATTGACGTTGTTATGAGTTAATGGACAATGGGAATTGTTTGTATTATAGGCGTCAGCTCATAATGGTGCAAGCAAAAAAGAAGGAAATCAATTCAAATAAATGTTTCATATATATGAACAGTTGGTGAAAGGTGTGTAAGCAGAGCTTGCATGGGATATTATAGTAATGGACTTTTCTCTCATGAAATTTGGGTACGTCAAGTCTCAGCAAGAAAACTCTTCTTCGAGCTCCTAATCTGAAAAGATAACTGGAAAGTGTTAAAGCAAAAGTAAGCAAAAATCGTTCTATCTCAAGCTTAAGCTTATCCTTAGTTCATTAAAACATTAAAATATTCACTCGGTATGATCTGTTAAGCTCTTCAAGGCTAAGCAGTGTTTTCTGCTGTTTATTTCGATTTAGTTGACAAACAGGCAGGAAACAAAATAAATTTAACATAAGCATTTGCCACAAAACTGAGAAATAGAAAGAAAAAGTGGAACAAGCCTTAATGACTTTTGTCGTTGCAAAATAATTGTGCGTGAATTTTATGCTGCGAGAAATGTTGCCAAGTTTTGTGTGGCCGAAAAGCCACAGCCAGAGCTAGAGTCAGAGCTGAAGCCAAACCCGTAGCCGAACCCAAAGCCAAAGCCAAAACGAAAGCCAAAAACTCAGAGCCAGGGCCCGAAGCGGTTCGTTTTCAATGTCCTGCTGACATTTAATTTCACGCACTGCCGTCTATTTTGTGCCTTGGCAACACTTTTTGACTTTTATGCGACAGACGCGTTGCGTTCCCCCTCCTTCCGATACAGTTTTTTCTATTTTACTATTTTTTTTCTCTCTTTTGGCAACGAGCTGTTAGTGGACTCGTTTTTCATGCCAATGCATTTACTGTGCCATTTCTGACTGTTCTCGTCCATTCTCGTCATGAGAATATTACCAGAGAGAGTGAGAGAGAGTGAGAGAGAGAGAGAGAGAGAGAGAGAGAGAGAGAGAGAGAGAGAGAGGGATAGACTTTCATTTTCCGATGCAAGGCATTGTGCTTTAAGCACAACGTTTTGTCTGCCAACGCAATTATGCAGTACGTTAAGCGGCGACAGCGTTTATCTGCGACAATGATACCTGTCCAGGTATCATTTACAGTTGCACAAAACAAAAGGTAATTATAGCGTCATTAGTGAATGCTTGGAACGGAAAATCCACTATGGATAATAGCATAAAGAAAGCAGGCTTTAGCTCTCAGTTTATAGTCTTTGGGCTATGAAAAGTCTTTATGCTATTCTTTAGTCTGTATCATGGTCATCAAAAGCTTTCCACAAACTAACTGGGGAAACATGTACATATTTGCTGCTTCTTTTGTAGTTTTTTTTTAATTTTACAATTTTATGCTTGTTTTAATTCTTGGTTAAATGTAATCTGCAGCTGCTGGCAGCTAGCTCGCTTGTTGACAAAATGTTTACGCTCAGGAACTAAGTTCCAATATGTACAGAGTGTGCATAGAAGCAGAAGAGATACGACGAGCATTGCTAAAAAAAAGAGTGAAAATAAATGTTAAATATGTAAGAGTGAATAAAAAATGTGAATGAAAAGTGAGCATAGATTTCGTTTTCTTAAAGTTTGATATTAAGCAAGAATTATAAGCTTTTACTAAATTTAAAATTTGATATTTATTCAATTAACAAATGTTAGTTTTTCCATTGAAGACTTAAAATACTTCAAATTTTTATAGCCTATGAGAAAGATTTCTTACTGACAGTTAGACTTTCATTTATTTTTGATGAATTTAGAGAGCGCTTTATTGAAATAGTGCTAGAATAATTAGAAACAATTATATAGTACATATATTATATAATTATTTTATAAACAATTATCTGTTACTTATTATTTTATAGCCAAATTAATTAGAGCCTACAGTTCTAAGAGCGAGCTGAAAAAAAGCTTTTATTGAATATTTCAATATTTCAATCACTTCAAAGTTCAATTTACCGCAATCACATTTGTTGCGATGGATGGGGGTTGTGTTTGGCACGGGCTATAAATTATCGAAAATTGAAATTGATATTGAGCGGCGTTTCGCTCGCGCGCCTCGCATTCAATCAATGCAAATGCCAAAAGTCGTACAAAATTTTCGCTTTCAATTCGCTTTTCATTTTATTTGCTTCATTTTTTTCGCTCTCTACTTATATTTTGTTATTAATCTGTGTGCCCTGGAGCGTTTCGCGCCGAGTCGAATCAGCAAACTGAATCGGGAATCAGCGCGAGATGCGGCTCACAATTCCGCATGGATTAGCACATCAAAAAAAAATTGAGGAACACGAAATGAGAAGAAGCTGTAAAGTCAGTCTCTTTTGTATAGACGTTCTGCATCATTGAAAGAACTGGACTGCAGCATTGATTAGAGCCTGCAGCGTGGGCGAAAGTCCTTTTCACCAAAATCACAAAAAAGAGAAGAAAACAAACAGTGAGAAGGAATAAAAAAGAAAACATTTTTTCTTACACTAGCTTCCGCTGCTGAGCTGACGTCTATATTGAGTGTTTATTTATGACGCTGGACTCCAGAGCCAAAAGTAATTTTTCATTATTTAAAATAAAGTGAATTGCAGTTCCCACTCTCTCTCTCTCTCTCTCTCTCTCTCTCTCTCTCTCTCTCTCTCTCGCTCTGTTTCTGTCTTTTGCTGCTGCTACTCCTTTTCATTTATTCTTCATAAATAATTTATTAATTACAAAAGTTTGCTTCACTCTGGGCGCATGCAAATGCTCCCCAAACACGCTCACCCACCCAGAGCACAGTTCTAACAATTTTTGGGGCAACAGTTGCAGCTACTGCCAAATATATATATATATAGAGTATATATATATGTATGTTTAGTACGCAGAGCCTGCAATGTCCTTTTGCGTCTTGGCCAGCAAAAAGTTTTATTAGTTGAAGCTGCTGCACTCGGACTCGGACTTGGACTTGGGACAGACCCTTTTGCTTGGTTAGCTGAATGCCTGGGCATATTTTTCATATTTTAATTGACAAAACTTTTTGTGCAACTGGACTGATGGGTTTTTGTGCCAAGTTTACGTTATATTGCACACGCACACTCACACACATACACTCACGTACAACAACTTGTCAAGGATAGGGCATTTGAGTTTATCATCTTTGTTTTGCAACTCGGACTGCTGCCAGCAGCTGTCAAATTTTTAGTGCTGCCACAGCTGTCTAGTGGTAGAAACTCTATTATAAAATTCCGATTTATTGCAATTTTTATTCAAATTTGTATATTAAGAGACGCCCATAAAATGCTTGTCAATTGAAAGTGTTCTGTTTTGTTTTTTTTTTTTTTTTTTCTCTCTGTCAAATGTTGAATGCGTTGATTTAGACAATAATTGCTTTGTTTTTAATTTCAATGTAAATGTTGAGCTTTAAGTCTATAGTTTGTGGATTTAAGGGCATGTTAATTAAGTTTACTAACAGTAGTTTGTGCTTAGTAAGAGTTTTGGAAATTTTTAGCTTGTTTATATTATTGATTTTAACTCTTATTTTTCATGCCTTTGATAATGTCTTGTATATGTGCATGAGCATATATAAATATACAAATATGCATATCTATCTATCGATGTTTTATTTATTTAGATATTTTTTATATAGATTTGAATGATATTTCCCCATCTCTAGCTCATTCGTATGTCGACCATAGCCGAATTTGTCTTCTATTCTCGCGCCTTGTCTGGTCTGCGACAAGTTCTCTACGTTGAGTTTATAGTTAATTGACATACAACTTTGGCAATATTTGAAATGTATATACTTGAGTGCGCCAGCCAGCTACCCAATTCATTATTTATACGGCGACTTGAGCTTTAAGTGCAATACATTTCACAGATGCCGCGACGGCAATTGTGGCTAACACACACACACACACATAGACAAGCCCACACACACACATGTGTCAGCTGCTGTAGCACTCAAAATTTGTCGGTTTTACTGTAAATGCATTTGTCGCATTTCGCGTAAGCAGAAATATATATAAGGTAAAGATATAGAGACAGTTTCTTAGCCTTTTACAAGGTGTTGACATGATATACATACATATATATAGATACATATGTATATATATGTATATATATCTGCATATGCTGTCGGGATTATTGGCTAAGACAGTTGTCAGCCCATTTACCCCATTTACTCACTTATATAGTTGATGTCATTAATGTGTTCACTAACGAAATTAACAGTAAATTTAAGCGGCTTTGTTGTGTGCGTCTAACTCAATTTGTGTGCCAATGCCAATGCTGGCTGGTTGGAAGGTTGTAAGGGGACATACATATATGTATATGGTATTGCGGGTAGTCGCATGCTTTTAGTGCGTATGCTGTTAACAAAGGGACACTGATTGCTGTTGACAAGACACCTAATGATGTGTACATAAAGTTATCTGAAGCATTGTGTAATGCACTTAGCAACGCATATTACAAAACATACACATACACATACACATACACATACACGTACACACATACACGCACATATGGGTCGTCAGCTGGTGATGTCTTTTGTGTGGCATCATGGCATCCTTTTTGGGGTGCCTATCGTTTACGCTACGAGGTAATTAAGGCATTTTACACTTATGCAACCCGATTTTATATTTTAATTGGTTTCCACTTAATATGACCATTTTTTGTATTCAGAGGGAAAATTCAAGAGATGGACATTATGAACATACCCTGTAATTAAGAAATGGTACACATATGTGTATATATAGAGTTGTTTAGTTGTCTAGACAGATGACTCATTGACTGGCTTATGCAGTGAATGAAGAAAATATCACAATCTTCTGAATCTCAGCAATGCTGCTCAGTTCTTTCAATGCAATAAATACATTTCATATTAATTTTAATATTTGTTTAAAAAATTTATAAAACTTTTTAAGCAATGCCCACTTAGAGCTTCATTAAATTACAGGGTATGCAAATGGACAGCCATGCATCATGACTATATAATGTTTATGCAAACCGCAACAGCATGTTGTCCGTCCCCTTGGGCTATATTGTTTCTGTTTTTTTTTTTTTTTTTTTTTTTTTTATATTTTTTACGCTTTAAATTGTAAAGCAATTTTCTCGAATCGTACGCATACGCCGTGTAGCTTGCACGCATTAAATAGCACTTAATAGCCGAGTCGAGTCAATATATATTAAAGACATAATTAATAAATTGTGCTACAGTTTTATTTTTTAATTTTTTCCATAATAGGATTAAAGCGCAGCAACTAAAAAGTAAATGCATTTAGCTTACTGCAATTCTTTCTTTTTTTTTTTTACTTTTTTTCGTTTACGCTTTGCGCCCAACTTTTCCACACGAACGCGCGAACTTTAATTTCCGCAAAACTTTTGTAACAGAAAAAAATAAGTCAAGAGAAAATTTTTGAGATAAGTGTGTATGTAGCTGTGTGTGTGTCTATGTATATACTGCATAATTAAGTCGCGGCCTCTTGTTTGACATTGAGCAAAATTCAAGCTGATTTTTGACTACTTCTTGGCGTCAACATTTTAGTTTTGTTTGTCAGAAAACTTAAGTTAATAATAAAATCTGAGGACTTTAACCGGGTTACGCCACTCACACACACAAACACAACCATCTAAGGATTTTAGCGCTAATTGCCTTTAGGCCAAGTTAGCTTTAAGCCAATTTGTTAACTTTTGAATTTTTAGCTTATATACATATTTGCTTATAATTAACTGAAGTATTATATGTGACGTTCAGATCAAAAGCGCGTTTCATTATAATCATTATTAATGTGATTATCATATGCGCATATGTTGAGTGTTTGCTGTAGCTAATTAAGACGCATTTTCCATGAAAATCTAAAGATTTTGATGGATAGAGAGAGAGAGAGAGAGATGTTGTAGGCTCTGCTTGACTCAACTTATTCAAAGAAATCTCCTTAATAGTTTGTTACAAAGAAAAAACCCTAAGCTGCCACTAAATACATAATTCGCATAAGAAGGCACCCATGTCGCAGAAAATGCTAATTATATTGGCCACAGTAGCATTTTCAGTTATTCATCGCTGCGATTCGCACCGCAAAGACCTCAAATACCACTCGCATAATATATTTAAGTATTTATTTGCACAACTTAAACGCCGACCGCACAAATTTGTTGGCGAATCATTAAAGGCTTAAAGGCGCTGCTTCTCGACTCCTCTGTTTGTGGCTAAAACACTTGAGCTTCACTGACTGAATTGACTGAATGACTGACTGGCTGACTGGTTGGCTGCCTGGCTGACTGGTTGGCAACTAACTGGGCTAATAAATGCTTGCGGGTAATGCGAAGAAATCATTTAAACGCGCATTTGAATGTGGGCTTGTGGGCTGCAGCAGCAGCCGCAATTGTGGGCTTCGAGGTCAATCAGAGCAATCACTTTGCAGCTTTCAAGATTGTTAACAGTTAATAGAAATATAAAAAAAAAAAATTATGTAGGAATGACAGCTGTGGGCGTGGCAACTTGTTAGACTTTAACATTAGTTTCATTTGTCTGGCATTAGAAACTTGACATTGCTTTAAATTATTAAATGAATACAAAAGCAAATGCTAAACACACACACACACACACAAACACGCACACACATGTGTCAAAAACTTTTGGCACAGTACGAAAATTTATAGCAATTGTAGCCAAAGAGATTTTGTCGGTTGCCCCGAAAACAAAATGTGTAAAATATTGACAAACCAAATGAGCAAATGTTGTGCATTGTTTGCCAAGTTTCTTCTGGCCATATAAATCAATAAACGTGGCGCTAACACGTTAGCTCTAGCCGTAACTGTAACTGGAGCTGCTGCTCTTGGCCCGGCCAGCACAACATGGCCGCAAACGCAATTGTTTGCACGTTGCGTGGTCATGTTAGTTCGGTCAATAATTGGTTTTTTCGGTCGCTGCAGCATCGGCAAACAAGTTGTTTGTGATTGCCAAATGATTATACGGAAATTATCGTAGGAAAAAGCTCAAAAGCTGGCCATATGCCAGAAGGCTGGCTAGAAAGAATTGTGTCTAAGCAACTGTGCCATAAGCTGTTTGAGACAATTTACGACTAAAACAGATTTAATTTTCAAAATTCTCAAATCTTGTCTTGGCTAAATTGTGAATATGAACTATTGGCCAACTAACCAATATACCCCCCATTCGACAAACTCTAATCAATGCACAAATTTAATGGAGATTTCTCTTCGAGTGCATGTGGAAAATTAATGTGTGAACTAACGTTAGCAGCTTCAAACAAAAATTGAGAAATTTGATCAATTTAAGCTGTGGCTGCAATCACTGCATTACGTATACGCAACGTGTGCAGCTTTACTAATGAACAAAATGCTTAAATAGTTCGCATACTTCTGTGGCCAAGCCAAAAATAGCAAACAATTGCAAAATTGTTATCGATACACACGAACACACACAGAAACACAAAATCATTCAATGTTGATTTTAGGCTTCAATAAAATATTTTAAGCAATTTACGAAACATCTTAAATAATCTTAAAATAACAAGAACAATATTTTATTTAATATAAATTAAGCTAATAAATAAAATGTAAAAATTGAGCTAACTAAGAAAATGAAAAGACATTTAGAACTTTAGTTTAAAATCGATTGAGAATATTTTCTTTTCATTGAAATTCATTTAAGCTATTGAAAATGTAAAAAAATATTTTATTTTTCAATGAAAATTATGAAATTCACTTTAAATTGTTTTTAAAATAGATACGTTATATTGTTATATTATTACATATGCATATATTCGTCTAACAGATATTTGCGAGCTCTGGTAAAAATGTCAATGTCATCAGATGATAATTACCTTACTTGATCACTTATTTCTACAAAAGATAAAGCAGCTCGAAAATATATGATTTCAAGAGTTGAGCTGAGAATTAAGTGATCTGAGCTTAAGCTTGCTAAAAATTCAGAAATTTTGCGTTTAATTAGATAAGACTGAAGTTGTATGTATCTGAATTTAGAAAAAACGATTTTGCTAATCAGCAAAATTTTAGTCTTGATTCAAGCCATAGCAAAAGCTTTAACACTTGGCAAATGCCCATTACAAAAAGAACGACACAGAAGTTGGCAGCATACTAAGCTGGCTGGCTATCTGCTGTTCAAATTAATTTGTGGCTGTGTACATGGGTGTGTGGACTGGCTGTGTGTACTTGTGTGTGTATATGTACTTTGGCTTAAAGAGCTATTGGCCAGTTGCCTGACTGTTGGCAAAACTCATGCGGGTAGCTTGGCAAAGGTGTTAACGGTGTCATTTTGGCTTTTATTGAACGTGTCTGTGAGCTGAAATCCGAGCTGTAGTATTCATCTAGCTGACGTCTCGACAATTGTAGGATACGAACACATACACAGTCATACAAACACACACACACATACACAAACACACACAGACGCACATAGACATCTTTGTCACTGGCTCATTATGCAAATTGTGCACGAGCCACGTACTGAGCTAATTTGTTACTGTCTTCATGTTGCCAAGCTGCTCGACGCTCGCTGGCCAGGATATAGTAGTTGCCATGCAAATCATTGGCCAGCCGACAGACGAGCAGACAGTTCGTCAGAACATCAGCGCTGCGTTGGCGACTGCTGCTTTCAGCTCTATCACTTTCAATTCCCCGGCCATAAATTTCGCACACGCCCACGCGTCTACATAAAAGGTACAGGCCACGGCTCACAATAGGTGTGTGCGTGTGTGTGTGTGCTTGGGTGTGTGTGCATGGAATTTATGATTACTTCCGGGCATTATAAACCAGCCACGTGCAGCTCTCGGCAGCAACCAGGACGTCGCTCGTCTTTTTCTACTGTGGCTGCTGCTGCTGCTGCTGCTTTTGCCATACGCATATAAACAACTAATAGCTGCAGTTCTGTCAAGACGCCCTACACTCAACTTCATTTGCCGGCAGCAGTGCTAGAAAAAATGCAGCTCAAGTGCAGTGCGGAGAAAACCACGGCGCACAGTGGAACCACAACCAATATTCTGATGAAGTACCAAAAAAAAAAAAAAAAAAGAAATCTTAGTTATTGAAATTTTAGCAATATTGAACTCAAGTATTCAAAAATGTATTTTTTATTCAAAAATATCAAAAATGTTTTACTAATCTGCATTATTTGATTTTACCTTTATCATTCACTTCCATTATTCTGATAAATAGAAATTCTACCAAGATTGAAGTCACATATTTTCTAGCAGATAACTTCCTACTCATTGAATTAAAAGTATTTCAAAATTAATTTTTTATTCATAAATATTAAACAATTCATTTATCTTCATATATTGCCTTTACTTCTATTATTCATGTTTTAATTTTGCCCCACTGTGCCCTGTCCCCACTCAAGTATTTGCCGCTAAAGTTGCTGCCGTGGCTAGATGCTGCATTCAGCTTAGCTGCTGCTGCTGCTGGTGCTGACAGTGAAGACAATTTTCAATTAAATAAATGGTTGGTTTTTTCATGCCAGACTGCACAGTGGCGCCACACTGATGAACTGGCTGACCATTTTCAGTGTCTCTCGTTCTAATACAAAGATTTTTCTTTCTCACGACTTGACACCAGGGTACGCAGACTTGTTGTGCACGTCTGACAAGGCGTGTGTCTGTATATGGAGCGTTTATTAATATTAAATATTTTTTGCATCAAGAATTCTGTTTTAGCTAGTGTGAGCTGCACCAATTAAATGGACGCCAAAGTGAAGTAAATGAACTTTATAATTAATGAAAATTTATGATAAATTAATAAGACATTTTTTTTTAGGTATATTAGAGATTTTAGAGCATAAGAGAAGGCGAAAGAACTGATGTAGATTGATAGAATAAAAAATAAAATACATATAATAGAATAACTAACTATGTATATATTTATAATACAATTATAATCCAGCATTAAAACTCAACTCCTTCCACTACGTAGCTCAACTTTTTCGTATATGAGCTCAGCTTCCTTTCTAGCATTAAAGCTTTTGGCTTGTTAAAGCTAACATCATGCACGTCTGAGCGAGCTAATGATATATAGACAGGCAGCATGCTGACCTGCTGACTAATGAGCTAAAATGAATTGTTAATATATCAAAAATCAACGCAATTTAGTGCACATTATGTAAAGACAGACGCCAAAAAAAAAAAAAAAAAAAAAAAAGCTCAAGAACAAGGGATAAGAATTGAGGGAAGGGAAGTAGTATAAGCTGTCTTGCAGGCTCGAGGCAAAACGGACGCAAGGCAAAGTTAATTTTATTAAGGAAATGAAAAAGTCATATATCATTTTCACAATCTTCTAACATGTCCATTACGCCCGCAGACGCACACACACGCACTTGCGCGCTATCCCTTTCCATTCCGGCTCTTACTCTAACACACATACGTACGGCTCAGCCAGCCAGCTGGCTCGGCCATCTTGGGCGCCATTTTGGCAAAAGAAATTGGCCGAAAGGAAATGCAGTGGGCCAAAAGTTAAATGAAAGTGTTGAGCAGAGTTGAGCAGTTGAGGTAATAAATGTGCCGCGCCGTTCGCCTTGACGTGACCAGCCGGCCGCCCCTCGAAAAATTAAAATGCATAATTCAAGGGTTAGACATTTGGGCCGCAAGTCTTTTTTGGCTAAGCCCAGTTTTAAAAGCCACATTTACATGTGAGTTTTTGGGCTCAAGGCTTTTTACTTTTCGCAAAGCCGATGCCCTTCGATGCCGCCTTCGACGATAGCTAAAGTGTTTCACGTTTCACGCACCATTAAACGACGATTTGCCGAGTCATTTTAGGTGGCACAGCGAAGAGGGAAAAGGAGGTGATGGAGGAGCAGCAGCAAAAGGAGATTGGACTTATCGGTGCCCCAGCCACGCCCCCGCTTTGTGCCGCCTGATTGATTTCTGTATGCGTGTAAGCTTTTCTTTTCTTTTTTTTTTTTTTTGGGAGTTTGGCTCTTTCTCTCTCTCTCTCTTTCTCACTCAGGTGACGTGAGCCCAAACAGACATGAAAGATAACAAAAAAAAGTCATGGAATTTTTTAATGAAATTTATGAGAAATGCTTAAAATTTTAACGTCTTTTGTGATGCGAATATATAGAGCATAATTGGCATACATTTATGTTGGAAATTCATATGAAGATTGAAAGGAGAATTAAAAAAAAAAAAAATAAATAAAAAAGAAATGAGTTATAGAAATATATATAAAGAATTTATTATGTATTGAGTTCCATAGGCAGTTGAAGTTAATGTTGCTTATAAATAAATGTAACCTTGGAATATACATATATCTCACAACCGAAATTCTATATGAATTTTCGGGTTATGAAACGTTATCTTTGGAGACTTTTGCTTCGCAATCGTAATGGGCTGACTGACTCCCTCATCTGCCTAACAGTTATGCGCAGCATTTATTCAACGTAATTAACGAAATTCCCAGGTGTATTGTGTGCGACTTGAATGTTGTTTTTGTTTCGTCAATTTGAAATTCAGACAGCGTAAATCTTTTATTGGCACGAAATGTTTAGGCGAAAGGTTCATTCATTCGATTTCAGTCCAAAAAGCAGAGAGTTGCATAATAAATAATCGATGTGCCGTTAGAATTTTAAGTGCTATACGCACACACACACAGACACATACCAAATTTTGCTGCTAATCAGTGGCCAATACAGACATATATATGTATATAATATATATGTATGTATTTTGTTAACCGACTATTGCAGATGATTTAAGGCCCGCAGCTAGAATTGTCAGTGCGCTAAAAACTGGATGGAAGTGAGGTTCGTTAAGTTTAACAACCGTGGCCCATCCATCCCTCCTCATAGCTAGGTCTTAGGTGCTGAACCTCTTGTCTGCTTGTCAATACCCGCAGACAAATAAATTTCTGTTTATCGCTCAGTCAAACCCTTTCTTTTTGCTTTCTTTATTTCTTTCATGCTGCTCCTCTACATTCTTTTCGCCTCGCTCTTTATGCTTCGCCTTTTTTTTTTTTTTTACAGCTGTGCTTCTTGTGCTTACAAAGTGCACTTGGCAGAGGCCCACACCACAGCACAGCCGTTGCTCCTTTTGATGTTGTTCTTGCTGCTGGTCGCAGCTTTCAGCATAAAATAATAAAAGGACTCGAGAGAAAGAGAAAGAATGGAAGAGGGAGTGTAGGAGAGAAGAGAGAGTGACGGAGAGAGAGAGAGAGAAGGAGCAGTAGAGATGGCAAGGCATAAAAGCGCAACGCTGAAGATAAAACTTTGGCGCACCTTGGCCAAGACACGCACCTTGAAGGCGTAACTGGGAACGGGACGCCTTTTATGGTGTCATCGCAGTTTATTGTTTTTATTGTTTGATAATTATCGCACGGCACAGAAAAGTGCTTGGGCTTTGGTCAGTGCAAATAAAATGAAATGAATTATACACAATGCAGGCAATATCTACAAAGGGACCCACAAAGCAACTCAACGGCCATTGTGTTGGGCTGAAGTCAAAAGCCCGCTCCAACACCTAAACAAGGGCACTTGCAAAGGCCGGAGACTTACCCACTCTATGGCTGCTTTACAATTAGCCAATGGCGTCACGAGCTGTTTTGTTTTGTGAAATTTTCAACGGATACTTAATGAAAGCTGCTCTCTTTTGCGGCTGAGATGTAAGCCCATGTGTCTCAAGTGAGAGTTCCGGCCTTTTCTTTTACACAAAAGTCAACTGCGTAGCACTTAAGTATGGGTTTATTTTAGGTATGTGTGACATGTGCTTGAGAGTTTGGGTATTGAGATATCTTTAAGTTTAACTTAGGAGTTTTCATGAATAAAGAGACATCGAGTTGCAGTTCTATCTAAGTATAGTTGCTTTACTGTATAAAGCTCTTCAGCTGGAGTACTTTGGCTTGCTTAATTCTCTGTCCTGGCTCTTATGTGTTACGCCCGAAAGGCATATTTATCTAGTTTTACCTTTACTCATTATATTTCTCTGCTTAATTCCATTATACATTTTTTTATGTTTCGTAATTCATACAAAAACTTCTCAGAGAATTATTTAAAACTTTTGAATGCACGCAGTTTCTTTTTTAAGTAGCTTATTAAATCAACAAACGGAATAAGCCAATTAAGCTACATTTCCATACTTAAATATAATTGTAAGGAAAATCTAATCCCATATCACCATAAGGTATAAAACTCAGTTGTGCATTCTTTTAAGCAGTCTAACTTTGCATTTTCTGAAATCTGTTGGAGCCATTAAAAATGTTGCACACACACGAGCAATTTCCGTTTGCGAAATTAGTAAGAAACTATTTTCATAATCAAAAACTTTGGTCACACTTGAAGTTGGTGTGCGTATGTGTGTGTGTGTGCATGTGTGTTTGTATGTTTGTGTTTGTGTTTGTGGTTGTGTTTGGCAAACCTTTGTGTCACGTAGTGCAAATCCGCGTTGCCTCAAAAGATTGCAAACGACTGCAGCTAATTAGAAATGGTTGAAAGAAAAAATTTTATAGCAAGCCATGCACGTGCCGCTGACAATTGCCAGTTCATAAGCACAGAGAAGCCAAAATTATGTGTGAGGCAACAATTTTGGCAATGTCTAATCTATAATATCCAATTATCTGCCCGACCTGTTTAGAGCTGTCCAAAGTATCAAAGTCATTATTAATTTAAACAGTAGAATGCGCTGGGACAGTGCTCTGGCCAAGACACGTGAATCCGGAATGCGACAATCTCTGGACATGTTCAAGTGCTATGTCTTGAGACGCTCTGTTGAGAAACTTGAGTGCATTTGGCTCAATTGACTGCTGTCTGGCAACATGTCTATTTGCTGTAAGTGTGTGTGTGTGTGTGTGTGTGTAGTCAACTGTCCAACTGCCTAACTAACTAATATGGCCCAAATCATGTTTGAGCCCCAAATGCATTCGAATTATGGCATATTCACTTAACTCAACTTTGTTCTTCCACATTTGTTTGCCATGTCTTAACTTACATTTTCTGTTTATTTGGACATTCGCATCAATTACTTATTGAGCACTCCCACTCTATCTCCCATTCATGATTAATTGCCTGTACTGAGACCTACATATATAATTTTCCATTATTTAATTATTTAAATTCAAGCCAATTCAACTTGAGTTGTATGATTAAGTTTCGTTATTGAACAAGAGGCCCACAACAATGCTTAATGTTTGATTAACAACAGACTGTTGTAGTTCTATGCTGTAAGTATTTAACTTGACGTTTGCTTCAACACGCATTGAGGTTAAGTCTAGAGGACTACATGTTTATATTAATGTTTTGCATACAATAAGTTATGTGTGGGTTTCTTGAATATATGCATAATAATGCATTACAGCATAGAATTGTTAGGAAGTTAAATTAGTTTGCTTTTATATTAGATAACGGTTTGAGGTTTCATTTAGTCAAAGCGAAAGCATTGAAGAGAATTTATTTAGGTCATTCTTAGAAACGATATTATCTATTAGAGAGATGTTTAGCACTAACCACATAACTATTTGTTTAGTAATGGTATAGAGATTGAACTGATGTAGTCTAAGTATGACTTTTATATTGTATTTGCCTATTCTCTAATTGATTTCCATTAAATTAAATTGAATTGGTAATGCATATTTTTGAAGAACTGTAGCTAATGACAACTTAATATGATTATTCGTATAAATATCGAGACTTGAGAGCGAAAGTCATTTCAATTATTATTGTAAAAGAAACGTAAAGCGATGCGGGAGATGAGAAGCCAGGTCGTTGTATGAAGAGCGAGGAGATCGAGAGAATGATGACTCGTTGTGCTCTGAGCTTGATTCAAGAAAATGAGGTCTCTTTACAGAAGTGGCATTCAAACTAATCCCAACCCCCACATACATAGATATTAATGAGCTCACATGGATTCATGTCATAATCATAGAATATATATTCTTAAAAATCAATAACCAAAGAGTATAAAAGTTAATTTAGTGATTTTCATTGTTCATAGCATTACAATTTATTGTATTTAATTTCATTGCATACCTCTGAAACCAACTTGAAGTAGAGTTTATAGTAGTTCAGTTTTACCAGTCCCGGCACAACTTTGTCACTCTCGAGCTTTCAAACAACTTTTTCTGGTTCCTGGCTGAAACAATTTTACGCGCTTAGTTGTTGAGAGTTTAGCGGCCATAAAAGCGCAGCAAAAATGACGACACATTAAACTGGAAACAAGCGTCTACTGGACTCTTTAAGCACATTAACGCGCAGCTTTCATAGCTATCCCGTCGCTCCAGACTATGTAAGTACATGATAGAATTGCTGCAAGAGCTGGCCTTCATCATCATCATCATCGTCATCATCGCGCAGTGCATAAAAGGCAATAAAATGCAATTATCTCAAACGGCATAAATGTCGCTTTTTGGCAACGTTTGCTCAGCCCATAAATTTCACCAGCAGCTGCCAAAATCTAGAAACGAACGGGGAAAAAACAACTCGAGATTGGAACCAAAGAGAGTGCTCTATATATATATATATATATATATATATATATATATATATATATATTTTTTTTTAGTCGATTTTTTTGTTGAGAACTCGAAGTAACTGCAGCTGGAACGACTCTGATCTAATTTGTCTGCCAATGAAAGCAATTTTATGTTGATTGTTGCAATTTTAAGTAAAAGCAAACTGAAAACAAGTGCGAGGCGAGCCAAAATACCCTGCCGAGGTGGTTAATAAATAAATGTATATTATATATTTAGCTTATATCTTATAAGTTTTCACTCAAGACTTTATCTCTAAATGTAATGGTATACAAAATCTATGCTGGGCAGCACTTCTCGTTTAAATGCCTCATTTATATGCCTCGAGTACAGGGTATCATAAAAAATAATAACTAAAACTTTGCTCTTGGCTATGTGCGGCATTGACAGACCCTGGGGAGCGCTGAGTCTAGGTCTCTCGTTCGCGGCCTGTGCGCCGTTACTTTAATACCTTCACAAAGTTGCTGCTGTTTTTGTTTTTGTTTTGTTGTTGTTGTTGTTGTTATTGGGTACCCTGTAGAGTGCCCCTGTGCCTACCTAAGTGCTGGCCGGGTTGTCAATGTTTGCAAATAAGCACGTTGCACAGTTTATTAGTTTTCATAGGCGCCATGTGCCCGTCTAGCGTCGGTCGTAGCAGTCCCGTCTGCCTACACGCCAGCTAAAGGCATTGGCTGTGAAAAGTTTTGCAGTCAGCACATGTTGTGCGCCTGGCCACGCCCACAAGCAGGCTGCATGTCTGCCAACCTGCGGAGCGTGTCAATCGTGCGCGAAATGGACAACTCGTCGGCTTCAGTCACAAAAGGATGCAAATTTTAAAGGGGAGAATCCTAAGTGAATGCTTTATGCAGTTTAGGTTAAATCAAATATTAGAAATTAATTTTGTCTTCCTTTTTAGATATTCTAAAGATATATTTGATAGTTTCTTGAAAAGTTTTATTGTATATAAGTGAAGAATTGTATCTTAAATTTGTACTAGGTTATGCTCAGCTTTAAATAAAAAACTAACTTAAATTTTTGTTTAAATTAAATTTTATTAAAATTGTAATAATAACCTACCGTTCTTTTATATATATATACAAATTTCTATTCAAGCCTCTATTATCCAAAATCTTTGAAAAGAAAATTGTTTAAGCTCCAAGTAGACCCACAATAACCTTTCTGAGCCAACATTTTTCTTAGAGTGCATTTTGAGCAATTTGCAGGCCATTTAACAGCTGTTGAATTGTGGTTGGGCAAGCCGCAGCAACCTCAAAGCGCCTCAAAAACCCTAAACACCAAAAAATTGCGAATAATCAAAGCAAGTTATTTATTTGGAGCAACAAGCAAGACGTTGTTAGTTAGATTTTCTCATGGGCCACAACCCTAATTGCCTGCGCAAAAGGGCGCTGGCGATGGCAAAGTCACAAGCACAAAAGTTGTTCGTATTTATATATTTAATTAAAAAAGGCTCGCAAGTGGAACAAATGTTGCAAAATTTCTTTAATATTTTTATTAGATGTGGATGCGGTTAGACTCGACCCAAAACTCGAGTTGAGGCCAGGCGCATTTGCAATGCAAAATGATTTTATTTGACGTTGCAAGTTTTTTTTTTTTTTTTTTTTTTTTTTTTTGTGGCAGACAGCAACGAGAAATATGCAACGTTTTTACTTCAACTGGGTGTGAATTGCATGTGTGTGTTTGTGTATGCTGAAAAGAGTTGGCAGCAAGCGGAAACGTCTGTGCCACATCCGTTTCCGCCTTAATGGTTATAACTTCTTTTTCCGGCTCTGGCCAATCAGCGCGTGCGTCTGTGACCTGGTCAGGAGTAAAGAAGGCGCAGCCCCTGCAACTGCAGCATTGCAACCAGCTGTTGCCACATCCTGTTGCTGTTGTTGCTGTTGGAACTTATCACTTTTGATGGCTTACTGTATAATTTCAGCTGCTGCTGTTGCTGCTGCTGCTTTTGTTACCACAACTAAGCCTGGGTTGCAGCTCTGCGCTGCTTATTTCTCTTTCTACCTCTCTCTCACTCCCGCTCACCTTGCCTGTCACACACAATAACATGCTCATCAAGCGCACAGCAAAGCCACATTTTCTAGATATAACTTGACTGCACTTTATAGCAATATACTTTTGATAACTGTTTCTATGTGTAGCAAAACTAAAACCGCTTAGCTACAAGTTAGCACAATATAGAATTTTATACACTTGAAGAAATTATAGAACTTCAAAATAAAATAAAAAATTTTAATTGTTTTATGCTTTCCATTTGATTTACATACTACAAAATTTCTCTCTGTGTATATATTTTTACACCTCTATATTTGCATCTATCTTTATAGCATAGTAATTGCTATTCTATAAAGCGATAAACTTGATAAGGCAACTGAAATGTGACCCCACTCGGAGATGCTCTTTATCTTTACTATACAGCTGGCTAACAAACAGATTTAGATTGGGGCAGTTACCAGTTTGATATTACTCTCCATACACACCCACACACACAGTTGGGGGAGTCGTTGCCAATTCACAACAATTGCATTTCATGTGCGCATGAAAACTTGATACTCAAGTGCGGCCTGGCTGCCAACATATTTGCACTTGAATTGCCACGCAAACGCCCCATATATGGCGAGGGGCAATTTTGGAGGTAACTGCAGCAGTTTGTATGCAAATTTCTTTTTTTACATTTACCATATTTGCATGCCCTGCACTGTGGCAATAAAAAGTCTGTGGGTTTGCCCACAGAAATAATCGCTATATTCGGCTCAAATTAAATACCCTTGCAGTGGGAATTTTGTGGCGATAAAATTATATGATCTTAAATATAGCACGCAACGAAAATAAAGCTATTTTTGCAGGTGAACTTATCTAACTAAATTATCAATTAATTAATTTTACAAACATACACTCAATTTGAGTTAAGTTTTCCGAGCTGAAATGCTTAAATTAGCGTTTACTCACTATAAAAACTTTAATAACACTTAAGATAAAATCGGAAGTTCGAGACTTTAACAAATGTTAGATTAGCAATAAGTATTTTTTTTGGTTCAAGAGTCTTCGCAAAAAGAATAGATAATTAAGTCACATATTATATATCACATCTTTTTATCTTTAAGAGCAATAAAATCTATTTAATCTCTAACAATAGAAAATCTTCCAAGTAACAACGTGCTTGACAAAATATGGTTACCCATGGAAGACGACTGCAGTTAGTTCTTTAGCTGGCAATGGGCAGCAGTATGGCCGAGGCAGAAAAAAGGTGCCAGGAACGAGGTTCAGGGCAGGGCAGACCAGGCAAATTTCATGCTGACTTTTTGGGCGCGTCGATGTGGCAATCAATTTGTTGAGCTCAGCTGCGAATGCTGCAAGTAAATCGCCAGTTCGAAAGGCACTTGGCCCGCTCGCTCAACGGCTTAAATTGACCTTTTCAGCACTTAAGTGTCCGGGCAGTCCATTAAACAGAACAATGAGCCAACTCTACCACTCGAATGGCAAATGAAATATAATAAACATCATGAAATTCAATGCAATTAATAACTTTTCTAGTCATTAGCTACATTATAAGTGGACGCTCGAGTCCCTTTTATGCCAACTAAGCCTTCCTCGTTACTCGCTCATTCTCTCTCGCCCTTTCTCTCTCTCTCTCTGTCCTCTCTCTTTTCATTCTCTTATTAAAGGTGCTGTGCTTATCTGAAGCTTTAAGCATAAACGAATACCAAATTGTCTAGCAATTGACGTCAACTTCTATTGCCAATCGCATCAAAGAGTCGCATATTAACATATCAAACGAGCAGCAGTTAGACGAAAAAACTAAAAGTGTTTCAATAGAGAGTAGTCGACTAGTAAATACTCTCGAATAAAATATGTAAAAATTATATGAATTGAATAGAATATAAAAGATGTATTCCTAGCCTTGAGCGACCTTGAAAAGTTTGAAAAACTGATAGATATTTATGATTCTATTGGCTCAACTGTTGTTTCTGTTAATAGTGACTATATGGCATTATTTTTCATACACCTTTTTCCTGTTGGCTATATATACTATATACTCTTTTTAGCCATCTAAATGAGCATCAAATAGCCAAAAATTGCTGCATTCGTCGCTAACAAAAGTGCGCCAAATTGAAAGGTGCAGCGAAAAAAAACGAACTAGAATGCAACACACACACATACACGCACTCACACACACACACACTCAAACTCTCTCTCACACACGCACACACACAGGTACAAGAATGTCAGCACAAAAGAAAGCCACTTAAATGCAGATTACAATAAAGGAAGCATTTTGCAGCTGCCGGCAAACGAGTTTTGGCTTTGAGCTCAACGTTTTTTCTTTTTTTTTTTGTTTTCAGCTTCTTGCCAAACCTTTTTTTTTATATATTTTTTTTAACATTTTCGTTTTATTGGCCATTGTCTTTGGCTTTTTGGCAGTTGTAGTGGGCTGTGGGGGGAGGAATATCAAATTGTCCGGCGGTCGTTTTAGCACCTTTAATAGCCGCCATGTGGCAAGCGCTTCAAAAATTATTTCAAATGCTTGTCAAAGCCATTATCAACAGCAGTGGTCCAGGTTGAGCATAAAGGGAATACTTCCAAAAGTAAAGAGAAAAATAAATCCTTTCTTTTAACAGCATGCTTAAAGTTTAATGTCAAATAATGCTGTGATTCTTATAAGGGTGGAAAAAAATCTAATAATAATAGAAGATTGCGTCAAATATGTGAAATGAAGGAGCTTCAATTTGCTTGATAAAAATTTTATAAAAGAAATATAATTTTCTGTTTTACCAAAAATCAACATCATCAATCTTAGAAAACGAACATAGTTTGTGTATCAAAATATTGCCTAAAACACACAGTATTTTTGCTGTCACACACGGCGTATGCGTAACGTGTCTGAAAATGAAATGTCAACGAGTGCAAGCGATGGCCACAGTCAAGCAAAAGCACATACATATACACGTTTCGGTTGTACAGTAAACACAGGCCATACATTCCTGCTGCTGCTACTGCGGCTACTGCTGCTCCAGAAGTGAATGCCAAAAACAAGTTTTAATTAAGACATTTGCTGGGCCAGAGCGTTCCGACATATTAATTTTCAACTGCCGCAAACAAAACTCTGGGCAAATGAAGCTGGCTGGATGGACAGCAAACAGCAAAGGCAATAACAACAAATTCAACAATGTGCAAAGTATGTGTGTAAAATGAAAACACAAATAAATGTCGCCACAGAACTGTGCAGACATTGACGAAAAGTAAAGTCTTGGCATATGAGAATAAAATGGAAAATCCATATTTCAAAGAAACTTGAAATCGACTCTTTAAGAACCACAAAATTCATTCAGGCGATCTTTTGTTCAATTTGAATAAAAATGATTTGAATATTATTTGATCAATTGAAACTAAATGTGTTGAATTGTTTCTGATAATTATTATAAAATAATATACAATGCTTATGAGCTCTAAAATAAACAGAACTACTTAGTAAATTGGAGTCAGAATAAGACAACTTATTCCACTCTCAAGTGTGAAAATTTTGTTGCATACTCTTGGGCTCAATAAAAAATCATTTGAAGCTAGTTTTGCAATGAGTTTCAAAGCAGTTAGCTTTAAACATTAAGCAGCAACAAATAATGTTTATTCTATTAAAATTGTTTGAAATTCGTCACATTCAAAAAGTGAATTATTAAAGAAAATCAGTGCAAATAAATGAAAGCTTAACAAATCTCGCAGATTTATATGAAGATAAGCGGCCAGCTGATGAGGCGATGACGTTCACAGATAAGCAGCCCATATCAGCCCAAGCAGCCCATATCATAGATGATATATGTGACTATATATACCTATATAAATATAAATGTATATATAATAATATGTATACACTGTGCGATAAGGATGTCAGCATTTTGATTTTTTTGTTACCGTCTTGTCGGCAATTGTTGTATGTTGCAAATGTCATTTTGTTTGGCTGGCTTACCGGTTTATTTGAGGTCCCACAAACAAACAACAGTATATATACATATATAGATATATCTAACCTCTGTGTGCCCATCAAGAGCGAGAGTGGCTAAGCAAGTCAATGACTTGGCAGTTATTGGCTGCGGTCTTCCAACCGCAGATTTTTACATAATTTTGTTTCTATTTCTTATACGTATGTATATATATATTTACTCATATATATAATTATGTTTCTTTGATTTCCTCACCAACTCACTTTTTTATGTCAAAAGTCGCAAATTTGTGCTAATTATTTGTGATAACACGTGCTCAGCAGGCAAGTGCATGTTTATTATTATTGATGCGGAATATACATATATATATATAAATGTTTGCATAGAATCTAGCAGAAGTAGAATCAAAGAAACTTATTTGATTAGCTGTTTAACTTTTCGTTTCTGACTGAGATTTTGCCTGGATATATTTTGCAACTAAATAAAAAATTCTATTAAAAATTTTGATAAGAGCTAGGAATACTAATTTGTCTATAAAGAATTATTACTTAATTGCGAATCTGTTTATAATTAATAAAGCAATTTAATTGGAGAATTGCTGGGAATAAAGGAATATGATTATTAATATTTGTAAATATAATTTTTGTGTGGTTATTCTACAGCATCAAGTAGTTGAGAAATGGCGACTTACATGTTAGTAATATTTATATTGAATTATTCAATATGATTTTATCTCTCTGACTAATAAATATTCTACTCTAATTAAAGTAAATAACTTAATGATAAATCTTGTATTTCCTGTATAACAAATAATGTGTCAAAGACACAATTAACATTCTGGAATGTATCACTAGGCAGCATAATCAAAGTTAAAGTAATATTAGAATTTACTAGACTTTAGAAACTCTTCTAAATAGCGTTGAATTTCGTGTGAAAGAGATAAGCGCTCAAAAATATTTGTTTGCCAAACAAAACCTGAAACAAAGAGCGTAAAGAGATAGATTTGAGTGGAAATTTTCCTAAAAACTAGGTAAATTGGCATAGCAAAATTTTCCACACTCAAGCCTGTAGAACAGTGTAACTGTGATAAAGTGTCAGTACCTACAAAGCATGTTTGTATATTTCCACAACTCTTCAGCCTGTTCCAGCGCCCAAACTTGTTTGATTTTATATTCCTAGAAGAGTGGAGCGTGGATACAGGTCTAACTAAACATACATACAAATATTCTTGTGTAAGTGTGTGTGTATGTGTGTATACTGTGAGCCAAAGAGCAGATCGAAGATTCTGAACTATATTGCAAAAGAGTTGATGAATTGATCGCATACGGTCTGTCTTCGACTCTTTGAGCATGCATTTCTCTGTTTGATTGGTGTATGTAAGAGTTGGCCATTAAATTGGCGAACGAACGCTTAGACAAGCAATTAAACTAAACTGCATGGCAAACAGGAAGCAAAAAAAAAAAAACTCATTCAACTAAGAACTACCTATTATGGCAAGCCGATGTCGAAATGCCCTTGCTGACGTGCTAATTAATCTAAGTGTTCTCATATCACTCATATAAAAAATATATAATATATATATGAATATAAAATTATAGAACAATTAAAGCTGACCTTAATTCTTAAATATATTGCAATCGATCAATAATTAAATTAAGAAGTTAATAGAGAAATATTTGTAATTTTCAACTATAAATATATTTATTTGTGTAAATAATTGATTTATATATATATATATATATATATATATATATATATATATATATATATATATATATTTATTATTAAAAGAATTGTAACAAATTGTATGGCATAGTTAATATAACCTTTATTAGTAAATTCACCTAAACAAATCCAACGAGCGACAAGAGCATAATGCAGCGAAAAGAAAGCCATCGATAAGGCAAGCGATGCTCATGTAGATAGATAGTGAGCGAGAGAGCGTCAAATCTTTGTATAAAAGAGCTAAGTATAGACTCCGAATATGCGAGAGAATGCGTATGTTGAATGCTGTGTATAAATACGTGCGTCTAGCCAGCTGAAGTGTCAGTTAAACAGACGCAGTGTAAAGGAGATCAGCTAGAGATTCGGATTGATCGCAAATACAAAGCAAAACGAAAAGCGAAAATAGCGACCCTCGAGATACATTTAGACAGCGAAGTACATATATGTATATATCAACATAAAAAACATATATATAATTGTGTGTGTTTTGTTATTAGTTGACAACGTAAATAATATATAAATATATATATATATTTATATATGACTTTCGATTTCGGTTAACGAAAATTGTCAGCGCGAAAGCAATTTTCATGTCTTGCCAAAAATTTTCCATCGTTCGGGCCAATGGAGTAAATCATTCTTGTCGCTTCGATCGACGCGTCGCAATGTCAGCACTTTAACAACAATCAATAAATAAAAAAAAAAAAAATAATAATAATAAAGAAACTAAAGACCTCGAGAACTAAGAATAAAAATATAATTATAATATTAATATTTACATTGTGAAGCAGTGGTAAATCGAATTTGTTTGGCATCCGATTGCATGGGCAACGTTATGATAAAAAATTTACTAAAGCGCCACGCCCACAAGCAAGCCCAAAAGCAACAACAGCTGAAACTGAAGAAAATCGAAATCTATTTTATGTACAACAATCTGTGCAAGAGAAAAACTTTAACGCCCACAAATTTATTGACACTAAACACTCACAGTGAATGAATTTCGCAGAAGCTAATTAAAAAACAAAAGTATTAATTAGAAAAAAATAAAATTAAATTAAAGCGAACAAAACCTAATTAAGGTGAGTTAAATGCTTGTTAGGCACAATTCGTGCCTAGCCACTATTAGATTTCAAAAGAAATCGTATAATTAATATGAGTATAAATATATTCACATGTGTTTATAACATCCTGTCGCGCTGACAATCGAATTCTCAGCGGCATACTCATTATAATGATGCTTAGCTCTTAAGTGATCATCTTAATTACCGAAGACAACAACAAAAGCAACAGCAATAGCAGCAGCAACAGCAACAAATTGAAACGCATCATTAAATTAAATACGTGTGAACATTGTGCCAATATGTAAATTAACTTCAGATCGAAACCTTAACCGAACAAGTTTTTTACCTTTTTTTTTACATCTGAATTGGAAAAAATTTTACTTCCTCTAACCAGACGTTAATTAATAGCAATATGTATTAGCATAGCATAGAGTCCCCTAATTGGCTATCTGCATATATTAAGCACATCATTTTGACCTAGTCAGTGATATATATATATATACTTCTTTATATTTATATCTTTCTATATGTATATCTATAGGATAGTTGCAGATCTGCGTGATAAAACGAAACTTTTGACCTGCGGCTTACTTGAATTGATATTAAGTGTCGTGCTACGAAGTGATCAAATGGGCGGCTCAACACAACATTCGTCACTTCATAAATTGGCTTTTTGTTGTGCGATACCCTGTAAACAAATTTTGTAGACCAGCCAAGCTAAGCAATATGAAATGAGTGGTTCATATTTTTTAATAAATAGAAAATATTTGTTAATAAGGATTTATCATTTTCCATTTCTAAAATATTATAAATATAATAATTGATTATTGGAAAAATTAACAATTGAAAGATTTGCTTCATATTTAATAAATATGCATTTTTAAATTTAAAAGTAAACAAATAAAAAAAAAAGTAAATCATTCAATAATTTTAAAAAATGTTTATGGTTTTTTAATATTGTTCCTTCTATCACACTCAATTTGCTGCATCATAACCCATTTACAGGGTAGCTCTGTGGCGTCTTTTGACCGGCTTTCCTCTAATGATTGTTATAATTTAATTGTGTATTAATAAAATGCTATAGCTGTTGCTGCTGTTGTTGCTGTTATTAAGATTGTGATGCATATACGAGGAAGATTGAGATATAAATTTAAACTACATATTGTCCGCCAATAAAGCACTTCATGGAAAATATCGTATTGTGCAAAGTCTAAGCTGAATGTCTAAATTAAATATAACAAAAGAAAACTTTATATATACATATATATATTTGAGTGTTCTCAATGTTTGGCGCTCGCATTACACAGAAATCGCCATGTATTGGTTTTTGTTTACGTGATTCTGAGTTCGGATTGAAGTTCAGTTCTGATATCTGTACAACAAAGACTTGGGCGATAAGCGTTATATTTCAATTTCAATTAAACGTTTTTTTTTTATTCGTATTTAATTAAATATAGACGCCAAGATTTGCGACCGTTAGATCAAATGCAGTGTGAGCTTTGAAGTGGACAGACTTTGCAGCCTTGTGTCGATTGACTGAATATTTACACTCAGAGAAAAACTTCAGAGATTTCAATTGGCTATTTAATCTGCATTAACTGCTGCATAAATCAATAAGCTTATATTGTATTATTTTTTAAAATTTATATAGAAGTAAAATTAATATATTGTTTTTTGCTATTTTCATAACGATTTTTAATTTATAAACAAAATTTCAGAATTTAGATTCTTCGTTTATTCGAACAGACTTACTACTTCTTTCTTTCAGTGTAATCATTTACAGCATAGGCACACAACTCAATTAATAACAGATATTCGCTAGCTGCTTCTTTAGACGTGCCGAGACATACATTCCGTTCAATTGGATTCAATGTCTTACGCTCAAACGTTTCGTTGTCTCAATGTCCAGAACATAGAACTTTCTATACATACATATATACATATGTACATATATATTTATAAATACTCTTTACATTTTAGCTGCAGTTCGAACCAAGCACTCAACATGGTTGGTGTTGTCGCCGACTCGTCGCAGGCCGCTCAATTATCATCGGCCAAAAATCCAATGATTAAGTATTTGCTAAAGCAACGCGAGAATCACGCACGTGCCCAAGATGCAGACTATTCGCATGTGTTTCGTCGCAAGACACGCTTCGAACTGTTTCGTCTATCTGCTATAGCGATGGCCATCGAATTCGCGTATGCGGCCGAGACAAGTTTCGTCTCTCCGATTCTCCTACAAATTGGCATCGATCACAAGCATATGACCATGGCCTGGGGCCTGTCACCGTTGATTGGTTTCTTTGTCTCACCGCTGCTGGGCAGCGTTAGTGATCGGTGTAAGCTGCGCTGGGGTCGACGTCGACCCATTATCACGCTTTTGTCGTTGGGCATATTCCTTGGCTTGATTTTGGTGCCGTATGGTAAGGATCTTGGCGTCTGGCTGGGCGATGCGGGTTACAATTATACGACCTTTAACTATGGAAACGAGAGTTCTGTGTCGGCAGCGGCTTTGCTTTCATCTGAACCGGCGCCCGAATCTGGCGCCTCACCTGCCAATTTCAAATTCGCTGTAATTTTAACCATTTTGGGCATGGTTCTGTTGGACTTCGATGCGGACACCTGCCAAACGCCGGCACGTACCTATTTGCTGGACATGTGTGTGCCCGAGGAACAGCCAAAGGCCTTGACAACGTTTACACTCTTTGCGGGATTTGGGGGCACCATTGGCTACGCCATCGGTGGCATCGATTGGGAAACAACGCACATCGGTACCGTATTGGGTGGAAATATACCCACAGTATTCACGCTGGTGACCATTATTTTTGTGATTTGCTATTTGATAACTGTGATGACTTTTCGTGAAATTCCTCTCGAGTTGATCGAACGCGACGAGCTGCTACGTCCGCTTTCCTCTTCGGCCATCAAGAAGGAACTGAAGAAGAACAACAATGCCATATACTATATACAAGAGAACTCGACGATGGATCAGCAAATGAAGGCAGCTCCTCTTGAGCCCATCGCCAGCTATCAGAATAGCTATTTGCCTGCTCTTAGTGATAAGCTGAAGAGATCACAGGACTTGGAGTTGCAAGCAGACGATGCGGCACCGATCTCATTGCGTGGCTACCTGAAGAGTATTTTCATAATGCCCTACTCAATGCGTATGCTGGCGCTGACCAATCTCTTCTGTTGGATGGGTCATGTCACCTATTGTCTGTACTTTACGGACTTTGTGGGCGAGGCAGTCTTCCACGGTGATCCCACAGCAGCGCCCGATTCGGCACAGCTTTTGCTATACGAGGAAGGTGTACGTTTTGGCTGTTGGGGCATGTCCATCTATGCCTTCTCCTGCTCCATTTACTCGATGTCTGTGACAAAGCTGATGAAGTGGTTTGGGTATGTGTTTAAAGGCAGACTAAATTGGAGTATGTATATAATATAATTTCAAATGCTTGCAGCACCAAGGCGGTTTATATCAGCGGCATGGTCTACTATGGCATTGGCATGCTGATCCTCGGTCTGTGGCCAACTAAATGGGGTGTTTTGGTTTTTAGCACCTCAGCGGGCATACTCTATGGCACGCTCTTCACTATGCCATTCATACTGGTAGCTAACTATCATGCAAAGAATTGTGTATGTAATCATTTGCTTCCCTATATCTTTCTTTCCCTGTCTCACTCACTCTATCATATCTAACTTGCAGTTCCGCGTTCATAATGGCGAGACGGTGCCATTGAAACAGGCTCGTGGCCTGGGCACCGATGTGGCCATTATTAGCAGCATGGTCTTCATTGCCCAGCTAATTGTTTCGCTATGCGTTGGGCCACTTGTCGCCTGGATGGAGACGACGTGTGCCATTTTGTATGCCTCGACATTTTTATCCTTTGCAGCGGCCATAGCGGCCATGTTTGTGCTTTATGTCTAAGGCTCTGGCTGGCCTAATATTAATAGAATATTTATAATTAATAGCATTGTCAAAATGACGAAATATGTACTTATGTATGATTAGCATGCATACATACAGACATACACATATGCACACCTAATGTTTGATATGCAAACAAAATTTGTTGCCTACTCTAAGGCACTTGATTATATAGTTATATGATTCATAGAGCATACTTTTGAGTGTGATCGCTTAAAAGGCAACAAATGCTGTTATTTAACATTTTTTTTAACAGTTTCGTTGCAGAGCTCCCAACTGAATTATTATATTTTAATGCTTGTTTTAAGTTAATAAATGTATTTTAATAAACCAAAGTACATTGAATGCTTTTTATTATAATAATATTATAAATATTTTAATTATTATATACTCTATACTCAAAGCTAATCAAAACTATTTACCCCGATACTTTTCTCATCTTTTTAGTATCTCTCAACGTAAATCAGATTTTACAAATGATTTGATAATATGAACTTTTACTTTTACTTTATATCATATCACTGTACTATATATATCTTCTTTCCGTTACCATTTCATGCCAAACTTGTAACAAAAGAATAAATAAAATCTGCAAAAATCTTAGGATTATAAATTTTTAAAGTCAATGAACTCATATGCAGCTAAATGAGACAAGGTCGAACAGAGCAACGTCAGAGATCACGAAATTTCATTTTAGTTTTCGTTATTATCAGTTTGAGCTACCCATATCTAAGCCAATGGATGCTAAAATTATTAAACAAATTTGTTGTGAATCAAACTAGTTTTATTGTGTAAAACATCATTAGCTTAATTGTTGGAATTAATGGGCGAAAGAAAACATTTTGAAATTATTTTTACGTTCCCTTTCCATTTGCACTATTAGAACATCGCTCGAATTTGTGAACTGAATTCGACTTTAAATAAATGTGAATTAATTATTGAAACTAGTTTCGGACTCTTCTGTTGCGTTCATCACAAGACATATGAATTCGATTTGCATAATGTATGCAAACAATGCCAAATTTATACATACATAGAAAATAAAATATATCTGATACACAAGCAAATAAAGCTCTTGAAAAAAAAAAAAAAAAAAAAAAAAAAACAAGTTTGATTTTATGCAAAATTTTTTTTACTTTTTTTTTTTTTTTTTTTTTTTTTTTTTGGTTTATTTAGTGCGGCTTTTGATTACTATATAGTATATATATTTGCACATTTTGTGTAAATTATAGTAGCCTTTGCAATGTGGACATAAAAATCAACTGAGTATAAGATTTTGTATATGAAAATTCTTTAAGTGCATTAAAATTAATAATAAATTTTAATATGAAACAATTGATCATAAAAATCATTGAAGGTCGTTTTATATTTAATTAAACAAAACTTTAGAATTTATTCTATTAACACATCATCAAATGCAAATAATATTTATTTTATATGAATATTGATTCTGAAACTTGGTTTTCGATTGATTGGCAACCGAGCAGCTTATACCAAATAATCATACTGAATTTAGCTGAACTGCTTCCTTTCTTGAATTGAATTAAATATTCATATAAATTCATGAAAACATAATATTAGCAAATGTGTGTGTTTTTGGCATATCGAAAATGTATAATATCGAACATTAAGTTCAATTTGAATTCTCTTTATTGATTAAGAGTAGCATGCCATGCTGAGAGTCTAACTCAACTTACTAGTTGACCTCCATCAACACCATCATCGCTCCCTCTGCAACTTACATACATACAGTTAAACAGCAACAAGAAAATTGTCTTTGCTTGTCACCTTAAGAGCTTTGACCCTCCTACTGCCCCTTAAACCCGTCCAATAACTTAAAAAAAGAGCGGATATTAATTTTTACGCTCGTGCATGGCATTTGAATGCAATTTTTAATTTCCTCAAGTGCACTGTGCTTGACTATACCCTGTAAAAAAAAGAGCTTTAATAAGGTATGCCTAAATATAAATCAAGCATTTTAACTACAGGGTTTAGTCACTTAACTAATTCACCGGTAAAGTTAAGTTTTAGATGATTTCTGGTTGCAGAAGATTGAACTTTTATTTATTTATTTATTATTATTATTTTATTTTTTTTTTGTGCATTACGTCTTCTAGTCAAGCAATAGCTTTTTCTTGTGCACTTATTGGCCAAGCGGCTGTTCCCAATTTCCTTAGGAGCAGCACATGCAACGCCCGATGCCATAAGCTAGTGGCCATATTATAAGCTTCAAAGATCCAGCGACATAGTTGAGTGTTATATTGAAAATTCATAATTTTTGTGTGCAATATGTAAAATGCAAGAGATAATTGAACACATATATGAACACTTATGTATATAAATATATACTAATTTGGATAAGCTCAAATGTGAAAAGTAAATCAAATGTAAATTCAATATCTACTGCAGTCAAATCGTAAAATGTGCAGCTTAAGTGTCAATTGTGTATATGACGCCTTAGCTGCCCACCCTAGTGCATATCAAATCTGAAATTGTCACAAGAAGACTATGTGCGGCGCATTAAATTGAAAAGTGCATTTCAAATGCAGTGTAGTAAAGTGCGATAAAATCCGGTTACAACTTGGGCTGCACAAAGACTCGCCAGAAAGAAACTTTGACTATAAAGGGGGCGTAATATGAGGTCGGAGTGCTCCACTACAAATTGAGTTTATCAGCGGCAACAAATCTGAAAGAGGAAGCACACACATTCATTCATCATAAGAGACAGGCATATCCTGTCGCAGCCGTTGGCCCAAAGTCCCACCCTGAAAATATTTGCATTTGTCTTAAGCTCACTGACAAATCCGTGAAAGCGAACACACAGAGAGTTGAAAGTAGCATAGTAAGAGCCAAAAGCCAATAAACAAAAGTCCCGCACACAACATCAACCGAAAAGGTAAATTCATTTTAGATTCGATTGCTGTGAACACCCTCAGCAAAATGGGAAACATGTGCAACATTTATCCTAGAAATAATCCAAGCCCGGCACCAAAAGCCCCATAAGTCCAAACCGAATACACTCAGCCAGATTTGAGTGCAACTTCAGCTACGGCAGCTCCGTCATCTCTGTTATCTCCTGCAGCTCCTTCAGCTCCGTCAGCTCCTGTAGCTGCTTGGCTTCTTGTCAGAGTCAAATTCGAAGTCAAAGTATGCATTAGCATTGTTTACCTGGCTTGGATCGAAGGATATGGCTGGTAACAATAAAGCAATGAATGAAACTGACAATTGTGCCAGGATATTACGAGAGGGGCTTTTATGCTTAACTGTTGCTGCCATCGCCACCCTCCATTTGACTTTTTACGAGACTTGGCACCGCAGTCAACGTTCGATACGAGCCAGGCCATAAAATGCTTGCCAAAATGATTTTGGATACTTGACATACTATTTGTTTTTAGCTTGGCATTTATGTGTCGTTGAAGCCGCCCCCTGCAATTGATAGTTGAGCTTCAGCACTGTAAAGCTTGACAATTTAGAAACAAATGTGCGTGACTGTACATATGAATGTGCGTAAAGGAAAAATGTGAAACGTGTTGCTAAAGGATGTTACGTTCCTTTAATCTGTTGTGAGGAAGTGTTGTAACATATCTTAAGAACTGTATTTTAAATATGAATAATAGAGTAAAAATGAGACAAGATAGGAAGTGCACGACTAAGAGATACCTAGAACCCTTTAGCCAGAATTCATATATTCCAATCAAACTACACTTTAGTAGAGTAATCTATTTAATTATTTCTAGATATAATTTAAAATCCCAAACATCAGTTTAATTCTTACCGATATAAAGGTAACACGTTAGATCTTAAGCAAATAAAATTATAGAATCATATGTGAATCGTATATAAATATATACATATTACAAGTATTTAGCATTTGTAATCTACAAGATAGACGAACTAAATCGACTCATGACGTCATCCTAATCAATCAATCATCCTGCTTCAGTTTGTTACATAATCAATAACTCAATATACTCATAACAACTTTAAGGTAAATCTGTTATATTTCATCATTATTTTTATATTTATAGTAACTTTCGATCACGAAATATAATATATAATATATATAAACAAATATGAATGGGTAGCTTCATTAATACTTGTTTGCATTGCGATGGGAGCTTGTTGAGGGTGATCCCCGTATACTCATAGCAGTTTGCAGTTTCACACACAACTTGACACCTCGGTTAGTCCTAATTTATATGCAAATTGTTTCGTATAATTTTTTATCAGCTGCGCTTAACTCTTTAGCTTGTTTTATTTTTTGTTTATTTTGCATTATTCTTTTGCTTTGTGTGTGTGTTATTGCCGCAAGCATGCACCATTTAATAAACATCACATAAAGCAGAAGCAGAAGTAGCAGGAGAAGTAACAGCAGCGACAGCGACAGCGACAGTGGCAGTGGAAGCTCCAGCGGATGCTGAAAGTAACCAAAATAGCGTTAGCAACTTTTTAGTCTCCTTGCCCTGGTTGATCCGCCTGAGGCCATGTCAAACAGGACGACATTTGCAATAACGGAAAATAATATGCAAATGCAATTATGAATCGCATCGACAACTACTGAAGCGACAGCGCAGACCACAACACTTTTAAGTTGCTATACCCCAGCAATAGCAGCAGCAGAGGGAGTGAGAGAGTGAGACTGCTATCTGTTTGTTGATAAGTTAATTCAGCTCATGTTAACTAGTTGTATAAATAGTTGTAAAATAAAGTTACTATCGATATAATGTAAATCTCATAAATAACAGTTAATCAATTATTTACGCTCTTTTTGCGAGATCAATCGAAAAATGCATAGTCTTTCTTTGGATCTTTTCGTTTCGGTTCAGGGTTGATCGCCATTCGTTGAACTTTTCATATGCTGCTCTTTTCCCGAATATCGTTTAGTGAGTGAGATTGACGCTCGCTGAGTAAGTAAAAAAATAAGTGAAGGCGTCTATGATATCGGTCTTCACATTCACATTCACTTGCACATACTCTCACTATATTGATATGCTGAGGCAAGACAACCCAATACATATACAAATACATATACAAAAAAAAAAACTATAAAAACTGATTCGGCATATATATTAGCTAAATATCCCAAAAAAAATTTTTAACTACATATTCTATATATTAATTGTGTTTATTTAACTCTTAAATCAGAATTGTTCTGTTCATGAGTTATTGACATTTTGTTACACAGAAAATAACTTGAAGCAAAAAATCCTTGGAATATTTAAAAAGACTATATATAATGCTCGCACCTATGCTCCACAACACGACGTATACGTGTTGGACGCAGATAAAAATTGGCCGGCAGTGGCTAATCAGAGCAACTTATATGTGCCATAAATTAGAAGGCGACAGAACGACATCCGTTAAACATTTTGCCGCCTATGCAGCCCGGCTGTGTGTCCGTTCGTGGTTGAATGGGTGTGTAGCTCGGGCTAGTTGGCCCTGAGTCGGGCTCCCATTCTCTCTTTCGTTCGCCCACTTCCCTTCTGCCATCTCACTGAATGTAGTCTGGGCTGATGCATGAAATGTAATAAATTTCGTTATCTATGCATTATTTATGCCGTAATTTGGTATTTTAGCCCAAAAACAGAAAAATGAAAAGCGTCAAGCGGCCTGGCAGCCATCCAAACAGCAGCCAGCCTGCCAGCCAGTCAGTCCATCTCCCTCTCTCACTCATACTCATATTTATCCTCTGTCTTGCTCTTCCATTAAGCTTCAGCTCTCAACCAAAAATGGCGTCGGGTCAACATTACACATTTTCACCAATTTTCCTGTTACTTTTACACAGCCGACATTGTCTGTGCATGTGTGTATAAAGACGCATAAATAACACTTACGGCATTTCGTTTTTCAGATGTGTGCATTATACATGCACTATAGTATATTTGTATATAAGCATATCTTTAGTGTATGTATACTAGTCAAACGATTGATCTCAAAGCTCTTAGTGGCTAAGTTTTATTAAAATTCTCTCCATCTATTAAAACTTTCAGTTTTTTTTTTTTTCTTATAAATCTATAAAATGTTTCATTTAACATCTATAAAAATATACAGATTACCTTGAGCCTAATGAAAGTTTTAATGATAAGCTCCACACATGAGGCCGTTTTAGCTTGAGTAATGCTTTCAAAGAAAATTTTCTGATTTCTATCACAGCAATTTTCAGTATATACCATGATAAGTATTAAACTCAGTTTGGCTATAGAGAACACTCTTCATATAGATATCCACGTATAAAAAAGCAAACACATGGAAATCTTGTAAAAAAACATTTAATATATTTAGGTTTAATAAAGCATCTTAAGCTACAGGTGCGACGGGCAAATGAGCTCCTTGTGGCTGGAATCCGTTCTCATCGGCAACGTAGGTAACAGAGATTAACTGACCGTCATCGCTAATATACTGGTACGAGCCCTGAACGGAAATAGCCTCACCTTCTGTGCCAACGTTCTTAAGTTGGCCTTGTTCTGATGCCTTAGTGCCATCGGATGTTTCAAAACTGTAGAATTAAACCAAAAAGGATTAGCAAGTAATTGACAACAATTTATGAATTAATAATTACGCATAATTGTAGGATTCAGGTCCAACCTCCGAATTCGATCGCACAATCTCCACCTCACCGGTGGGTGCGGCCAAGGCGACGGCGAAGAGAGCGACAAAAACGATCAGGAACTTCATTTTGAATTGAGGATGTAGCGCGTTTGAGATATCAAAGGTAACTATGCTAACATCAGCTAATCGGGGTCGTATTTATATCAAAGTGTTAAAACTCTTTGTAGTAGACGAAACTAGTTTATAGTTTAAGATTGAAAGCAACAAATGTTTTAATATTAATGGATTGTTCAAAACTTGTTATAAGGTTTTATGGACGTCACAAGACGAAGGCGTGCAGACAGATAAACTAAGATACATATTAGCATGTGTGCATATATTATACAACATTTGTTTAATAAACTGAATTATTTACGGCAATTTTTCGTTACTATAAATTTATTTATACTGCATTTGAGCATTTGATTCTATTTCTTTTTGCATTCAAACGATTTCTTTGTTTTGTATCAATTAATAACTATTATTAATGCTTAAAACATGTTTTATCATTATCACTGGAATTTTACACCTCACTATAACCGAGTCTCATTTCTGCATATGTATATTTATATATACATACGTATTTGTATCCACTATCACTTTCAGCATAGAGATAAGCAGTTGGTTGACAACCGGCAGACGCTGCATGATCTTGACCAGACTCAAGCCCGAACCCAAATCTAGACTGGCCAAGGTTACGGCTATGCCAATAGCGGTTTGACGGCTCTGTCATCTTCTTCAAATAAAAGCGTTTTCGGTTTAACATTTTTTCTTTATTTTTAATCAGTATTAGCTGAGAAACGAAATCAAGCAATTCGCTGCAGATTAATTTAAATTTCCTATAAACATTTTTGCATAATATAATAGTTTTATTTGTATAAAAAAAAAAAAATACATTTATATCATACATACATATATAGTTCATAATTTTTATAATTTTTACTTATTGTCTATATTAAACGTTTTTGTTTTTATTTTGATTTATTTATTTATCTTTGCTTTCATAGTCTATTTCTTTATTATTCTTAATTTTTCTTCGTTTAATTCATTTTTCAATTATATTTACTATATATAGTTCAATTATATATTTGTATGACAATGTCTTTTGTAATTAAATATTATAAAAAATATATATTTCGGGATCTATTATTACTTTCTTTATTTACTTTTTTCCTTAACTTAATATTCTATTAAAAAATAGAAGAAAAATATGCTGTTAAAGAATATATTTTTGTTTGTAACCAAAGAAAAATCAAAATATTTATATGGATTTAAAAATATAACGATGTAGATAGTTTCCTGATATATAAAAAGTATGTGCAATCGAATTTCTCTAAATGCAAAGAGTTGAATGCGGTTATGTGGAAAAAGATCTATTGATTATATTGATTGGGCTGCGGCTAACTGCTAGACCTATCTAGCTATAGAAACCCATTACGGTAGTATACTCATTTCATAATTTATAAACCTTAATCTAACCTTGGGCACCAGCGCCGATGTCATTGAATGCCTTGAGATGACATTAAAAGTAGAATCAACAATAATTTTCACTATTCTATGGATTAAAGCAAAAGTAGCAAATTCATGTTTAGATGTAATTCTTTCGAAAACAAGAGCTAAACAAAGTGCTATTTATGTGAAAGTACCCCGATTTAAATTACATTTTTAAATATAATTTTTGAATCGTTCTAGTATAAGAAATTTGGTAATTCCACTCTAAGCATGGAATTAATGTCTATGTGCAATCAGATAAGCTGTAGGTAAATAAATATTATAAACAAATGATATTTTTTAAAAACATTTAATATATTTAGGTTTAATAAAGCATCTTAAGCTTCAGGTGCGACGGGCAAATGAGCTCCTTGTGGCTGGAATCCATTCTCATCGGCAACATAGGTAACAGTGTATGTCTGACCGTCATCTCCAATATACTGGAACGAACCCTGAACGGAAATAGCCTCAGCTTCTGTGCCAGCGTTCTTAAGTTGGCCTTGTTCTGATGCCTGAATGCCATTGGATGTCTCATAACTGTAGAATTAAACCAAAAAGGATTAGCATGTAATTGACAACAATTTATGAATTAATAATTACACATAATTGTAGGATTCAGGTCCAACATCCGAATCCTGTCGCAGAACCTGCTCATCACCGGTGGGTGCGGCCAAGGCGACGGCGAAGAGAGCGACGAAAACGATCAGGAACTTCATTTTGAATTGAGGATGTAGCGCGTTTGAGATATCAAAGGTAACTATGCTAGCATCAGCTAATCGGGGCCCTATTTATATAAAAATGTTCAAATATATTTACATTTCGCGAAGGCTATTGCTTCCAAAATCTGCTCTGGGTGATTTCAAGGTCAACAATTATTGATGAAGAACAGCAAGGAGAAATAACGAGTTTAGTTTTTAGCTTAAACTATTTGTGTTGAATCGTTTGACCATATGATGAGATGAAAAAAATAACAAAATTAAATAAAACTAGTTTATCAGGTGAGATGACAAAAGTAGAGACGAAAATAACATATTGCCGAAATGAATTCGAATCATGCATATTAATTAAACAAACAAGTATTAAAATTAGTCTGTGGGCTCCAATGTAAACGTTGTTAGCACTTTAATTAAGTTCACGTTTAAATATTTGGAAAAACGATGCATACTCATATAAATGATATTTTATATAATTAACCGTAATATTGATGGTATAAGACCTACATATCATAATCAAATAAATAATTAATCTCATTTATGTATAAAATTGTACAAAAACAATGTCTGTAAAATGTCAACAATAAATTGAATAATATATAATAAATCTATATGCCTATTATTATTATTATATTATAGTTGAGCATTGAAAGTAGCTTACATTTTATATACAGATTTTCTTTTCAATTCTTTGTGCATTTTCTCAAAGTGCTTTTAACTCACTTTGTCATAGTCAGTAAATTTGAAATGTCATTGCGACTTTCAGCTGTCGACTGGAGGCACAACCTTGTGGCTTTCATGTGCAGCACACAGACACGTAAACATGTTTCATACAAAGCTAGACGGCCACTCCTTGCGAGTGCGAGTGCGAGTGCGAGTGCGAGTGCGAGTGAGAGAGCTGTCAGTCACAGTCAACTTTGTGTTACAACTGCCCTTAAGTCATATATCACGTATAGAGCTTAGATAGGATATAGATAAACTAAAAGCTGATTTCCAATGAAAATTACATTTATACTAGGGTTGTTGAATATTTTTAAAATATCGTATCGATGATATTTTAAGTTTTGGAAAAATATCAAAATGATATTTGATATTCAACTTTAAAAATATCGATATATCGATATTTTCGATATTTTTAAAACTTTTTCCTACAATAACTTTACAATCCGACCAAAAAACAAAAAAAGAAAGAATAATAATAACTATTTTAATATAATAATAATGACCAGTATTAAGTACTCAGAGTTTAATACAAAAAAAAAAAAAAAAAAAAAAAAAAACGCGTTCTGATATGTGAGAATCCGTCATACGACTTCGTGAGCCGCACACAACTCATTTTATTGGCGAAGCAAGTCGCTCCTAAGGCACCTAGCTACCAGGGGCTGATCGTAATTGATCTTCGATGGCCTTATGAGAATTCCAAAAAAATTATCGGATTGCTTTCCCAAGAAGTTTGTGGCAAGCTTCGTTACATCTCAAATTCCATCTTCCGCTATGTGTACTTTCAATATTGACCTATTGTGGTCGTTTTCGAAGGTATCACCTTGGTCTTCTAAATTCATCATAATGTTGTTTTTTATATGCATTGCCATATTTGATGTGTTACAACTTGTTTTTATTATTTTAGGGCATAAATTACATTTTGCTGTTCCATTTTTGAAATCTGAATGTCTCACAATGTGTGACCAACGATATATCAAATATATCGCAAAAATATTCGATATTTGGGCAAAAAAAATATCACGATATAAATATATTTTTTTTGTATAAAAATATCGATATATTGATATTTTGATATATTATCAACAACCCTAATTTATACACACAAGTTATATACAGATATTACCTTTATATATTAAACTAAAGCTTTATTGTATTTCTCAAAGAGGTGAAGAATCCAAGTAAATATGTATCCCAGCTTATATCTTAATTCTGTAACCATAATAATTATTGTTTAAATCAGGTTTTGAATAAGAAACTCAGCTTTAATCCGCTGGGCCTCATTCAATTTGTCGCCAGAGCTGTTCACCTGTTCGCACATAAATTATTTCTTATCAAAGCGAACAACCTGACCAGAGCAAACTTTTTTTTTACCAGACCAAAATTGCAGCGTTTTCTATCTGCAATTTCAATCGTTTCAGCTTTTTTTTTTTTTTTTGTCACTCGATAATTTGTAGATGTTCTTCGTGCTGTCGTAAATTGTCTTTGGCAGGCCAAAAGGCTGTCTGGACGGTTTTCGAGTCTGTGCCAAAACGAAAACAAAAAAATAAATAAAAATAAAAACTTTAGCCTAGGACGCGCTGGGTGCGACAGCCAAATCAACAAGCAATTGTTGCTGGTAAAACACGTCGATGTTCGCTGAATGAACTCACTACCTCTCCTATCACTCCAACTGCTCCGTCATGTGGCTAAGGCAACCTCGGTTAGTCGATAAAGATTACAGCGCAGCAGGCAGCGTAAAACTTTTTAATTTTATAAAAACAAAACGAGGAGCAGTTCAACTGCAAGACAAACCACAACAAGACAAGAACAGGATACCAAGGGAGGAGAAAAAAGATTTGTTCAAATATATAAAAGAAAAATTAAAACAAAATATGTATAAGCACGTCTATTCTACTGATACAACTCTTAGAGCTAATACTGATCTGGCTGACTTATCACAAATTTAAGTGCATTCAGTTTTGTTCAGCATAATGCAAAAGTCTTAGATTCTTATATTCATTAATTAGCTGCCTGGGCATGCATAGTAGTAGTAGACCTCGTAGAAAGTATCTAGCTGCAATTGTTATGCAATAAACATTCCATGCATAGATAGATGAATAACATATTCAGAAAGATTTGTATTGCAATTACTTTACCTTCTTCAGAAGATACCTTTTGAAACTTTGTGGGACTTGGCTTTTGAGCTTTTACAAAATAACTGTTATACATTTGGGCACGGAAAATGATGTCAGAGCATTTCTGTATACATGCAAATATTTAGAGTTTTAACAAGAATAGTGTGTAGCTTTTAGAGTCCTAAGTGGAATGCTTGATTAGACCCGTTATTTTTATACCCTGAGCCCATTGAAAATGGGAAATCAAGGTATAATGGTTTTGTTACGCTTTGCCTTTCTGAAAGCCATACTGAAATCGAAAGCTTTAAAGCTTTATATAGTATTTACGCTGAAAAGCTTTAAATAGTATGTACGCTGTCATCTTTCTAAATGTCTTTGTAGCTTTTTGTCGGAAAACTTCCTGAGGATATTTATTCAGCACATACACCAAAAGCTTTTAGATAAACAATACAAAAAAAAAAGAAAAATGGGCTAAAATGCATTTGAGGCCGAGTCGAATTTTGGCCACTAATTGAAATTCTTTATTTATCAGGTTACTGTCCATGAGGCTGCATTCACAGTGTGGCTGCCTGTCCGATTGTCTCTTTATGGCGCACAACTCAATTGTATGCCCCTGGCCGAAACGTTTTTCATTTATTTGTTTTGCTTTGGTGGGTGGCAACGGGTTGGCTTTCCATTCCATTTCCTCTCGCCACATGACGCGCATGCAAAACAAAAGGAAAATTGTAATGAAATTTGAAAACTGCAACAACAGCTAGAGTGCAGAGAGATAACTGTGAAGCGGGGGAGTGGGGAATATGAGGAAAATATCATCTAAAAGGCAAAACAACTTCAAATGTAACCTTGATTTTAGCCAAATGCAAAGAGTTTTCTACTTTTTTTTTTTTTTTTTTTTTTTTTTTTTTGATATTCAAATGTGGCATAATCGAGATGTTTTCCTATCTAGTATTTCCCGCTAGAAATATGACAAAAGCATGGCTGTGTGTGTGTGTATGTTCCATCATTATAAACATCAAATATTTCGATGTAAATGTCAAAAGCTTGAAATTTTAGCAAAAAAAATGCTGAATGCTTCAATTATTGTTGCCAGTTCTATGCAGCTGTGTTTGTGTGTGTCAACTGTCAACTGTCAACCTATGTCAGTCCATTTGCTTGTGAAATGCTAATCCTATAAGAGCGACTGTTTCGTACGCGTAGTTTAATCAGTGAAAATCACAAAATGCGAGACAACACCGGAAGTTTCTCATTCGCTGTATGTGTGCATGTGTGATACGACTGCAAAATTCCATTTCCGTTACACACACACAGAGAGAGAAAGAGACATATCTATGTGTGGCAAAGAACAATTCAGCATATATAATACAACGTGATTATTATAATGGTAATCTCAACAACATGAATCCGGTTTTTTGAATTGGAATGCGGTTTCAAGTCTAAGGCTTAGGCGTCAATTTGAACTTTTACTCTCTATAATGATATGCAATAAATGGGTTTCGTGCGTCATTTAACACTAATAAGATTCGTCCAAAAACTCAAGTGATAATTCTCCAGACAAGTTATTGCAAGCTGCACCTGCTCTAACACGATTGCTCGATTAGTAAAACATGGTTTCAACTTAAAGTAACAATCTTAAACAACAATAATTAATTATCTGTAATAATCTGTAATAACCTAAAAGTCATAAATTTACTAGCTATTCTTTGAATTCATTGTTTAAATTCAATTTCAATTGAAGACTCGATTTTTCTGTAATTTTCTTAAGCCGAAAAACCTCTATTTTAGCTGGTATCTGAATTCACTTACTTCAGCAGCTACCTCAAGCATTTCAATATTGACAATAACAGCCACAACAAGTGCCATTTGTTTGGGCGCATGCCGACGACGACGACGACGACGACGACGACATCGCAGAGCATCATTATCATTGGCCGTTAGAGTCGTGTTCGCGGTTGAAATAGCCAATTACTGCAGGAAACCATTAGCGTTCGTATCAGTGTCGTCAATCTAAGTACTTCCGGGCAGGCTGCAGACGCCCTCAAATTCAAGCAGGAGCCCTTAAATAGAAGCAGAAGTGTGCTGCCAGAAATGGCCACCTTTTCTGCAGGAATGGCAAACAGAAAAAAGCGTAAGCCATGAGCAGAAATATGCTCATTTCATTGGTAAATAGCTGTATATATGTGTATATAGTAACTGTCTAGTCTAATCAATGACAAACTGCTAAGAAATTTAAAGAAAAGAAAAAAACTGTGAATAGTGTTGTAATGGAGGTGCTTGACTAAGGGCTACTGTGGGGAAGCAAAAAAGTTTTCTATAAGATAAATGCACTTTGAGATTACTTTATTTTAATTAATATTGAGTTTTTTATTTATTTTATTTTTTTTTTTTAGTTTTTTTAATTCTTTAACTAATTTTTGGCAACTTTAAAGTTTTAATCGATATTTTCTATGGAATCTATTTATAATTAAATTAAACTAAAAATTATAAACTAAAAAAACTATTTAAAATTCGACTCAAAATTCAAGTCTTTACTTCAAATTCGAGTCTGACAAGTATATGAGAATTTTAAAACTACTTCTAGTCAATAGAAGTGACATATTTGTCATGCTTGTTCACACGTGTTTCGATATGCGAACGTGTTTCTTATTATTAATATTATTATGTTTTGTTTAATTTCTATTATTATTCCTATCGCCTGCAGTCTTTTGTCAACATTACCTTAGGGCTGCATTTATCGGGTGCTCAAGCTGAAACAATAGTTAATAATAATACAAAAATTATAGTAAAAAAAACTTGATTTTGTCATTCAACAAAAATGAATTGAGTTGCTGAGTTTAGTCATAGCCGGCTAAAAGCAGCTTAAGCTTGGGTAAACAGCTAAAAGAAAGCTGAAAAATGTAATTTATCTTTATTTTCAGGGTATTTGCTAGTCGAGCACCAAAATCTAAAAACTTTTTATTCAAACTCTATCTTTTGTTTATTATTAAAGCTGAAGCCCAAAAATTAACTATTGATTTTTGGATTGATAATTATAACTTTGGGATTTCTTTAAATTTAATATATGTACAATACGATACAATGTTATAAACAATTCAAATGCTAAGCCAGCCAAATGTGTATGCCAATACATGTTTTCATATTTATGTATATGTGCACAGGGTATACAATACAAACATCGCACACACGCTGGCAATCTAATGCGCACAACACTATAATGTGTAGTGTATGCACAACATGTAGCATACTTATGAGAGCAACAACAACAACAAGAAAGAAGAAGAAGAACAGCAACAACTGCCATTAGCTGCGAAACTGCTGCCTGTAGATGAAGCCTCATCATTTGCTCGTTTTATACACACACATATATACTATATATGTACATATATTTGAAACGTCGCTCAGGTGTGCTGTGCTCTGCTCTGCTCTGTATCCCAGGCCAGTTTGATAACTGTACTCGCCATGAACCGGGCTGCTAACTGGTTACATTAGACAGAGGGAAACTGAACAACTTTGCCTGCTCTTTTAGCATACTAAACAGCAGCAACGGCAGCAGCATCATCATTAACACTCCAACACCAACAACAACACCAACTATGAGCTTAACACCTTTGTTGTTGTTGTTGCTGCTGCTGTTGTGTGCGCGGTATAAATTAATAAAAATTTCATGTGCCAAATAATTACAATTAACATGAGTTCTTAATTAAGAGCTGCTGCTGCTGCTGCTGCTACTGCTACTGCTGCTGGTGCTGCTGCTGCTGCTGGTGTTGCTGCTGTCGTCCTTGTTGCTGTTAATAGGCTCGTTCATTTGCCATCGCCTCTTCGTTGTCGTTGTCGTCTCCCTGTTTTTACCTTTAATGCAATACAACACATTCGGCTGCGCTCGGTGCGGTTCGTTAAATTTCAGCCCCAAATCTGTCCAAGCTTTGCCAGGCGCCTTTCCCTCTCCCCTCACCTTCTTTTTTTTTTTTTTTTTTTTTTTGGCTGACTGCTGCTGCCTGCTTAATTTTCTGCCTGCCAGCAATATTTTTTGCTCGCTTTTTTGCAATTGAAGTGTCGATATTTTATGTGTTGTTCGTTCGCTTAATTAAAAATGCCAAAGGTTAACGCATGCGACCCCGTCCGTAGCACAACGTCACCCTGTCTCTATCTCTCCTTCTCACTCTCTCTCTCTCTCTCTCTCTCTCTCTCTCTCTCTGTCTCGCTCAACAACCTCTCGCGCTTATGAATTTCATTTATTTGAAGCACATCATTTTTAAGCATTTGCTTTTCGTTGTTGTTTTTGCTTTTTGTGTGGCTTTACATTAGCTTTTCTGTTCAGTTGCTGCTTTCGCGTGTGTTTTTGTTGCAGTTTTTAATCCGCTTTGGGTTGAAAAGTTTAATCAAAGTCAAAAAAGCATTTGCACAGTAGCGCGAAAGTAATAGAGATTAAATGTAGATAAAATATGGAAATAATAAGCAACGAGTTGCTGAGTTGATGTTTCATTAGCTTCTTTTTTTTTTTTTTTTACTTTTTAATATATATTTTGAAGACTTTACTTGTAAAAATAAGAGTCTTTTTTGCTTAACTTAACTTTGGTATCTTTGTTTTTTTTTTTTTTACTTTTACAAAGAGGATTATTTTAACATTACATTCTGTTATCGTTCATTGATAGTATATTCATTATCTGTTGAATATTATGCACTAGGCATAATTTATTAATTTATTATTATTTATTATTTATTTATTTATTTTTAGATATGTAATCAATTAGAAAATCTCTAAAAATAACTTCATTTCTCTGTGCTCTACATATTTCCTGCACCTTTGCCCCACTGTGCTGCGATATTATTTATGTTAACGTTTAGTTGAATTTCAGAAAACTTTGACAAGAGTTTATTAATATCAGCTGGACGTTGAGTTATGTAGTTTGTGCGTTTTGCATGCCAAACTATTTTGGATTTGAGCCATGTTTCTCGGAGGGGTTTTGCAGGTTAGGTTAGCTTTGTAGCTAGCCAAACTGCAGTTGGGGCCAAATAAACTTTTGTTAACTCTGACACAGTTCGTTCAGAGTAGCGTTATGAAGCCGGAAGTTGGAGAAGTTCATTGTTCACAGCTGAATGACAGGGCGATGGTCGATGGCCAATGTTTAGTGCAGCAAAAAGGATATTATCAAGTTTTCATTTAGGGTTGGCCTTAGGTTCTGGGTGAGAGTGAGAGAGCAGAAAGAGCAAGACGAAAGTTGGAAAATATAAGCATTTAAAACTATTGAATTCAGGCATCTCTCGCTTAGTTTAAATTACAGGGTATGTGTCGAATAGCTAGCCAATGCGCGTCCAAGCTGATGAAAGATCAGACAGCGTTCTCACCTACATTTGATAGACAGGAGCAAGTGTAGCGCCAGCTTGGTGTGAGCTACTTGACCAAGTGAACTGAACAGGCTGTAAGCTAGAAAGAGACGCGACAGGATGGGAATAAAGAAAGAGACAGCGATAGGACCAAGCCAATGTGGAAGTCAGTGACAGGCGCAGGCGAGAGTGAATGGCAGGAGCAAACAAAAGCGAAAAGGCAAGGTAAAGCGTATCTAAGGGACATATAAGATAAAGAGAATGAATGGAGTGTGGGTTTGGGGTTGGAGATTGAGGGCGTGTGTGAGCAAAGCTGAGCTTGGTTGGAAAAACCTAGAGACCGACTGGATGACATAAATATGTAAACAAATGTCAAAATGACAGGCACACATAGAGACATATTTCAATGCGAATATGAGTGCTGACTAGTGAGAATTGTGTGTGCGAGTGTGTGTGTTTGTAAGTTGTTGTTCACATTCTGCACTGCACAATATGAAAAATGCATGACAAACGGCCCCAAACATGGGCGAACATGCAAAGACCCAAAAACTCGAAACTGTATAAAAACGCGCAAATATTTTACACACACAAACCCCCACACACACACTGACACACACACACACAAACGTTGTGCGGATATCTAACAGATGCGTGCGTTTGTTAAGTATAGTTGAATGTCATCAGAGAGGGGAAGATGTTGGGGGGTTGGGAATGCTATATGATGCCGTTAAAGGCTCTGCTCAGATGGAGGCCCAGCAGCCACAGACAACGCTGTGCTGGCCATGGCTAACTGCCTGCCCTCTCCACCTGTGCCGTGCTGTGGGCAAGGTGAGGCTGTGGCTGTGGCTTTAATGACGTCATACGGGCAACACCAAATGCCGTGCAATACCCGCAAAAACCTGAACGCAAACAGAGAGACAGCGAGAGTAGGTGAGCGAGAGTGAGCGTAACCGTTATTTCTAAAGCTCGCTCAGCAATCAAACGCTCTCGCAGCAGCCGAGCTGTGCAGAGAGCGAGAGAGAGAGATAGAGGGACAGAAAGCGGTTACCAACATACACGCGCGCTCTCTCTCTCTCTACATACATATATGTTGCTTTCCATCTCTATATATCTCCCTTTGCATTTATGCTAGAGCCTGCACAACAAGCTACGTATGTGTGTGTGTGTGTGCTTTTGTATTGTGGGACACTTTTGATTTTTTACTTGATTTAAGTATTAATGAGAATTTATTGCTGACAGCTCAGCTGCAAATGTATTTATATATACATATAAATCTACAGGCTCATATCATTTATAGAATTGTTTTTAAAAGGTTTCTAAGATTTCATATTACTGATAAGACATGAAATATTTAATTGGAAAATATATGTAAAGCCTTTAGGCCTATCATCATTATTATTATTAATCAAGTCAGACTTATTTCAGTTTTTATTTAAGCAGATTTCAAGAGAGACAAAGAATTGAAATGATGGAAGCACAATGAACTATCTAGGCCTTAGACTAGATAGTAAACTGAACTTTTGCTTACAGCTTCAATCTGCATCACGGAAAACTTGAAGAACAACAGAGTTTCTGAGTAGAGTGAAGGCAAATGCTGATGGACCAACAGTAGGAAAATTAATATTTTCTTTAAAGACAACTTAGCTCGAATCTGCAAGGTAAAATGTTATAGTGAAATATATAGGATATAGAGAGCGTAAACTCTATGCGATTCAGGGCAATAGCTAAATTGAAAGAACGCTGAGACTTTTATCTATATGTAACAAATACCAGATAGTATTTAGTTGGTTAGTTTCCCCAGCTGCAGCCACTGTGAATATGCAAAGAGAACCCAGCGCACGCATTTTCTGCTATGTCAATAGAATAGTAAAAAGCGAGCAGTCTGTCTGGTGAAATCAAATGCAGAGACAATTATGGAGTAAATATGTAGAGACAAAGACGGATTTGAAGTCAATCAGTGAGTTCGGCTGATGATGAAAAAATGGGATCAGAAAGCACTAATAACAATGAAGAGTTCAGACTAAGTATTTCAGCTTGAAGTTTCAAGCTTAAATGTAAAATATCTTTGGCCAACATCTACGCCTAGAGCGCTTCAAATGGATAATCAACAGTGAATTAGATTACATTGCAAGAAGCCAGAGCTAAAGCTCAAAAGGTATTTGATTTGCTTGGCTAAAAGACCGCTAATATGGCCAATTAATTAGGCCAAATGATTGGGCAAATGTGAATGCATTTCGTGATTAGCTTCGACCGCAAAATTGCGCTGCGAATGCGAATACTAAAGTCGCAAAGGCGAGAAGACGAAGCTGCTATACGCTTTGACAAGAAAAAAAAAAAATCCATTATGCTAATTTGCTGAAGATTGTTGCTGCTGTTGTTGTTATTGTTATTATTGTTGGTTTTCTTGTGGCGCAGCAGCAGCTTCAAAGGCGCTCAACGCACAAAAGCAAAGCAAAGCAAAGTCTTGTGGTATGTCTGCCATATAATGCTAACACAGATATGCACGCACACATACATGTATATATATGTATATCTATATGTATCTGTAGCTGTATGTGTGTGTTTGGCTGTTTAAACGTAACGGTAAGACAGCGCACAACAACAGTAAAATGAAAGAAAAGGTCACGCACTGAACGCTAAGCACCATATAAAATATAATACACACATGTATACAAACATACACGCACATCAAGAAGGAGAGGGGGCGAGTGAAAGAGAGAGAGATAGTGAGAGAGGGAGAGTGAACACAGAGAATAAGCGACTAGCAGTAACCGCTTCTTAAAATTTTGTTTTGTGTACAATTTTGGGTTTCACCTAGATGTAGAGATGGATATAGAGTGGAGACTTAATAAAGAGAACTAACTCTTAAAATTAAATATTTCAAATAATATCATTTATTTTATTTATATGTAAAGCAAATATTAAAACAAATAATATTAACAAAAAATTTTTGTAAAACTTTTACAGATTTAAGAAAAAAATTGAATATTAATAATTATTAAAAATATTGTATATACTAAATAAGTTGTACTCCAACACTGCTAGTATTTGAACAAAGCTGTAAATCTTTTTTTTTTTAACTAAAATTTGCATTAGCCTGGAAGCAAACTTTCTTTTATATTAACATAATTTTTGCCACTTGTAAAATATACATGTAAAAGCCAGCTTGAACTATACACCTCCAGAACTTGCACGATATTAAATAACTTATATATAGATATACATACAGCTGCTTTATATGTAGAGGGTATCCGCATGATAAAATTGGTAAATACAACAAAACAAGTGCGCGGCAACAACAAGTGGAAGCCTGCTGCTCAGCTACCCAAGCCACAGGCTTCGGCTGGTTGAATAAAACGCACAACTCACGCATTGCTTTAACCTTAGATTAATCGCACAACATACACGCTTGTGGGTACGGATACGGGCAAATCGGTGGGGTGTGGTGTGCGAGAGGCGTTGAGGTTGTTGACAACAAAATATTTGGTTGCAACAAAAATTAAGTTGAGTGCGTGGCGTTGGAAAACTGTTTGCTCGCATAAGGTGTAAGAAAAATGAACAGACACACACACACACACACACACACACACACACGGCGCGTAAATCTACAATGCAAACACAGCGCGCAGCTGAGTGGCAGAGAGAGTGGAAGAGTGGGAGAGCGAGAGAGCGCACCTAAAGCTGAGCAGCATCCAAGCAGCTGGCTGGCTCTGACTCTCAGCTTGATGGAAAATGCCCGGGCAAACGCTTGCGCGCTGCTGTCATGACTCGTGTGGTTGTTCTTGTTGTTGTAGTTTTAGTTGTTAGTGTTGTTGTTGTTGTTGCTGCTGCTCAAACAATAATAAGTGTTGCCATTGCTTGGGCTAGCGCTTTACCTGGCTCTGGCTGCTGCTGCTGCCTTTTCCTTCTGTCCAACAACAATTTCACGCAGCCCCAGCCAAATTATGTATACGCCCCATACAGGCTGAGAGTAGATGTATGTGTGTGTGTGTGTATGTCAGGCCTTGCCCAGCCAAGTGAAAACTTATTTTCGGTGACAGGCGCTGGCCAATTTGCGCGCTTACGCCGCCTGGCTCAAGCCGAAAAACGGAGACAGCGACCGCGCCTACAAACCGGCCAAAAAAGACAAAAAAAAAAAAAAAGAAGGGCCAGAAATACGCTATGGCAAAGGCAAGTGCTGGGGATGGGTTAGGGTCGTTGGTGCAGCAACGTTTGTCGCCTCGCTTTAAAAATTCAAAATGGCAGCAAAGCAAAAACTAGCGAAAAGTTCAACAATAAACAGGCGCCATTTACTGAGCGTATGCTAACTCGCTCACACACAGACTCTCTCTCTCTCTCCCTCTCTCTTTCACTTATTTGCTATGTGTGTGGAGCCACTAATAATTTAGTAACAGGCAAAAAGCAAAAAGGAATGTAGCCAGCGCAAAGCAAACAGCAACAACAAGTTCAAACGATTGTGAACGAGTTGAACTGATGGCTAAATGCATTGCAATGAAATGGCTAAGAAGGTGGATTTGGTTCAATTTAGTTAGACTCAAGACGCACGCTAAGTACTTAAGATAAGCTCATAAGCTAGCCATATATTAATTGATGAAATAATTTTTTGGAAAATGTAATTCATGAACTTAATGCTGACTCCGTTCACTAAGGGCAAATTTTAAGCTTTTGTATGAAATTTAAATCAATAAATACTCAGTAATGTGTTACTAAATAAATATTTATTGAAATACACCCATCTGAAACAATCAAGCTAATATACCCGCTTTAAATCTATATAATATAACTTACAATGTATTGAAACGAGTCGCATGCGAGAAGTGAAAGAAACATTTGCACTTCCTGCTCTTTTCTATAGCTCCCCAATGCTACTCCAAATCCCCAATACACGGACTCCCGCTCTAGCTCCCTTTCTCTCGCTCTGACTCCCTGACTCTTTCGCTTACCCCCTTCCACTCTATTCATATTGTTGCCGTGTTTATGTCTCGCATTGAAATTTCTCGCTGAGCGGGTCAGCGGATGGCAGTGCCAAAAGGAAAATGTGTCAACTGAAATAAATGATTTTTTTTGCTGCTTCATTTTCCTTTTTATGTTGTTTTTTTCGCTTTCCTTTTTTTTTCTTTCATTTGCGCTTCATTGCAAATGTTCGCCTATATTTTAGTCGTGTTTTTTTCTCTTGCCGCTGCTGTCGCCCTCACATTGCACATTGCACATTTGTCCAGTGTTTGGCGTTTGGGCCCATGTCCCTGCCACGCCTACAGCCATCAGACAACTGCCGCCGCTACTGCTGCTGCTGCTGCTGATGATGAGTGGTGCGGTGTGGTGCGGCTCTTGGTATTGGCGTTGAGTGTATGGCACATTAAAAGATGGCACAACACATGCTGGTTATGTAGGTGGGCACAGACACGCCCTCCTAACGCCTACATATCATGCTACGAAGACAGCAGCACAGAATTACATGCTGGCTATGCGCCATGTACAGTGGGACATCGCTAAGCTAGCTATTAGATATAATTTATGTGAAAACTCAATGGGGAGTGTTATAATTTAAAAATGTTCTAAATGCAGACAATCTTCAAATGCGGAAGTCAGTTATGATATAAACAGAGAGAGAGAAAGGGAAAGAAGGAAAGGGGCAGCAAAGTGAAGAAAGAGGAAGATAGATAGACAGAGAGATTGAGTGTGAAGGGCGGACTGAGCAAGACAGGGACTCAATAAGCCAAACAGATGTAAAGAAAGAGATAAAAAACTTAAAAGGGAATAAAGGAATAGTACAGAGACAGAAACACAAAAAAGAAGTGAGCGAGAAGAAAGGAGATGGACAGCGAGAGTTAGAGAGAGCGAGAGCAAAAGGAAAACAACAAGACAGAGGCTCAAGAAGCAAAACAGATCTTAACTTATCTGTCTCAGAGAGAGATTGATAGATAGAGAGAGAGAGAGAGAGAGAGAGAGAGAGAGAGAGAGAGAGAGAGAGAGAGGAGAGAGAGAGAGAGAGAGAGAGAGAGAGAGAAAGTGGAAGAAATTTACTTTATTTTAATAAGCACTTAACACATTTTTGATGAAACTTGAAGTAAATCTGACTAGCATGAGCTTCATATATTCTTGTCGAAAGCTTAATTGTCATTTAACTTTGAGATATTTTTGTAGATGTATAAAAGTTAAACAATTAATTCGATCCTCTTTAGACTCAGCATTATTCAAACTGATTTGGCTATAATTTGTGTTGTTTGTTGAGCTTTTGGCAGCCACTGTTTGCTGCTAGTGACAGAAATGCTCCAGCGCAGCTTCTCGCGCCTGCTGTTCACAAAATTTATATATATATATTTATAAATGTATGTGTGTATGTGTGTGTGTGTGTGCGAGTCTATGTGTGACAAGGCAATTCCTCTGTTGCTCCATAACCATTGCCATAGTAGTTATGTTGTCATTGTTGTTGTTGTTTTTCTTTTGTTTCGAACATTGTTGTCGTTGTCGTTGTCGTTGCCATCATTGCCCCGGCTGGCCCCAGTGCTGGGCTTTGGCATTGTGTTGGTGCAGGCCACGATTGTAGCTGCTAGCGCCCCAAGCATAGAAAACTTTTTTTTTCATATGAATTTGCAACAGCCCCACCCATGAAAACGCACACACACACAGATACATAGTCATAGGGCTGGCACAACGGGGTTAAATAAGCTGTTAATTATGTGTTTAAAATTTCTGACATGACGCAGTGCAAATTATTTATTTACGATTTATTTTTAGCTCAATCTTTAGCTGTGTGTGTGTGTGTGTGCGTATATGTGGAAATATGCGACATTGCGCAATTTAGCCAGCCAGCTTCGAACATGGTGTCAAGCATGTCGTATACGTGTATAATATGAAGCATACGCAACGTGTGCGCCCGAGTCTGGCCCAAATGTCTATGTATGTCGTTGTATTTATCATTTTCTATGTTCGGTGTTGCTGGCAGCAACAACAAATTGCGTACTTTGTGGTTGTGCGTGTGTGCCATTTGTCTGCTCAAGAATTGCAGACAATTACATTCGGGAATAACAAAAAGATTTGGCAATATATTGCTAACCCCAAAAGTAAATACAATCAACAGGAAAATTTCGTTTTGCTCACGAAAACAAAAGAATGTTCTCTATGTTACAATATTTGACTAAACGTAATATGAATTTAGTTCGATTCTAGTTTAGTTTCTGTTAAAGTCATTCAGGGCAGCTAGGCACTGGGGCATATATGATAAAATACTCATAGTTTATGGGTTTTACTGGCGATTGATCGCTTTGCATTCAACTCGTCGTGTTTCGCTCTTTTCCCGAACATGCTATAGAGAGCGATACGATTGACGTTCTCATAATGAGATTCAGTAAGAAGAGCATATAACTTACGAGTCTATGCAAACATTCTTCGCTTGCACATACAGCACACATTTGCACTCTCTTAATGTCTTTAGCGAAGACAATACCCGCATACTCACCAATACATATACAAAACAGTTTTTGCTTCGTTTAACTCAACCAAATCTTCGTGAAAAGCCGAGAGCGCAACAAAAGCAAACAAAACGATTGTGACCGATCGCGAACGAGCTCGTTGGGGAACCGACGCAATCGATCGCTCTCCGAGCTCTTTCTCAAGCTGATATTTGCGAGCTCTGATCACTTGTCATCTAGAATAGTAATAATACTAGCTAAGCCTTTCTTATATGGTGCATAGCTATTCAACTTATAAGAAGGTCGTACAAGTGCTAATCAGTTGCTGATTATCAATTTTTGGATTTGGTTTTTATCTCTCTTATCTGAATGATCAGCGGTTGAGAATGAAAAACCTTGTCAACGATGTCATGAATATCCTTGTAAATACATATTTAGCCTTTCAGATCGAAAAGTAAACGAAAAAAGGATTTAAAATTATTCCTGAATTCCTGAATTTTGATTCATCCATTCGCCACAGTCACATTCACTGACACAATCACAGTCACGAGTCACAAGTCACGAATGTGAGTCACAATCGCAAATCAGTTGTGCATTTGCTGTTCTCTTTCTTCTTTTTGTTTTGTTTCTTGGGGCGCTAAGATTTCCGCTTAAATAATTCAAAATTTTGTCGAAATGACAAATTACCCAACGTTTGCTGCCTGCATGTGTTTCATTAATTTAACGCTGTCGCACACACACGTACACACACAAACACATGGAGGCAGTTATATACATATACGCACACACGTGCGAGGCGCAAAAGCTTTGGCATTTCATTTTCATAAATTTGGCCAGCCACAGCAACAAATGACAACGCCAAACTCAATCAATTTGCGTGTGTGTGTATGTGTGTGATGGTATATATATATATATATATGTATGTGTGTGTGTGTGTGAATGAGTGCGTATACGTGATTCGGTTGGGCGTAACGAACGTACTGAGGTCTGTTCCCAAAAATTTATGCTTATTAAAAAATCAACAGTGCGCAGTGAAAAGTCAACTTCGGCATTGAATTCGGCTACTTAAATGTGTCCTTGTTGCTGGCCATAAACTGAATTCATAAATGTTTATTTTGATTATAAAGCGTATTTTATAATGTAGAGACTATTTCAATGTTGAATATATATCTAATTGAAGTTCAAAATTTTTACAAATGGCATAACAAAATTGTTTTTGATTGACTAATTTTTTTTTTATGATTTATTTTCAATATAAATATGAGTCTTCTATTATATTAATATTATAGCGAATATTAAATCTCAATATTAATACAAAATGTTTAAAACCTAACTAAGGTTTCGCCTTCCGAGAGCAAAATGCAAGCTAAAAATTGTATAAGTATTATATCTTCTTCTGGGCTATCTAACTATCTCAATCATGTTGAAGTAAACTTAATATAACTAGGCAAACGCTTTCAACTTTTCAGTTCCGGCAAAATATCATACTTAGCGTAAGTGAAAGCTTCATTTGTAAAGCAAAATGAATTTGATATTTAAAGAGCAACTGTCAACAGCTTGGCACACATAAATGATTGCAAGTCTTGGTCAATATATGACGCATACGACAAGTGTGCCAGCAACAGCAACAGCAGCAGCAGTAGCGCTAGTAAATGAACTACATAGAGACAGCGATTCACGTTGCACTAACAGCAAACAACAACAATAATAAGAGATATGACAGTAACATCTACTAATACAGAGCTTTAGTCGGCGACCGCTGCTGCTGCTGGTGCAGTTGTTGCTCTGCTTGTATCCCGACGATTTAGCTGATTTATGTTGATTTGTGAGCGAGAAGTGCCAGAGCTGCTTGCTTGCGTGCTGCCAGCAACAGCAGCAGCAGCAGCACCAGCAAATATAGTTAGTGAAGCTTAGGCAGCCAGCAGAGGCCCAAAACGTTTGCTGCGACGCTGGGGCAGGGCAGCAGTAGCGTGAGCTTAATGCCAACAATAACAAGGACTTACCAACAGCTACAGTTACATATAACAGCAGCAGCAGCAGCAACTACTCACTCACACTTCTTCTATCTTCTTGCTCTCACTCACTTTCTCACTCCCACTCCCACTCTTTCGCTCTCTTCTTGTGCTCAGTCCAGTGAGAGCTGAAACGTGCAGCTGTCGGCCCGGTTTAGACTTTGTCTTTCGTGCCTCAGCTTCGTATTGCAGCTTCGGCAATTGTTTTCCGTTACGCTTCGTCGGCTTGACAGTCGCGCCCAGCTTCGTGCTCTACTCTAAACACTGTGCCAGTCGGTTCTGCACGAAGAGTGCTGCCAACGTGCTGCCTCTTCTTGTTTTTGTTGTGTGCTGAGCGCGTTGACGTTGACGCCGACACCGACGCCATCGCTGGCGCTGCTGCTACAAATGCTGCTGCTGGTGCTGCCCGAGTTACAAGTCCGAGTCCGTGTCCGTGTCGAGTTGAGTGCAGACGTTTTGTCCTCGTGAACGCTGTGTGCAAAAAAAAAAGAAAAAAAAAAAAAAAAAGAAAAGCAGAAAAGAAAATAGTTCAAAACGAGCCATAGATACATTTTCCACTACTTCTCTGGTATGGCCAAGAGCAAACACAGTTTAAACAAAAGCAAAATGAAAATTATGCCAAATTCAGCACTATGCGACGCACTTAAATTCGATAATTTTGGATTATAACAAACATATATATATTTATATATAACTGTGCTTCAATCTGGCGCTGGGCGAAAAAGAGGCGTAGCTGCAAAAATCGAAGCCAACTTTATGCATATTTCTTGGTGTAGAGAGCGCGTCGTGCGTTTGTGTATGTGTGTGTGTGTGCTCGAGTGTATGAGTATGTAGGAGCTAAGCACAGTAAATGTGTGTTAAGAAATTGAAATATATTTTTATTTATAATTATATTTATTTATATTTAATTTTTTAAATATAATATATATTTTTGGTATATATTTTGAGACAAAACTTTGATGAAATAATTAAAAATGTAAAAATGAAAATGCCAACCAAATTTGAAGCGTGTATGCTTGCCATACACACACACACATGTATATATATATACGCACAACAAAAAAGAAACCCTAAATAAATACTTAAAAAAGTAGGCAAAAAAGGAGTCTGCTGCAGCGCGCGTGTATTTGATTGTGTGCGTACGTGCGTTTATGTGTGTGTTTGTATACGTTTCTTTGTCTGTATTGGTGGCACTCTGCATAAGTTAGGAGCATCGCACCGCGACGTCAAATTCCGTCGGCGTCTTCGTGCGCTTCGTTTTGGTAGCCGCCTTGACGCTTCAGCTCTGACAGCCTCCCACACCACGAGTCCACGTTAACTTGGCTTTGTTTTATTTGGTAGTAAATTGTTGTTGGCTTGACCGCTCGTTGATTAGCCTGATGAGGCAGGCCGGCCCGCATATGCTTTTAATTGCCAAAAACGTGCAGACCCACATATCAAACTGCCAACAGACACACGAACACGCAGACAGTTGGTTAGATGTGATAAAGGAGCGAGCGCTTGTGCTAATGATACTGGCCCCAAAGCTTAATGGCTTAAAGTCTTAGCCAGCACCTCAAGCGCTAGGCAACTGAGCACATTTATATGTATGTACATCAATATATAAGTATGGAAGATCTATAGATATATTCCCAAGTCCTTGGCAGAAACTTAACGGCAAAAGCTGTCTATAAAATCTGATTAAGTAATTTGCAAGTTGGCCATCATCAAATATGCGAGTGAGGCACAAAAAGTTGTTTGGGGCCTGTATGGGGGGCCATGCATATTAAAGCGCCTCGTTTTGTAGGTCATCAAATATGTAAAACTCATTAATAAACTCTCAGACAAAGGCCATAGGCTCTGCACGCAGTTTCAATGGCAGCTTACCCACACACATAGAAATACACACACTTATATTCATAACTGAAACTTAATTAATATGAGCTAAGGTCTTATCAGGCATAATACAGTGCAGCGCGTATGTTCATGTACGTCTGTATATATATGTATGTATGTGTGTGTGTGTGCTTATGTAATTTATTTGGCAAGGCGAAAAAGGCTTAGCTCCTCGCATGCCTTTTTAACAAGTTGAAACAACAGGCAAAACAGCCATGGCAACAATACAACACACACTGAAGCACACGCTCATACACACACACACACATACACACACATTCACCCTAACACAATCGCATACAAAACAACAATATTTTAGCGTCTGGCACAAATTTGAAATGCTTTGCCACAAAATGCAATCAAAGCAAACGGTGAAGGCGAAATTTTTGGAAAGCAAAAACCACACACACGCAAGCATACACACAAACACACACACTCGCACACACACACTCACACACACACACACACAAAACCAATTAACGAGATATGTGCGAATGTATAAAAAGGCACGAGAATTTAGGGAGGGGAGAAAAAAAAAACATATTACAATGAGGAGGCGCCGGAAGAAGCCTAAGCGGCATACAAATCAAATGCGCTTAGAAAAAAAAATAAAGCTAAAATTAAAAAAGAAAACACACACGCACTCACATACATTTAGCAATACAAAGGACCTACACACACACACACACACATATACACATACATGCAGCTGGCTGGTGGCAGGAGCCAAGTAGCAAGCGTTTATGCTAAACAGAGTGTAACTGCCGGGGTTGCCTGTTTGCCAGTGACATTTCTGCAAAAAGCCAAGTCCAAAAGGGAACAAAAACATGGCCCAAAGCACAGTCAAACAGGCAGACAGACAGACAGACAGAGAGGCAGAGACAGAAGCTGAGTGCGAGCCGAAGAGTTTGCGTTTGCAGACTTAGCATACTTACAGGCGCGCGCTCTCTCGCTCTCTTTGCACTCTCTCTCTCTTGGTGTGTGGCAGGCTCAAGCTATTTTTGGCTCAAACGCTCACACTCTCTCTCTCTCTCTCTCTGCAGTTGGCTGTGCTCTCTCTCTCGGCCAACTGGCACTAACCAACTGTCAACGGGTCTGGCCCGATTGCCAACGCGGCCAAACGCCATTCAAACGCGCAGCTGAGAAAATGTAACGGACGCAAGCAGTCAGCAAAAATATAAATCGTATATATATATATATTTGTATATAAATATATATATATTATACACACATACATATATATGTGTACAATACATATATATATCTACGGAAGACGAAAGCTGAACAAGCAGAAGAAGTGGCAAAAACCAAACAAAATTACAAGTATACAAAAGAGCTAACGCATCTGTGTGCGAATGTGTGCGTGTGTGCGTGAGAGTGTGTGTATGTGTGTCAGTATAACTGTGCGCTGGTTGATATGTGTCTGTGTGTCAGTATACTAATACGCATGCATAGATTGAATGCTAAATTTGCAAGGCTTTAGAAATTTCAAATGGAAAACAAACTAAGAGCGCCAGCCAGCCAGACAGATATATGTATATATATATATGGAGATATTTAATTAATTTGAGAACAATTGAATACTATTTTTAAAATAAATAATAAATAATAAATAAATAAATTTGAAGTGCTTGAAAATCAATTAAACATTGGACTTTTGCGAGAAAACACATAATTGAAACTTGAAACAGAATGTAGTACATTGGAACATATAAATAAAATAGTTGTCAAAAATTAACAAAATATTCATTTGAATAATTATTTTTAATACAAACAATATAATACAGACAAATTTATTCGATCTCAAACGGAAAAATCGGAAAAATAAAAAAAATTTTAATAAATTTAAACAAAAATAAATAATTATAATAATAAATTTTAAAAAAAAGCGTAAAAAAAACTATACACAAATCAATAAAATTAAAATACAAAATGTGTATTATAATAAAAACAAATTTAAATAAATCAAAAATATAAATAGAAAAAAAAAAATAATTAAAATATAAAAGAAAAATACAATCTTAAGTTATATTCATTAATAATTCAAATATTAAAATAAAGTTCTTACTTTGAAAATAAAAATAGGAACTAACATTTCTGCATATTACTTAAAATAAAAATTAATTATTTTTTAAATTACAAAAAAAAAGGATTGACAACTTTATTAATTTAAAATTCGCATACAAGAAAACCTAAAAAAAAAATGTTTATTTTTTTAATTTCACAGTGTTGAATTGATAAAAACTAAATAAATAAATAAACAATAAGGAAAAATAGGACACACAACTTGATTTGGAAACTTAATTCATAGTAAAAATGTCAAAAGTTAAAGCTAAAGACAAATTAAATAAACGAACAATTCCAAAAAACTTAAAATGAGACGATTCAACTGCAGCAACAACAACATCAGCATCAGCAGCAACAATAATAAGAACAACAACAATAAGACGAGGTGCAGCTTAGAGGTCGAGGACAATAAAGGTGCAGTGCGAATATAACAATAAGCAGGACACTTAAGCATAAAAAAACACAGGCTATGGAATGGAGCATCTATTTGGATGACGAACTGAAAGAGCGACAAAGCGAACGAAATAGAAAAATGAACATCATACTGAGCTAGAGGCGAGAAATAAACGCAGCAGCAGCAGCAAAGCGAATGAGAGAGAAAGAGAGGGAGAGCAGAGTGAGGGCTAACACGAGGCAATCGGCAGTTGATGTGGCCGCGGATAACAGCAACAACAACAACAACAACTACAATAGGGCAACGGTACAGAGCGACAGCAAACGAGGAGACGGCGCAACGGCTTCGGCATCAGCATCAGCATCAGCATCAACAGGAGGCAATCGCTGGTACAGTGTCTCATGCCAGTCGTCTGCACACGCACACGCCCAGCGCAGTTGAACTCGAATCGATCTCCGATTCAGTGCTGCTCTGTCAGCTATTGATGCTATTCGTTTTGGCATTGTTCTGGCTGAGCTACGTCTGGCCAGCGCGTAGTCAAACGATAACGCATTGGCAGCGCATGCGTTGAGACATTAACTGAAACTGAATACACTCATACACGCACACACACACACACACACATACACATACAAATATACACTCACACACAACAGCATACTTACGCATGCACTGATGTACTGACTGAATGCCTCGCTGCCTAAACAAACCACTAAATCACTGACTGAGCGACAGGAAATAAGAATTGGATAAGCAAAAAGAAGATATACAACTGAACGAAGACAAAGAAGAAGAAGAAGAATAAGCAGAGATCATTAACTTAACTAATTACTGCAACTGTAACTGTAAAACATCAACTATAACTTACTTTATACCAACAACAAAATACATTTTTAATGCCACGCTAAAGTAACAAAAACAAAAAGCAAAAAAAAAAAAACGAGAAGATTTTTAATTAAGCAATAATACGCACCCTCGATAACAAAACCTTCCAAGTCAAAGCTAAATCATTTTTGACTTTTGCCACGCTCCACAACTACAACAACAACAACAAATTGCACCACCATGAGTGTTTCAGCAATGGATAAATTAACTATACTAACGCCCCGCACCCGGACGCCCCTGCTAACAATTTGGCTAGCCATAAACATGGCGCTAATCGTACAGGAGACGGGCCCCAAACGGAGCACCACAGTGCAATCTGCGTAAGTTATGCAAAATGAGTGAATAAATTTAACTTTTAAGAAAGCAAGCCAACCATAGATTGATCAATTGATTGATAAACTGAGTACATATAATTTTTATGCCAAAAGAAATTCATCAATTGAAAAGCAAGTTTATATGAGATTGATTCATTGACCTAGTAAAGTTTTATATATTTTTGTTTCTTTGCGTAAAATGTTGATATATGTATTTAAAGCAGCTTTTACAAACTGGCGAAAGAAGCAAACTAGTTTGGTATATATGATATGTATGATATATACACTTCAGTACTAAAGCAAACGATTAATATCCATAAGTTTCTTACATAAAAAACCTTTGATTTAGTAACTCTTCAGATAAAAATAGAATCAATAAGCTTTAGTAATTGATTGGCATAAGCAAAATAAGTACGCCAACACTAGAGAGTATCATTTAGTACCATCAAAGCAAGTTCTTAAATTAATTACTTATGCGGATACAAAAAAAAAAAAAGTATAAAAGCCATTAGCACAGTATAGATTGTTAGACTTAATTAATTGATTGATTCATTGATTGATATATCAGCATATATCAGATAAATTAACTTGGTATACTCCTTAAATGACAATACATTTGTTTACCAAGCAAGCGTAAGTGTTAATTGAAGCGACTAGTTATTTATTTGATTTATATTGTTGATACTTGTTACATGCATATAATTAATGAAGTTTATTTGAAAAAGTCTTTCATTAATGCAGTAGATTGAGAAATTTAAATAAATGATTGATTGATTGATTGATTGTATACTTAGAAGTGCAGGCTAAGAATTTAAAATCTACTCAGTTTGTTGCGCTTAAAATAGTTTTACTGGAACTAAACAGATTTTGTTGAAAGAATGATTTCAATTAAAGTTACATATTTTGAAACGATTCCAACATAAGAAATATATAAAAAATATATGTTATTTGTATAATATATGTATATATTTATATGATTCTTATTATTTCAAATACTATTTCTGTTTATAGTCGGAAGAAAATATAGAAATAGGAGCCAAAAACTTAGTAACGTGGAATTATTAAGGTAACTTAGGTGCAGCTAAGTTCAAAGCTCAATAAAGTAGATATATATATTAATATATATTTACGTATATCAATTTATTGAGATATATAAATGCATCTGATATAGCAGCTATAAATTTATTATCCATATAAAAAACTATATAAATATGCATATTTTTTAATTTATTCACACAACCTACCCAAAATGGGTTACTGAATAAAGAATAAGCGCTTAAGCTCAATATTTTAATAACAATAAATTTTATTGCAGCGACAGTTTGCTGCAGTGCACAACTGCGCAGCAAGAGCTGCTTGTGTGTGTTGCCATGGAGTCATAGTTCATGCTAATTTATGATTATACAAAAATAGTTGACTGCGGTTGGCTCTGGCACTGCCTCTGAAAAATGTTCAGTGCGGCTAATTAGGCGCAATGACAGCTTGTTTTCGACCAGGTCAACAGTAAATGTTACAGTAAATACTGCCACAGGAGGACCCGTTTTTTTTTTTCTCTCGAAATAAATGTTAGCAATTTATTAAGCTCGCATTTGCATGTGGCCCAGGGGCTATTAAAAAGCGACGCAGGCTGAAAAATGACAACTGGCAGGCGCAGCGCTTGTAATTACCAACTGGCTCTAGGAGAGCAGGCGGTGAGGGTCTTCACATACCCCTTACATATTAAAGAGCAAGGTAGTTTGTTTGGCTTTCGAAAGGTGCATGCGACATATTTGATTAGCGGGCTAAAAGAAATGTCTACAATTGTGGCATTTGGCAATGTTTTGCTTTTCCTTTTCGGGTTAACGTTCATTAGGCCATATTTACGTGCAGTGGAAAAAAAGAAATGTGTGAGGACACACACACACACACACACATGCACACACAACATTTGCATAAGCCACCCAAAACAGGCAATTGAAGTAAATCAAATGGTTGGGCCGAAAGTCTCCGAGGCGACTGCCACTAACTAGAACTGAGACATACAAATGCACGTTTATGGGCTTAGCTGATCGCGTGTAGTGCCTTTTCAGCTGGGCGGGGCAGGTAGAGATGGAAGGATGGGGTGTTGGGGCCGCGAATGTCGTGGAAATGTGGCAAGTGGCACGATTTTAAGCACAGTTGCCTGCTTATTGGGGCCAGGCGGCATTGGAGTTGACTTTACGCCACTTTTTCATGCAACATTGCACAGCCAACACACACACACACACACACACACATGCAGCACAGCACAAATGATAGCCTTGCTTGCACACACACAGACACAAAGTAAGTTGCCGCCAAGAAAGGTTAAAGGGCAAAGCAACACAACGACACAATTTGTGCGCGCACACAAAAAGAAAATCAAAGAGCAAAAAAATAAAAAAAATCAAAGAGGAAAAAAAGTGCGACGCCCGCTGCTGCTCACTTTAGACCCAACAACTTCCTGCCTGGCTGGAGACTGGACACGGCTGGCACTAGCTGCTGCTGCTGTTGTTGTTGCTCCTGCTCCTGCTCCTGCTCCAGCTCCAGCTCCTGCTCCTTCTGCTATCGCCCGCTGTGCCCTGTTGTGCGCCACTTGCCACACAAGTGCGCACTTCACTTGGAATTTATTGATGGCAGATAATGCCGAAGTGCCAGCGACAAAGCAACACCGCCCAACTGACGACAGCAGCAGCAGCAATGTATATTGGTTGTGCGTGTGTGTGCCAAGCTGCATCGTTCAGCAAAATGAAAAGAGAATGTTTTGAAAAGGGCTTGGCAGACTAGCAAATGCACTAAAAAAAAAACAAATATGTGAAGCTTGTGAAGGCAAACGAGGCTCAATTTATACTAGAAGAGAGATGAAGGAGAGAGAGAGAGAGGAAGCGAATAATACGAAATATATTACATTTAATTCATGTTAATAAGAAGAAAAAAAAGAATTTGAATATTAAAGTGAAAGAAAACTAATAATTTTCTATAAAGATATACCAAAATATCATGTTAGTAACATAACTTAACTAGCGAATAATGGAAATTGTTTAAGACAAACTGACAAGTATTAATCCTATGTATAAAAATCTGAAATATAAATTTACATTTCCATGACAATTTTCCTTATCTGCACGTAACACGTTCGACAGCTTAAGCACAATATCCTATGCAGTGTATTTGCAAAAAAAATTCATCCAGCCCGAGACGCTGTCAGCAGCTGCGACAACAGCTGGCCGTCGAGTGCCATTGAGCGTAAATTGTTGTTCCATCACATTTTGAGGATGATTGAGAATATCCACAAAGGGTCTGGCCACAGACGGAAGGATGGCAACGGAGGTGCCTGTAAGAGTTAGCTAGCTGGCTGGCTTCGACCAGCCTTTGGCATTTTCAATGCGCTTTTCAAATATTTAATAAAGCCCAGACACGGCAGCATTTGCCCCAGCCGTTTCACTCTTCAAATGTATCTTGTAATGCAATTCGCTCAGCAACATTTTTGCCTTTTCTTTTTCTATATATTTGCTAGTCTTAGCCTGGTTGTTAGACTCTAGCTCTCCGTGTATGTGTGTGTATTTTTGCTGTCTGTTGATGTTCACTTTGAAAATGTCAAGGACTTGTATGAGTAATGCAATTTTTTATGCATTTCCCTCACAGTTAGCTGTCGAATCAATTGAATTTGAAATTTGATTTCATCAAAGCACAATTTAATGCGATGCTTAAGCTAAGAGTTATTCCATAAGTGCAGTCTTGAAAGTGGTAACAAAAAGCTTAAATAAGTGAAAAGATTGCGTTTTTCATATAACTAATATATAGGAGTATAATATAATAGAAAAGGCTATTCATATCTCTCTTGAGGAGATCTACAAACTAGTATGAAACTAGATAATAATTTATAATAATTTGTTATATTAAATAATCGAAAAACTCCCTTCTTCATATAAACCCCCTTATTTTCCTTCAATTGTTGCCCTAATTACGTGCACAATTCAAATCCCTTAAATATGCTGTTCTTTGTTCAATTCAATAATGTTGTCACACCCACATACAACATTTTGCTTCTATGCTGTCTGTGTGAGTGTTTGCGTGGGCGTGGTCAGCTGCTAACATGTTTATCCGGCCATTTTTTCCAGTATTCTCATGCTCCAAGCATCAGCTTTCGCTTGTGAAATATGTTTATTTTTAGGAAACGTCAGGCATCAAGTTATCACTTTATTAAAAAACGCTTAGTCACATGTTGGGTTTCACAATTGCCGCGTAAAAGTCCCGAGTCACACATCCACACACACACACACACACACAGATATATATACACGGGGAGAAAGTCGTTTAACTGCGTAAAATGAAGGCCTTTGCCAAGTTGTGCTTATCTTGAAGCTGGCAATGCCAGCTAGACATTTGTCTGACATGGGTGTCCCGGATTTGGAGAGCGACAACAACAAATTGAGCCAGAGAGAGAGAGGTAGAGAGAGGTAAAGAGAGTGGAGAGTGTTTGGTAGGGAAGCTACCATCACTTGCTGAGTGGCAGCAAGATAATGTTTTGCTAGCTGCTTTTATTTTGTTCTTCTTTTGCTTCGCATTTCCGTTTTGTTTTAACATAACACTTGAATTTATGCAATGGCGCGTGTCCAACGCAGCGTATACGTAATGGCCCAACGCTAAAAGTGCCACTAAAAACGACAACGACAACGTCAACGACAACGGCAACGGCAACAATCACAACAACATAGCGGCAACAAACAATAACAAAGATATTTCTTACATTTTCATTTGCTGCCGAGCAACATAAGTTACGCAGGGGCGTTGCCACACAGGCACACCAATACACTAACACACACACACACACACACAGAGCGCTACAAAGACAAGCATTCAATGTGAACAACAACGCTACAGATAAGACAACAAAACAACTGTGGCCAGCGATAATATGGCGGATGGTGTTGGCATAACACTTGGCGACACGTTTTGGGCTTGGACCTAGCGCTCGATGCTGCGCATGACATTCTATTGTTGTTGTTGTTGTTGTTGTTGTTGCTACTGCTGCTGTGGCTGTGGCTGTAACAACGTTTATTGTGCTGCTGCTGCGGTTGCTGCTTGAAACTTGTGCAAGCCACTTTGCAATTTTGTGTGTTACTGAAAGCCGCGGAGAAAAAAAGCATTGCCTACTTATGCGCGCATTTATAATGGCATGCAGCCTGCACAATGGGCCAAATAAGCACTTTTAGTGTTAAAAAATGTATAGCTGCAAATGGAAGTTTTGTAGCGAAGTTTTTGAGAGTTTTTAAGTAACATTCACTGCAGCAAGTTAAATAAAATTTGGTATTAACTTTTGAGCAAGTTTCAACATGAGAATTTCCAATTAGAACTTTTCTTTTTCAACAACTTTTTTTGTATTTCTATTAATATTATGTATGTGCATTTGCATCGTAAACATATTTATGCAGCCGTAAATATAAAGTTTTATTAGTTAATGCACTTTCAGCAATTACTTAAGGATATGTTTGTATGTACCGAATAAAAGTATGATTTATGAGCGCGGCCACGCCCACTGCTGCTTATGACATGCATTTTAATCAAGTTATTATAGCCTGAATTCACGTGTTTTGACTTATGAATATATTGAGACTTAATGTTGAGTAAATTAACAAATTTAATTATACGAAATGTATGATAAAAAAAAAAGTTGTTTGGAGCTTTAAAGAGTTTACAAATATTTGGATTTATTTTGTGTTGCTTGTGATATATGAATGTCTTTTAATATATATATCAAAATATCTTATATATCAAAATATCTTTTCATGCATTTATATTTGTATTTCAATTTTCTATATACTGTAATATGATTTAAATTTTCTAAACTATTCATTTCAAGTAATATTGAAGCTTAGCATACATCAATTAAATTTACATGCCACATATTGCTTCACTATTTACTACTAAACATCAGCTAACCTATCGTTTTTGTTTACTAGCGCAAGACTTACAATAAGATAACCAACAGTCAATTCAACTTGTGTGCTTGCTACATGTCTCAATAGGCAAATATTTGGACGCTGCTTGAATATTTTCGAGTGCACTCGAATAGCCAAGTAACCCACAGAGACACACACTGAAACAAACACACACAAACGAACACATTTACATATGCATACACACATGCCTCCCCCTTGTGTGTGTGTGTGTTTGTATTGTGGCGGCTGTCCTCGCGCAGCTGCATAAATAAGTTGATGAAATGTGGCATTATAATTAGTTCAGCTCATTTGCATATGACGTATACGACATGCTGTACGGCCGGCCACGCCCCAATACTGTTTGCCTAGCAATTGCCAGAGCACAGGGCTGTCAGATTAAACATTTTTGTTGTCCTCTTCCTCCCTCTCTCTCTCTCTCTCTCTCTCTCTTCTGTCTGCCATGGCATGGCTTATGTACAAATATTGTAATAAGCGCAATAACAAATATTGCGCATACGCAGCGGTGTAGGCGCGTATGAAGTGCTGCCATCTTAAACTCAAATCAAATAGCAATCAAAACTTTTTCATTATCCAAAAGGCAAAACCGCATATCAACTGTTGGCAGCCCATCAACAGCAACAACAACAACAACAACAGCAACGACAACAAGTGTAGAAGCTAGAAGCTTGCCTTTTTTATTGTACTCATATATGCCTATGTGTGTGTGTGTGTGTCTATATACATGTGTGTGTGTGTGTGTATTTATAAATAGGCTGCCATTTTTTTTTTTTTTTTTTTTTTTTGCGGCAGCTTTTGGCTTAATGCGTATACATAAAAGAGACTCAGTCAGAGAGCGAGAGAGGCAGACAGTGAGCGAATGAGCGTAAGAGCGAAAGAGATAGACTATAATAAACAGAGAGAGAGAGAGAGCGTGTGAGCTCGGTCGCGTCTGCCTTGATTACAGCTTACAGCTGGTTGCTAAATTAAAAGCAATTCAGCTCTAATAATAATTGAATCAAAATTTATATGAAAATTTTCAAAATGTCATGAAAAGAAAAAGAGCAAAATAATGAAAAGCAAAAAAAAAAAAAAAAAAAAAGCGAAATATTTTGTTGAACTGCGCGCGCGCACAAAGCAGCTCATATTGGGTGTTTATTTGCAGGCGTAACTTTTATTAAATTGTGATTTCACTCCCGTACACACACAAGAACAGCAAACACACACACACACAACACACACATACAGACGTAGCACAAGCACACACATACACTCGAGCAAGACAGTTAAAATGCCAACAAACGCGCTTTAATAGCACAGTTTAGCGCAGAATAGACGCAAATAAACAGAGTCATGCCAGGGACTTGCCATAAATAATACACACAAGCACACACACATGCACATACATAAAGCACATATATACACACATATATATATGCACTCACATAAATAAATATATATAATATATATGTACACACATATAGAAATATATATGTGGCCCGTTTGACTGTTTGACTTTGCCTGGGTGTGTGCACTTGGTACCAAATAAAGTAAATGTAGCACAAAAGCACACACATGCACACACACACATGCACACACACTCATGTACATGTAAAGACACATGCAGGCACACTCACACACATACATGTACCTGCAGCAGCCTTTTCCATTTCATCCGTTTTTATACCCTGTAGTCATAAAATGTCTAGCAACGCAAGGCCTTAATAAAGTTGTATAAATGTTGATGACAGCCCAGAGCTTTAGCAGCTAGCTGCCTATAGAACAAATAACATATTTGTATACATACATATATATTATATGTCCTCATTTATATATATTTTACAATATGCTTAAATAAATATAGAAAATTTCTTTTATGAAGCACTTTTCTAATGTACTGAATATGTGTTATGTACTCTGAATAGAAAATGTAATCAAATGAAAAAAGAGTAAAGTAAGATCTTGACAAATAGATATCGAGAGTGGAGATAAAATCCTATAACAAATATATACACAATGGGAATCAAAGATGCAATAGAACTAGTGTTAAGATTTAGTATAGAAACTCTCTTCGATTTATAAAAAAATATTTAGCATTCCCAGCCCCATTCTCTGATAAGTCAAGATCTTGAATAAAAATTCCAAGTATTACTCCTTATCTTTTTTTTATCCCATATATCTCAGGTTTGTCTTAAGATAAATTCATTTTATTATCATAAATATTACTAATAAAATCAAGCTTTCTAATATGATGTGCATTTCTTCTCTTTATTTTATATAGAACTGGCGGCGGCAGCATGTTGGGTGATGTAAACATATCCGCTATACTCGACTCCTTTAGTGTTAGTTACGACAAAAGAGTAAGACCCAATTATGGTGGTAAGTACGAGCCAATGTACAATAGGTATACATATGAATATATGAAAAACAATTAGATAAACACACTATAAAATATAAAGGTTAAGCGCGACTTGAATACGAGGGGACATCAACTCCATATATGTCGACAACAATTATAATAATATCTATAATGAAGCAAGGGACATTACCTTATCATATATCTAGTGTTTTTTTAGCTGCCTAGCGTTATATATATATATTCCACATAAAACATATATATCAGTATATATATATATAATCATGCCGTGTTTCAGGCCCTCCTGTCGAAGTCGGAGTCACCATGTATGTGCTATCAATCAGCTCGCTCTCAGAAGTGAAAATGGTACAAACTAAATGAAACTTTGTACCTTAAACTAATTTTTTTGTAACGTTAAGCGCTCTCTCTCTATATATATATCTCTCTCTGTCTCTCTCTCTAACTCGCTCGCATAATCTCTGTCTCTGTTGTTGGATTTTTTCAGTTTTCTTGATTTATTATTGTATTTCGATTTCACTTTACTTTAGTATTTGAATTTTCAATAAAACACTGCTTCAGTTATATAACTATATACACACACACACACACACACATACATTTATATATAAATATAAATAAATATATATTATTAAACACTTCTTTTTGTTTCTGAAATACGAATTTGTAGTACAATTTGTATAAAAGTAATTTTCTTCTTTTTTGTTTTTTTTTTTTTTTTTTTCTGGCTATCAGTTTTTTTTATACCTTCCGTTTCTTTCAATTATGATTTTGCTTATCTTGATTTGAACTTCTCGTAGGGGTTTCTCGCCAGTTAGTGCTGACTCCTCTTAGGTTCAAACTTTTCTAACAATAGGTACCGAAAGTGAGGCAACAAACAACTGATCTTAAACTTATTTTATTTAGAACTAACTACAAAACTAAACTAAACTTAAGATTGGCAATGCTTTTTTCCTAATATACGACTCTCACGCTTTTATTTAGTGTGTAAAACGAGATTCACTCTCACTCTCTCGCTCTCTCTCGCTCTCTCTGTGTCAATTTTGTTCTGTAATTGGTTACGAGCACAATTTAACAAGCATTCCTTACCCCAATTACCTAGTTGATCCAATCACACAATAATCTAAAGATTCATCCAACACTCACAATGCCAAAAGAAAAATCAAAATTAACTTTCGTTCACCCATTTCATTGTGGATTTTCAGTTCGTCTCCTTCTACTTCTTGATTTTTAATGAGCTCTCTATCTCCCACTCTCCCACCAAACACTCAAACACGCATATCATACAAGGCTTTAAGATACAAATTCTCTTAACTTGCAGCTGCCAACAATTCTGAAACATTCAAAGCTTTTTCAAATGGTGTGTTTAACCGCTTTCACAGCAAAGTTAAATTATAAATAATTATTAAAACAAAAAAAAAGAAACTATTTATTTTTTTATTACGCTAGCGTTAATAGAGCTGTGAAAAAAAAAATTTAAAATACAAAAAATTATACAGCAAAAAAATACTTAGAAAAAAACTCGTATAGTTGATTTGGTTTTCATTCGGCGCGTGCAACAAGACAAAAGCAAAACCCCAAGCACAATATTTAGCAAAGAAAAAAAAAATACATATAAATATTTAAACAAATAGACAAAAACGCGCACAACTGTACTTTATATACTTAATTTTGCCTATACAAAAAACGAAAAACATAAAAACATTATATATAAGGCAGCCGACAGTGATGGCTAAAAGTCTACTGCCTGTCTGCTGATTCATAGTGTGTGTGTAAGATTTATGCAATATCTTTTTGGTTACACTAACAACAACTACTACAACAACAAAACGACAACAACAACCACAACAACAGCGACAATGAAACACAAAAAAAAAAAAAAAAATAGCAAGAAAAAAAAAAAGAAAATACCTCAATCGTCAATGTGTGTGTGTATATGTTGCAGGTCCCCCTGTGGAGGTCGGCGTCACAATGTATGTGCTCAGTATCAGTTCGGTTTCGGAAGTTCTCATGGTACATACCAACCAAATATTAAAACAAAACATAATTTCCAACAACTAAAAAATATATATTAAAAAAAAAAAAAAAAAAGAAAAGGAAAATCAACTTTTGTGTTTCTTTCAAAACCAAAATAAAAAAAATCATATTTCTTAATTTAACTCTCAACCAAAGCTCTCTACCCCGTATATATATCTCTCTCTTCTCTCTCTCTCTCTCTCTCTCTCTTTCTGTCATACTCTCCTATTCTCTCTCTCTCTCTCTCTCTCTCTCTCTCGCTCTGTCCACTTTGCCTTTACTCACGCTTAACACACATTTTGTGTCAAGAATTTATTTATATTTAATTTCGCTTGGTTTTTTATTTCATATTTTCGACTCATTATTCATTTCAATACATTGAAAGCGAATTGCAAATTTAAAAAGCATATATATTCATTATACAAAAATATATAAACATTATTTTAAATATATATATATATTGATAAACATTTATTCTAAAAAAAAAAAAAAAAATTACAAAATTTTTAACAATTAAATGTTGTGTTTATAATTGTTTTTGCAATACCAAACAAATTTGTCCTTGAGCCAAAATAAAGTACAATGCAAACAACTTATTTAGCATTTTTCGATTGGAATTTCGTTCGCATTCGAAAAAAAAAAACCTATCCAATTTCAGATCGTAAATTTTATAAATAATTTTTCTCATATTTCTATTCTATGCTTAAAATTTGAAAACTTCAATCAAGTAAAGATTTTTATTTCATTGAACATATCTCGCTCGACTCTATATTCCCGATTGATACATATATATATATCTTATTTTAATGCATCCCACATTATTGGATCGTCTTCATTGGTTTTCTATAGAAATGCTTAAAGCTGCAAAATTTTTCCATTAATCGTACTTTATTATGGCCAATGGCAAACGATAATCACAGCAGTCCCCACAGACGAAAGGCTGCGCGCATGCGTTTTTGTTAAAACAAACAAAATATTTATAAAAATCTGAATGAATATGAATATGAATCATGTACGTCATATAGCATACTCGTACAATATATACATATATTAAAGCTCAATGTCATATGTGTGAGATACATATATATATACCACTACTCAATATAGCAAAACGTATTTAAGTGTTCAAGATACTTCTGTTTCATTTTTAACATTTTCGACAGGTCAACTGAGCGCAACAGCAAAAAAGAAAAAACTTACTTCAATTAATTTATACTTTTATTATTCTTTCAAAAATTATTCACTTTGTAGATATTTTCGTTCATCAGCCAAAGACTTAAACTACTAAAAGACACTGACAATTGGATAAACACAAATTTCAGTTTTAATTGCTTTTATACTTCACACAATAAAGTAAACATCATGGATGTTCTGAATTTGACTATATTATAGTTTTCTTCCCCCATGACTTTTCTAATGATTGGATAAATAAATATATAAGAAATTGGCTCTAACTTTAGCTAAATAGTTATATATAACACTTGCTAACAAACACTTCACTTGAAATAAGGTCGCTAGAGAACAGCATTCAATTGGCCCCCACCCAAGCAACTCAACAAAACCAATAAAAACTGAAAAGTAAGATACTTTTGCGAGCCATGCCAAAAAGAAGAAGAAACATATATACATATATATGTATATACTATATGTGTGTGAAATCAGATACACCGTTCTTAAGCACCCTCAACACGTTACACATACTAAATGCACCGTTGCCCTAGCTCACAATGCTGGGCGGATTGACACGTGCACCGTCTTTTTCTGTTGTTGTTCTTTTTTTTGGCTTTGGCATCCAGTCAATAGCAATCAATTTATGTGAAATAAACGTGTTTAACATAACAGTAACATGTACACAAGATCGGGGCAACGCAAACACGAGACACTGCACACGAAACAATACCCAACAGCTTCATGCCAACAGCAACAGCAACAACAACAAAATAGTTACAACAATTTTGTAGTTTCTGTCATGCATACACCTTAACAGCAACAACAACATGCGCATAAACATACTATTATATAACGTTATTTTATTTACAAGTTTAAGTTGGAAAAAACGTGTATCTGGAAGATTGCAAAAAAAAAAAAAAAAAATAAGGCGAAAAGAAACAATAAAAAACATACTCAAGTATAAAAGATATAAATACTGAAATAGCTAGAGTAAGATATGCAGATGCAGACACAGGTAAAGATCCAGATACAGATACAAAAAAAAAGACGAAAACAGAGTAAAAGAACATGACATGGATACCCCTCGCGTACTCTGACTCTGTATACTATATATAATTTATGATTTTGCCAAGACTGAAACCTTTATATATATGTATATACCTATATATATGCATATATAATACAATATGGAAACCTATATATATTATAATACCTATCTAAACAGCTCGAAACGATTTTTTATGTTTTGCTGTTTTTGAATTACTGTTAAAGTTTTGTTTTTGGCGTGCCTGTACCGAGTGGAAACCAAATCTACTAGAGTTGAACTTGAAAGCCTGAAACGTAGATTAAATAATTTATCAAAGGCATTGAGAATTGCATAAGTATGTCACGAGTGCCACTGGCAATTCTGTGATCAACCTAATGTGCATATATGTTAAAAGTACCTAAAGTACCTTAGCTATGCAATTTCTAACAAATATCACTTGCATCTAAAGAATTTTTATTTCGTTTTATTGACTTTATTATTTGAAGGATACAAGAAACGATTTGTGTGAAATCCAATCCTTTAGCTACAAACACACACAGCACACTTACAAATATATAAACATCATTTGACTGTACCATAACAATTAAAACAAAAAAACAATTTCCCAAATACCTAAACCTCACCTCGCCTTGCCTAGCCGCAGAACCGCTACCTTAATTAAATATAACTATATATAGAACGCTTTAGCTTTAAGGCACTGCAAACAGCCGCAGCAGCAGGACAACAAAGAGCCGAGCCAAAACAAGCCAAGCCAAGCTAGCAAAAGTTAAGATCTCTCTTTCTCTCTCTATCTCTCTCTGTCTCTCTCAATCACTTATTGCTCAAATGGATTTTATATAGTCATTTGCCTTAGAGTTAGCTTAAAAAGAAAATAATACATAAAATATAAGTAACTAATCTTCTCTCAAGTAAACAGAATATCTCCAAACTACTTCACATCACAGCAAATCAAACAATTTGTGAGAGGTTTCTGAACTGCTTACTGTATATAAGCTTTTTTACCATTACAATTCTTTCAATTTGATTTTAATTACATTTTTTTTTTTTTTTTAGCTTTTAAGTTGACCTAATTTCAATTAATTTTAATTGAAAAATAAAATAAATATATTATTGCTGCCCAAAATACTGTAAATTTGATGTTTTTGCATGCCCTGAAAATTAAATGTATTTTTAGTCCAACCCTGCCAATTAAAGAAAAAGATTATCCCTGTCCAAGTCCATTATATTGTTTACAAATTGTTGCACGATATTGTTAATAACTTTTCCGAAAAAATTTCAGTTTTTCTGCGAATTTTCATTGTGTTGTGTCTTATATGAAATGCATTTATAATTTTCATAATTAACGAGCTTTATTAATATATATACATAATACATTTATAAATTCTGTGCTAAATTTTATTCTATTTTCAAAAATTCTTAGCAAAAACAACTTTCTAAATCTTTCAATTCAATATTACTATATCGAAAAATATTCTATTTAGTTTTTATATATTCAATATTTAATTTTTTATTTCATATAATATATTAAATTTAGTTCTAAGTGCTATCAAGTTTACTAATAAGATACAAACATCTCTTTTTGCTCCCATTTTGTAACTGAAATCAAAATCGACATAAAAAAAATTAAATTAAAAAAAAAAAAAAAAAAAAAAAAACAACAACAACAACAAACAAACAAAAATACGTATAATTATCGTATACGATATAGGACTTTACATTGGATTTTTACTTTCGTCAATTTTGGACCGATCCTCGTTTAGCGTATAGAAAACGACCTGGTGTAGAAACACTATCGGTTGGATCAGAATTCATAAAGAATATTTGGGTACCTGACACCTTTTTTGTAAATGAAAAACAATCATATTTTCACATTGCAACAACCAGTAATGAATTCATTCGAGTGCATCATTCTGGATCGATAACAAGAAGTATTAGGTAAAAATCAACTATCTTCAGCAAATTCAATGCAAAATGCAATTTTAAAATTTTTTACAATCTATATGTGTATGTGTGTAACTAACTAACTTAAAAAATACATTTTTAATTAAAAACAAAAACTATTTACTGCAAATAGCAAAAAAAAAAAAAAAAACAAAAACAAAAACTATTTACTAACAACAACAAAAAAATACAAATTTCTTTTGTTCTAAATTATTTCTTAACCCTTTTTGCAACTTTGTACTGTTTTTTGATGTGTGTGTATAAATGGATGTTGTAATTTACTAAACCAAAAACCAAAATATTATATTTACAAATATTTTTAAAAATATATTTATCGATATGAAACGAAAAGTTCAACAAAATGAAAAACAGTTTTCAATCAAGTGAGTTCAATTGGCAAAAGTGAAAGCGATCGAAAGTTGGCGATACTTACCATATATTCCGAGTGTACTTGAAACACCAGTAAAAAAAAAAAGTAAATGTTTTTAAGTAAAAAAAAAAAAAAAATAAAAATTAAAAAATATCTATTTTGCATATTTCATAGCACAATATGAAGTTTGCAAAGCAAAACAATATAAATAAATGTACAAAAAATACCCCTCAGGGAATACCCCCTTCAGGCAGGTTACCAGTTGCAGAGTTTCTCATGTGTATTTTACACCGCAAAAAGGTTGCACTGGTCGCAGTAGCTACTATAGCTACTGGGCATATAATTTTCTACTACCTTTAAACGAAGAATCTGTCCAAAATCTATCAACAAACCAGCAGCCGACTAAAAACTCGAAAACTCAAACCAAACTCAACTCCAACTCAACTCAAAACTAAACTATATTTATATAAATATATATATATCTATATATGCTATTATGTATGCGTAGTATTTAGGTCACAAAACCTCATGTTAATAAAAAATAAAAAAAAATTATAATAATAATTTACCCTGCGCCACTCGCCTCACTCAACTACAAAAATAACCAAATGCCACTCGTAACTCTCACTAACAAAAAATACAGATGTTGTTTTCTAACAATTAAATATAAATGAATGTTAACTCATATCCAATTGAACTCGCTCTACTAGAACAAAAAATACCAAAAAAAAAAATATATATATATATATATATAAAAAAAAACTTTGCCCGCCCCCCTTAAAAACCCGTAAATGTCGTAAATTATTTGCTCCTCCTCTGCTTATTTAATTGTTGTGTAACCATTAGCTGTGTTCATTCGCTAACTCTTTCAAAAGCTTACTAATTATCTTCTTCTTCTTCTATATTAATTTCCCATTCCACAAAACAAAAACATAAATGAAAACTTTACAGATTGACTATCACTGCATCGTGTCCAATGAATCTGCAATATTTCCCAATGGATCGGCAACTCTGTCACATTGAGATCGAAAGCTGTAAGTACTATGGATAATTACTTTAACAAATCAAATTTAACAATAACAAAAAAGGCAAAAAAAAAAAAAAAATTAAATAATAATAATTTGAATATCGATATAAAATAAATTTGTAATTGTACTTGTATATCGATATATACAAATATATATATATATATATATATATCGATAAAAAATGAACTCATTCAGAATATGAAGCACTTAATCAGTAAAAACCCTCAAAGTGGCCAAAGTAAAGTGCTGATGTGCTTAGTGCTGGCTAACGCTCAACTGTCCCTTATCTAATATATAATGTCCATATATCTAATATACATATTTATAGTTATAGCCCATAGCTAACTGCATCCGCACCAAATTTTGGCCACTAAGCTTAAGGCCACGCGCTGTTTGTTCAGTGTGGGCAGAAAAAAAAAAAAAAAAACAACATTTAAATGAAATCAAATGATAAACCAAAAAGTGTTAAAATAAGCGCTATAAATACACAGAAACAATAAACTTATAACGAATATCGTATATCGAATATCGTATATCAAATGTTGTATATCGTATATCGTATATCGAATATCGTATCGTAAATAAAGAAATAGACTTTAGTCATACAGCGTCTTATGTACCTCTCCTCCTCAAATCAAGTTAGAATTTTCTCTATCGGAAACAGTTAGCTCTAGATAGTGTTTACTGCGTACATATATCGACATACATATTTCCCCAAGTTGTTTATGATTTTTGGGACCATATTTTTCACAGCCGTCAAATCAATTCAAACTTAATCGTCTAATATTTTATTCAAGTGACTTATCCAGCAGCATAATAAGTACAACTCTTTAATTCTCATGTTTCATTCATGTGCCCCGCATCCCATAATAACAAAAAAATTGAAAACAACAAATATTCCAGATCAACTGTTATGATATATGTATATACATATATACCAATATCTGAACATTCAAGCGAAATTGAATTCATTAGATTGGTTGGTTTTCGGTCGCCTTCTCACTTACAGCAACCGCAGAAGGCTCCTGATTGTGATCGATCGTCTTGAAGAGAGCCAAAATGAGAAAAGAAATGAAAATCTATGCTTACAAATAATTGAATTTAACATTTTAGCAAATATCTATACATATCTATAAACAATTCAATGTATATTATAAAAAAAAAAAAAAAAAAAAAAAAACTTTTTATAGCACGCTTTAATACAAAGATCTCACAAACACAAACACACACTCACATAAAGCAATCTCTATGTAAATACATATGAAATATGATAAAGTTCTTTGTCAAAACACTTGCTCACCTTAGTTTTATATCTAACTTATTTAAAGTTTAAGTCTAAGCTAATTGTAAACACCCAAAAGTAAAAAGTAAAAACAATTTTGTTACCATACAAAACTAGAGTTGTTTCATAACTTTCAGAATAAGTTCAATTGAACAGGTAATGAAAAATTTAGATAGTGAATGGAATACTCTATGATAGTCTTCACTCAGCTCTTTAATCTAAACTAGTGAGCTAGTAATTGAGAGCTAGTGAACTAGTTCATTGACTACTCCTAAATCACTATTCGTTCAGTTATTGTCTATTCATTATCGATTCAGCATAGACAATCATTATTATTTATTATTTTGCTCGAGTACACATGATTCCTTAGATGCTGCATCAAATGAACAATTGAACTTATTCACCAAGTTGAACTAGAGTTAACTCTCAAACGAATCTATCCACCTTCACAAAACAACAACAAACAAAACAAAAACAACAATTACAATAATCAATTAACCACCTGCCCCCTTTTTGCAACAACAACAACAACTACTACTACCATCACAACAACAACATCAACAACAACAACAATAACTGCATCCAGTTGGTTACACGATGCGAGATATCCGATATTTCTGGAGAGATGGACTGAGTAGTGTGGGCATGAGCAGTGAGGTCGAACTACCGCAGTTCCGCGTTTTGGGACACAGGCAGAGGGCGACCGAAATAAACCTAACCACAGGTACCCTCCATACATTACAAATTCATACAAGAATCCAAAAACAGTTCCAAAAAAACAACAACAAATACCAAAACATTGTGAATGAAACACACAAAACATTTTCTTTGTTGTGACTAAAAAAAAAAAAAAAAAAACAATAAAAACACTTATCATTATTTTTATTTACTTTCATTATTACGTAATCTGTTTTAATTTCCTTTCAAAAGGGTTTTATAGCGCATATATATATATATATATATATCTCTATATCAATATATATATACCAAACAACTTGCACATTTTCTTTAGTTTTGTGTTCACCTATATCGAGTGCTAACTGTAACTTGTTTTACTAACTACAAAATATATATATAATATATTTATATATATATTTATATATTGTGTTTCAAGTGTCCTTTACTAACCTCTGTTGTGCCATCATCATTTGATTTAATAATAGTATATATAAAAACCAAAATACTTAAGAACAGTACGCAGCAGTTGTAGACCAGTGCTAGAAAGTGTTGTTAGGCGTGTTTGCGAGTGTTGATTAACTCTCTCTCTCTCCTCTCTCTCTCTTTCTCTAAAAGTATACATATATGTTTTACTTTCATTTAAGAGTTCAGCTACAGTTTTTCTTTTGGATTTATTTTAGCGCATTTGCTTGGGTAGGCTAACCAACAACAATAATAAACAACAAACTATTTTATAAATCTTGAAATTATGATACATATATATCTATCTATATTATTCATAAACAGAATACACAAGAGCACCTATTTCTGTAATTTTAGTGTGCTTAAGTGAAACAAAAATAATAAAAATAAAAGTATTAAAAAAACTACTGCCAATAAGAACAAACAGTAGCTTTAAGTTTAGTTTAAAAAACAAAAAGAAATAAAAAACAAACAGAAAACAATTATTATATGCTGTAAAATAATTTATATATACATACTCTGTATTATATTGTATTATATATGAGCAACATTTTTACTATACATATATCTATATAAATGTAAATCAAAAAATATATTTGACAACACTTTAAGCAACAAGTTCTGAATGAGACTATTAATTTAAAGAAACAAAAAAAAAAACCAAACAAAAAAAAAAATAATGATTAAAAAAAAAAAAAACAAAGTAAAAGTGTATAAGAAAAAAAAATTTGATAAAACCCACTACGAAATTCTTTTTTTGCCAATCATTAATAGTCTCACGAAATGTATTTTTTGTTTTGTGCATATTTTTCGTCAAATGAACAACAACAACAACAACATCGACAACTACAACAATCACAACAACGAACTGCGCCCAAAAAATCGAACAAAATTATAAAATTCAAATCAACATATAACCAAACGAAAATTAACTAACATGTATATGTATATATATAAACCATATATGTATATATATATATACATATAAATAGTCGGCTACACGATGCGTGACATACGCTATAAATGGAACGAGGGCCCGAACTCGGTTGGTGTCTCGAGTGAGGTATCGCTGCCCCAATTTAAGGTCTTGGGTCATCGTCAAAGGGCCATGGAGATCAGTCTTACCACAGGTACCTGTAGACGGTTACCGATTTTTTTATCAATTTACTTTTAACTCCATACATACATACATAAATACATAAATATACATATACATATCTATATGTATGTATATACATACTTATTTATATTTACCTTTATCTACACTCACAGATATATACATCGTATGTATGTATATACAAAATAGTGCTGATGACGATTTTTAATTATACCCATATACATATATATATAATTTATATATATGTATATATATATTTATATAATTTGGATTTTGCGTTTTGATCTTGAGTTCCATTTGTTGCTTAATCTTTAACATATTTTTCATTCTTTACAACAACCCGATAAAAAATTTTTATAAAGCACTCGTATACTTCTTCATCTAACTAGAACAAAAAGTCGGGTTATATACATACATATACAATTATATTGTGCAAAGAAAAAATTTGTCGAGGCTATAATTGAAAACGTCAAAATGTGACAAATGCATGTACTTAAGCATAAATATTTTGCTTTCTCTCAATTTACATTTACAACTAACGCTCAAATATATCACCAAAGCAGGTAGAATTAAAGAGTGATTCGGCTAGCCGAATGTAACATATTCTTGCAGATCGCGATTTATAGATGTAAATAATTATTTGGCCTACTGATAAGGTATAATAATATCGATCAAAGTGACCAAAATATACCATTTAATCGATTAATTATAACGATATTGTTGTAGAACTTAACTCTGTATCTATTGAATATGTGTGATCGATAGTTATCGACAGCATACGATTCAAGCTATTCAAGAGTAGATCCTACTCTCATATAAAAACAGCTGCAAGATTATGTCAGAAAGAAATACATTTTTTATAGCTCATTACATAGCAAAATGAAAATAAAAAGGACGACAAAAAGAATATTATTTAAATATAAGCGCAAATATAATGCATGTTAAGCTAGTTGAATTCTTTTCCTTTCTATTCATTTAGTAAACAATTTATTTTAATTTTTTTTTTTAAATTGATTTAGTTGGAACATTTTCATTTCGTCATTAGTTCATAAACAAAATTCAAAGATTGGCCACAGCCAAAGCGAATCAAAAATAATTAAAATCAATCGAAAAGTTTTTCATACTACATAAAAAACGAAAGAAAAAAAATATATATTAAATTGATAAAAAAAAAAGCAAACAAAATCAAACTGAAATTGAATTAGTGACAATTGTGTCATCGCAACCATTAAAAGTAACCTTTAATATATGCAAACGAAAAAAAAAAAAAAAAACAAATTTATAGATACATACATATATCTTCTATACATCTATATATTGAACACCAATACAAATAAATAATAGCGATGCTTAACTTTATATGGCTTTTATACTTAGATAATCATCCTTTCGATTTATGCCTGGCATTAATAATATATTATATTTTTCATACACATAAACAAACACACACACACACATAACTATATTACATTATTAACTTAGTCACATTTAGTTAATAATACTATAATGCCAAAATTGAATACGCTATCGATAACTTCATTAGCATAACCCGAAACAATACAAACAGCAAAACAAAATCACAATAATATTGTAAAAAGAAATACAGAATAATACACATCTAAAAAATATACTGCAAAATACTAGAATTTTAAAACTAAAAATCCATTTTTTCCATAATAATTAGCAGAAGCAAGCAAACAAAATCTAATAAAAATTATATATTTATATATATAATTAAATATATATATATAAAACAACCAACAAAAAGTAAAAAAAAAAAAAAAAGAAGAAAAATATATACAAAACGCCCTCCCAAGCATGCTCTCATCTTTAAAGTTTCCTTTAAAAAAAAAAATATTTTAAAAATATATACATATATATAAATACAAATTCTCGCAGGCCAAAAAAAAAAAAAAAAAACAAAACAAAAAAAAAACAAATAATTTACGCCTTAGGCTAGCCCTCGCTCGCTCGCTCTCTCTCTCTCTCTCGCTCTCTATCTCCTGCTCATGTTTACTTTTAATTTTTGTATAACTTTTGGTTAAATATTTTTTTTATAAATAATATAATCAAAACATATTCGTCTTAACAGTTTGCGGTCTAGTAAACGTTAAATAATTCATCTAAGTAGCACTTAACACAATTTTGAAAATATCTAGTTAATATTAACATATATACCCCATATTATAATAATGTTGAGTTTTTGCGATTTTGCTTTTCGTATTAATCAAATACATCATCAACTTGCATAACTAACACATAAATATGTCAATTAACGAAACGTTTTTATCGATTCTTATCGATTTATCATGAAGGAAACCCTAATGTTAAATGCGCTCATCTTTTGTTATTGTTTTTATTTTATTTATTTTTTTTTATTTAGCTTTAGTTTTTTAAATTTAATTTTAAATATGCTATATAAATAACAACTTGTTGTTTTAGTATATAAATAACATAGAGTTTTAGTGAAATATGTACTAATAATATATTTTTTCTCTGCTCTCTTTTTCTCTCTCTTCCTCAAAAAAATTAAAAATAAAATAACGGAATGTTGACAATCACTAATTTGCTGTATATAACATATAATAACTAATGACTAATGACTAATGACTTATTAATAATTCCTAATGACTAATGACTAATGACTAATGACTAATGACTAATGACAAATGACTAATGACTAATGACTAATGACTAATGACTAATAACTATTGACTATTGACTATTGACTATTGACTATTGACTATTGACTAATGACAAATGACTAATGACTAATGGACAATTGGTAATGAACAGGCAACTATTCGCGTTTAGCCTGCGAAATACAATTCGTGCGGTCGATGGGCTATTATCTTATACAAATCTACATACCCTCTGGACTGATCGTTATTATATCATGGGTATCATTTTGGCTCAATCGCAATGCAACGCCGGCGCGTGTGGCGCTCGGTGTGACAACCGTGTTGACAATGACCACATTGATGTCGTCAACAAATGCGGCGCTGCCAAAGATTTCGTACGTCAAATCGATTGACGTCTATCTGGGAACATGCTTCGTTATGGTCTTTGCCAGTCTACTGGGTAAACAAAATCTAGCGACAAAAATTATAAACCTAAACTAAAAAACTAACATTTACCAAACAAACAACAACACAAATCCAATTCCAAGTAGCCAACATAGAGCACCACACTTACACACAAACACACACATAAGCATCTAGACGACATACACACACACATATAAACCCTACATTTATGTGTGTTGCTTTATTTCTCAAATTTAACAATAGCTCATTTTTTTTTTAATTTATCCTTGGCTAAAGGCTCTCGAACCAGCCGAAATGCCAATCTAACTCTTTCGAAAAAAAGAAAAACACTTCGCTTAGCGTTTTGCAGCATATTAAAAAAAAAACTACCTCAACTACAAATACACTATCTTTCAACAGTCTTTTCATTTTTACAGCAAACTAAAACACAACCACAATGAAAAAAATTCAAGTAAAATAAAAAAAGAAAAAATTACAAAATATTTTACTTGAATTTTTTTTAACTTTTTGTGCTTTCGAACTATATATTCATAAAAAAAAAAAAAAAAAAAAAAAAACAATATATTTTTATATGCTTGAACTATATTTGACAAGAGTATTTCAATTCCATGTATATACGAAATTTCATCAAAATTGTCAGTAAATATATTTCAAGCACTTATACTACAGTCCAGTCCAATGCTCTAACTTTAACTTTCTCTCTTAAAATCCTAACATCTTAAGCAACAAACTCACACTTTTACCTACAAAAAAAAACTCTCAACTCAGGTCAACAATGAAAAAAAAAAAAAAAACCTAAAAAAAAAAGAAAAAGAAAAAATCTCTTTTTTCGTATTTGTATGTTATTGTTAATTTTTCTATACAAAGAAACAATGCAACTATCATCCAAAGAAAATGTATGCAAATTCATAGATATGCGCTACCTGAACAGTAGGGGCCACAAAATTTCCAAGCGAAAAGTTTTGCACATACACACACACATACACACATACACACATACACATATACACATACATGCACTCAGTACAGTTAGTTAATACACCTGCAGAGCTTATAGTAACTAAAAAAAAAACAACTAAAATCGAAGCATGCTTCTGCAAAAAACCCAAAAGTTTATATGCCAAACAAAAAAATTTTTTTTAGCTTTAGCTTTACTCGTACTAGTATTCTCGTAGACGCCTCCAGGTTGACATTGTGTTCCACACAAAAAAAAAAATTACCAAAAGCTTAAATAAAAGTCATTTTTCATCATGATAACTGCATAGAGAATGCACATGAGCGAACACATTTCAACCTGCAATGGTACCCAGATATTAATATACGCCCAGCTTCCACTCAAAAAAATATAACGCAAAGCCTACGAACCAGCCTACAACTAAAGCTACTCAACATACTACATACTATATAAAGAAAAAAACAAAAAAACAAAATCTGAAAAAAAAACGTCATGAAAAATCTCCAGCCCAGGGGTACGAGCTAAAAGCCGAGCGCATAAAAATGATAACAGCATGCCTTGCGTCACACCTGGCTTGAGTCGCGATTGAATTGAATATAATATAATATACTAAAATATACATAGAAATGAAAAAAGTCACAACACTGTATATAGACTTCAATGAAGAAGAAGAAAAAGCAGAAGAACGATCACGCCTAGCTGAAGATCAAATAATCATACCTCAACAAAAGATATATATACTCATAGATATTTAACAGCATTTGGCTTGTCAAGTCTGTGGCATTTAAATGTGTGTCACAGACATGACAATCACAAATGCTAATGCCAAAGCAATAAATATCTATATATAAACGATTTGAGGTTAGGTAAGATATGTTAGCTGTTCTCTATCCCATATGCATATATATATTACAGCAAAAGCGCTCTGGAATTGGGTAAGTAGATTCGTTTCGTTTAACTGTTCTATGAAACTATATATACTCAACCTCCTCAAAAAAGTTAAAAAAAAAAAAAAAACGTAAAGAAAATTATTTACCCTATTCCAAAAAAATAAATATATATATATTAAAGTAAATAGAGCTTACAGTGTTAGTGGATCGCGTATGTGATCCCTGCATGACATTTTAAGGATTCTCATAACCATACACAATATATAACATAAAACGAAAAGCTGGAAATTGTGTGTGTATATGTGTACATGCCGTATATGTATAAAAACTATACATATAGATATATATATATTGATGTAGTCCGCCCCCTCTTCAATTCTCTCGCTGAGATCCCCTACCAGAGGCGATTGTTCAATGAATTTGCATTTGAGGCACGCACATCAACATTTTCCTTGAATGATGGTTTCTCAGACTGCAGATATAAAAATTTTATACATAAATCATTTGGCTAACAAATTAACCTGTATTCTTTTATATATATAACATATATTCGTTCACTCATTTCGAAACAATAACAACAACAACAATAACAACAACAATAACAACCACAACAACAATAACAAATACAACAACAGCAACAAATAACATTTGCGGCTGACAGACAGAGATACTGACAAACACACACACACGCATACACACAAGCACACACACACACACACACAAACTTGCACACTCACAACCACACACACACACACATACACATACACATACGTTTAGCTGTTACACCTTTATTGCTCTCTATCTATCTTACTCTGTCTATTTTTACCTCTCACACACACTCTACACTTGCTTTTTCTCACAATTTTTGTTTGTTGCTTGGCTATCGTACAGAATATGAAATTTATTCAATTTTTATTTAACAACCAACTACAACAACTACAACAACAACAACCACACATACAAGTGACGTTGCTTATTTATACCCTGTACCCTGGAAAATAATGGAAAATCAACAACAACAAAATATGGCTTGAACTACTCAAAGCTACTCTGTTCTTCACAATTTAAAAGTGAATTACATATATAAAAAAAATATTAAAAATAAATAATAAATAATAAATTATATTTTATGGTATTTTTTGGACAACTTCTTCTAGATATAATACTTTCCTATATAAGTCAGAAAAAAATCTAAATATATATAAATTAGAAACATACAAAGTCCTTTATTCATCCAGCTACACAAAATCAATTCAAATTTATTTCAGTACTCGACCAACTAAATACAGTGACATCCAATTTTTATATATCTATCTTTTTTCGACATATTTCTTCCAATAAATCAATGCTAAAAACTCTACTTAGTAAAAATACTTCCTAAAAACCCTTTGCAATTATGCTAATCAAACATCCTTGGTACAGGGTATCCACTAGTCGGGCATTCTCGTCTGCCTTTTTTTACCCGTAGTGCTTTTATCCGTAACCCCAACACTTTTCCACTCTTGATTTAATATGCCAAACCCGAAAACAAATTCATGTACATATATTAACATATATCAAAATTCTTATAAGTCACCAACTTCTTCTTTTTCTATTAATCTTTCTTCATATGATATGCATATATTTTATATATACATACACATATATAACTGCATATATGTATATCTATATATGTACTTATGCGTACATATGTATATAAATGAATGCCGAACAACAAAAATTAATATTTTTCAACAACGCTCCATTTTCCCTCCATTTACCGTTCCAAAAACCGTACTTCAAAATTACAAAACTGTGCAACAACAATCCAACTATTTGACAACAACTACAACTACAACTACAACAACAACAACTACTATTACTACAACAACCACCACCAACAACAACAACAATTATTCAACATCATCCAAAAATCTCATCTGGAACGCGGACTTGATTCAAAATTTTATTGTGCATCCGCATCAAAATCCCCAACAACAACCAACAACAAAAATTTCCTCTCACACACCACGTACCGCCCGCAACCGTCCGTTCTCAACCATTATCAAAATTCTTAATCGCTATCAATTCTCTAAAACAAAAAAAAAACTGACTCAATTCGAAACTGTATCCAATATCCAATATATATCATATCGCAATCGTAGAATACGCCACCGTCGGCTATATGGCAAAACGAATTCAAATGCGAAAACAAAGATTTATGGCGATCCAAAAGATAGCTGAGCAGAAAAAGCAACAATTAGATGGTGTGCAGCAGCAGGCCAATCCGAATCCGAATGTCGGAGGCGGACCCGGTCCTGAGCATGGACATGGGCATGGTCATCATGCCCACAGCCATGGTCATCCGCATGCGCCCAAACAAACAGTGAGTAACCGCCCAATCGGCTTTACAAATATCCAACAAAACGTTGGTACGCGCGGTTGCTCGATAGTGGGACCCTTGTTCCAGGAGGTGAGATTCAAGGTCCACGACCCCAAGGCACACTCCAAGGGCGGCACTCTGGAGAATACGGTGAACGGAGGCCGAGGCGGCCCCCAACCCCATGGACCCGGCCCGGTGCCCGGAGGTCCAGGCGGACCCGGTGGCGGCGGTGGCGGAGGTGGAGGCGGCGGCGGTGGTGGTGGCGGACCACCAGATGCTGGCGGCGATCCAGAGGCGGCAGTGCCAGCACATCTATTACATCCGGGCAAAGTAAAAAAGGTGAAGATTCCACTTTTATAATATTTTATAATATTTCTATTGTATTATAATATATATAATGTATTACTCCCTCACAGGATATCAACAAACTATTAGGCATTACGCCTTCGGATATTGACAAATATTCGCGCATTGTGTTTCCCGTGTGCTTTGTTTGCTTCAATCTGATGTACTGGATTATCTACCTGCACGTGAGCGATGTCGTTGCCGACGATCTTGTCTTGCTCGGCGAGGAATAAGCGGCCATGCCCCCCAAGGTGGTGCAGAGCCGGAAACGGAAACGGAGCCGCAGGCAACAAGAGAGACAACAGCGCACGAGAGAGTTAAACTGTGCAACGCGCTGAAAAACAACATAAGAAATAAAAGTAAAAAAAAAAAAAAAAACAAAAAAAAATGATTAACCAAAAATAATTTTAACTAGAGATATGGAAATGCAAAAGGCAACATATTATTGTTAAATACTAAAAATAAAAATAATAATAATAATAAAAAGAGAAAAAAGTAAACCAAAATGGATGAAAAAGACACACATATTATGGACGAGAGCAGAGAATATTGTTAAATAGATTTACGCAAACTAAACTAAAAAAAAAAAAAAGAAAGTAAAATAAATAAATATAAATATAAACATATAAGCATTAATAAGAAGCAGAAGAACACGATGAATAATCAAAAGCAGCAGCGTATAGCAAATAGTAGAACAAATATAAACTGAAGCAGCCGATGAAGCAGCAAATTAAATAATAATTATTAATATTTAAACAAAATAAAAAACGATAATGATTAAAAAGCAAAGAATTAAGTAAGAGAAAATGGAACAAATAGCAAAAAAGAAAACACAAAAATAAATAAATAAATAATAAATAAAAATGAAAGCACAGTCAACCAAATTTATTTCCAGCTCACATAATTCCAATTTTAATAAAAAAAAAAAAACACCCAATGCTATTAAGTATATAGAAAATAACCAAATAAAAAAAACAAAAATGAAACGAGGAATAGCAAAATGTTTGGAAAGTTTTTTGTTGTCAGCCAATTTTTGAATAATTTTGAAATTCCCTGAGCTTGCGCATTACATCAAAGCCACACATAAACTATAAGATATAGACATATATAGCAGATTAAGTCTGCTGGTCATTTCGATATCAGAAACTTGGAATTACTATATATACATATAGTTCTACAAAACGAGTCTTTTTCCATTTCCTTTTCTTTTCGAGTCTATGCATCAATTATCAGTTCAGGGTATTTTCTAGTCGTGATCAGCCCGACTAGCGCGCACACACTTACTTATTTACTTTTGCCATTACTTTCCCTAAGCAGACAGTCAAATGGTCTTCCTTAATTTAGGCAAAACAAAACAAACTTAATTTAGTTTATGGTTTATGAAACCCTATTACAAAATTGGTTATATATCAAATGCGCACCTCATCTATAATACCCATTAAATAATATATATATAATCTACTATGTTTCTTGATTTCTTAAAACTGAACACTTTTTAGCGCTTCCAAGAAAAATGGCCAAATTTTGTAGGAAATGTCAAAGAACAAATTTTGCAAATTAATCAAATCAGTTAATTTAAACTACTCGACCATAATAACTATAAAAAAAAAAAGGAAATACATATATAAATATATATGAAAACATAAGAATTTTTAAATAATTTGCACGTGAAAAAATTTTACAAAACTAAATTACTTTCAAGCGCACTTTTTGTAAGCGATGGCTTCGGACAGACATATATATATATATGTATATATATATATAATGAAAATGCAAGAAAAAATAGTTGATATAATTCGATTTTTAATGAAATTGATTTTAGTTTTAACAATTTTATATAAAGACAGAGACACATGAACTAATGCAAACCAAACAAAACAAATTTTAATTGCACTCTAAAACTAACAAATCCAATAGACAAGTTATGAAACGAAAGGAAGAACAAAAATATCGATACATATATATATATGATATATATATATATATATATATATAGACATATATATGTATACAAATTTGAATGAAAAAAAAACTGCCTAAACAAAAACTTAGACACTAAGCAAACACAAAATAAATAATTATAGGATGTTAGACGTTAGTTTAATTGGGGAGATTTATAAACATTTATTTTCCAAAAAGACGAGGAACAATTGTAAATAAAAAATACGCAAAAAAACACACACACAAAGTAGGAGCAAAACTTCGCAAAAAGTAAGATAAAAAAAGAACAATTAAACAATTAATTAATAATTAGTTAATGTAATTAACAGCTAGTTAAATGCAAAACAAGTTCAAGCAGTCAATAAAGCGCTAAATCTAGCTAATAAACAAACATATAAACAATGCACCATTTAAGCTTAGTCAAAGACAAACATACATACATACACACACACATATATACATACATACATATAATTGAAGTTTTGGTAAAGTTCCTTAATGAAATTTTTCATTTTAGTTGAAATGTGAATTTTAAGTTTGTGAATACCAAAACCTAGCACAATACTGACTAAATTTAATGATAATTATTAAATACTATATCAACATAAAGTTTTAATTTCATAGTTATGATAAGATGCAGATAATAAAGATAAAGACAAGAGGCAGCGCAGGTTTTTTGTACAGTTAGCTGAATGTTATATATATATAGCTGATGCTGAGGTATACACCATATGAGTAGCAAGCAAAAAATATTTGTGTATGTGTATTACGAGCATAACTATTATATAGATACAAACACATACACACACAGACACACACTAACACACATCTACATATATACATGTATGTATGGATGTACTTTATGCAATGAGTATATACAATAACATAACGTATTTAAGCACTTATATGTAGCACGAGTTTTTTAAATGTAAACCAAAGAAAAAACCAAAAACAAAAAAAAACATGAAAAAAAGAGAAAAAAAAAGTAAACAAATAATTTTATATATATATGTGCAAAAAGTACTCCCATAATAAGGCAAATAATAACAACAACAACAAAATACACAATTCTAGGCGCAAGACTGTCGATAAAATGGGGAATATATAAATATATACACATATATATATAGATCATGACATACATATATATATGGCTAAATCTACACAGTCAACCATGAATGAAAGGAAATACTCTATATATTCATACACTTAACCTAAAACATAACCTAACTAATAATAATCTGAAAGCAACAACAAGCGAAAATTACTTTATTAACTTTCTAGACAGACAAACACACACACACACACACACACACACAAACACACTTTCGTACAAGTGTAACCAATTGAAGAACTTTTACCTAGATTTTTGTATTGAACCAGTTGAGCCCAGGTACTTAGCTACATGGATTTGACCTAAAATAAAATGAATAAAAAAAAAGCAACTGCAATTGATTTACACAAAAAAAAAAATAAAAAATATAAAATTAAATTAAATTAAATAAGAGGCAGCAGAGTTAGTAGAAGCAGCAAATACAGTGAAATAAACAGAAACCAAACTTTAGCTTAGAGCACACACATACAAACACAGACACATCTACACACACACACCCACACACACACAGACTCAACTCGACATCAAGTGAAATCGGTGATAACATAAATATATATAAGTATAACTGGGTATATACTATATATATATTTTGTAGCTATACAGGTGTCGGAATTCAATTATATATATGACCGAACAAAAAAAAAATAAAGAAAATCCAAAAAATATATGAGAACAAAATAGTTAAATCAAAATGTTTATAAATTGCAAAATGCGTGTTATATGAAAGGTTTAATGATAACAACAACAACAACAAACCGATTCTCAAATCGATAACAACAACAAAAAGCTGCTCAACGGTTTCGGAGCGTATTTCCAAAAAAATAAAAAATAAAACAATTTAGTTATAAAAAAGAAGAAGAAAACAAAAAGAAAATAGCTGAGAATTTTTAACAAAACAAAACTATATAAGTTAATGTATTTACTTTTCGTATTCTTTCGTACTCTACACCTAGTTAACGGTATCATTTGTCGAAAATCGAAAATCGAGTATCGAAAATATTTAGTTTGGCTATAGTGCAAATTTTTTAAATGGAAATATTTAAGAATATTTATAAAAATTCTAAAACAGCAAACAAAAAAAGTGAAACTAAAAACAAAAAATATATAAATAAATAAAATAAAAAAAGGGCAAAGCATTTAGGACAAATAATGACACAAGCCCCGAAAAATATACACAACAATATATATAAATATATATATATATATATATATATATATATATATATATATATATATATATATATATATATATAAAATAAAAACATAAGCTTAAATATAAAATAAATAAGAAATGTTTGAAGCATTTTTGGTGCCGGTTTTTTAGAGAGCGGCACCAACACACAGAAAACAAAAATAATTATGAGAAATATGTATACATATAATGAGTGTTGTATGTGCATGATGTAACAATTACATTATGCATGTGCGTAATGATGTATAAATACAAATTGTATGTATATTATATATGTATGTATGATGGTCTCAACAAAATGAAATTCTAAAGTATTTAGATAAGCAAACGAAAAACAAAAAACAGTTAAAACATAAGGCATTTAGTTAAAAAAACGAAAAAAAAAAAAAACACAAACACTCACACACACACATACGCACACCCATTCATTAAAGGCGCACCAAAAAAACATTTTTTAAATGCAAAAAATATATATATATATATATAAAAAACAATTATAATTCTTAAAAAAATATATATAGAAACAATATAAAACAAAATAAGTAATAAAATATGAACATTAATTGGAAAATGGCACAAAATAAACAATGCAAAATGAAATTAAATACTTAACACACATACACACACACACATACTTATGGGTTGGAGGCAGTGGCTGGTTTTTTTAATGGTCTGATCTGTCATGTGCGATATTCAGTCACATCTCTGTGATGTAGGTCTGGAGAGTGTCAAGAGCGTCTGCGTATGAGAGCTGTGCTGATACAGAATAGTAATGTACAGGAGAGGAGTCTCCACTAGTGAAAGTCTGTTGATTACTCAGCTCTATTTTGAGTCAGTGGGGTCGGAAGTGGTACAGTCTGATTTCTCGGTAGAGGTGTGTTGAACACCATCCGAAGGGGGAAAGAGGGAAAGGAGGGGGAAGGAGAGGGGAGAGGGAGAAGGGGGGGAGAGGGGAAGAGGGGGGCGGATGAGCAAGTGAGAAGGGTGGGACAATAACTATCAGAGTGAGAGTCCTTAGCCTAACGTCGCTGTCAATTTGGATAGTGCGTAATGGGTTGTGCCGCATGTGTTGTAGATGGAATGGGAAGGTACGGTAAGAAAATTTTAGTGTCTGTAATAACTCATAGCACACCAGTACAGGACCTCCAGAGGAGCAGCGAGACATAGAGATTTCATGTAAAATGTGATATGTGTATCATGCAGTCCTATGTCAAAGAGCGGGCAGAGATGTGCGCGACTAGTGCTGAGCGCAGGGTCGTCCGCCGACGCGCGCACACTGACCGCCAGTAACACACGGTCGCGAACAAGAATAGACAGCTCAGATCGTCAAAGTGCTCATGCTCAAGCAATCGAATCGCGACCAACATCCGCACCGCGGGTCAACTTACTCAAATTCTGGATAATCTCAACACACTAGAATAATGGATGCATGATTACAGATCTTAGTTTTATTCGAGTCCCATGCATAGGCGAACGCACAAGACTCGCGGTCACGTATGAGTGTTCCAACCAACCATCATCGGCTCGCGTGCGTCATCAGGACAACAATCCGTGGTTAAAACTATAGTCACAATCCCAAGTCAATCTCTGCAGAGAGAGAGAGACGATAGTATGGATATGAAGCGCACAAAAAAAAGATCAAACAAATGATAAATAATATAATAAAAAATAATTTAAAACGTAATGAGTATGTAATGATTGATCACTGATCACAAATTTTGACTGTGTTAATTTCGTTATATAAATAAAACTAAAAACAGAAAGCAAAAAAAAAAAAAAAAAAAAAAAAAAAAAAAAAAAAAATATAATGAAATATCTATAGCGTATAATGAACAAATGAATACACACATAACAACACGCAATAAATGTTACAGAAAAAAACAAAATGAACCTATAAACTTAAGTTGAATGCTAAATGAAATGCGTCAAAGTCAAGACAATGGGAGAACATCCAAACCAAAAGCAAAAGCAAACAAAAAATGAAGATAATTATTATAATATTGCAAATGAAGCGAATACGAATAAAGATATGAAAAAAAATTATATTAAAAAGACTTTTCTTAACAAGCTTAAAAAAAAAACTTTAAACTGCAATTTCAGAGTAATTTTTGCTAACCAAAATTTTTGAAATATTTTTGGATTTTTTTCTTTTTTTTGCATATAGTAAATGCCTTTTTTTTTAGTTTTTGAAGCCTTCAATAGCTGACATAAATCAAGTCAACTGAAAGGTTTAATGATAACAACAACAACAACAAACCGATTCTCAAATCGATAACAACAACAAAAAGCTGCTCAACGGTTTCGGAGCGTATTTCCAAAAAAATAAAAAATAAAACACTTTAGTTATAAAAAGAAGAACTTAAGTTGAATGCTAAATGAAATGCGTCAAAGTCAAGACAATGGGAGAACATCCAAACCAAAAGCAAAAGCAAACAAAAAATGAAGATAATTATTATAATATTGCAAATGAAGCAAATACGAATAAAGATATGAAAAAAAATTATATTAAAAAGACTTTTCTTAACAAGCTTAAAAAAAAAACTTTAAACTGCAATTTCAGAGTAATTTTTGCTAACCAAAATTTTTGAAATATTTTTGGATTTTTTTCTTTTTTTTGCATATAGTAAATGCCTTTTTTTTTAGTTTTTGAAGCCTTCAATAGCTGACATAAATCAAGTCAACTGAAGCTGCAATTCCTATCATTCCTAAAATATCTGATATCATGATATTCGTTTTAGGTATTTCATTTATAATTTTTTAGTAAATCAAATTTTTTGTTCCAGATTGATTCATTTAAATTTATATTGTTTTCTCAGTTTACCCAACTCGTTTCAAATTTCAATAAAGGTATTTTTTTTTACTGTTTGGAAATGTTAATTTATTGATTAATCCATTAAACAGAAGTTTTGCTTATGACATGAACTTTAATTGTTTCACTGGAAAATTAACATACAATACATTGTGGTATATTTAATTTATATTCATATCATATACATATATATTTATATTATATATTATATGAACACTAAGAGGGTTGCTCATATTTGAGTATTTTAACTAGATGATTCGTGAAATTTTTAATAGGCATTTCAGGTATAGCTTAAACCAATCAAATATATTTGAACTAAATTGCTAACACATTGAACTAATTGATGTAGGCCCCATCTTCGTCTTCTTCTTCTTTTTAATAACAGTGTACAACAATATTTAGTTAAATTAATGAGAAAACATACGTATATATGCATATGTATTTGTATTTGAAGCAAACTAGATGAAGTGGAATTTGTCTATGCAACAATTCCTAGTGCTAACATGAGTATATTTTTTTTGTTTACTTTTCTTTTCTTTTCCTTTCGCAACAGAACTTTAACTATGAGTAGACATTGCTTTTGGCTGGTATTCGTACTGTTAACAAAAGCGTAATTAAAGTATATATTAAATTTTGTCTTTTAACTAGTTCATGTTGACTTAGATATATACATACATTTATATATATATATATTATTGCTCGATTATAAGCTGATATTCGAAGATCCGTTTCAGAGACTGAGAGAACTACAACACTTGCATTACAATGTACATACATTCATAAATATATACTATTTAGTTAGTATGCATATATAGAAATATATGGGTCTGTTCATTGAGCTGTTTTACACTATGGCATCGTTGTATTAGATTATTCATCGTATTAGATATATTGTATATTGTTTATTGTGTGAAGACCCGTTCTGTTTGGAGTGTCTGGTGCTGTGAGGATTACAGTGTGATTCTCAGCTGTGAGCGCTTCGATTATAGTCTCTATATATACATATATATGTATATATGTATATATATATAGATCGTGCTCAATGGTATGTGCCCTAGTTTATAACGAACAACATTTAATTAGCCAGGAAATTTGAATTAGCCCACGGCGCTTAGGCATTCGATTCCTTTAAATTCTCTAGCCGTGCCAATTGATTCGAGTCCAATTCTTCGGGTATGCTAGCACGACCGCCAACCACTTGTTTGGGTGCTTCAATAACATCCTCTGCTTGTGCCTCAGTGTTCATGTCCAAGCCGGTGGACTGACCACCACCACCTCCTCCTCCTCCGCCTGATCCTCCTCCTGTTCCACTACCTGCAAACGCATCATCGAAATTTGCATCGAAATTGGCCTCAAAGTCCGCCTCAAATCCCGCACTGGCGCCTTCAGCAGCGGCAGCAGCAACAGCTGGAGCCGCACCTGCAGCGGATTTTTCAACAAACGGATCCTCTGGCTGTTGCACCACAGCTGCTGTTCCATCCGCCGAATCGAAAGATTGATGTTCATCCTCTGCTGATACATGATACTCGGTCAGTGTTATGGTTACGACGGAAGCCACTTGATCCTCCGCTTCATCACTTCTACCAACATTACCTTCTTTTGGCGGCTGCTTATGGGCCGCGATTTTCGCTGCCGATGGCTTGGGCACAATGTCGGGCTTTGGCTTAGCCTTTTTCTCCACATCCGGTTGCTGTTCCTTCGTTTGCTGCGATTCTGTATTGTCGCTCTCTCCTACTGGTGGGAAAGATTTATCGGCACCGTCTTCAACCATTGGGGTTGCAGCGGTAACAATTATTTGTGCCATACCTAAGTTTAAAGTATTCGCAACGCCCCCCACATTTCCACCAGCGGCCACGCCCCCAGGCTTGACCAGCTGCGGTGGCGGCAACGATGGCGGCGGCTTCTCATCGTCGCTGAAATCGTCCTGCAATGAAACATATAGATGCATTATATTATAGAGTTAACAAATCCTAAAAATAAAATAAATAATTTAGAGAAATGGGAAAAGTTCTTCGTCTAGTTACCTCCAAGCCAGGCTCTTGTATAAGCACTGCGTTAGCATTAAATATAAATGAGAGAAAAGAATTTATTGAATCAATTTGATCGTAATACGATTTTAGTTTTTTTTTTTTTTTTTAATATTAAATTCACATTATTTTTATAACCCTTTATCGAGTGAGTAGAGCGATGAAAATACAATTGAATATTGCAGGGCTCAAAGGGTACAAGAATCAAGATATATTCATATACATATAAATATATACAAAGGAACTGAATTAAAGGGAAAACAAATCAAATATAATAAGAGGGTAACGGAGAGGAAAATTCGTTTGAGGGAGAGGTTCATGCACATGCTACATAGAGTAGACAATAGTTTCGATAAATTGCTTTTGAGATACTATAAGAAATATTTAGGGCTGAAGAAGTTTACGAATCAAGAAAGGGGCCATACTTGAATTTGAATTGCTTGAATATATGACAGATATTTATGTATACATTACAGGGTATCTATCAAGTTAATAGAATTTGGCATTCAATTGGATATATTTTCGTAAAGTACAGGGTATTTTTGACTGATTTGCAGCTCAAACAAAATTGTGAATAGAATGAACTGAAATATTTGTTTTAAAAGTCTTTTGAATGATATATCAAATATAAAATGTATGCTCTTTCAAGAGTTGAAAAGATATTGAATAACATAGGATATTCAATTCAAATAAAATATGCCTTAAAGCTAAACAAAGTAATTGCAGCTGAAGATATGAGAAGTTAGAAAATATTTGGCATTCAAAACAATTATTTTTTCACAAATTTTAGGAAACTCGGGATAGACTTGCAAATTAAATAAAGTCTGCTTTCAGAATCAAAATATTTGAATAAAATTATTAAAATTTAATATATATGTATATCAGGAGTAGTAAAAGTATTTTACTATCAAATACAGGGGGTTTCAGAAGGTATACGATTCAGACTTAATAGCTGAAGTAGTTTCAAAAGTCATTGATCTTTTAAGGATTTTCAATATATCTCTTTTCCTAAAATGTCTCCAGCTTTGCTCTTTTGTTGAAAAGTTAACAAAGCTAGCGCATAAAACCGAAAAACAAAACAGAAATTACAACAAACTACTAATACAGAATGATTTTCAATTTTATATACAACATTATCAGATATAGTTATGTAGCGAAAGAAGAGAAAGATCAGAGATAGAGAAGAAGTTATCATATATAACACCTATATATATTTATATCATATTTAAATACGAAGCGCAGTATCTTACACTGAGCGAAAAGTAAATACAAATTGTGAATAATACCAATATCAAGTTCAAAATTGGTGCCAAACAACAACAAAATATTACATAAAATATTTGCTACAAATTAAATAATATTAATAATAAAAGAAAGAAAAACATTTAAAAAATCTGATTTAGGAATATTTGAAATATTGAAAGATCGTAATTATCGAGATCGTAATTAGTAGCATAGCAGGAAACACCAACACACACGAAGAGGAGGAGACACGTTGTTAAGCAGCCTAAAGTACACTGTAAAAAATTGGTTTTTAGTTCTTAGTATTTTTCTTTTTCTTTTTAGCTTATTCTTTGGCTTGCAGAGGGCACAAAATTCGAGATTTCTGTTTCGATAGCACAATAAACGGAGAGTGATACGAAGTATAGTAGTTACAGTGAGTTAAGGTTGAGTCAAGGTAGTGGTGGTTGTGGTGGTTGAGGTGGTTGTGATGGTGGTATTTGGTAGTTAGTGGTTGGTTGGCTAGTAGTTGGACGAGCTGCACAGTTGAAGATTAAGTTTTGGCTACCTCTAGAGAATATAGAAGCAGGTATCAAAAGTACTTTCGAGTGTTTTTGTTTTTTTTTTTGTGAAACATAAAATAAATATTTATATAAATATATATATAGAGTGTAAATCGGATATGGATGTGTTGTAGAAAGAGAGAGTCTTTGATAAGAGAGAGAAAGAGAGTGAAGTAGAGAGTAGATATGGGGCTCATATAGTATGAATTACCTGGCGGAGGCATGCTGGGTACTCCGGCGCCATTAGGTATATAGCCGCTATCCCGATCCTCATCTAGAGCGAGGAAGCAATAGAGAGTGAGATAGTTATTAAATATGCCTTGTAAACACTATTTTTCAATCTCACTCACCTGCTGTATCCTGAGAGGCAAACATATCCTCCGTTATGTCTGTCAGCTCATGGGCGTACTCTGGTGGCAATGCTGGTGCTGGGGGCAATGCAAAACTGGGCGCAGCTGTGGGCGGTGGTGATTCATCGCCATCGCCGTCACTCAATGGCTCGCCCATCTCATCGCATTCCTCAACGACCAGCGATGGGAAATTGCCAAATTTGCCATCCAATTCTCCTTCCCACCAGCCATCGTCCACGCCATGCGCCGTCTTTGTTATGATCTTGATCTTATCGCCCTCCTCGAAGGTTAGCTCATCCTCGGCGGTGGCATCGTAGTCGTAGAGCGCAATGCACCATTCGGTGTCGGATTTGACGCGCTTCTGTGGTGCCATTATGACCGAGACCTGATCGGGCGATTGCATCGAGTCCACCGTTTGATCTTCATTGTCAACAGTATAATCGACAGATGAGAATGAGATTTGTGTGCGCAATTGATTGGCAGAACTACCATTGAAGGCCCCACCAGCAGCCGCATCCTGCTCGATGTCCAAATAGTTGTGTGGCACATAGCCCTCCTCGCCGCGATAATTGCGTGCACGTAGCCAGCCATCGCCATCGCCTTCGCCAACCACTTCCAGCTGTTCGTTTTCCACAATGGTCAACTCATCCGGATTTTGAGCCTAGCCAAAGAAATGGGATTAATGAGTTTTTACTTTAATTCCATTTGAGTCTTCGCCCACTCACCGTATAGCTATAGAGAGCTGTGCACTTAAAGATCGCCTCCTTGGGCTCCGGCACAATGGGTTCGTCCTTGTCATCCTCAGCCTCGTCCCAATTGACCTCGGTCGGATCATCCCAGCCGCTGGACATTTGCACTGGAGCCGCAGCTGTTGGCTGTGCTCGTTCACGCTCCTCGGGCTCTTCATCGCTGTCACTGAAGGTGCGATCCCGCGACAGCTGTTGCTCCTGCTTGGGCTTCGTTGCAGCCACAGCTGTGGCACCTTCCTCCTTGTCGCTGTCGTAGAAGGAATCCGAGCTGGGATTTTCACCCTGACCAGAGGCATCGGTGCGCATCGATATGGAGCTGGCGGATCGTGTTAGCTCTTGCACGCCCATAATCTCCGCTTCCTGCACCCATTCGTCCACATTGATGCCGCCATCACGCAGACACTGCAAACACGCCTCCGCCTTGGCCTTCTCCGTTTCCGAGCGACGTATCTGATCGCGGAACTCATCGATCTTCGTATCCAAGTCGGGGCCATTCGGATCATTGGGATCTGTGCGCTGGCCAGCATCTCGCAGCGATTGGCACAATGCCAGCTTTTTGGCATATTCCCGTATCGAGGCATTCTCCTTGACCACACGACCGGCCAAATTCTTCGCCTCCTTGGTCAGCGTCTCCGCAGCCGACTCGTGCTCCGTGGTCACCTTACGCACTGGATCATTATCGCATGCCTCAAAGTCATATTGGATGTGCTGCTTCAATACCGGATAGAACAGATAACAACACTGCAGATTGTACTCGCGGGTCAGCTGTTGAGCCTGGTCGCGGATCTTGCCAAAGCTGTTCTGCGTGGCCGAGCAAGTGAGCAGCTCAGTGCGGCTAAAGAGGATGAAAATAGCAAGATATGTAATAGACAGACAAGATGTAGATATAAAGGTATAAAGGGCTCACCCTTAACCCTATTCCCCCTGATGCTTACCCCATTAGCATCAGATATTCGGCAACTCGCTCGAACACATAGTTCTCCATGGTGGTCATTGTCGTCTGCAGGTCCACAGTGAAATAGCGATTCTGATGGGCGTTCGCTGCGGCCAGACTCAAAATATAATCATTGCGAGCGCCCGATGACTTCTCCTCGAGCAGCTCCTTGCGGGATGTGACCCGAGCGCTATTCTTCTGCAGCGATGTAATTGACTGAAAGAACGAGCCCTTCTTCTTCTTCAGTTTCTCCTCAATATCTTTGGCCTTGTCGCGGACATCGTGTGCACAGTGCTCCTCATCGAAATAGGATTTCTTAGTCTTGTCCACATCGCCGACGCTCAAGTGCAGCTCCTTTTGCACATTGACAATGCCGGCGAGCGCGCGCTTGGCTATGGCCAGTTTATAGTCTCGGAGTACCTTGGCCTCATCTGCTATTTGTTGCTGGAACACCTCGATGGCAGCGAGGCGAGCACGTGCCAGCTTCTCGTTCTCCTCGAGCACAGTGCGCCAAACGCTCCACATGTTCCTGAAAAAGAGAGAGATGAAACGAGAGTGTGAAGGAGAGTGAGCGTAGAGTTTTAGTGAGCTGTTTCTTATCACTTACCATCGTTCCTCCATGCCATCCATTTTAATATCAGGTATATTTGGTATTTTTTTGTTGAGATACTGCGATGAGATCTTAAGCAGACCCTCGCTATATGATTTCTCAATAGCAGAGCGCTTGATTGTGAATTGTCGTATATCCTCCAATAGATCGCACTCATGTTGATTCTTTAGCTGCAACTTTGCTACCTGCTCCGTGTGCAAATTCTTTAGGAATTTCACATAGTTTCCCTGTTGGCACAGATAAATATCATTTATCAAAATTATATATTGTATATATATAAATTATATTTGATTAATTTGTAATTATATTTTAGCTGGTTTACCTTGCGCGGCGGCGGCTGCATTCTGTTTTAGCTTTGCTACTAGCTTGGTTTTTTTTTAGTTTCAAGCAGTTTTCAAGTTTCAAGCGTTTTTTATGTTTATTTATTTATTTATTTATTTTTTTTTCTTGTCGAGCTTCGATTAAATGCCGTTACATTACCTTTAGTAGCTGCAAATGGAGTAGGGGGAGATGGGAATAATTGTTAAGATTTTGAATTAATGTTTATTTCAAATTGTTTAGCTTAGAGAATTGAAATATTAAGCGTGCATCTAAATTAGCTGTCTTAAGCACTTTTACATAATCGCAGAAAATGATTGAGAAAAATGTTGAAAATTTTCACAGCATTTCCCCTGCTGATATCGATTTATGCTACAGCAGAGGATTTTCTTAAGTTTGTTTCTTGCGTAGCTTTATGTTGCCAAAAGTAATTCTATTGCTCTAACACTTTTCTTCGACATGCTCTAGTCAGCGGGGCTACCATCAAAATGTTGAGTTATTTTTTTAACTAATTTCTAAGCCAATTGTGAAGGAAACTTTTTTATTTTTTCTTGCTTTCGCAAAATTTTGCTTTTGCTTGCTCTTGCTCTTGCGTACTTATCGATTTCGATTTTAATGCCGTTTTAACAGTTTTCCAAGCAGACACCGTTAGTTGACTGCGCGAGAGCGAGCAGTGAATGGGAAAGTGTGGGAGAGCCAGAGAGTGCACGTAATATTCCACATGCAGAAACATTGCGTCCTCTCTCTCTCTCTCTTTCCCTAGGCAACTGATTCTCTATTTTTGGGGTGGGTGTTTAAACAGTTTCATTCATGGCCTTTTAAAAATACTCCGGTCATGCGCTTAGCCAAGCCAAGGACTAACACGTAAACTGCACCTAAACAAATCTCAACACACACGCACTTTCTTAGCCACTCTACAATTATTCCAGCGCTTTCATAAGAAATCACTATAATACTAAATATAATTCAGCAATTGTCATGACTTTTGCATACTGATAAAAACCAAGAGTATGCTTCATTATCAATAAGCTCTATTTTGATAAAAAATTTTTGGTGCTCGAAAATTGATAAGGTCAACGGTCAAAAGTATGCAGCGTTTTAATATTGACTACACGCTGACAAAAATTAAGGCTGGTACGCTGTATGAGGCAGATGTGCTTATGTTGTGTGCGATTTACAAATGAAACATTCTAACTATCGTCACTATCGATAAAAAATACTGTAACGGCTTCGGAAATGTGATAAAACTTATATAAATAAAGAAATATATAAAATTTTGTTACTACATTCAAATAAATAAATTTGATTAATAACAATATAAATATATATAGTTAAATATATATCATCTTTTTTTTTAAGCAAGAAAAACTTATCAGTGATTGCAAAATGCCCATATAGCGTTTCAAACTATCGCTCGTAACGATACTTTGATACAATGGTAATCAGCTGTTTAACTGCTGGAATGCAATAAAACTCAAAACAAATGAAAGAAACAAATAAATGCTGCGGGGGGAGGCGGTGGCAGCAGGTGTGTTCGGGCCAATGAAAACCTGTTTTCGAGTCAAGAGCAAACAAACAAAACGGCATACCGCGTCGCAAAACTGTAAAAGTGTGCCGTCAACGAAGAAGCAGCACCAACAATAGCAACAGCAACAGTAGTAGCCGCAGCAGCAGAGGCAGCGCAGCCAACGTCAAGCTCGAGCAGCGACTGTGATTTCACTTTTCAACAGTTGCCAGCAGACAGCAGTAAACGAGCTCACGGATCAGCAGAAGCCAGTACTTAATAGTTGAATTGTGCAATAAATTGTATTTGGAAATTACAGTTAGAAAGATGAATCGAGTGGGTGCAGTGATTATGCAACAAATGCTGCGGCAAAGGATGCAGCCAAGGCAGTTGCAACAATGCCTCGAACTAGTCTCACCTGTTGAGCTGCCACACCTGTCAACTTTCACTCAATTGCGATGCACGTCTACGTCGACGGCTAGCAACAAACAGGTGACTCCGCCACCGCGTCACGATTGGAATCGCGCCGTTAGCGAAGCGGAAAGGATCGTTGGCTATCCCACGTCCTTTTTGAGCCTGCGCTGGTTGCTGAGCGATGAAATCGCAAATGTGGCACTGCATCTACGCAAACTGGTGGGCAGTGCGCATCCGTTAATGAAGACAGCCAAGTACGTAGACTATAATTTATAGAAGATTCATATTAGAAATTCTGATTTACTCCTTCAGGCACCTCCTGTACAACGGCAAGAATACCATGCAAGCTTGGGGTCTCATTGTCTTGCTTGTCTCCAAAGCTGCTGGGCATGCGCCCAGCATACCCGATGTGGAGCAGGATAAGAGCGCTGGAGTACTCCATTCACAGCGCGCGCTAGCCGAGGTCACCGAAATGATACGCATCTCACATTTGGTACACAATGTAAGAGAATCATTTGAATGCCAAAGAATTAGCCTAACCTCTCTCTCTCTCTCTCTCTCTCTCTCGCTGTAGAGCGTTGTTAATTTGCAAACTGGCACTGAGGCTGGCCAGGATGCCACCACCTATGATGACATGTCGTTTGGCAACAAGATAGGCCTATTAACGGGCGACTATTTGCTTGGTCATTCCAGTGCGGAGCTTGCGAATCTACGCAACCAGGAAGTTGTGGAGCTCATTTCGTCCGCTGTGCGAGATTTCTCCGAATCGGAATTTATAGGGGAACGCGATGAGCAGAACAATCCACTACCCTTCAAGCCAGGCACATTCCAGCGTCCCTCGCTCAGCGTGGGCGTCGACTTTAACGAGCACGATGTGATGACGCCCATGCCCATTGGCCAGGTGATGGGCAATCCGGAGCAGGAGTGGGAATGCCGCAATATCTTGAATGCCGGCAGTCTGCTAGGCAAATCCTGTCAGGCATCCCTCAAGCTGGCCGGCCAGAGCGAACAGATGCAGAGGCACGCCTATCGCTTTGGCAAACATCTGGCGCTAGCCTGGCAGGCTTGCCTCGATGCCGAGAGCTTCCAGTGTCCCACGCTGCCGCCCGATGCAACCTTCAGTCTAGTCAGTGCGCCAGTGCTGTTCCATCTGGAACACGATCCTAGCCTCTACAAGCTGATCGAACCAGGCAAAAAGTCCGTAGACCTCATCGACTACAATCAGATACACAAAGCAATCATAGCTGGTCCAGCTCTGGCCAAGACCAAAGAGCTGCAGCGAAAGCACACAGAGGCCGCCTTAAGTGTGCTGCAACATTTTCCTGCTACCGATGCGCGCCAGGCACTCGAGAACATCATTCTGGCCATGCAGGACTTGTGATCGAATTAAAAGCGCCAACAAACATGGAATCGGGTTCAGGGTTATAGCATAATGACATTAAACTTAAAGTGAATCTTTAATCTTAAGGCAGAAGACAAAGTTTTTACATGTGGGAATTTATGGTCTTGCATACGATGCAAATTGTTAAATATTATACAGCAATATTTATATGTTTTTGCAATCCTCTATGCAGAACTCAAATAAAATCTAACAAATTTTTGTATTTATAAATCTAAGCGTCTTTAAGATGTTATGAATATAGCTGAAGACGAAGAGCTGCAAGTGGAGGTACTATATCAACGTTTGCTGATTCGCATTAGCACCAACTGCGGGCATCGCTCATACTCGAAATATTGTGGAAAATCCAGGGGCAGTTCCTCTATGCGCCAAGGTTTATTCGCTATCTGTCTTAGGAAATGCTCATACATGGGCGCCACAGAATCACAATCCTCCAGAGTGAACACATAACGCTTTTCCATGGCCATATAGATGCTCTTAGCTCGGCCAGACTTCTCGCCACGCTCCAGAATGTGTTCCATGACCGCAACGAAAGCGTCAGTGAGCGTATCCTCATAGACAACATCGGCTGCCAGGACTATATCACTATCGTTGATGGCTGCAATTAGCTCATTGCTTAACTGAGTTCTCGGAGCAAGGAAGTCATATTCCAGCACAGAGATCTGGCCCTGTAGCAGCTGTTTATTGCGCTGGACATTCTTGCGCATTAGCTCGAGAATGCTTCCAAGATTCACATCGGTGCAATAGACTTGCCCTTTGTTCATCATAGCAGCTGAAATGCTAGTCAAGCCAACTCCAGCGCCCAGTTCTAGGATTGTCTTGGAGCGCCATTCCTCTCTTTGATGGAACACAAAATCTGCCAGAAGCAGCGCTCCACGCCACACTTGGAGACCAACTAGCTTCAGTTCCGTTGCATCGGAATGTTCGATTTCTATGATGCCGCGCCTTGCACGCTGCACCTCCAGATCACCATCATTATCTACTTTAACTTTACTGCTAGGCAGCTGCTCGTCAGGATAACGAAACCGAAATTTGGAGACAATGTTGCCGTCAGCATCGTGCTCGGGCTGATAATTTGTCTCGCTGTAGATTTCCGACTTGACCGTGTACATCTGATTGCCTTATATACCAACATTCAACTAATAATTTATCTATTTTTCTGGCTGATTGCCAAATTCGTAAATAAGCGAGCGACATTGAAAATTGTTGATGCTTTTATTAGCGATGCGACATTTACATAGAGCTGAGCAATAATAAAGTATCGAGCATCTCTGTAAACAATTAACAGTGACTTGCGAATCGCTGAAATATTACATGTTCTAATGTGAATGGCACAAATCATGTTTGCGAAACGCCCATCTCTATGCAAAGTGTGACTGAGATACATGGGATGTTCTTAATTTGAAAAGATACTTCCATAAAATACTGTATTTACGGTGTAACTCATTAGATTTAAATTGTTAGTTGAATATTCTAATTGTGGCATTTAACTGTGTGATTTGTGTCAACTGCCAATTTTAAAAATATATAACGAAATATTACCATTTTAGCAATATTTTACCGCACTCTGTACATTGTAATTTTTAATATTAATTGTGTTCTTTTTTTCTAAATAGCACAATTATGTTAACTCAATAATGGCTATACTGCGTATAAACGCACAAATACAATTAGTGCCATTTTGAGCACTTAACAGTGACCGTATTGAGTTAGACAGTGCCATTTTGAGTTTAACATTACCCTTTTTACATCAGCGTGGCAACGCAATTTTTTAGGTGAAAAAATTATTAAAGTCGTTGTTAAAAGAACAGAGTGCAAAAAACAGCAGTAACTACACACAATTAATAAAGCAAGAGCAAAAGCAAAGCAAAGCAAGCGTGTGCTGCCGCCCCCATTTCTTAGCCAACAAGCCCGAAAGTGTCACCGCCAAGACGTACGTGCGAAAAATGTTTTGGGACAAGGGTTATGCGCCCTCTGCTAATATAGAGGCGCTGCTCGAGAAGGAGGTGCGTAAAAGTGTGTGTTTATGTGCATGTGTGTGTGTGCGTGTGTGCGTGTGCGTGTGCATGTGTTTATGTGTGCGCAAATAACATTGTTCAATACAATTTCACCTACATATAGAATTCCACTGTGGAGGAATTCCTGGATGAGGAGGATATATTGCAGGAATGTAAAACGCAAAAGAAGAATCTGGTTAACTATTTTACACGACCGGAGGTAATTCGTCGCCTGGTCGAGCTCATCACAACTGAACCAGCAGAAGATTTGCCAATGTCGCAGCGTTTCCACTACGCAAACATGTCATGTGAGATACTCACACTGTAAGCAACGCCCCCAACCCCAACTATATGCATATATATGTATATACGTGTATATATGAAACTAATATATCTATTGTTGTCGTTTGTCAGTGGCCTACCCTCGCTGGATGAGAAGTTGCTCTCGGATGCGGATACATTGCAATTGCTGTATTCATATTTGGAAAAAGAACCACCGTTAAATCCATTGCTATCATCGTTTTTTAGTAAAACATTTGGCATGCTCTTTACGAAAAAGCCAGAACAAGATTGGTTTTTGTATCAACATATGTGCCTACAATTTTTGGAGTATATTAAAGCGCAAAAGAACTTTTTGGATTACATTTGTAAACACTTCGACACACCTGTTATACCCGATCTGATCATGCAAATGATGAAGGACATTGATGGTGGTCAACTGAAGCGCAACCTATACGAAGTAAAATGATTGATTTATAATACCTTAATTAATTTCATCAATTCCTTACTAAGTTTTCGATGACTAGTATTTATATTTACTTTTCGATTTTTCAGTGGTTAACTGAAGATAAACTTGTTGAGAGACTGATTGCAATATTGCGTAATCCTCTGGAGACCGATAAGCATGCAAATGTTGCGGACTTTTTCTGTGATCTTATTAATCAGGGTCGTCTAATGCGTCAAACCGAACAGGAAAATGATTCATTTGAGCCGGCCTTTGATGGCTCGAATCCCATATTGCGCACGATTGAATCTGCACAGACAATTGAAGCCTTGTTAAATGTGATTTTGGAAACAAACGCTCTAGAGAGCGCCATCTTATCAGGAATATCGGTTGTACTTACGCTTATCAAGCCCCTTACATTCACGTGAGTCATCATGAATATAACATCACATTTATATATAATCTCTTATCTATTTCATTTTGTATTGTCAGTTATGAGCCCACTTCGGATCGCCAGCGTTTGCTTCAAAAGCGCGAGAGAGAATTCCATCAGGAAGTTCAAGAGACTGTGATTGTGGTGATGGCGCCTCGTCTACATGAATTTGTGCATTTGCTCAAGAATCCGCCAGCGGTTCGTTTGTGTTCTCTCTGTCTCTCAAGTCAAATTCAAAACTCATGTAAAATTCCTCTGTTTTAGAAACCGCAATTGGAGACCACAGCAGCGACTCTTTCTCCTCCTTTTGGTAAAACGCGCCTACAAGTCTGTCGTGTATTCACCGCTCTACTAGAGACCAAACACGAGACCATTCAACAGGCGTAAGTTGAAGCTCTAGCTCAACCATAAAGCAAATGTCTCTCATCTCACTTTCTATCGCTTCCACAGCATCTGTGCCACGGAGTACTTTTCTCTGCTGCTGGACTTTTTCAAGGAATACTGTTGGAATAATTTTCTGCACAGTGAACTGGAGAAGGCATTGCATTTGGTGTTTTACAATGAGCTCTCTAACAATAATACCACTTCTACGGAATGCACCGAAATATTCCCAGATAATTATATATTCAATTGCTTATTGAAGGCCACGAATGATGCCATGGGCACGACCACGGCCGAGGTGGAAATGAAGAATGCTTTAAACGATGTTAAGCGCGCCGAAGGCGGCAAGGATAATCTAACAGGTGACATTGAATTCGAGGCGGCAGCAGCACAGCAAGAAGCTGAAGCTGAAGCAGAAGCAGCAGCAGCAGCCGCCGCAGCAAATGCTACCAATGAAGTTCAAGAGGCCAAGGAGGGGGAGGGCACGCAGGAGCATCATATTGAAAATAATGCAACTGATGAACCTGCCGCTACTTCCGCTCCTGATGATAACCAAGCAGAGCCGAATTCGACGACTGATGCCTCAGAGGCAACGCTCAACGATTTGGACAAGACCAAAGCGCAAGTAAATAACCCGCCTACAGAGATGCAAACATATGTGAGTAGAAGCGCAATTACAGCCTAATGGATATTCTTAATAACCTTTTAAACATTGTACAGCTAATTGCCAATTGCAAGCTGGTGTCCAAGTTGGTTAATTATTGGCGGCACAATTCAGAGGCGCAGTAAGTCAAAAGCCAGCTGCACAATTATTTATTTATTATTAACTATATACCTCTCTGATCGTCCACTTAGGTCTGCTGAAAAGGGTCGTCGTTTGGGCTACATGGGCCATCTGATCAAGATACTTAGACATATTACGAATTGTATATCAGAATCTGAACATATCGCTACTCTGATCGCTTCTAGTTTTGAGAACGAGGCTGACCTGCAGCTCTGGCAGTCGCTAATCGATGCCGATGAAGGCGAATTCACCCTGGCCGTTGCGCAGCAAAATAAGCTGTTGGCCAATTGCAATCCGCACGAGGATAATGAATATAATGCGGATAACTCGAAAGATTTTCTGAGTGAAGCCAATGATTGGGACATTTGCGCCACATCGTACAGCAATGTTTGCTATAGCGATCTGGATATTACACTGCAGGACGTTGTCTTCGCAATGGACAATGATCAAAGCCGGTTTCAGTTTGGTCGCAACATCGACGACGACGATGATGACGATGATGAGCACGGAGGCAGCAGCGGCGATGGCCATGGCCATGGCATGTTCAACAAGAATTCAACAACGCTGAACAATTTGGCAGCCGATGCATGGGATATGGATGTACAATTCGCTGATATGACTGGCTGTAATTCGCATTCGAATGCTGTAAATACCGGCACCTCCAGCTGGGGCAGCGAATTCAATAGCGACAACTTTGCCGATTTCGATGCACATTTCAGCAGCTTTAGCAGCGATCTGGGCATGCCTCACACACAGCCGCCTTTGAGTGATACAGCACAGTCGACGAGCAATAGTTCCGAACAGCATCGAGCACAGAACGAGGACGATGTGTCCATGACCAATAATCAGCAAACCATTGTCAACAATGATGATCAGCAAGCAGAGTACGACAACAATGCCAATGTGGAGAAAGCAGCCAGCGACAAGCTGCATGAACTAAACGATGTTGATGCATCCGCCACAACGGCAGCCACATCGATTGTGAGTCGATTGCAGTCGGTGCTGCTTGCCGGCGAAGATGATTACGAGGACGATGAAGGCATGTGGACCAAGCCTCTTGGCGGCAGCAATCAGTCTGAAACAATGGCCACCGATCCGCAGACTACGCTCATCACGAACGGACCCAGCAAAATTGCCGAATTGTAAGCGAATTAAAGCAATCGTGGTGGAGTCGATAAATTAGTGCGATTGTGAAAGTGTGAAACAAGTGTTTAACTAAGATATGTTTCTGTTGGAAGTAGGCTTAGACTGTAATCAAATGTATTTAAAGCAGATTTAGGAAACTGATTTGGTGTTAGCAGTGAATATATTCATTTAACAAACTTATCATCAGTTAGAATTAGACCTCTGTATCTATATCCATATCATATATATGATATCCAATACTTTTGTGTCACAGTTTGACCACGAACAGCTGTGGTTACGCTAGCTAAGCAACTTGCATGCAAAGTTTCCCTAGTCAGCTGCATTTACTGATGTTATTTGTTGTGTTTATTGCAGTAACCATGCCAACGACAACAACACCAGCAACAGCAGCAGCGACAGCAGCGGCAGCAGCAACAGCAACAACAGTGAGGCACGCGACCATAGTAACACCACAATTGAAGCAGAAGCGGATCAGCAGCCAAAGAAGTTGGAGAGCATAGCTGTGGCTGCTACAAAAAATGCTGAAATTGCAACAACAACAACATAAATGTGCCGACACACATACGTACACACCCACACACACACGCCCGCACGGCCCCCAATATATACGCACACACGCACGCATACATACAGCCTGAGAAACGACGTCAGCAATTGCAATTTCTATAGCATATACATATATATATATACATGAAAGAATGTGTCGAAAAGTTGTAAACATAAATTGAAAAGCCTTTGATTTGCTCTTTGATCATTTCTTATATATAAGCATGCCTACATATTTAAGTATATTATACATATATATATACAGATATATATATATGGGTATGTGACAACCAATTGTGTATAAGTGAAGCCCGCCCAAAAAGTTTGTAAGATTCGAAAATATGTTGTTGATTCATTGTAATCCTCTCTTGCTCTCGTCGTATTGCCAATTTCCTATTTATTATAAGCTGTCATTTGTTTTCACATTCAAATACTCTATAAACAAAAAAAAAAAAAAAAAAAAACAAATGAGCATTACTTAAGAGTTACCCAAAAAGAAATTTTGTTTTTATTTTAGCTTGCAAAATTCACTATATATAAATATGTTTATTGTTTGTATTGATTAGAGACTTGTATTAATTTTTTTGTATGTACTTTGAAACAAAGCAAAACCAAATAATCAAATCTTTGCTACTCACACACACACTTGCTGAAAGCACAAAACAAATGCAGGTATCTAGATATATGTATATGACGTATACTATTTGCCCTTTCTCATACTATTTGTTGTACCAAAAAAGAAAACGAAAATGTATTCAATGTCGAAAGTACAAAAGAGAGAGAACTACAAAGCAACAACAGCATTTGCCACGCCCACACACTAACACAAAAATACACGCGCATAAATAAGACATATGTGTAAACCTTGTAAAACCTTTTTATACTTTTTTAAAAACAATTTAAGTCGCAGCAGACATTAATATATATATTGAAACAGTATATATAAAATATTATAATTTGTGCAGCTTTGTTGTTGTTGTTGAGAAATATTTGTGAAAACAAAACAAACAAAAAGAACAAAACCGAAAGGAAAAATAAACAGATATGCCATCTTTTGCTTCCAAATAATTACATTATAATTATGTTTAAAAAATAAAATGATATAAACACAAAACCCAAAAAAAAAAACTACTTTAAAAGTAAAACTTTGATGTTTGTTTCGCACACACAATTAATAATTAACAAAATGACATCACATGCTTAATTTAAATTAATTGTTATAAAAAGTTGATAGACATAAAAAAAAAAAAACTCGAAAGGTCGATAGTTGAGGCGGCAACATATCAGCTCAACATTAAACCCAATCTCTAACTGCAATGAGATTTGATTACAACAAGAAAACATAGAATGCATTAAAAATACGATTTAAAACTATAAAAACAATAGTTTAGTCATAAGTAAATAGCAGCCACCCTTTAACGTGAATGTTATCTGTACTCAAATAACCAAAAAAAAAAAAGAAAGTCTTAAAAAAAAAATACACATATGAAACCCATACAAAATGCTTGCACAAATTTCAATCGCTTGCTTTTACTTTTGCAATAAATAAAAAAAAATGAATGGAAAAAAATGTAAGTAAAAAAACATAGCAAAAATGTTTAAACTATCTCTGATGTAAACTGTGATAATTAAATGAAGTTGCAGGGTATTTGATATAAAAAATAAAAAACAACTGAAAAAAAAAATAATAATAATAAAATTTAAACACGAAAAGCTCAACAAATTGTGAATTGTAAAACATTTTGTTGTTCTTACACACACACACACACACACACACACACTAACACTCGCATACACACTCACACGTACACGAACAAAGCATTTCTTATATGAACTACAACAAACAGCAATAAGTACTGCAATAAAGTCTCTCATTGAAAAAGTCTATTATTATACGGCATACTTAAGGAATTTAATGTTTAACTTCGTAATGAACCCACAATATTGTAATCAATGTAATTTGCATGTGAACCATAGAGAATTGTCATTACCGTTTCGGTCTTCCCTAAGAATTGTTTTTAGTTCATCTAATAACCAGCAAACGAATCCTTCCCTCGTGCATATGCCTTACCCAAAAAAAAAAAAAAAAAAAAAACAACTTCAGTGACAACTTTCGTATGGAAATTGATTGGATTGAATATGATGAAGATTTGTTGTAAACCTTATATAAGTGGAGATAGTTTTACTTACATACTGTGTGTCTTTTAAATATTAAGCAAGCATATATTCAACTTGGACAGCTCGATGAATACGAAAAGCAGAGTATTCTCAATTTAAGCTGATTTACTAAAAATATTAAAAAAAAAAATAAATAAAAATGAAATGTAGACAAAGTCTTGTGCGCAGCTTTAAGCAATTTGTTAAAGTGCAAAAACAACAAATTGAGATTTAAACAATAAGTGAATGAAAATATAATTATATATATTAAATACCAAACGTCCAATGTTTTGCATGCGACCCATGCATAAACAAAACTAACAACAATTGTGAACATTAAAGTCTTCAGAAAAAAAAAAAAAAAAAAAAACAGTTTTGAGATCTGCTAACTAACAAACACTTATACTCGTACATATTACAACAATTATATTATTAAAAAATGGAAAAACCAAAATATAAGAGTGAAAAAAAAAGCAAAAACAAAAGCCAATTGTACTTTATAATATACATTTTTTGTCTGTGTGTGTTCAGCAGTTCAGTATTTCAATTAAGCCAAGTTAAATCAAATCTATAAAGTACTAAAACCAAGGTTTCCCCACTGAAAACCCAAAAAAAAAAAAAAAAAAAAAAAATTAAATAAAAAAAAATTAAATATTAAAAACTTAAGCGTAGCGAAATTACAAAAAAAAAAAAAAAAAAAAAAAAAAAAAAAGAATGAAAAAGGAAATTGCTTAAATTGAAATTCTTAAACACTTCAAAGATAAAGAACCAGCGGGAACAACAACGATCGAGCACGAGCAACTGTAATACAACCAAAACTTCATATATATATATATATATATATATAAATATATATACGACTACATACATATATATATATATACGAATTCTATACATACAAAGACCCTCTACTAACTGCATACGTACATTTATTAAAGTAACTAATAAATGTTGTTAGCATTAACTTGAAAAAAAAAAAAAAACAAAAACAAAAGATTAAAAAATTGCATAATGTTGATAATATTTTGTTAAATGAAAAGGAAATCGTAGTTAACCGAACCCAAGTGTGCTTCATATAAGAATTTATGTTACGATTTTTACAATGCAATAAAAAATTCCAATAAAATTTCCCCTTTAAGCTAGTATATAACTGAATATATATACTTGATGTATTCCTAAATGTTTTAAGTATTTACGATTGGTGTCTAATATATATATATATACATATATATGTATATATTTATGTGTACATGTAAACCTTATATAACGAGTAGAGACTTTAAAGCCAACAAAAACGTATCGTCAAATATCCAACATAAGTAAAAAAGGAAAATGAAAATAATTAGCTAAAACTTGCATACATCTATATTTACGTATTATGAATAACGGTTTAATTATATATAAGTGCTTCAAGTGATAAATACATCCACACAAACATATTCACACTCACACTCACACACACACACACACCTACACAACTGTATTGTCATCCTTAAGAATTTTGTGTTGTAACTGAATCGAAACTACTTGAAACAAACCCCCCAAGGGACACTCTGGAATAGAAATTCCTTGAGGTAGTGCCTTAAACTGTATTAAAAACAAGAACACAATGTTTTGTTGAAACAAAAGAAGACGAAGAAATGTACTAGTTCCAGTATCTTAAAAAAAAAACGTATATATAGTTAACTCTACGCTCCGATCTATATACTACATAAACACTCACTCTCACACACATATATATATATATACAAATATATACATATATGTACTATATTATATTTAATAATATACTCTTAACTTACCGTCGCATTTTCTACCATATACTACAATATATATGTATAAATCTTGTATTTTTGACTATTTTGGAACATGTTTTGCTCAAACAGTTTTCTACCAGCACACACAACCACACCAACACAAACACACACACACACACACATACATATATATATTTATATATATAAGTATCGATCTGCTTTGACATAGTTAAAATACATTTTGTGATTGCTTTGCTGTATGATGTCTGAATGCCCGAATGGGAAATCCTGAATGTATTCATCTATATTTATGTATACACTCACACATACACACACGCACCCACACACTCGCATTTATGTATGCGTGTGTGTGTGTGTTTGTGTTTATGTGAGCAAGCATTATCGAATAATTAAGACGATTTGTGCATTATTTCGATAGAAATGCACTTTGATTACGTATTGAAATGAATAAAGCGATTAAACAATTTGATTCAATTGATTTTTTAACTTTAGATGTATTCAATTAAGTAGCATCTATTGAAAATCTTACGGATTAAAGGTATACGGGAAAAATGCAAGTTTGCTGTATATATCTGCCTTTGTATGTAAATATGTTTGTGTATGCATGTATGTGGGTGTTTGTGTGCGTGTATAATATATATATATATATATGTATACATATATACTAAATAAGTATCGATTATCGTTCTATGCGGTTCTCATCAGCTCTTGCCTTACATGTTATACAAGCTCTTTACCTTTCCTTAGTTAAGATTGTCGATTAATTGAGAATATTTGTAGAGGCAAGAAAAATAGACGAAAATAATTATAGAAAAATATAAATTTATTTATTATAATTAATATACATTCTTATGTATGTATATATTCTGAACACAAAAATCTGTTAGTTCACACTCCAATAATAAATTTTAAATCTCTAACTATCTCTGTCTCTCTCACCCTCTCTGTCTCTATCTCTCTCTCGCTCTTTATTTCTGTATCTGGCTCTTTCTCCATCTACATGTCTCTCAATCTCCCACTCTATCGATCTCTCAAAAATCAAAGATTTCACACCAAAATATACCATGAAAGTGATTTATTTCATATTTCGACTCTACAAGTCTTTACGGGATTTCAAACCCCATCACAGCCAGACTTCTCTAAATATAATACCTTCAGCATGATCGTACAGCTCTATATTATACAATATATAAGCGCTGCCACGCCCACACTCAGCTACCATGAGGCACTGTGCTCTCTGCTGCCGCCGCTGTTGCAGTTGTTGTGGTGCTGCTTGGGGCATGTCGCGTCTCCATGTGCCGCTGCAGATCTCGTGCCCGGGCGAGTGTCTTGTTGCAGACTTGGCATTGATAGCTCGTCTCCAGCTGACCATCGACATCGACGCTGCTGCCACTTGGCTGCGTTTGTAGATGAAGGCGCACGTGCTTGTTGAGATTGCTCGGATCACCGAAGGGACGCAGACAGAACTTGCACTTGAGTGGCTTGAAGCCCGTGTGAGTGCGTATGTGAATCTTCAAGCCGTACTTACGAGAGTAGACCTTGCCGCAATAGATGCACAGATGACCCTGCTTTGAGGCGCCCATATTGCTAACGATCGCCTCGATCTGTGCGGCGGCGTTCATCGGATGCGGTGCACCCATCGCTGAAATGGAGGGCAAGTAAGAGATCGCTGCCGCAGGTGGCTGGGAGCTGTGCGGCATGGGAAGGCCAAGCGATGGTATGCCAGCCAGCGGACGAAATGCAGAGAACCGTGCGGACGCAGCTGCTGTTGCGCCAGATGGCAATGGCGGCGAGCGATTGGGCGAGGCAGAGGACGTCGAGGAGGTGGCCGGTGTGGGTGATAAAGTTATTGTTGTTGTTGAGCTGGGCGCCGTCGCCTTCAGTGCATAATGCAAACGCATCCACAGCAGATCCATAACACTGCGACCACAGCCCAAAGCCAGATGGATCTTCAACGGATGCGGCGTCTCGAAGGTCAAGTGGCACAGATGACAGGTGTAACGATTGTTGCCTGAGGGAAAAAGAGAAGTTAATGAGAAACCAATTAGACTTGGGCATTTAATAAATTTTCTAGTCTAGTTTATTTGCAATGTTTATTTTTTACTGCTTAAAGAGAAATCTAAAAGCTAATTAGAACTAATTGGAAGTCAACTGTTTCGATTCCAATTGAAATTTTCTGCACTTCGATTCTGGCATATCTACGAGTCCAATTGGATTCGCATGGTCTTGAGAGTCATCGAGATTCCGATTGGACTTTAAATTTTGGAATGCTACTTCAATGATCAGTTCTAGTTGTATGATTTCTTACCCTGTATATTGAGCGGCGTGAGAAACGGTATGCCCATAAGCAATACTAGCTCCTCGCCGAACCAGGCCACAATCTCGTCCTCGCGGCCCACATCTCGCACCAGTCGAATGCGCAGCTGTCCGGCGTGCAGCTCGAACAGCGCATTGAAGCTGTAAATATCCTCGGAGAGTTTGATCTGTCGCAGCATGAAGGCGGATAGCGCTAATTCGCCATTCACCAGGCTGCAGTGCACGTGGGCGTCACTGGCAGTGGGCGTGCCCATGGAGCTGAACAGAGCAGCGGTGGGTATGCCGCCGGAGCATGTGTCCTTGGGCGTATACTGAGCTGTATAGACGCCTGGACGTAAGCTGTTTCTGGCTCGCTTTGTGGGCGCCTGCTGGGTTGAGATGGTGGGCGTGGCCACTGTAGTTGCTGTCGCAGTGGTGCTGCCCGGCAGAAGCTGCTCGATGCGAAAGATCATGCTGGTGGCGCGCTTGGAACCCTGTCCACTTGATTCATCCAGTTCCAGGCTGTCAAGTTGAGCCGTCGTGTGCATCGCTCGCGTTCGTAAACGATTCTGATTTCCAATTGGAAGCCGGCCGCTGCTTTTATAGCATCGTAGTGACGCAGCTTCCCTGCTCGCTAAATGTCCTGTGTTTGGATTTGTTACGGCTTGCAGTGTCAAAACAACGCCGGCGTCAAGTGCAAGAATTCCCAGCGCAGACATAGCTACGCACTTTGCGGCCATCTCGCTCGCACGCACCAGCTCAGACCAGGACCCGGGCATCCCTTTGCGCCAGGTCCTGGTCCGCATGGTGGTAGCTGACTGTGCGCGGCAAGTGCAACATCATGTACATCGGCACTAAAGCACTAAGCATCAAGCTAAGCGGCCCTGTAGCAAGTGTGCGTATTCCTTTGACTAATCCTCTCATACCAACTCGGCTCAGGCCCCTTCCCTTTTTTTTTTTTTTGGCTTTTGGGCTGTGCCCAGGCAAATGTTTTTAATTGAAATTAAACGATCGTTTGTTGTCCTTGTTCGTATTGTTGTTGTTGTTGTTGTTGCTGTAATGCCACCATATACAAATCGCATTCGCTTTCGTCAATGTTATCCCCCTCGTCCGGCCACCCTCATTGATAATGCCTTAATATATTGGTGTGTATCGTTTTACTATTTGTGGTTTAGGGTGGGTCGTGATTTTTGTTAAGTGAACGAAATGGCGGGCCCAAAAAGGGCCCAAATATGTAGGCAATTGACAAAGCTAAAGCATAGGAAATATATCTTTTTTAATGAGAAGGGAGATTTTTGAAGAGGCATATGGAAAAATATGATGAGAAAAGAATATGTAAAATAAAATAATTGTAATTAGCTTTATATAGAATGAAATTTATTAATTAGCTTAGAACATGCCAAAGTTTTCAATATACTAATTCAAATTTATAAATTTAAGCTATTGTAGTTGCCTAAACCGATCGAAATTAACTATTGAAGAAAATTCGTATATACAATATTTATATATTCTCTTTTACAGTCTATATTACTCATGCTCATCTCATTCACACTTAAAGAAAATTCGTATATACAATATTTATATATTCTCTTTTACAGTCTATATTACTCATGCTCATCTCATTCGCATTTGAAGCCATCATGGACTGCTCGCTCGCGCCCAACTGCAACCGCAGCAAGTCCGCTCCTGTGCTGCGGAAAATATGCTACGACACTAATGTTTTCATCAGCGGCTATGCAACAACCCCGTCGCTAATATATCTGAGGCGATGCGATCAACAGGACAAGGCGAAAAACATGTGTTGCCAGTCACACAGTCACAGACGTTTGGGGTGGGGGACCGAGAGAGCGAGAGAGAGTGAAAGAGACTCAGCGACAAATCAAGGGGAGGAGCTGTGGTTGCGCAGCCCTTAAATAATCTAAAGTGTGCCAGCCAATTTGCTCGCATACACAGGCAGAAGAGACTGAGGCAGAGACAGAGACACCTGGCTCGAGTCAATTTCGAGTTGGTGTTTGCTTGTTTTAAATAAGTGGGCCAAGACCAGTTGTTGCTGTTGTGGTGCATGTGGTTGTGGTTCGAGTTCGCATTTATTGTTAATTTCTTTGAATTTAATTACTTTCTGCGATAGACATAGCCGCCAGCATCGCCGTTGCCGCCGTCATCGCAATCATGACAGCCTCCACTGGCGGCCAACTTATCGAGTGCCTCCTGTATCTCGATGGGTATGGGCGGTGGTGTGGGCAGATGATCGCCCTGTGGCTGAAAGCCATTCTCATCGGCTATATAGGTCAGCGAGATGCTCTCACCCTCCGGACTGCTGTAGGAGAAGGAGCCCTCGGCCACCTGTGCCTCAGCACCTTCGACGCCAGCGTTCTTCAGGTAGCCCATCTCCTCGGCCTTGATGCCGTTGCCCGTTTCATATTCGTACTGCGGGAGCATAGAGAGAGGAATTGGGGAAGCTTTCATTTCACTTCAGCTTGTCTCACCTTATAGGAGCCATCGGTATTTACTTTCGATTCCAGCTTGATAATGGGTATATTTTCTCCACCTCCGCCGCCTCCTCCACCTCCATTGCCTCCATTCGATGGTGGCAAATAATTCTGATTAGGATTGCTGGGCGGTGGTCCATAGCTGTCGCGTGGCGGTGCAGGTGGCGCTGGTGGCTTCTTCGGTGGTGCTCCATACGTTGGCTTCGGCGCAGGCCCAGGTGCTGGTGGCTTCGGCGCTCCATAGCTGCTGCTTGGTGGCTTCGGCTTGGGCTTTGGTGCTGGCGGCTTGGCTGGCACATATGTTGCTGCCGGCCGAGCACTTGGGTAGCCCGCCGGCTTAGCTGCTGCCACATGCAAGCCGATGAGCAATACTATCCACAATGTTGTACGTTCCATTTGGTTTATGCACTTCTGATGCCTGCCGATGCCGACCGACGCTTGCCTTTTATATCTATGGCTAGCGCTTTGATTTTGACCACAACCTGTTGCACCTGGGGGTCAGGCACGTGCGTGGCCACATTTATTGCACACGATGAAGAAAAACGAAAACTGGGCCAATGCGAATGCACTGCTCAAAAATTGCCTTGATAATTCATAATTACGAAGCTGCAATAATAGAAAAATTAGACTTTATTTCTGTACTTGGAATTTCTATACGATTCTCAGCCTGCAGCTTTCGTCTATTAGCCTTAATTTAATCCTGATCTTCAGAACAGACACTAAAAATCCTGCAAACATTTCATATATCTTATCCTATGCCCCTTCTCAAGCTCAACAAACGCAGTTGATCAAATTGAAATTTCAGTTCGTTATCATTAATTACATTGAAATAGTTAACAATTAAATTAAATCTAGATAAATTGAGAAACTAAAAATCTTACATTTCCGCAACTAATCGCCAAAAACAACAAAACCCGCTAGGCCTCAACAAAGCAAAACTTTGAAGGGAGCTGAAAGCAGGCGCTGTAGGATAAGGATCAGGCACGGCACAGGCAACACCTGCAGCAGCAGCAGCAGCGGCAGCCACCCCATATATATTTGGCAACTACTCTAATGCACTTTGCCTGTCCCAAACGAGGGCGGAGCGAAGGTGAAGAAGGGTGTTAAGCCCCTGGAGTTGTCGGCTTTAGTCAATCGTCTATTAACTTTTTGCCCAGGCTCAGCTCAGGCCAACGACGGTAGACTGTGATGCCGCTAATATTGTCTGGGCGATGGTGGTGGATGATGGGTGGCTGGGTGCTGGCTTGTCAACCCTGTTTCTGGTTCTGGTCCTGGCATTGGCCTAGCTAATGGCAATGTTGTTGCCAGCTTGTTCTACTTGTAATGTGCTGGCGCGCAGCTGACGGCTTCCCAGGCGCTGTGGATTTTTGAACCTGTTCAGCGATTGTCAGCGTCAGCTGTTGCCCAGTTGCCCACAGTTGGACAGTTGGCTAGCAACCACCAATGTAAACCACCAACAATCCACCAACTAACCACCACTCCAGCTAGCACCAAACGCTGCACCGGCTGCCAAAACCAACAATTGTCGGTCCGATCGGAGTCAACGGCTCGACATTTCGCCACGCACCCATTGCGCATATTTCGCGCCCGCATTTGCCAAAAAGCAAAACCTCGACTCTACTCAAATTCATGAAATGCATTTTGACAGAGCGCGAAGATCTAATTGCGATTCCTGCGTCGATTAAGTTCGTTCAGCACGCCTAAATAAACATTTCGATGCGCACTCTTTGATAAATTATTCGCAGCCCACATTGACAGCCCGAAATGTGCATATCAATATAATGTATATATATCCGATTCGCGGGAGTTTTAGCAACTGTTGATTAGGCTAGTTAAGGGTGGACTGATGCCAGGAAATATCATTTATCGACTATTAAAAATGTGTTTTGAAATTTATTTCATATATTTTGTTTTTAAAAATAATTATAAATACATATAAAAATAATGAAAATAATAAATAAACATAAAGAAATATATTTATAAAAAAAAAAAACAATGATTTAAAAACAAAATTTTTATATTTAGTTTTAATACTCAGAATATGCAAAAAAGAAAATAAAAGCATTCAAATTATTTTAATTAAAATATATAAACAAATATAAATAATTCTTAGTTATAACTTTATTACCTAACAAAATTATATAACAATAATAATGATTGAAACAAACAAAAAAAAAAAAAAAACAAAGAATGTAAAAATGTTTTAATAGCAAACAGAACAATCGGCTCAGTTATATAATCGCTTCATTAGTGAGACGTAGAGGGCAAATCAAGAACAAATTCAAATTATTATTGCTTTAGGCAAACTTTAAGTTCATAAGCTAAAAACAAATTTGTTTTACTGCAGCAACGCTTAAATTTCAAAATACAACTCGAACATTATTCAAATATTTGAGTTCACGTAAAATATCCATGCAAATGATTTAACTCTAATTAAAATACAACAAGAATCCGCTTCAAATGTTTTAATTAGCTTTCTTCATTTTCTGTTGTTATTGTTATTTTTGTATTCTTTTTTTCTTCATTTTTTCTGGCTGAGAACAAAAGTTGAGCCATAAACTATGACGTAATCGGCATCCACAAAGGCCGGCCGCTCAGATATATTTGTTTTGATTATCTTTTAGACTTATTTCGGCTGATTTGCTCATCTGAGCCGCTGGCAAAAACCATTCGCAGTCGCTGGCATCAGTTAACATCAAGAAGCGAAACCGTTTAGACTGAAATCAGAAAATAATTATTACAAATTCTTGCGAAAACATTAATAATTGAAACCATATTTAAAAAAAATAGATATTTCTATATATATAGATCGGTGCTATGAAATTCGTAAGCTAAAGATATATAAACTATTTTTTGTTCTCATTAATAATAGTGTATGTTAATTCATACCCATTTCAGGTACAGTTGAGCCTAGCTTTGCTGCTGCTGTCGCTGGCCTTGGCTGAAGAGGCCGAAGAGCGTCAGGAGGAACTGCATTTCGGGTAAGCTAACTGAATATTACACATTAAACAATTTATATTTACATATATTACAAATATTTCTATAGTTTTCAGACAGAGAATGGTTATCATCGCTCGGAGGATATTACCTACAAGGTCAAAGTGAATCCGGAACAGCAGTTGAGTGAGCAGTCGGAGAGCGAGTCAACACCCAAATCTGTTGAATATGGTGGTGGCTATAGCTTTATATCGGCCGATGGCTATGAGTATCAGGTGCTATATAAGGCGAACAAAAATGGCTTTCAGCCCTATGTGACAGCTCACAAGGTGAAAACAGCGGAGAATAAGGTCTAGCGCTCTAATCTATATACTAAATTGTGATCTATTAAGAATAAAATAAAAAGTGATTTATATAATTTCATTTTGTATATAGACTTATATTCATTTTTACAGTCATTCAATTCAATTGTTGTGGTTTACGATAATATTTGCTGTGATTTAATCTGAATTTATTATTATTACATTTTTTTATTAAGCTATAGAATTTTTAATGGAGATATAATATAAGAATATATAGCAAGACAATTTCTTCTTTTGGAAAGAAAGAGTCAATAGTATATATATTCGTTCTCGATTGCTATGATAAAAGAGTGAGACCTAATCAATATGGTACATGGTTTTGATATCGATATTATAGTAAATAACTGAAAAATCAGAAATTTTTAAGAAATTTTTAATACTTTCAGGAAGTACCTTTGACTATCGTCAATATAGCCCATTTGTCAACCTGACATTTTAGAGGGTATTAAAAAGCGATCAGCGTTAAAAGCTTTCTTTTAAGCATGGCTTTAAAGCTCTCTACTGGTTGCTGGAGTAAATTTGAAGCAATGCTCAAAGCTAAACTTCAGATAACGTTTGATTTTTGCGAGCTGTCTGCATATATACATATACATTGACAATAGACATATGAGCTTTTCCATGATCTCACATATCTAATCAAGCATAATTCAATATTCGTATAATATTCAAATTAGTTCCGATCAAGGCGTTGCGTGGGAGAGTCTCAAAATTCACATAAATTGTATTGCTATGTAAATTCTCTCAGCATACATATGTTAGAGCATTTGAACTTTTCATTGAGGTCTTTTCGTTTTTTAATGATTTTACGTTGTATTATTGTGATTGAGTATTCGAAAGGGTATATTGGTTTTGTGCAAAGTTCGGCTAGCTAACCATTCAACTGACTAGTCTCTCTGTTCCATTGGTCATTTGTCCTTCTATCCAACTGTCCGACTATTATGTCGTCCATCTAGTTTTAGACTCAGAGCTCCACCATTTATTTTATTTATTTATTTACTTTTCCTTTTCCAAGATACAACTATAAAGTTACAAAAGACTCTCTCTCTTTCTCTCTCTCTCTCTCTCTCTCTCTCTCTCTCTCTCTTTCTCTACCAAGAATTATGTAAAATTTTGTAAAATGCTGTCTTATATTTTGAATCGTGCAGTAGCATTTTGTAGTCGATACCACCCGACGCGTCGGCAGCATACTTTCTTGTTTTTACCTTTTGCTGCTTTCCTTATGCAAATGGATGTGAAGCAATCATGTGTTGTCTGCTGGCTTGGGCCTTACTCAGCGCTTTATTGAGCAGCAAATCTTAAATGTTGGCCCCGTAGCCACATAATGTGCCCCTTCAACGACCAAGCAATCAATTCACAGCTTGCTGTGACTGAGGACGGTTGCAGCTATCGAACACTATGAGCGCTCAACGAAAAATTGTTAGCAGCTGTCTGCTGTTACTCTTCATCGTCAACATTCTATGGAGTACAGAGAATGGTGCCAGTGCTTCTTATGCACCTGGCACTGTGTTGGACATACAATTGGGCGAGCTAATTTTCGATCAATTCAAATATATACCCACGCTAGAGGGCTACGAATTTAGGTGAGTCTAACTACGATACATACAATATACAGAGAGAGATTTAATGAAATGTAATACCTTTTCAGCTACACTTTGCCCAATGGCACGCATCGCGATGAGCTGGGCTCGCTGCTTAATGAAAATTCCTCACCGGAGGAAATACAGAATGCCAAGAACTACGCTCGTAACGCAAGACCCTCAAGACGTCCGGGTGTTAAGAACCGCAAACTGTCGCCCAAGTCTCTCTCATCGCTAGCTGGTTAAAAGACAGTGAGAGAGGGAGAGCGAACGAGTGAGTGAGTGTGTGTATGAGAGAGAAAGAGAGAGAGAGAGAGAGAGAGAGAGAGAGAGAGAGAGAGAGAGAGAGAAGGAGAGAGATATTCTCTCAATCTTCTTTGTGAAACTTTAAGCGCGATTTTGGTAAAATTCTGTTAGTTAATACTTGTTAAGTTTTTAGTGTTTAACCACAACAAAACGCAATTCAATAAAATATTGAGTACAAAATAAAGTATTAAAATATGAAATTATTTAAATTAAGGCTCGATCCATAAACTAAAACTTTTGAGCTTGGAATCTATCGAAATGGAATTAAATACACTCAAGCATTGATGAATCAATCTATTCATGCTGTGTAGCAAAATTAGATTATGATCTCAAGTGAGCATATTTCATGGGCTTGTGTAGTGTTTGGATTATCTCATAACTCCTGTAAGTTTGACATAAATTACGATGAAAATCGATTTAGTCTATTTTGACAACAAATCACATTGATTTCCTAAGCATTTAATATCGTTTATATTATTAAATGACCAATGGTCGATGAGTTGACTGAGATTAATTAATTAGATTAACAAAGACGTTCAATTCTTGGAATTCTAAATACATTTTCAAATATCTTATTTGAACTACAAATTGATACATTTTTTTTTTTTTTTTTTTTTTTTTTTTTTTTTTTGTGATAATAACATCCAATATCACACCCTGGATATCTATCTAGAACAAAAGGTTTTTACGTTAAGTCAAGTTAAGAGAAATTTATTTGCTCAGCCAATGCGCTGCTCATCTGCTGACCAGGCGCTGCTTAGGCGCTGCTTAGGCGCTGCTCAGGCGCTGTTCAGGTGCTGCTCATGGAGGCGCTGAAATAAAAGCACAGGGTTTCTCATAGTTGATCATTCTCGTGAAGAGCTTTCTTGATATTATCGTTTTTATTTTTTATTTTTTATAAAAATAAAATAATCACATACTTTGCTGCTGAGCTTCATATTCAAAATTTCAAGTGTTTACTACATACTTTTGTGCTGACCAAATTGTGAAGCTTTGGGGTGAATTGGGTTTAGTAGAAAGATATAGATTTTTGTGTATGCTATGTTGAGCGTAGATAGCATAGTATTCACCACTCACAGAAATTAAGTCAAACTTCAGGAGGATGCCTTAAAGAAAATATGTCCAATACTACAAATATTACAGGCTTAAGCTATGGATTATATATATGCATATATGGATATATAATCCTAGATTACAAATATGTACAAAAATAATTCAAGAATTCCAAATCAACTAAGTCGTCTAGTCCTGCAGCAACTACTTTACAGTATATACGTATATTCTTTTATTTTAAAATTAAAAAATGCAAACTGTAATTAAAAAAAAAAAAAAAGACTCATAAAACGTCTCGACGTCAGCGCGTGACATTTACATATTGAAATTGCAATACGCACACAAATTTATTCGAATGGGCTAGAAAGAAGCGAGACGGACGAGCTACATGGGCGAAAATTAAACAAAACTTGGCTTTAAGACATTGCCATTAACGTGCAAGTGCTAATTTAGCTGGCTACTCCGAGACGATGTAGCCAAAGTTATACCATAATAAGAAGTAAAGTCAAAACACATAACAAAAATTATATAGATATAAAAAAATAAATAAATAAATAAGAAGACGAAGCAGATGTCGTCGAACCGGTAACCGAAACACAATCTGTCCATCTGTCTGCCAGCGTTGCTGATGTCTGAAGTCTGGCCAAGATCTGACTGGTCAGATGACCTTGAAGATGCGAGCAACTTAATCTGAACACATCTTGGCATATATATACATAAATATAAAAGCAGAAACTACGAAAAAGCAGAAATTGAGAATATACAAAATCTTATGCGTAGAACAGCCGATAGACTAATTTCGCTATACAATATTGTAGATAAATCGTCATTGATTTACATAACCATAAAATAGTTTATGAATATCAATTATATATACCTTATATATGTGCATTTTAAGCATGAATTTTTGGTCAGCTTTTGATATTAAACTAGTTTTTCGTCTCTGTTGTCCACCTTAGTCGAGCATCAGCTTACTTACTATAAATACTCGGCTGTCTGGCCCTAAAAGTCACGGTTACCTTTGAAATCTCAAACGCGCAACATATCTAACATGAAGTTCCTCATCGTCTTCGTTGCTCTCTTCGCCCTGGCAGTGGCAGCTCCTCCTAATGATAATGTCGAAGTATTGCGCCAGGAATCAGATGTCGGCATTGATGGATTCAAATATGAGTAAGTGAATCACATGAAGATCGTCCTTTAGCTTTTGCTGATCCTTAGCTTTTGCTAATATAGGTTGGAGACGAGTGATGGTACCAAACAAGAGGCCATAGGTGAACTTAAGAACTTAGGCCCCGAGGAATCTGCTATCGTCGTTAAGGGCTCGTACCAATTTATTGACAATGATGGCGTGGAACATGTTGTTACCTACATTGCCGATGAGAACGGTTATCAGCCACAGAGTCCTGATATTCCCGTCGCACCAGTTGCTTAAGCGAAATTTAAACTTTTAAAATAAATTGATTGTTTTCGAAACTTTCTTGGTATTTTCATTCGACTTTGTTATCTAGTCAATTACTGAGGATAAAATAGACGTAATTTTATCTTAGCTTTGAAACACAAAAAGCGAATTAATACATTTTCTTTATTTATTTTATACTAAATTTAGATTTTGGGAATGTAAATTGAATATAAAAATCGACGTTTATATATTTATCTTATGGTCAATGTCAGTTGGAGTATGTCCTGTGTATGGATTAGCAATTAAGAGGCTCTTCAAAGTTTTGGGTATTGAATATGAAAGGTCGCCTTAGTCGAAAACCCGATTAACTGGGTTGCCAATTTGTAGCTTCTTCTTATTCGTCTGCTTCTCTTCTTCTTTTTCTGTTTGTGCTGACTGCTACAGCCGCTGCTGCTGCTGTAGCGGTCAACGAAGGTGGAATGCATGCACACACACACATACATGTGAGAGAGCTGCAATTGCAATACATCAATCGAAGCTGGCTGCAAAGGCCGTTGCATATGTCAAGAGTCAAGCCAGAGTCTTTAGCTTTTACCGATTCGCCAGTAGCTTCAGCAACTGTCCAGCATATATATGTATATCGTAGAATTTTGGACTTGATGTGAACTTGCGGCCCTCTTAACTGTTAAACTGTTGCCATCTCAAATTATTATGCATTCAAATACATTGAACATCGTGTTACTTGGGCAATAAACCATCAGTTTGTATGGTCTTTACATATTCTATAAAAGACAAACCATTTACGCATTCATTTAACTAACATTCGGATTCACACAAAAATATTAAATCGAACTTTTGATACACTTGGAATATTAGAATATGAAATAGATATATTTATTCTAATTTATGTGTGTATTATTTTATTTATGTTACAAAATTCTTGCTGTTTACAAATAGATTATCTATTGAGAAATTCCAAAAAAAATTTGTTTTCTAGTTTTAAATAATTTTCAATACATTCATTATTTATTTATTTATTTATTTATTTTTTTTGCTCGTGCATTTTTCATAGTTATCACACTCATATATCATATCATATAATAAAATCATTTACAGTTTTCCCCTTAAAAATTAATTTAAAATTAATATTGATATTGTCATCCGTGAATCCATTTTTCTTTTTAATTAATATTTTTATTTATTTAAAAAATTGTCTATAATAGTACTTATATTTCTTAGTCTAATTCGATTCAAATATATTTGAATTTGACTGAGGCTGCCTGCATTGGACAGTTGGTGCAGCCAGAATGCGGATTTGGTAATGTCGCGTCAGAGATTCGCTTTAAATGTTACTTGTCGCAGCGACTTCTGACTGAGGCTGGCGGCTGGGGGCTATTGGTGAACTGCTGGTAAATTAAATACATTACCGGACGACCGCGAGAGCCGTGTCTATGTATGTCTTTGGCCATACAATTGTGCAAAAGTTTATGACGTTGGCAAATTCTGCGAGAGTGCGGGAGCTATATAAATGCACTGAAGATGCGGCATTAGCATCATTGGACGCTCGATAGTTCAGACGCCAACACAGACAAACGGATAAAACAAACTCGACAAGATGGTGAAAATGGTAAATGGATAGCTGCTAGTTGATAACCGATTCATAATAATCGATTAACATATCCTATCCTTGAACAGATGCTAGTCGCTGCTCTGCTGCTCTTGGTTGCCGCCAGCTGCAGCGCACGTCCCCAGAACGACGTCGAGGTTGTGGAATACGAATCGGATAACATTGGCATTGGCGGCTACAAGTTCAGCTACAAACTGAGCGATGGCACCACCCGTACCGAGGAGGCGGTTATAAATAATGCGGGCACCGAGAACGAATCCCTATCGGTGCGCGGCTCTGTCAGCTGGGTGGCGCCCGACGGACAGACCTATACGATCAATTTTGTGGCCGATGAGAATGGATTCCAGCCGGAGGGCGCGCATTTGCCCAAGTAAACCACATGGATAACCCACATGGATAATGAAAGAGAGCGATAGAGAGAGAGAGAGAGAGAGAGAGAGAGAGAGAGAGAGAGAGAGGAAGATCGAGTCCATGTTGTTTGTGCTGTGCAACAGTCAATCATTCATTCAATCAATCATTCAATCAGCCAGTCAGTCAGCCAGTGAAGTTTGTGTCGTGCATTGTAATTGTTATTCGCATTAAAAATGAATTTCGCTACAATATTAATGCTTATTATTTTTTAAATTATTATATGGGCATGTGAAATCGACTCGTTCCAGGCTAAATAATCGATTTTATTCAATTTAACTCCCTAACCATAGCTCGCAGATAACAGTTTTCCGTTTCCATTCGCACATTCTACTCATGGGAGAAACAGAAAAAACGCATGCACACACACTCTTACTCTGAGTAGGAGTTTTTTTTTTGTTTTGTACCGTTTCTGAGATAAAGAGAGAAACGTCCTTGAATGACGATGATGAAAAAACGCAAAAACAGATCGCTCCAATCTGAGTACGAGCGGATTCGTTGAGAACAGTTGCAATTTGTTACTCTTTGGGGTTCTTCTTTTTTTTTTAAGTGTGATCGAAAGTGACTTCGAGAAATGCTCAGTGGATATTTGTGAGCTCTGCTTAGAACTAAACTAAGCTGCAGATGGTATGTGACTAGCTCTAATGATTAATGTAGTATATATCCTATAGTAGTATATATCCTATATATCTAGCCTCAAATGGCAAGAATTTGCCACACCTTTAATGAGCGCATCTAAAAGCTCTCAAAAGTCTAAACGAGAATTTTCAATCGAAATTTTAAATGGACAACTTACACTCGATAGTCGACTATTAATACAATAAATTTTGAACTATAAACAAAGTAAAATTATTATGCAATATATACTTTTATAAATCTCTTACTTTTTTCTTTATTTTTGGAAATGCTTCATATTTATTATTGATTTATTATTTAACAAATTTTGGCTTAAAATTAAACTTTTGGTATGTGTGCTCCCTCGGGCTGGTAGCCATTCTGATCGGCCACAAAGTTGACCGCGTAAGTGACGCCATCATCGCCCACATAGGAGAAGGAGCCCTTAACGGAGATGGCCTCCTCGTCGGTGCCAATATTGGTGAGAAGTGCCTCCTCCGAGCGCTTGGTGCCGTCGCTTGTCTCCAGCTGCAGGCTATAGCCATCTGGTCTCACATCAGCCGACTGGGTAACAACTGTGGCATCATTAGTGGGCGCGGCTGTGGCCAGGGCCAGGCACAGGCTGAGGCAGACGATGGCTATGGTGCACTTCATGCTTGGACTGCTGATAATAATGTTATGTGCTCCTGGCTAAGCGAGCGCCTTTTTATACCAACTGGCGAGAAGAGCAGCTAATGCAATTAACACTTTATTAATTGCGGCCTCTGGAAACCAAACTAAACCTGAAAATGCAAAGCAAATAATTGAAACATGAGCAAATGACTCGAGCAGACTCTGATGAGCTAACATTTAAGCTGTCTATGAATGGGAGTCGAATCTATAGCTTATTAATTTACAATTCGTTTTACATATAGGTAACTGGTTTTAATTTTTTTAAATATATAAATAGACATAAATATCTGCCATCATTAGCATCATTAGATTGATTGAATAGAAGTAAGTCACATGTACTAATAACGTGTACTAAAATGTGTATGTGCTCTAAAAAAAGCGAAAGATTAATAATTATTGAAAGTCATGACCATATAAATTAACACTATTATCAGCATTGACATCATTATTATTCAGAAGCATAGTTTTATTTTAGAAAGATTCTATTTCGATGACTCCTTCATATATACTTTTTTTTACTGACTAAATAAAACACGATTACTGCACTTGCTATGAAGAGATAACTTTACATACATATTATCCTTACTGATTGACTAGTTAAGCTGGGTATCAATTAGTTATATAAAGAAAGTATTACCTTCTATAGAATGAAAATACCAAGAAAGTTTCGAAAACAATAAATTTATTTAAAAAAGTTTAAATTTCGCTTAAACAACTGGCAATGTAGGTAACAAGATGAGGCACGCCATCAGGGTCAATATATCTGAACGAGCCCTTAACGACGATAGCAGATACCTCGGGGCCCAAGATCTTAAGTACATCTTCGGCCTCTTGTATGGTACCATCACTCTCTATATTAGCAAAAGTTAAAGATGAGCAAAACCTTAAGGACTATCTTCATGTGATTCACTTACAACGTTTTGTTTCCATTAATGCCGACATCTGATTCCTGACTCACTACTTCGGCATTATCAGTTTTAAGAGGAGCTGCCACTGCCAGGGTGAAGAGAGCAACGAAGACAATGAGGAACTTCATGTTTAGATAGATGTGTGGAGCCGTTGAGACTTCAAAGGTAAACATGACTTAGAGGACCGACTGCCTCAGCTGCTGGCTGAGCAAAGGTAAAAAACTAGTTTAATGCCAAAAGCTGACCGAAAAATCATAATTTAAAATGCACATAAATAATATAATGATTATAATATACATACATTTATATATATTTGTATGTATATATAGACGTTTGTTTTTTACTCGTATTACATGGTATAGGCATAAACCTAGTATGAAGAAGGTAAGCGATAGAAATTTGACGTCATTAGCAGTGATGATTATTGATAAACTAAGCCGAAATAGGGCTTGTAGAAAACGTATTTGATATTTAAATTTATTAGTTTAATGAGATATTTATAGTTACAGTTACAGTTATATAAAATCAAGCAGTTTTTTCAAGACAATATATATTTCACGAGCACTGTAAAGTCATCGCTCAGAAAAAAAAATTAAATAATAATAAAATAGCCTAAAACTAGTTTACACACTTAAGATAATTATCATTTAAACTTGAAATAAAAATTGATTTCTGTCTATATGCGTGTCGCAGTATAGCGGGATTCATAGGCCTACATGCCAGACATGAAAATGATGATTATTATAAAAACGATAAATATGAAGCTAAAGATATTGATGAAATTGTTCATCATACAGATGTTAATGATGCTGATTTAGATGATGAATGACAATCTGAATAAATATACATTCCACGTACATTCCATTCGTTTGCACGTCAACTTCAAAGACTGGCGACTTCCTATATATTCGCATTCTATTTTATACGCATTGAAAATGAAATTAATGGATTTTTGGAAATGTATTTAAAAGGCAAAAAAAAAAAAAAAATTAATAATAAAAATAATATTTATTTATGATTATAACGACGAGCTGAGTTCAGCTAGCACTGTTTGACTATCCTTAGGAATGTTTAACCATCGTCCCTTGGTTTATTTATCTATCCCTCCGTATGAACGCAGCAATACTACTCAAATACTTGAGACTTGTGGTTCACAGTGTTCCGGGTAACTCGTAGCAAGCCACTCCCACTTAGAGAAGTCTTCTTTATTTGCATTTATTCCTTTATGCAATACCATTTCTTGTATGATCTAAGAATTGATCATTCAAGTCGAGGAATAGGACTAGAATTGGAATTGATGTTCAGTTGATGCTTGCATTAAACCATTTTTTTATTAAATAAAATATGTAAATTCAACTTCTAGGAAGTAAGAACAGCTCTTGTGTGTTGAAAGTTAGATAAGTTAGTTGCTAATTGGCACATTGGGCAAATGGGCGCCCTCTGGCTGGAAGCCATTCTCATCGGCCACATAGTTGACAGTGTAGACCTGGCCATCCGCAGCGGTAAAGGAGTAGGAGCCACGGACAGCGATCGATTCGTTCTCAGTGCCGGCATTGTTCAGGACACCCTCCTCATCGTGCTTCTGGCCATCGCTGGTCTCCCAACTGTTGAGAAGGCAACGAATGTGAGTAGAAAAACGGCTGGGGCTTTGAGGAATTCAAACTGTTGACTTACCCAAACTTGTAGCTACCGGGCTGGACATCGGACTCCAAACGCAAAATCTTTGCATCTTGACTACTGTCGAGTGGAGCAGCCAGGACCACGGCCAGGAGGGCGGCGAAGACAATAGCGATTGTATACTTCATATCGATTGGCTTTAAATTGCGAACGCGAGCTACGAACTGTGAACTGTTGTTGATTTGTGATGTCTACAACGGTTGTCCAGGGGCTTTTTATACCCAAAATATCTGATGCTGACTGTCCACCAAATAAATGACTACAATACGATATAAATGAAGAAAAGTTTGTCCAAAATTCGATGAAAAAAATAAATAAAAATGACTAATTACACAGCTCAAGCGCATCAGCTAACAAATTGGCTTGAAAAAACTTACCAACAGGTCTCTCTAGTCTGCGTGTGAAACGCAAAAACAAAACAACTAAAAATCAACAACAACAACAACAACGACAATACTAATCGATAATAACAAAAACTTCTAAGGCAAACAAAACAAAGATGTTCATAGGAAATATCACAGAGATCATTATGATACGCCACGTTTATCATAATCAACTCGATAATCATTATCATCATTGCGACGAATTTGCATTTTTCGTGAATCAATCAAAAAGCTTCAATTTCATTTTCGACATATTTCAGATAGACAACCACGCGGCCAAAGCTCATTTACCCTACAGCATCAAAGCTCAATGAAAACAAGTCCAAATGATCATCGAAATATTTATATTTATTAATATATGTATATAAAAATTTTTTTTCAATAAACTCTTGACTGCACCGGAAATAAGAAAAACATTTTACACCCAAACTAATTTGTAATTTAAATCTGTGTCAAAGCCAATCAAATTTAAAATTTAGAAATTATATATATAAATATATTTGCATAAATATGTATTATAAAATATAATTATGTGTTGAATAAGTGTAGTCAAAATATATTTATATGTATATTTATAAATATATATATATATATGTATATATCTAAACATAAAATCTTGTTATCTACTATTAAGATAAAGAAGTCTTCAAAATGTATAAATAACCAGTTTATAATTTTTTCTAAAAAAAAAAAAAAAAAAAAAAAAAACAATGTTTTTTTCTATTTGCTATTTATTTTCTATTTTTTTGTATTGTTTAATATCAAGTTTTCAGCATAAAATATAAATTATTTATTTATGTGTGCATTTTTAAAAAGAGACTGCCATTGTCGTCAGGACAGTATGACATTGAGTAATGTGCATTAGTTAAATAAATTGACCTACTTATATGTATGCTAATTAGTTCTAATTATTCTTTATTTTTTATTCACAGTTGGACTAAATCAAGTATAAAATAAGAACAAAATTAGTTAAACTGTTACTGCTTGTATTATTATGATAATCTGGCATTTCTGACTGCATGCTCTTGCCAGTTTATCTAGTTTGGCTGAACTTTTTTCAATTTTCGCTGCATAAATTATTTGCTTGCAGTTTTATTTATTATTTTGTTTTATTTTTGCGAATTCAAGCTCAGTTTGTTATCTAATTCTCCTATAAATACGCCAGCAATCTGTGCACCTAATTATAGTCACCTTTGAAAACTCAAACGCGCTACATATCCATCTAAATATGAAGTTCCTCATCGTCTTTGTTGCTCTCTTCGCCCTGGCTGTGGCAGCTCCCACAGATGTTGTAGTCGAGCGCCAGGAATCTGAAGTCCTGCCAGAAAACTTCCAGAACTCGTGAGCGCCACATATTGTGAGACTTCTTAAGCGTTCGATCTGATTTCAAATTTCCTCAATTTAGATTGAAGTTGAGCGACGGTACTGTTGTTGAATCTCAGGGCCATCTCGATAACATTGGCACAGACCATGAGTCCCTTGTCGTCAAGGGCTCCTTCAGCTATGTTGGCGATGATGGTGTGACATACTCTGTTAGCTACATTGCCGATGAGAACGGTTTCCAGCCCCAAGGTGCTCATCTCCCAGTCGCTTAAAAAGTGACAAAGTGTACTTTGAATAAATAAATCGAATGTTTCATAAATTCTATTGATGTTTTTTATTGATTTCCTCATTTGAGCAATATTTAATAACAGCTGCTGTTTCCCGTCCCAATTTGGAATATTATCAATAGCTTTGTGAGTATATTCTCGCATGAAATTTGTCTTCTGAACGAGCTGTTATATTATTATGGTTACATTGATAATAATGGGTACATTGACATATTATCCCTTGCAATATCCACTAATTCCCTAGCATCATAAATAAAGTAGATTTTAAACATTTAATGGTAACTCTCTCTCATCTTTCAGTTAAAGTTTTCTTAAGCTCCGATAATACTTTAACTCGAGGCAATTTGATTGCCCAGTTCCTATCTCTTAGTAATGACAGCTGCGCCACATTTATGCTCGATCCATCGATTTTTGCATAGAAACTGGTTGCTATTTTAGAAGCTAACTTAATATACTTTGACTTGTCAAGAGATTTTTTCCTATAAATTTCTCTTTCAACTAACTTACTAAATAAAACTAAAAACTTGCTGATCGATGTGTTTAGAACTATTTGGTACTTTATGTTTGTGAGCATGTCTCAAACCAAATCTATATAAATAAATGTTTGATGTTTTTTGCATTATTGTACCGTTTAAATTAAAGTTTTCAAATGAATATATTATTAATTAAGTATTGTTAAAAGAGATATTCGTTTGCTTAGACGCCGAGAAGGTCAGACGTGCGTTCGCTTCTGATCCTGATCGTAATCGTAGTTGAAAGGCAGTTATAATAATATCGATATATAGATAATGATATCTTAGTCTCGTTAGTATTGCATCGATTTGATTAATAAGCTGAGCTACTACTGCATGCTAGTTAGCTCTAGCTAAACTTTGATGCGCCAAGAACTGAGCTCAATCAAGTCCAGTAAGCATATGTGAATAAAGTATTTACCGGTTATTATACAGTAGACAGTAGACAGTTCAGATTGTTCGATTTTAATCTGGTTGTTAATCTAGTTTGGGTTGTATTTTCTATTTTTGGATAGCATAAATTAATTTGCATGCAGATTTTTAAATTTTGTATTATTATTATTCTTTTCAATTTTTTTTTTTTTTGCGAATGCAAGCTGTTAAGGTTGTTATCTACTTCGCCCACTATAAATACGCCACCACTCTGTGCTGTTGGATATAGTTAACTTTGAAGTCTCAAACATACTACACATCATCTATCTAAATATGAAGTTCCTCGTCGTCTTCGTTGCTCTCTTCGCCCTGGCCGTCGCTGCTCCTGAGGTTGAAATAGTGCGCCAGTCATCAGATGTCCAGCCTGACAGTCTCAAGCAATCGTAAGTAAAATACATACAGAGAGAGAGAGAGAGAGAGAGTCCTTAAGCACTTGTTGATCCTTGACATTCTCCATTACAGTTTGGAGTTAACTGATGGTACAAAGATAGAGGCCGTAGGCGTTCTTGAGAATGTTGGTACAGACGAAGAATCCCTTTCCGTTAAGGGCTCGTACAGCTGGGTTGGCGATGATGGTGTGACATACACTGTTAACTACATTGCCGATAAGAACGGCTACCAGCCACAGGGTGCACATTTGCCCGTCGCACCAGTTGGTGTCTAAACTCACTTTTTCATGGTGAACTTTTAATAAAGTTATTGTTGTATAAAAATTTTGTTTTGTGTTTCATCAGCTTTTTTGTCACCTGGGCAACAGTTTCAGCTGCCCATCAATCAGCCAGTCAGTCAATCAATCAATTATTCACAGCGCACAGTGAGGATAGCTGAAGGCCTAACTATTATACCCTCAATCAGTCAGTACATCAACCAAAGAAAAATAGCTACAACTCTTGATCTTTGATTGATCAAGCATTTGAGCATTCAAGCATCAGTCAATCTGCTTAGACACTCCTCATAAAAACAGTTTATTAAGATGGAAGATAAAACCAGTGGCATTTTATTCAACATGACAATGAGTTTGTTTTCGCTGTTTGTTTGCTTTGCTCGAGAGATGATTTTGTTTGATCTTAAACCTAGTTAACATATGGATGCTGCATGACTGAACGCCGACTGCTGAGAGCTGCTTGCTGCTGTGTGCTTATTGAACGGCACGGGGCAAATGCTCGCCCTCTGGCTGGAAGCCATTCTCATCGGCCACATACTTGAGTGTATAGGTCCGGCCATCGTCTCCCGTATAGGTGTAGTAGCCACGCACAGCGATTGCCTCGTGGTCGGTGCCCACGTTCTTCAGCTGGCCCTCCTCCTGATGTGTCTTGCCGTCGGTTGTCTCCACGCTGCTTCGACGAAGATGAACAGTAGTGGATAAGAGAGGAAGAGAAACCAGTTTTCATTTTCATTTTGTTGACCTTGACACAGTCTGTGCGCGGTGCGAGCGTTACTCACCTAAACTTATAGCTCTCTGGCTGCACATCCGAATCGTAGCGCAGCACCTGCGCCTCTTGCTGAGCTGCGGGCGGTGCTGCCTCTACCGAGACGCAGGCCAGGCAAACGAGAGCAGCGGCAAAGGCGTACGAGTATTTCATCTTGTTGATTGGTGGTGTTTGGTGGTGCTTGGTGGTTTGTGTTGTGGTGCGCACAAGGAGCTTGCAGTCAATGCATGCCAATTGTAAGAGCAGAGGCCAATTTATAGTCAGACTCCTTCCGAAAAGATTGCCAAAAACAAAAAAATAAACGAAACACAAAGGGAAAAGAAAATAAAGGCAAAGGTTGTAAAATAAAGATATACAAAAAGATATTTCTGTACCGCGCACTCGTAAACCCGTTTTCCTGTGGACCAACCTTTATTACTTAACTTGTCTTGACTTGTCTTTTGCCAATTGGCTGTGATTGATTGCAGCCAGACCTCACCCAATTGTTGTCTTTTTGCCAGCTAGTCAGCTGGGCGTGAATTGGGATAGCCGCAGCTAGACAAATAGATAGATATATAGATGTAATCATTGCCGTCTAACGGGGTCACTTGTATTTGGCTCAAGTGCAAGTGAAATGCTGCAAACTGAAAAAGCAAATCTCAGAGATCAAATCAAATATTTCAACAACAAATATAATTTAATTGGCATTTGCAGAGCTTGTTTGCGTTTTGTCTGTTTGTCTGCAATTTTTTTAAATTTACTGAATTTTTAAATAGTTTGAAATGCTAATTTCCAAAAAAAAAAAAAAGTTTTTTATATACACGTAAAATTTTCAATAAGAAATGGGCAAAGAGAATCAAAAGTGGGGGTAGAATTAGCTATAAAAATGTTCAATATAGTTACATTTATAATTCTTGATTTCATATGAGAAATATATATAATATTTTTATATCTATTGTTTGTTGCCTTGGGAAAGATTTCCTCTATTCAATTTGTTTTATTTTAATATAAAATATAATATAGATTCTAAATATAATATAATTTGCATCACATAAACTTCAATCTCGTTTCGATCTGTTAATAATATACGTAAAATATATAAATATATTTTGTTAGTCGCTCGAACACAGCGATGCAGTAGACTTGAAGTCGCTGCCAGCCATGATCAGACCCACACTGCTCGGCCTTATCATTCTGCTGGCCAGCTCTATATGCTGCTATGCCGAGGCACTTCCCAGTGACAACAAGTCACAAATACACAAAAGTTACAGCATGGAAAGGGCTATACCTTCTAGCAGGTATTTGGAAGTAATTCAATGTGTGTTTCACAACAGGACTCGGACGTCTCCTAAAGCACCTGGCGGCCTTTGCAGTGATAGGCAGCGCAAGGCAACCTCCATTGGGTGGAGCCACTACGAGGAGAATGACTTTCAGTCACGAGCCAAACGACAGCTGTCTCATCTAATATGCGATCACTGATCTCATGTGTTAAATGTTAAAAGATGACCATAAATATATACATATATATATATATATATATATATCTATATCGGGTATACTGTATGTGCATTGAATGTCGATCTATGATAAGCTCTGCTCATCAATTTGCATACGTCAAATGAATTCTAACACAGCATTAAATTAGCATATGTGAAACATATGTGTGTGTATTAATTGATGATGACATGTCGCTGATTGAATACCCTGAATCAAATTGTATATATAGCAATGTTATATGGGTTACACTCAAATACTCTTAGATCTCTATAGAGCGTACTTAACTACTCTATCTATGAGCTCTATATAGATCTGATAGACTTATACTGAATAAGTATTGATTACAATTTCTTTTGGCATATTCGAAGCAGTTCTTAGTCTACATTGCCAAAGGCAAATGTCTTTTGAAATTTGCAGTCAAAAATCGTAACATAGTCAAATAACCCTTCTTTAAGGGCATACATAAGCAAACCCGTTGTTCGAACAGTTATGGCCATTGCGTTAACAGAGTCAGCTGGCCAGGGCCGGAACCGGTTCAATAAACACGCTCTAAACAAAGACGGCAACGAAAGTGAGAACTGCACGGCAACAGCAGCTGAGAGAAATAATAAATAAATTAAGAAAAAAAAAATATATATATATAAAAAAAAAAAAAAAAACAGACAACAGCAAAAGTCAGCTAAAGGGCAAACTAGTGCAGCTGGGTCCAACGGCTCATTGTTGGGTAATTAACGCGCGGCGCATCTTTTGGGCAAACGCCTCATTTATCAATCGTTAACTGCAAAACAATCAAACAACGTCGAGAGTTACGTATGTACTACCAAAAGCTGATTGATGAGCAGCCAGCAGGGAGCGGCGGACGACCAAAGTGCCAGCAGGGCCAGCATGGCCAGCAGGGATGGACAGCAGCAGCAGCGGCAGCGGCAGCAGCTGCTGTTGTATATGCTACAGCACATTACGCATACGCCCGGTACCGCCAGCAGCTACAGCGCGCAGCTTGTTCATTTTCTCTCCCTCTCTCTCTCTCTCTCTCTCTCTCTCTCTCTCTTCATCGTCATCGTGTTTTTTTTTTCATTTATTTTATTGACTAAGGTCGTCAACATACAGACACATTGAGCTGTTGCTCGTTGAATCTCGTGTCGCTTCTTCAGTCAACAACGAATGCCCGCCCCCGCCCGTCGCAGTCAACCGATTGCAATGCAGCCTCTGTATATATTGGACTTTTTTAAGGTCAACTTTATACGCAGAAAAAAAGTAGTTGGGTCACCTGCTGATATATATATATATATATATATATATATATATATATATATATATACATATATAAATAAATATAAAAATACTCTTAAATTACGCTTAAGTTCTATATAAGCCACAAGTTTCCAGAAATACGTTAAAAAATGAGGAAAAAAATGTAATAAAAATAAAATAAAGAAATAAAAATGTTATATACATATCTGAAGGTTGCTTGAACTGAAGCTGATAAAAAAATATTATACATTTTATATAATTCTTAAAAAAAAAAAACAAAAAACATTTTTTTCAAATGAATCTGGCAAATTGCTAAAAAAAATTATATATTATATATTTTTTATTTTATATAAATTTAAAATAAGTTTTTTTAATTATACATATATTTTTTTGGCAACGATAAAAATCTTGTTTCTTTATATATTAAATGCCCAAGTTACCCAAAAGCTTGGCCCTGGACGGAGCCAGATCGCATCTGTTTTCTAGCTACTTAAGGTAATATCTTTTGTGTACTTGTATAAACTGTTTCCTGTTAAATCTTTGCTTCCTAAATTAAACTACAATTAAGCTAACCATAATATACTTAATAAATTTGCTTTCTTGAATTTTTTTTATTTATAAATTCAGTAAATTCAGCCGTTGACCTATTGCCATAGTTAGGCAAACACGCGCGACTATGCAAATATTTGCTAGCACATTTCATTATCACTTATCCATTGCGCATTATTGTAATCACTATGATGATGATGCTGATGATGATCATGATTAGGCAGCGGCAGAGGAGACTCTTGATGGCCAATTGAAATGAGATTTGAGTGTACATCAAATGCTTAATGGGTTTTGTGGCTTGTTCAATTAAGAGCTTAAGGCACACACACACACACGCACACACACACTCTTTAGCATAGCCAGAGCAAAGTCAACAATTATATAATTTGTGTGTGCATTAAAGACGATTGTTATGGCTACCTGATTGTGTGTAAGCGAGAGTAAGTCTCTTCGTCTCGCGTGCGTGTGTGTGTGTGTATGTGTGAGTGGGAGCACTTTGGTTTCTGCCAGACGAACTACTATAAATAGCTGGCGATCTCATTAGCGGGTGCCACATAATTCGTTTGCCTTTAATTGTGATAACTGCGGTAGCGCGTCGTGAACTCTCGAACCTTCAATCAAAATTAAATTAAAATGCATACCATCAATGCTTGTGCCTTTGTCCTGTGCGCCTTTGTGCTCGTATCCAGCTGCTTGGCAGCGCCTTTGGATGACTCGCAGCAGGCAACGATTCTGCGCTATGATAATGAGAACATCGGCACCGACGGCTACAACTTTGGGTGCGTATAGACACAAAAGGATATGGCCAGGCGAACGCATAGGATATGGAATGTAATACGAATTCTCTTTACAGCTATGAGACAAGCGATGGAGTCACACGCCAGGAGCAGGCAGAGCTGAAGAATGCTGGCACCGAGCAGGAGGCGCTCAGTGTGCGCGGTTCCGTCAGCTGGGTGGCACCCGATGGCCAGACCTATACGCTCAACTATATTGCCGACGAGAATGGTTTCCAGCCTCAAGGCGATCATCTGCCACACAACTAAGGGCCAAAGCATCCATGTGTATGTGGCCAAACTAAAATCAGTATTTTCTCTGTAAAGTAAAACAAACTCAAAATAAAATGTTACAAAATTTATTTTAAAATTTAAGATGAGAGGAAATTGAGGGAGTGTGTTTGTGTGTGTGCTCAAGCATTGAGTTGATATTAATGGACATCTGATTATGGGATCAGTTTAACTAAAATGCTGATGGCTTCTTTTTCAAATGGTCTACGAGAAACTATTGTGTAATATATCAGCAACTTAAATAGTGAAAAGGAGGTAAAATAATATATAAAAATATAAAATATAAAATATAAAATATTTATTGGTCAGATGAATGTTTGTAATTGATAATTAGATGAGCTAATACCCTCTTATTCATGGGAGGTCTTTTACAAAATATTCAATAAATTTTCCTTAATATTATTATTTCTGCTGATAATATATTCATCGAAAAACTCAATATTAGCTTCTAAAAGTTATCAAGTCATGAACACCTTACGATATTTTTTTTTTACAAATTTTTGCTCAGCTTTCAGGCTCATTATAAAGGTATATATTAAAGATATTGGTATTTGTCCCATTTACTTGTTTCGTGTACCCTATGTTAGTTAAGTTCCGCAACTTTTTTTTTGCTCTCACAGACTGAATATTGGCAATACTCTTAAAATTCGACATAGATTTGGTAACAAGCATAGACTTGGCAATAAATCTATAGGAAAGAAAAATATATTTGTGTATGTTGAGTAGAGTATATACTTAGATATAGTAAAAGCTCTGGGCATAAAATATAAGTCTAGTATCTGAGGTTAATGCAGAACTGAAATAGTAAAGTCTAACATAGACTTGAGTAGTGAGTAAACTAGGCAGTCTCTATTGTCTCAGTCTCTGCTTGATAAATACAAATTATATTTATAGCCATATATATATATATGTATATTTATATATTATACTACAATACTTGCAAAAATTATTAAAATATTACAAAAACAACAAAGCTGCATTTATTTAAAGTAAATTTCCAATTGCAACGAAGCCTAACTAAACGAGCTTATGTCAAGCTGAGCTCATCGAAAATCAAAGTCAATCAAATTCTGGATCTTTAGCATTGCACTTCGCAGTAGATTCGTCATAGCTAAGTAATGATAGATCAGTGATATTTTGATTTAGCTTCAGCTTGACGTTTTTATATTTTTGATTTGTTTTCTTTTTAATTTCTTTTCCTTTTTTTTTATTTTTTTATTAGCATTTGTGGAATGACTATAAATGATTTGTATATTGTATGCATTTAGCTGTGATGCCAAACAAATGTGTTAATCTGTAATTAAAAAGTATTTTATTGAATTTTTTCATTAATTTGTTTACTTTGCTTGCGTTGCTATTTCTTTTTTTTTATTATTAATTTTTTTGCCGTTGAGGATATGCTTAGAAGTGAGAATCGGATATAAAAGCCAACGGCGTTGCGTTCAATGGATTAGTAAAGTGCAGTCAAGTGTGAATCGAACATGCAAGGCTATACCCTGTTTTTCTTTGTCGTCTGCCTGGCGGTCAGTTGCGTTCTGGCACTACCACGACCGGAAGATGCGCAGGCAGAGGTTCTTCGTCTAGAATCAGACAACAATGGCGTCGACAAATACTCTTTCACGTAAGTTCTGATTGGAGTCTGAACCTGAGTCAGATTGCTATAGATCCACTTCCACTTGGCAGCTATGAGACGAGCAATGGCATCGTGCGCAGCGAGGAGGGCGTACTCAAGCCGGGCGTTGGCGATGCCGAGGGTGTGCTCACTGTGTCTGGCTCCAGCAGCTGGACGGCACCAGATGGCAAGAAGTACGAGATCACCTTCACGGCTGATGAAACGGGCTATCATCCCATTATCAAGCTAGTTGCCTAGGCAGCACAATAGCTCGCAGCGGAACATTACAAGAAAAAACACCAAAAAAATTAAAACACCTGAAAAAAATTATGAAAAAAAGAAAGCAATTATACAGTAGAAGTGTTCCACTTGAGCATGCTTAAAGATGTCAAACGAAACGTAATAATAAAAAAATTAAAAGCTATGCAAATTGTATTTATATTTAATTGCCTATATATATGCCTATATAGAGTATTGTAGATAAGCTAAAAGCTATGCAAATGCTTCTCGTTTCGAGCTAATTATTCATTTATTTAAGGCGTAAATTGTCAATCACAAATGGAAATCAAATGTATCTGATGGCTACTCCGGACATTGTACAAAACCCGAAACTTAAATCAATATCAATACGAATACTCTGTGAAAATTGGCATTCAGGGTAAGCTGAACTAATTTTTCGCTTACATAGTTGCGTATTTGCTTGCCATTGGTCTTATAATATTTTGCTAGTGGCTTAGGGTAACAGCTAGTCGGGCTCTAGCGCATCGTTACACTTGTATTAATTATCTTCTTCAGTGATCTGGTTTTTTTGACCTCACGAACTACTATAAATAGCTGCCAGTCCTATTGGTGAATATCAAACAATTCGTTAGCTTCACAATAGCTGTGTCATTTTAAATTTTTCAATCGTAGCTGCAAAATGCGTGCCATCAGTGCTTGTGCCTTTGTCCTGTGCGCCTTTGTGCTCGTATCCAGCTGCTTGGCTGCGCCTTTGGATGACCCGCAGGAGGCGACAATTCTGCGCTATGATAATGATAACATCGGCGTCGGCAGCTACAACTTTGCGTGCGTATAGACACAAAAGGATATGGCCAGGCGAACGCATAGGATATAATCCTATATAATACGAATTCTCTTTACAGCTATGAGACAAGCGATGGAGTTTCACGCCAGGAGCAAGCAGAGCTGAAAAATGCTGGCACCGACCAGGAGGCGATCAGTGTGAAAGGGTCTGCCAGCTGGGTGGCAGCCGATGGCCAGACCTATACGCTCAACTATGTAGCCGACGAGAACGGCTTCCAGCCACAGGGCGAACATTTGCCTGTGTCTTAATGTTTTCTGTGTAAAGTAAAGCAAAATAAATCAAGTAAGGGTACTCTAGTCGGAAGTGCCCGATTAAATTCAACATAGAACAGCTGTTTCAATCCTTTTAGCCCTAAAGAGACGTGGGTATGCTTTTGTGCAATGTGAGTTAGCATTCAAACTCCCAATATTCATGGTCTGTGTTCATCATGCATACAAACGCCAAATCTAATAGATAGATAAGGAAATGGGATAGACAGACAAATATAAGCTCAAACTGTGTATGCTAAAGACTAAGATTTACATATTAAAATTCTATGCATAAGAAGAGTTCCCAGCCATTCAAGATATACGAAAATAAATGTTGAAAACAAACAAAATAAACGTAACTCAATTTAAATGAAATGCAAGGAAAGTTATAAATTGTTCAACCCGGATCAGTGTAAAAAAATAACCACTTTTAGTTTCTAACTATATATTTCAATGTGTATATGTGTTAAGAGTCAAGTCAATGTCTAGCTTTTCGATTCCTAATTATTGATTTGCATAACGCGTTCTAGGTTCGAAACGAAATGAAAAGTATGACATAAGATCTGATGGCTGGCTGGCTGGCTGGCTGGGGCGCTTAACAAAAGCCAAAACTCGATTTGCATACATACAGAAATCTATATATGTATATATTATCATTTTTTTATTGTTATTTTCTCTTTCCGTGGTCTTCTTCTTTTCACGTTTCACGCGTACGCACCGTGCTCGACCTTCGCGTTCATTTTGCATCATCAACGAAATTCGCAAAATTTTTTTTATGTGAACAAACGAGTTTTTTTCTCAATTTTTTTTGGTGGCATTTTGTTTTCTTTGTAATTAATAGGTACATAATGAAAGCTATGCATCCACAATTTTCGGGCAATTAGCGAGCAGCGAATCAAAATCGAAAGAAGAATACAAAGATAAGAAACCAATTTTCAAGGTCAATTTCTCAAGCTGTAAATATGTATAAGCATAAAAGTTTTTATGTGACTAATGTGAATGTCTTTCAGATGATGCTAATTCCAACAGCTTCAGATCTGTAGTCGGAAATAAGTTGAAGCATTATTCAACACTGCCAAACTAGCTTTTGCTGACGCAAATATGATCAGAGCTATAAAATCAATGCAAATTGTTGTATTTAAATTTCTGTTGATCTTCATCGGAAATTGTTAGACTCTATTCATAGACTAAAGCATAAATTATTTTTAGATTAGCATTTACATAGAGATCAATAACCCATTTATAAAAATATATATTTTACATCTCTATATATTTTATGGTATTTCTTTTATAATCCAATTATAAATTTAAAAACAAAAGAATGCAAAATTATCTTTAAGATTTGCCAGCTTTGTTAATCAAAAACACTTTAAGCGCTTCACAATATAAAGTAATAAGCACTTAAGTTCACTTCGCAGTATTAAACAAGTCATGCATAAGAAATCAAAAAAAAAAAAAGAGAGAAGAAGAAGAAAAAAAACCAAAGCAACAAGGCTTAAAGCTCCAGCAACAACGTTGACATATAGCCAACTGCAACAAAGTATAAAGGTTTGGGTCAGCTGCGAGCTTGGATCAGTCGGAGCGAGCGCTACGATGCGCCGCAACTCGTTTGCTTTGATCGCTCCATTATGATTAGAGGCAATTGATGGACATTGAATTACCCTAGTTTCATATGGTGTGAAACACTTGGACAGCTATAGTTATGCACACTTAGATAGTGTGAAGAACGCCAACTAAATGAGTCCAAATTGATCGAAGATAAATGCAAATATACTTATACAGAAAGCGGAATGAACTTGAGAGACGTTGACTAAATAGAGACTTTTATACATATTTTAAGCATATGCATGCTCTTGATGAGAGGTGTATATACTTATATATCAATAAGTATTTGTATGTATATGTGTATATGTGTATTTGTATTTGTATTTATATGTGTATATATCTATTCAAACTTATTTGAGAATACAGTTGAAAAGAGCAAATTAACATATGTTATCTATTATGAACATATGTGGAAAGATTTTAAAATCTTACATGTTCTATATCCGCATGTAATTTAAGCAAACACATTTGGTATATCTTATCTCTCAGTCTTATAACTGATGCTGGAAACACATAGACTTCATCTGAAGATTGATTTATATTGTCATATAGACTATCAATTAAATTAAATGAAATGTTGATGAGGTGAATATAGATGTATATATATAATTGATATAGCTGGGAAAATGAAATACAAATTTTTATCACAATTTTCCAGCTATATAAATTATATATATTTATACAATAAATACTTTGCTATCATCTCCTATAGAGTTCAGATGCTACTTCTCTGTAAACAACCGACAGAAGAAGTAACATGCATCATTTGATTCCCGTTTTCTTAAATATTTTACTTTTAACAAGTTTTCCATTACTCAAAAATCTTGCAAAACACCCTCCTTTCAAATATTACAGGGTATCTGCAGTTTGTTACAACACCTACAAGTATATATTTAGTTTGGCTTAGCTCGTGCTTTGCCAACTACAAGCCAAGTTCAACTTTTCGGCATTAGCTGAAAATTACAATCAAAACAAAAGACTTAGGCAACGAACTCGAACATTTTTCATAGCATAGTTTTGGGCAGTTGCAATTAAATCAAACTGATGTTGCTTTCTGAATGTGTGTTATTGAAGTACGCAGCTGCAACTGCATTTGCAATCTATATGCAAATGAAGCGCACAGAAGTGCGCACAAAATATACCTTGAGCTTGACAGCAATATTTTACGATACAAGAAGATAACTGACAGCTCACTTGATGCATCTTCGCTGCATCCGGCAAGTGCAACGCATCTTAGGACTGGCTAATTAATGATGCATACGAATCGAACTCTTCCTCATTGCATTCATAATGTTGACAGCCGAGCGCCGACATCGACATAGCCAGAGCTGATAAATCATACTGGGCATCATCTATTTATAATGCTGGCCAGATAATCTTCAATTAGCCAATTGACTGAGAGCGCGTTGCCTACTCAGTTTTTATAGGTGTTAATATAGTATATTACCTGATTCATGTATCTCTCATTTAGCCACGAACTATGCAAATCAATGGCATAATGACAACTTTTGAGCAATGCCAATAATTATTTATACTGGAGTAGATACGGGTTTCCTCTACTGAAACCAACTTTTGTGTACCCTGTAAAAATTTCAGATTATATTTGTCAGAGAATATATTAGAAAAGTAAATACAAATAGTTCATGGAAAATATTATAGCAATAAATATTAACGAATTTCATTTAATATTTTTGATTTAGTTTACTCTAAAAAAATATATCTCAACTATTTTAATATTTGATTGTGAATATTGGGAATTTTGTTAGTATTTATGGTAATTTAAATAAATTCTTTTTTTTTCAGATACAGCTGAACAGTCTACGCCATGTTTAAGGATAATACTGATATATAATTTGAATTATTAAAGAATTTAAACCTTGGCTGTGTCTCACATCGATATCAACTAGAATTCAGCATTTAAGCCACTTATATAGGTGATTCTAAACATGATCCAAAATATTTATTAGAATTAAAGAGGTTATAAATATAGACACTTGGCTCAGCTTATTTATTATATGTATATACATCGTATATATCTAAAATCTAATGTCTGATAATCTTTAAGTCTTTTAATGAGTATAAGCAAATAAATAAGCTAAGCTAGCGTATGCTTCAAAGGGTATTCAGTGAGCAGAAGCTAAACATGAATGAGGTAGCTGAAATGCTAGCTCACATACACACACACACACACACACACACACACACACACACACACACATACAGTCATGCAATACACACACATCTCTGTAGAAGCTGGCTCATCCAGCTGTAGAAGCTGACAATGTTTTATAATGTTTACCAAATATTATTTAGTTTGTCAATTGGTCGACGAACATCGTGGGGTGTGTTTCAGCTTGTCGCCTGCTCAGCCGAGAGACGCGTCGCATAACGGCACAGCCACGCATTAATTAAATTCACAAAATATATTAATAAATATAAATTATACTGCAAAAAACAAGCTGACTTTTGCCAAAAGTAAAAAATAAAATAAAAAGGCAATTTAAAGTTCAATTTCAAATTAAAGCAGCTGCAAAATGAGCCAAATTTTTTTGGCATTCGCTGTAAGTGTGAAGTGAGTGTGTGAAATCATTTCTAACTGTTTAATTTATTTAAGCTGCTGACTTTGCTCAGCTGTCAGACTCTGCTGGCAGCCACTGTGCGTCCCTATAAATTCGGATTTACTATCGAGGAGCAGCAGCATCGCGCCGAGAGTCGAGGTGAGCAGCAGTTAAGGGATTCATTTCATTCTTAAGATAATTGTGCAATTGTGATTGACACACATATATATCTGTATATATGTAAATTGAGCTGCATCATGCTGACATAAAAGGCATAACTGGTCATTGTGCAACTGCCACAAACAAAGACGCAACTGCCCCAACGGCTTGCGCAATACACGTTTAGAGGTCTCTAATTGCTGCAGCTGCTGACACCCGACGTGCGGCGGGTCAATATCAATTGAAATGCCTCAAATCCCAAAGACTCACTGTTAGCAGCAGCAGCAGCAGGCTTTCGATTCGTTTTGTCTTTTTTTTCGAATTGGCAATAAAGTTTTTCGAAAACTTAAGAACCTCTTCAATTAGCATAACATGTAGAGACGGCAATGTTCCATAGCATGTCTTGACATATTTATGGATTTTGAATCTTTTTCTTTATCGTTTTCATATCGTTTTTAATACGAATTCAAATGGCCAAAAATTTCAATATTTATAAATATATGTATATATTCCTCGGATATTTGGTCTCGTTCGCGGCTAGCTACCCACATCAAATGCCAGAGTTGAGTGTGCTAGGAAGCAGACAACAACAAATTGCTTGAGAAACTTGCTGTGCATTTGCACACGAAATGATATATAGTTTTGGAATAGTTATAAATATAGCTCGTAATCGTTATTAATAGCTCTGGAGGGAGAACAATCTTGAGGGATTCCCTTTGGTTCATAAGGAATATGAAATAAAAGCGAAAGTGAAGAGAGATAATTGAGAGAAATGTAGAGGATGATAAAGAAGTTCAATCACAATTTCATTGACAAAATTCTTGATGAGTTTATAATTTCTAGTTAGATTTATTAGAAATCCATACAATCAGAAAAATATATATAACAGTTTCAATTATCAATCAATTTACGTTAAATTATAACAAAATTACTTGAATAAAAAAATTCAAACACAAAAAAAATAATAATAATAATAATAAATAAATAAAATAAAATAAATAAATAATAATCTGAAAAAAAAAAAATTTATATATTTTTGTTTTCTATTAAGATAAAAAATATTTGAAAATATTTAAAATAAATTCTTAAACTTATAAATATATTTTTTTATAACTAATATTTTATTTGCAATAATAAGCAAAAAAAAAAAAAAAAAAAGCCAAATTATAAACAGTTTAAGATAATAACATATAATATCACGAATTAAATAATTTAAAATGGAACCATGCAATAATTCTTCTAATACTACTTGAACTTAAAAGGTGGAAAAATAGAAAAAAAACTTTTTAATCAAAGTGATAAATATAAAACAAAAATTAAACAATAATAAAAATAACACTCAAGACGAACTTTATATTCTTTATGACTAACATTAGCTCTGATTGATTTAATAATTGAAGCTAAGGTTATCGACCCTGAACGATGGCATTGAAGTGGGAATAGAATTCGGACATACAGATAGGGATTATTTTAACTACTTAGCTGTTCCGCCTACTCCTACACCTGTTGCACACATTTCATTTCATTGTCATTCCCTATGAGTTCAGAGTATATAAATGAATACATTTTGGTATGATATTTCGAATGAATATTCTTAAATAAGGAGCGGCAAGCATACTATGCGAGGCCTTAAGATTCCTGATATGAAAAATAAAGATGAAACATGCGTCACTTGCTGAATTTGCATACCTAAGACTCTCTCGGCTTCTGCCTATCTTTCTATTTATAGCAACTAAAGTATCTCATTCCCATTCCACATCTTTACAATCAGAATCAAGCAAACAAAAGTAAACATCATATCTGCTAACTTGTGATATTTCAAGTGACATTTGAATACCCTATAAGCCGAGGTCTTACAAAGGCCCCAGCGCCCGAGCCGGCTATAAAGAACTGACAGCCGATTATAGACATTAAAATAATACAAACAATCGCGCAACAGGCATTAAAGCGTTTAAAGAACGCGATCGATAAGCGATAAGTGCGAAACGAAACTCGTTTAGGCTAGCCATGAACAAACGCAACCAAAGCTAAATCTCAAGCCAACTGACTGCGTCAGGTATTGCACAGGTGGGTGGCTGTAGCTGTAGCAGGATGTAGTCGCTATGTTTACGATCTAAACATAACTCGCGACATAGATGCGACCCCCTACGCGCGTGCGTAGACAAAAGAAGCAGAAGCAGAAGCAGAGGCAGCGGCAGAGGAAGATAACAAGATGACGATCATCATCATAAGGCAACAGTTTATTAGATGCTTATCTTTATGGGCAAGCGTCAGCGCCCGTTTGGCTGGTTTGTCAAACGGATTATGAAAAAGAATTGAACCAGTTATGCTTTCTGAGCATCAATAATGAAGGTAATTTATGGAATGTAATCAAAATGCCCTGTGCTCTGCATTCCCAGATGATGAATGATGAGGCTTGGACAATTGTAGGTTGTTGTAAGGCATTCGAGAGGTATACCTATTTCTGCAGCTAACATTCTAGTCGATAATACAAATTCGATAAAAATCGATAAGCAATTAAAACTTATGCTTACATGTTATATATCATATATATGATATAAAACTGTTTCTTAAATAAATTTCCCTTTTGCTGTAGCAACTTTCTGCTAAGCAACATCGATAAATATCGAAAACACAATATCAGTTATCTCTAGCATAACTCTGACGTGACTTGAGTGCTCCAGCACCAGCACTTACAGCGTAACGGTTGGTCGATCACTAGAGATTATCTTTGCTTAACGCGCTTATGAAATGTTAATCAGCTTGTCTTCCGCCCTTTTGATAGACGAGAATGGCATTGTAATGGGCGAATTTGGCTTTATCACTGCCGATGGCATCTACCATGTAACTGTCTATGCGACTGACGAGAATGGGAAATTTCGTATCATCTCCATGAAGAACTTTCCGTATGCGGGTCCCAAGGCGCCCAGTAAGTAGAGTAGAAGAATGGAGCTGAAACCTCAGTTCAAGCCCTTCACTTGGCTAGAGCTTGAACTGAGACTCCTCAAGTAGTAATTCACTGTATTTCATGATAATTTATGTCTAACTCAAAGAGAGCCCGCCTCCAACGCCCAGCACACAGCGCACTCCGACGCCCGTGACCAAGCACAATTTCCATACGGCCGCCTGTTCGGGCTGTTTCCTGGGCAACTCCGCGCCAGACCCGAAGAGCACTGCGAATGTCCAGGGCGATCGCAGTACGAAAAACGAGATACGTCCGCTCTCGCAGCCGCTGTCCCCGGCGGCAGCCGCTGTGCCAGGTGAGCAGTTCACAGGTCACACGCACACACAGACACACACACAACAGACACACACACAGAGCGGAATCGTTGGCCAGACGACTTTCGAGAATGTCGATGCTTTGCAGGAGGCGTCCATTCAGCTGGCCATTCTAGCCCAACACCCAGATGCGACTGGCTCACAGGTGACACTAGGAGCAGCACCTGCTCCACCTGCTGCAGCTGCGATTACCACGACCACTCCACTTCCTCCTGTGGTGGTCAACGCGCAAACAGTGGCCCTATCACATGCTATTGCCAAGGTGCAAGGCATGCTGGTAACGAGCAGACCCAACCCCTCTGCCTCGGCGCCACAGGCCCAGCATCCGTTGCCGGAGAGCGCCTTCAGCTCTGCTTTGCAGCAAGTGCAGAAGCTGGCAAGGGTTACGCCTGCTGTAACGATCCCAAAGGACCTAAATAGCTTTGCCTTTGGTCCGCAGCCAGGCAATAGCCAACAGCAGCAGCAACAGCAACAGCAGCAACAGCAGCAACAGCAACAGCAGCAGTTGACCAACTCGGGACGCGAGGCTCAGCGCATCAATGAGAACGTCTTGAAATCCATGCAGCAGTTGGTGCTGCCCATAGCACATAAAACCGTGGAGCACCTGACCAGGATTCCCCCAGCTAAAACGGATGCCAAAGTCTTAAATAGCTTTGCCTTTGGTCAACTGCCTGCAAAGGGGCAGCAATCGCCATTAGCCAAGGTGGAGAAAGGAAATACATTGAAACCATTGGTCACCGTGGAGCACCTGACCAGGATTCCCCCAGCTAAAACGGATGCCAAAGACTTAAATAGCTTTGCCTTTGGTCAACTGCCTGCAAAGGGGCAGCAATCGCCATTAGCCAAGGTGGAGAAAGGAAATACATTGAAACCATTGGTCACCGTGGAGCACCTGACCAGGATAGCTTTGAATAGCTTTGCCTTTGGTCAACTGCCTGCAAAGGGGCAGCAAGTGCCAATAGCCAAGGTGGAGAAAGGAATTACATTGAAACCATTGGTCACCGTGGAGCAGCTGCCCAGGATTACGCCGGCCGCAACAGACGTCAAGAATGTTAAAAACTTTGCATATGGAGTTTTGTCCACTAAAAGCCCGCAGCTGATTTCAGCTAATGCTTTGCCCGACTTAGTCAAGGCTCAAGGACTCAGCGGCGTAAACACTTTCGAACCGTTAGCACTGGCTGGCATTGTGAATCAACAGTCTACACCATCGAGTGCGAATCGCATTCAATTTGCGCCAATTTCTGATTCTCTGATAAATACACAAAAAACAACAACACCTGCACAATTAACACACACCGTTGCACACACACAGCCACTGAGTAAACCAATTAACCAATTTGCATTTCAATTGAACTTGAGCTAATCTAAAATTCAATAATCCACAGGTGTTAAGCCGGTTCAACAACCCATCAAAGCAATTGGCAACGCGGCAGTTCGTCCAGCCGTGACAACAACCCAGCAGCAATCACAACCTACTGGCTTCAAAGGACGTAAGCTTAGACATGAACCCACGCAACGATTCGTTAAATATATTCACTCTTCTACAAATTCACAGCTTTAGTGGGTGCACAACCCGAGCAACGACCACAACCAGTTGGCAGCAGCGCCGCCAACTTAAAGCCAAGTAAGCCTAGACACATAATCTTTTGGTAACTCTTGTTTTGACTACGCATTTTCGCAGGCTTAGGTGCAACTCAGTCGCAGCTAGGTACAGGCAACTCAGGCAACTCTCAGCCAAGTAAGTAATGAAGGCTAATGATTTGTTAAGTTTCATTTACTTGCATCATTTTACAGCTTTAGGTGCAACTCAGACACAACAGAGACCACAACCATCAGGCGGCAGTTTAGCAAGTTTCACACCAGGTTAGCCTAGGCAACTACCATTTCATTTAAGTAAATTAACATTGAAGCTACACTTACAGCAGTTGCAGTTCAGCCAGGTACAGGCAGCTCAGCCAGCTCTCAGCCAAGTAAGTAATGAAGGCTAATGATTCGTTAAGTCTCATTTACTTGCATCATTTTACAGCTTTAGGTGCAACTCAGACACAGCAGAGACCGCAACCATCAGGCGGCAGTTTAGCAAGTTTCACACCAGGTTAGCCTAGACAACTACCATTTCATTAAAGTAAATTAACATTGCACACTTACACTTACAGCAGTTGCAGTTCAGCCAGCCGTGCCAGGAACCAAGCCAATACAAGCCCCCAACAGCGGCTCAGTAACTTCTACTCAATGTAAGCCAGAACGGATGCAATCCTTTCGTTAAGTATAACAGCAAAAGCTTTGCTTGCAGCAAACACCGCAACGAAGTTCACAACCAACTCAGGAGCGGCTGGCAGTGCAGATCTGACCGGTGATTTGTACAAATTCAAATATCTGCTGGATTACAATGGACACGAGGAGACTGGCAGCCGGAATGGCGATAAGGTGGGCAACTACTTTGCCATCGGCGATGATGCTGTGAAGCGTGTCGTCGAGTATATTGCGAACGAATTCGGCTTCCAGCCGCACATCAGCTGGCGCAAGCTGGAGGGCAACGAGGCAGCCCTGCCCGCCGACAACTCCCTGAAGCACTATGAGTTCAAGTGGTTCAACAAGGACAGCGAATAAAAAAAAAAATATATATGCCAACTAGTAATACCTTGTATATAAATCAAGTAAAAAGAAGAAGGGATTAGAAAAACATTTGATTTGTTGTTCTTGAATTGGGTTTCAATTTTTGTTTTGTTTATTATTATTATTATTATTTTGTTAAAGGTATTCCACTTAAATCAACTTAACGCTTACAGGGAATAGTTGGGACTAGGAGACGGGGTACACAATGTGGGCGTGGTGGTTGTCTTTTATACTTAGCTATATAATATATTTTGTAAAGTTACATTCAGAATTTAAAAATTGTATACATTAAGATGTAGCATAAAGTTGTGTATCTCAATTACACACACATTTAAAAATTACATAAGTACATTTATAAGTATCGACACCCACTGCTAGGGTACTCATATATATATATATATATATATATATATATATATATTAATTTAGTTAAACTTGCGCTTAAAAATTCTAAATATTCTTTTATACACATAGAAGTTGTTTTTTTTTTATGTTAAGTTTAAGTATATATATTTTTTGGTTTTTCTTTTAATATTCTTTATTGGATTATGTATGTAGGTTAGAAATTATTCAAGAGATTATAACTGTACAATCAACTATCACAGTCAACCATATCGAACTGATAAAGAATATTCCGAATATTGTAGATATTAAAAGACAAAAACAAAACGATAAACAAAATTGGAAAACAAAGTGTAAATAGTAGCCAGACGAGTGTATTCGCATAGCTAATATCCTGTCATACCCGGCCACAGGGTCTGACAAAAGTTAAATAATACTCTATGCATTCTTAGGTCTAGTTGCTATATATTTGTTGCATATATTTACATTTACAGTTCGCTGTTAACAAACACATTCTCTATGAAGCGAAAAACTATCGATATCTCTTTATCGATTGGACTTACAATTAATTTTTAGGCGTTAATCGCTCGAGCTGAAAGACATTGAATGAAGACTTGCTTAACGCTTACTATTAACAAGTGGCAAATGCTAACAACAATTCAAAATATTCCATATACACATATAGTATATATGTGGGTATGCTAGCTTATAATCGATTATTTATACTAGAACAATTCTGGAAATTTGCGAAATTGTTTTCGTATTGGAAAACTATTTTTGTTTGATTCTCATATATGTATATATGTATATATATTTGTTAAGAGCTCAACTTATGGAAACAACGTCTAACTAAAATAGACTAAATACATACACACATGCACGCTGCACTTACATACACCGACTCACATACATATAGATATATTTACGTCTATATATATATATATATATATATATATATATATATATATATATATATATATAGGAGCAGCTCGCAAAATGTTTGACTATAACGTAGTACAATGATATTTACACACACATGCCACACACTGAGTTAAGATGAATACATATATGTATTATAACTAATTACCATATGGTAGCCCCTTACACAGTTCTTCATCAGCAACTCTTTAAAACAGCATTTACATAAATAAGAGAGAGAGCTAGAAAACTCAATTGTTTACTATATAATTTCAACAGCAGCTAAGTAGCACTTTCAACACTCAATTTGATATCCTTCTGATCAGTATATATATATATAAATCTCTATGCATAACCAGCACTAATGAAATGTGTTTTCCCTAGCTTGGCGAATTAACGATTTGCTTTGCTTGATTCGGCATTTTAAAGACTTTAGTCAAGCTATATAGAACGCAGAATGTTGTGATACTTTGATTAAAAGGTATAACGATTATCAGATATATTGCAGTCGTAGATGCGATAAAATGAGACTTCTCCTCTGGTTGCTTACGCTATTGATGTGCGTCTTATGGATAAACGCATACGGTTGTATACGGCTTAATAGAAGATGCGATTTCGATTATGAATGCTGCAGCGACTATTGCAAGGATGATTTCTATTGCAAAGTACGTAAGAAGAAGTATGAGCATGACGATGAGTAAATAAAAAATAAAAAATAATAAATAATAAAATTGCCTAATTAATTGTTGATCAATTTCAATTTGTGTCGGTTGTTTATACATTGAATCTCTACAACGACACATACTTGTATGTGGAACCTAAAATATGTATTCTTGTTCAGTAATAGCCTTGATAAGATACTGATTCAGTATGAATAGCTTGAGATGGAAAATCAAGCACTTGATTGACGAATTGATGGAAAGCAGTTCTCACCATCTCAACGGATTTCAAGTTCAAGTTTCAATCTCTGGAATTATCAATTATCGATTTTTTCTAATCGATAATAGAATATTACAAAACTTGCCATGAAATTCTTCTACGCTTTTTTCTTCCTTGCTTGATTTGGTGCTATAAATACTTTTCTCAAGCTCTATATAAAACTCATATAGCAATCGTTACTGTAGCTAATTCGTAGAACTCTAGCTACTAATATCATCAGAAGCAATTCAACCGCAAAGCCGTTACAATGAAATTTCATCTGTGGGCGCTTACGATCTTGGTGTGTATTTTGGGGATAAGCGCACGGAAACGAACCTGCAAGATACTGGGACAAACCTGCTACAGACATAGAGCATGCTGCAGCCGTTTCTGTTTCATGGAATTGTTTTGTTACCTACCAAGTTTGGTGGAAGCTTGGAATTAATGTAACTAAACTAATTTTAAGCAGTTCGTTTCTGCAAGGCAAATAAATACAAATATTTCATTTTGATCAGTGAAATCTGCTGGATCTGCATGAAATACAGTCTGCGATTATTCTCATTCGATTACATTTTCTGGAGATTACTAAATATCGATTTTAGCATTTGCATAAATAAATGGAAAGAGAATTTTCATTTTTGTAAATTTTTAACGAATTTCAACAAAGACCTTGGATATATTGTGAAGCATATAGTAAAAAGAAACAACATATTTTAAATATCAGTTTATCGCTTTCAATTGGTGGGAATCGATTTTTATTGATTATTTGTTTACTGTATGTACTGGGTATGCAGATATATCAGAGTACATATTTTTGGCTGCATCTATATACCTCTTCAGTAAATAATAATAATCTTACGTACATAAGCAAAGCTGACCTTCATGGTTCGCATGCAACTAACAGGCTGATCGAATCGATAACAATCGAAACGAAAAGAACTTGATTATTAACTACAAAACTCAAATGCATTTTTTATTATGCAACGAAAAGTGAACGAGTCGAGATGCTCATGAAGTTTATAGCTGCTGCATACTCGAGGTTTCAAGGTCTTGTCTAGAGTATATCTTTTATTAGATATACTATGACCTGTCCGACTATGTAGACTGAAGTTATCTGCTGTTAGCTGCTATTATATGACTATACACTCTCTTATATAAACATGTGTACATTAAGTAAACTTACTAAAATATTCTGATCTTCATGCTAGCTAATAGGCTGAACAGATCGATAACAATCGAAGTGGAACCAAGATTTTGTTGATGGTGCTCGGACACATGGAGCGCAAAAAGCAAAACAAGTATCTGGATGAGCGTGATGTGATGTAGAGTGTAGAATAATAAATTTATGTTTTACAAAAAAAAAATAAATAAATGAATAAATAAAAAACTGGCCTGCCCACAGAGTCCACAATTACTGAAGAGCTGCTCTTAGCTATTGAAGTGAAAGTGAATGCAAGACTCACAGAGAGAAATATTCTATGCAGGGAACAACTGATGAGAGCTGATGAAGTGAAGACTGCCTTGCGAATAGCAGAGAGTGATGCCTGATCCCTGGAACTGATCAGCATATGCATTTCAAATTTGTCAATGTTTCCTTTGCTAATGCCTAAGAGTAAAATCTGCTGCTTTGTCTAGACTATTGCTATGATTTCTTGATTTCATTATTTGCATTTGGTATTTTATTGGTGGTTTTGGTTACACTTACAATAAAAACGTCGCCTGTTCGCCCTTGACGTCCACATAGTCGTAGAGCGAACGCTCGGCATAGTTGCCGGCGTAAGTCATCCCGCCACCGCCGCCGTTGCTGCTGCTGTCCAGTGCTGACTCGCAGGCGGGCGTGGCCGCTGGCGGTGGCGGCCCGGCACCCAAGCTCAGCCCGAACTTTTCCAGGTGGCATCATTTGAGCAGCGTGGGCAGGCTGCTGTTCATCAGCCGATTGCCAACGACCAGCGAGTTGAGCGTCGAATTGCCACCGCCCACGCCCACGCCGACGCCAACGCCCACACCCACGCCCATGCTCATGCCGTGCACGCCTAGGCCAAAGCCTGGACTGCTATGCGCTGGATTCTGAACCTCCAGCAGCGAGCTGCCAGCTGCATTGCTCGAGAGATGTGAGTGGCCTGTGTTCAAATTGTTGTTGCTGCTGCTGCTGCTGCCGTTGTTGTTGTTGTTGCTGCTGCTATTGTTGTTGCTGTTGTTGTTGTTATTGCTGCTATTATTGCTGGTGGTGTTGCTGCTGGTGGTATTTGTTGCCGTGCTGCCAAAGCCGCTCATAATGCCCGTGCCGCTGGCGACACCGACGCCGCTGCCAGCGCCGGCATTGCTCTCATATTATGATGGTCATGCATAGTGCGGATAGGAGCTAAGGTGCGGCGCCACATGCGATGGCGTCACATGACCCATTGAGTGCGGCTGATACAAATTGGTAGCCGGACTTCCCCAATTGCCCCACGAAGCGGCCGTGGGAAAGATGGAAGCTGCAGAGATCGAGAAGGAAAAGAAAGGAACACCCAAATCAATATGATTGAAAATTTCAATTGCTGCACGTTCACGCACCTGAGGACGAGGTCATGCCATGATGCGGACTCATAAACGAGCTCAGCTTGGCGCTGTGATGATATGGAGTCATGAATAGATCACTCTGATACTTGTAGGTGGGATCGCTGGCCGCCGGCTGTGTGGCAGCCGCCAGGCCCTGGAAATCAAATTTATACGCATAGCGCTTGCCATGAACCTTGGTCATGATATTCTTGTCATAGTAGTATCTGCAAGGGAGAGAGGGAGAGCAAATTGTAATTAGCCAATAAGTTCATGCAATAAAATAGAAAATTCTACATCAAAGTCGATTCTTGCTGCCCTGTGGGAAAGCCAAACAAAAGTCTGACAACGTATAAATAATTACAAAATAATGCTCGCTTTATGCGTTTTAAGTTAATTTGCTGACATTAAGGCGATTTGGCTGCCAGAGACGCCCAGCTCCCGACCCTCGACGCCAAGCTGCCACCCTCAACAGACAGGCGAGCCCAACCACAGGTCGAGCTGCCCTCAATCTCTGGCCCTGCAATTAAATTGCAAACGCCTTGTGCACAAACTCAAACACTGAAATGTTCTGTTGTGGCTCGGGGCACAGCCGAATTGCTTGGGCAGACAGCCAAGCAGCAGGCGGAGAGTTGTTGTCTTCGGGGGCAGTCAGAACAGACGACGACTGGCCGCAATGTTGTTTGCTTTGGCTGACTGTGCCCGAAAAAGTGATTAAGTTTACAGCCAACTGCGAAAACTAAACAAATTGTTGACTGATCGCAAATATAAGTTGTATAATGATTCAATATTTGCTATTAAATCAGGCAAATCGCATTTAATATGATAGTTGCTTTAATTTTATTGCCAAGAATATGATCTCTGGCTTTCTTCTTCCCTCTCTCTCTCCCGGTCTCTTTGACTGCCGCGCTAACTCTATATCTGTATATCCATATTTATACATAAAATTTTTTCTGCTCTTCTGTCTCTTTCTTTCATTTCACGCTTACTTTCTTATGCGCGATAAACAAGTGAAACAAGAAGACTCTCTCTCTCTCTCTATCTTTCTCTCTCTCTCTCTATTTTATTTATATTAAATTATTATATTTAAAATATTGGAACAGCTATTCTATTGCATGTTAAGTTCTGCTCACTGCAAATACTTTACATTGTTTATCCATTGTTAATTCAATTTATAAATTATCATAATTACTTTAAGAACGCTTCAGAAATGTTAATTCAATTGTTCTGGTTCTGCTTTGGCTTTTGCTGTTCGAGATAATTTTATTACGTTATTCAGCGTATCGAATTTAACTTTTTACTGCGCTTTCGTTGTGCGACAGACAAAAAAAAAAAAAAAAAGAAAAAAAAAACATTGAAATTAATTTCAATTTCAATGCTCATTGTCATTATTTTTTCGCTCACTGCGCAATTGGCCATAAATTATGCCAATTAAGAGCATAAATTAAAGCTGACACAAAAGACTATATAGCTGACTCTCTCAACCCACTTTCTTTCTCTCTCGCTCCCTCTACATCAATACAAAAATATATGTATAGATTTCTCTCTATCTTTAACAGAGAACAAACAATCAGAACCAATCAATGGCTGCTGATGGACGCGGGTGGAACAAAGCACACAATCAGCGAGACAAACAGCACAGCAAAAAGGATTAAAGTAAAAACCATTTAGACATATCTCTCTCTCAGACTGTGTGTGTGTGGGTGTGTGGGTGTGTGGGTGTGGCAGGGCCAAGTGGCTAACAAAAGGGCAGCTGGCTGTAAATAAACATGCCAAATGAAGCATTAAAGCACTTGTCCTTGTTGTCTTTATGTGTGGCTGCCATCTACATGGCTGCTCAGCTTACATTTGCACACACACACACACATATGTTCTTATATATGTGTGTATTGCATACTTTGCAGCGCTCGCATTTCTTAGTCCACATGAAAGCCGAGACGGCAACTGCGTTCAATTGAGCTGAAATGTGTGAAAAGTGTAAGAGATAAAAGCAACAGTGCTAAGGAGGAGGATATAACAGAACGAATACTCTATACACTAGCAGAGACATCAAAAACTATGTGCTATTGATTCTCTATTTAAATAAAAATTACTTTAGCTGCATATATAGACAAAAGCTGAATGCTATAACGATCAGTTGTATTTCAGTGTTGTCTAAGCAAGAGTGATATCTTTGATATGATATCTTTGTGATATCGGCATCATTGAAATTTTTTAATATTTATTAAGATTTGCCATTTAGTTAAAAAATATTATACTAAATGCCAAATGCATGCAAATAATTTTTATATTTTACCAAAACATTTGCAATATACATCAAAAAGAAAAATCTAAAATTTGAATAGATTCTAGCAGAAATTCTCTGATACCTGAATTTTATTTTTCAAAACATTAAATCACATACAGATGCTGCAATCTTACTGAATTTTAACATATGATTTTTTTAAGCTCATGCTATACTCATACCATATTGTCGCTACACACATTAGAGGTATTTTTCAACTCGCACACATATCAGCAGATGTACCTATGGTAAGAGCATTAAAAAAGGATAACACATGCACAGACAAAGGCATTAAAAGATAGAGCCAAAGAGAGATAGAGAGAGAGAGAGAGAGAGAGAGAGTGTGAGGGCCAATGAGATACAAGAGGCAGCCAGGCAGGCATTCATTGAACGTGTTGACGCTTCCGCACATCATCAAACAAAACAAGAGCAAAAAAAAAAAAAAAAAAAAAAAAAAAAGAAGAAAGCAAAAAAGGTTTTCCTTTGCTTTGTTGTCGCTTATCCAACACTTTTTACATTTATTTACATGTTGATTGTGACCGTGTGTGTGTGTCTGTTGCAAATTGGCTGTCAGGATTCTTCCACTTGAATTGTCAGCTTCTCCTTCATTGGCACTCATTGGCCAACTGATTGCAACTGACAGTTTTCAAGGAGCCAAAAAGGGTTGCCGACTTATACGAATGCCAAAGAATTGTATAAAACTCTTCGATTTAAGTTCTGTGTGCTTAGCAAATTGACCGTTGCGCAAATATTTAAATAGTTGTGCATATGTTGAGCTCTAAATGTGCTGAACAAACAGCAGAAAACGAAATGGAACGAAACGGAGGCAGAGCAGTTGGGCAGTGCCTTTGACCGGGGCGTGGCTGTGCCAGGGTTGGGTCAAGCAATCATATTTACAGCAATTAGATTGCCAGATTTCATATTTTTATACGTAGTTTTCTTTTTTTTTCTATTTTATTTCTTGATTACATTTCGACATACGAAAACAATTTCATATTGAATTTGTTGAAGCGAAACACGCCCGGGTAAACGTTTGCTTATGTTGAATACTCGCTTATGATGGATAAAGAGTATATAGATAGATGTAGAGAGTATAGATATATATAAAATATATTGGCTTTATTTCTGTAGGACTGAGTATAGCTAGCTGCTAGATAGTAGCTATAGAGTTTTGTTTAGGCATATATTCAAGTCTCTTCTCTAGTTACTGAAAATAAAAAATCAAGCGGACTACACACGCGGCTCTCTCAACTACACTCTGGGAATATGCTATGGGATAGATTAGAAGTAGAAGAAAATGTTACAACAACTCTCTAACAACTCTCCATCTCTACAGCTCAAGCGAGCATTACGCAGTCAGCTACACCCTACACTTCATACCATTTCTATCTACTACTTAAACCACCTTCTTGTCCTTTGCTGTTTTCTGTCCATTTAGTGGGCCAATTGTTATCAAAGTAGCTAATCAGCCTTGAATCGAATCAAACGACAATGATGAGACTCAGATTTGGCTCACAAATTGCACACATGCCCACATTTTTCTGGGCAGATACTCGCAAATTGCGAGTACTTGGACTAATTAGCAGCACTTGAGCGCACAAAACAACATGGGTAATAAAAAAAGAGAAAAGAAAAACAACCCCAATATACTATATAGTGCGAGCGAGAGAAACTTACCTCAAGGCGCGACTCAGCTTGTCATAGTTCATGTTGGGCTTCGATTTGCGCTCGCCCCAGCGGCGGGCTACTTCGTCGGGATCGGTTAGCTTGAACTCGCCGTTGGTGCCCTCCCAGGTGATGCAGCTGGCATTGTTGCTGTCCGACAGCAGCTCGAGCAGGAACTGCCATAATTGTATCTGTCCCGAGCCTGCAAAGCAAATATATGTATAAATATTTTATATGTATGTATATATATTTATGTAATAGAAATAGAAAGCTATTTAATGCCAGTATTTTGGCTGCCTAAATGTCCGTCAAAAGAGCATATCCTTTGGCGCTGGCTGGCTGGCTGGCTAGCTGGCTGGCATGGAATTATGTAACATTGACTGACCCGAAAGCTAAGCATTTTGTGGCATGCAAAAGTGCCATAAAGTATTTCCGACACGCTGCTCAACTCCCGACAACCCGACTTGACCAACTCTGCACTCTGCAACCAACAGGCTATCCTGCTCGAAATTTATGTAATGCCCTGAGAGCCTGAGCGTTGTCGAGAAGAGTTTTTATTTCTTTTTATTTTTGGGACTTACGATTAAGTCAAGAAAGGCCAAAGGAAATGGCATGGCATGTAAGTGCAAGTGTAAGACAGATAAAATATGTTCTAAATGTTATTTGCCAGTAGATTTGAATATTTTTATGAGCGGAAGAGACTTCTGAGGTATGTAAATTTATGCTTTATACTGTGTGTATGTAGTTCACTATAACCATTACATTCACTATACCATAAGCATAGTCGAGATAATATAAATATGTCAGTGATAGGGGATTACTCAAAAAACAATTCATACTTAACAAATTCTCCATATCAAATTATTCAAATATAGATTCGTTAACGATTAAGGATCAATTTGAATTAAAGTTAAGGCACACCATAGTCTGCTCATTTAGCTCATACTCAAACTAAATGTTTCACATTAATAAGAGAAGCCCCTACTTAAGCTATTCCTCTAAAGCAAGCATTAAACATATAAGTTCTTGAGCTGTTTATTAATATTTTCTCGTAGAGCTAAATATATGTTGAGATTTTCTATAAGTTACTCAAGCATGTCTTCAGCACATCTTCATGTGACCTTTGATATTTGAGCAGCACAAATCCGTAACCAAATGTCGTCGCGCTCATTACACAATCTCTCCCTCTCTCTCTCTCTCTCTCTCTCTCTCTGTCTCTCTACCAATATAAATATATTTATGAGCACACTTTGATTTTTCTTTTGTTGTGCGTGCTAAAACATTTACAAAATTATGATTTTCGTATTGTGCAAAGGATTCGGCACGCATTCAACGCAGACATCATAAATCGCTTAATCATTTGGCAATTAGGCCCAGCCCCAGAACAAAGTCTCACTCTATCTCTCTCTCTCTCTCTCTCTCCCTCACTCTGTCGTTCTTTCATAAAAAAAAAGGACACACAGAAAGTCTGCTTACTGGGGGTTGAAAACCTGACAGCCCTGGGAAGCTAAAGTTGAGTTTCGTCCTTCGGGTGGTGGCTGAGACATGAGCTCTGAGCTCTGAGTTGTGAATTCTGTTTGTTCATGTGTGAGAAACGTCATGAATATTGCGTTAATTGCAAATCATGGTCAAGAGAATGTGTTAAGTGCCAACACGACAATGTTGATGATGATGTTGCTGATGATAATGATGATGATGACATGAATGAGTGATAACTCAGTGAGCTATGTAGGCGTGCCAAGCAATTGACACGCTATTAAAAGTCAAAAAACAATGGCTCAAGGCATTACAGCTGCCAAGTCTAATGACAGCTAATAGATGGAAAGTTAAAATATAACCTAGTATATTTTGTATATATTATGTATAGAGCTTACTACATACTTATTTTAGGCTGCTTTATATTTATGAATGTGCGAGTATACAGCTAAAAAATATTCACAAATCATTCTAATTATGGATATAATGACTCATATTTTCTTCTATACATAAGCCACCCCCATATTGCTGAACTGATCTCTGAACTCCATGAGCGTAAAGTATTTATTAACATAAACCTAAAACATCAGCTGAGGTTTAAAGCGAACAAAATAGACAAAGATCTTTCTGAGTATAAATAAATAATTTTTGAAGTAAATACAAAATTTGTTATACTTTTGAAGTAGATTGAACCATAAAATTATTAGAAAAAAAAAAAACAAAAAATATTTTGTACTGCTTTAATATAATTTTGCTTTTGATGCAACGAAAATACATTTCTTTTCATATAGATGAAACAATATAAATAAATATAAATATGTTTTTTATATATCTCTAGATATGTTTTTTTCTATACATCTCCATCATCCATAAAATATTATCAAATAAATTGAATGGTTTCATATGTTGGTAATTTAATCTATTATCTAAGACAAAACTTTTTTCTATATGCAGGAAACATCACATTTAAAATTAAATATAGTTTGATTCTGTTTTAAATGCATCTGCCTTTTGAAGAAATTTTATAATTTCATACATAGTTTACGTTGAAAGAACTTTGACTAAATAATGAACCTGCATTAGCGTTAAATCCTATTCAACTGTCTTTAATATTTATCTCTATACATGATAAGTGTCCCAGCTCACAGGTATTGTCAAGTCGAACACGCCCTAAGCAGTTGCTGTCACTTGGCCAATTTGAAGGTAATTTGGTCACAAAGGCGTTGACGCCGCCGCCTCTAAGAAATGTTAATTTAATATATGTACTTAGCGAATAGACGCAGAAGAAGAAAAGCAGAAGTCGACAAGGCAAAGTAATTAGCTGCAGGAGCTGTGCAAAAGTTTCTTTGATATGCCGACAGAGGCTGCAGCTCCCAGCGTTTTTTTTTTTTTCTCTTTTTTACTTTTTTTTTTAATTACAAACAAGTTTTTTGTGCTGTGGCTGGCAATTATGTCACGACTAGAGCTAGTTTTAGGGTTTAGTGTTTTTGCTATTTTTTTTAGTGTGTTTTGGTTGCATGCACAGGCTGCAGCTGTGTCTGCCATGCAAATGAGGCGCGAGGCAGGAGGCAGGAGGCGCGAGCTCTGCAGTTGAGACCGGACTTGGCTAACAAAGCGGTTCCGTGTCCAAAGGAAGCCATAATTAATCAAAAACAGCATTTTTGCCACCCAAAAAGCGAAAGCGCACGGACATGTGTGTACACGTGTGTGTGTGTGTGTGTGTTAGGGTTTTGTGTATGTGTTTTTCTCAGTGAGCTTTTGCGATTAACTTGAAGTTGAAGTCAACTTGGCAACGGTCTAAGCCTAAACACCAAGCTAGAGGGAGAGAAAGATGGAGAGAGAAGGAGAGAGTGAGAGCTTAGCAAGTGTAAAAGAGAGGCAGCTAGTATAAATGGGGAGCAATGGCGTTCGGCGCGTGTAAATGTCGCGCCGGAAAATGTTGGGCGTCTGAGTTTTTATGCTAATTCCGTTCAAACGCCATGTTTGTGCGCCGCTTGGTTGGGGCGTGGGCGTGGCAAGGCGAGCACATGGGGGGGGCGATTATTTCGAGGAGGGTGCCAAACCACACACCAACACAGCGTAGCGGTCAACAATGGCGGCAAAGCACACACACAGCCACAGGATCAATACAAATTATTGATTTTATTTCAAACTTTCAACTGCAGCAGGGCAAAAATTCAATTAAAGTTGAAAAACTTTTGTACAAGACATCAAAGTGTATAATAATAGCCTAGTAAAACTAAACTAAACTGTACTAAAGCGAGAGTTACGGCTTTTGGCTTTGAAGGTGGTCGAGCCAAGCTGTAGCTTAGAGAATTGTTTAGCTTGCTTTAAGAAATTAAAGTATAAAATTATATGGAAATTATTTTTTATATTTACTTAAATTTATTAAACAAATAAAGTTAATTTTTGTATAAGAAACAAATATATTTGCACTCGATGGCTTCTCACGCTGACTTTGTGCTCAGCTAAAGCTAGATTCTCATAGTTATGTGAATAATAGTTCTTTTACACTTTTGTTATATAATACTTGAGTATATATACATATATTAAATATATTTAATTTATTCATGAGTTTCAAGAAATCATCTGCCCTATGCATCACTTAACAATTTTCAACTGATTTTTTTTTTCACAACTCTCAGAATTCATTTTAGAGTTTCGCTTTAGCCATTAATCATAAGTGATAGATGCACACCTACTTTTTAACCCTTTGTTAAGACCCTTTTACAGCTAGATACCAGTGTATATGAATGACTATATATATACACATTTATTCATAGTTTTTGTATAGTCAGCCTTTTGGGCGCGTGCTGCAGACAAATGCAATTCAAGTCAAATAACGAAAAATAATTGCCTGGGCCACGCCCACTGCAGCGCTTAGGCACACGCATGCGAATAATGAATGTATTCCGAAAATGAAACAACAACAACAAGAACAACAACAATGTAAAAGTTTATAACACCTTTCGCATAAATTAGAAAAGCAAGTAAAAGTCCGCAGGGTTGAGCGACTTTAGCTTTCGACTTTTTGCTTTGCATGCAACGGGTTAATTTGTTAGGGTGCGCCGAATCTCGGCCAGAAATTGATATGATAATGCAGACAGACAGAGAGAGAGGGGGAGGGAGAGAGATAGATAGAGACAGCGTAAGATAGGGGTTTCTTTAACGTTATATACGTTATTCAACTTAATCTAAGCACCTGTATCTTTATGCTTTTGTGATTATTCAAACTCACCTGAGCTGGCTAGTCGGCTGCTGGTGGGTCCGAACATTTGATATGGATCTGCAAAAGAGGGTGGCAAGACATTAGTTTTTTATTTTAGTCTAGTATGTAATCGTGTGTGTGTGTGTGTTTTATGCAAATGAAGTGCCTCTAATGAAGGACCTGCCAAAACGGAATACATTATGCATAAAAAAACAGAAGGAAAAAGAATTGTGTACGTGGGCAAGTTGCGTTTCCGCTGATGAAATGAAATGCATTACCAAAACTGCATGAAAGTGTGTGTGTGCTTGCATATACAGTATATGTAATGTGTATATAAATATATATATATATATGCTTGGCATATCCATTTCACTTATTATCCGGCGCGCGTTTCCTGGTTGAGAGCAAAGCTACAAAAAACGTTGCATACTTTCGAGCGCAGAGCTAAAGGTTATATGGCAACAAAACTTAGCGAACATCTTCGATGCAGCTACAACATAATTCTGCATGATTCGCATCATAAACTCAGCTGTATATACATATGTACATACGTTTATATACTCCTAACATATATGTGCATTGTTTGCTGCCGTCTTTTGTTCTCTGTGCACAATTTAATGCGCATAAACAGGACCGTCGGCAGTAAGTCGCGCTGGCACGCGTCCTTTTCAGGCACGGCCGTCAAATTTGACAGCAGAGAGAAATAATAAAAAAAGAAACTGAAATAGAAACAGAAAACCAGAAAACCAGAAGAGCTGAAAAGCAAGCCAAGTTCTCGGCAGCCTCGTTGGAGTGCGTCTGGGGCTGCGCTCTAATTGAGAATCCTTTATGGCATTTCAATTGTTTCCATTACGCTTCGACTGCGACTGCGACTGCGAGTGCCAGTGCGACTGTGAATGCGAATACTTTTGTTTCCATTCCCATTTCGAGTGGCGTATTTAAGGTTTTGATTTGCGACAGTATTTTCCAAGGGTCTTTTTCACTACACTTTAAAGCGGCAGAGCGCGCGCGCTTACCGAGAGTAAGGGTAAGTGTAAAGCGACTCTGGAGTGGACGACATTGAGTGGAGGTATTTGTTTCAATACATTTGGACGAGATGTATAAAAAAAAAAAAAGCATCGAGTGCCCGAATTTCAAGTGGCATTGGCAGCGTGCGCACAATTTCAATTGCGAAACTTTATTAGTGTTGGTAAACAGCCAACAGGCACTGTTTATATTTGAATTTGGGCTAAACAATGCGGCACGTGAGCTCAAGCACCTACTCTTAATATGCCTTTAATGCGGCAGCCACTCAAACCTTTCTCTGTTGCATAAAGCGTAAACTACATACATATATATTTCATTTAATTCACTCACCAGGTTGCCGTAGTTGTGAGTGTGGATCATGTTTAATACTCAAGGCATTTGAGCTGTAGCCTGCAAAGATTACAAACAAATTTGAATAATATTAGAACTCGAAGAAAATGAGAGTTGGAAATGAAAAAAAAAAAAAATAATAATAATAGAAAAAACATTGAATAGAGTATTAGCATTGATTTTTGTTTATTATTAGCTTTTATTTAGAGTACTATCAACGATATAATTTGAGCTCAGAAATAAGTGAGAGGAATCAGAACTATGCACGTCAGTTGTCTTTCACTCACATTTTAAGAAAAAACTCAGAGAACAGCCGATTGCATTTTAGTTTCAACGAGCTCATTCACGATCGGCTAGCAAAATTTGTTTTCGCTCTTATGTTTACCCGAACGTTTGGTTGAGCTCCATGATGCACACAGACTTTTGTATAGCATGTGCGTAGCACACCAATAGCATTCGTCAAAGTGTGTGCATGTAAATGTGAAGATCGTTTGTATAGACTCTTTGATTTCTCTGCTCTGCTCACTCACTAAACCTCAATTTACTAGCGTTGATCGTAATGCTCCCTAAGTTATGTTCGGGAAAAGAGCATAACACGAAGTTCAAAGTAAAGCGCTCAACCGAACGAAAATAACCGAATGCTCTTGATCAGATCAAGTGTGAGTGATTATAATTTTATTTTATTAAAAGGCTGATCTCGTGAACAGAACGTGAAGACTAAAACACAAGTAACATTCTCCTTAGCATGTAATGCCCACTTCTATAAAAAATCACTACAGTTTTAATGTTTAAATAGTTATTTTTTATTCCCAACACCAATCTAGTTATATTCACTTATATGTTAATAGCATGCATCCTCTAAGCCAACTCGAATCGGTGACATTTATAAGCGATTTTTTGGCAGTCAGAGGTAAAGCCTTAATCGTATTGGTATTGGTATAAATATGTGTATTAGCATTGATTTCAGTATTGATATATTTTTTTCTATCTTATCTTATAATAGTATTTGTAGCAGTATTCGTATATGCTTTGTTATTTCTATTGGTATTAGTGTATTAATATTAGTATTCGGATAGGTATAACTATAGTATATGTATAGGTATAAGTATTGGTATTAAACATTTTTTTTTTTTTATATAAGTATTGGTATTAACAATTGTTATTGATATTCTTTAAATATTACAAAATTTGAAAAACCATGAATATTAGTATTATTGCAATATTATTGTTATTACTTCTGATATTTTGTCTAGATATTCATTTATATTAAATATCAAAATTATTATTCAAATTGGAATTCATAATCGACACTCTAATCAGAATTGAACTACGAGCTAAGCGATGCGATCAATCTACGTGGCAATAATGTCTGGCGACTGTCTGTCTGTGCTAGAGTAAATCTCATTAGGCTGCCTGAGGCTAGGCAGCCAGGCGTAAAGTCAACCAGTTGTCAGTTGTTGATATTGTGATGGCCACAACACTTGTCATTTCATACAATCAAAGGCATCAACTCAACCGCAGAGCACACAAACATTATCATAGTTCTGTCATCAAAGCAAATCAGAGCCAAAGGCTACAAAGCGAGAGAGAGAGAGAGAGAGAGGGAGAGAGAGAGCGAGCGACTGTGATATGAGCAATGCGGCAGGCGTCAGGCTCTTTCATTTTAATGGAATATGATTGTATAGAAGGCAAAACAATGCCGCTGGCAATTCAATTTAAAATGCGATGAGATCTCAGCGAGAGCGAGGCCAATGGAGAGGGAGAGCTGAAGAGCTGTAGAGCGGGAGAGGTGTGTCAAAAAGCGTTGAAAGTTGCGGCAAACTTCACGCTCCATACAAATTAAAGCCGCAGGCAAAGGACACAGGCGGGGGGCAAAGGACTCATGCTATGGGCATGGCTCAGTGGTTATGCACCGCCCGCTGTTGTTTTCGTTGTCACTCATTGTGCAAAAGAATATATATATAAAAAAAAATAACAAAGCAAAGAGTGAGTGAGAGAGATAGAGAGGGCACAACGTTTCTCTATGACATTTTTGGGTTTACGCTTTTGCGTAGCCACTCAACTGCGAAGAGCACAAAAGATGCCCGATTGCATTTGAGTGTGGGAGACGGCGACGGTGGCTCGATGCCTGGGTGGTTGAGTGGTTGGCTGGCTGGTTAGCTTAGCATAGAATACGCTCAACGAAGCTGAAATTTTGTATTAAACACTTTTGCAATCTTAGCGACAAAGATTTAGAGCTTGAGGCTAAATTTTGAACTTGCTAGATCTTCTCGCTTTATAGAATATATAATTTTAATGAAGTGCAGGCACTAATGAGAAGACTTTGGTCACGCACTCTCTCCTTCATTCCGTGTCTCCCTCTCTCTCTCCATCTCTCCATCTATCTCTTTCTGCTTTCACGCTTCATTTAACAGCCGCACAGCCCTTTGACTGCCCCGACTGACTTGCTGATAGACAAGAACACGTGTAGGCAACACCTTTTCAATTTGTTCCCACCTTTTTTTTTTTTACATACTTCCATTCAATAGATTCAATAGCATTTTACATGGTTCACTGAGCTCCTTTTATGTGTGTGTGTGTGTGTGTGCGTTAGCTGCTTTGCATGCTAATCAGCGTGTGTGTAGCCATGTATTTATTTATTGGCTTTTCAAGTGCTCTTGGCTTGATTTGTGGCCAATAATTTGATGTCATTTTGACAGCTAACAAGCATGGATCGTTACTTCATTGAAGCGCATTCAAAAGTTTTGTAAGTGACAAAGTTTTTTAGATTAACGATATCGAATACTTTAGCAATAATAATAGATGTGTTGAGCTGTGATAATCGAAAATCGTGAAATCTAATGTATTTTTATGAATAGTAAGCTCAGTCTATTCCGAAGTGGTTTATAGAAGTTAGGTTATAGAAGTTATAAACGTTATAGAGCACAGTCATTTCTATTATAAGAAAAAATGCTAAGGTCTGACTATTCATATATTATATATCAGCTCAATCTGATATTATATATCAGTTCAATCTGATATTATATATCAGCTCAATCTTTAATCTGATCCCTTGTGACTTTTTCTTGTTTCCAAGGCTGAACAGGTTCGAAGAGCGAATGAAGCTGTGCTACGATTGAGCAGATAAAATTGAGAAACGTAGGATAAAGTGTAAGTATATCTCAAATATCGAGTATTAACTTTACTAATATATACTTTTTCGTTGATTTTACATTTTGATTTGAGTATGTATTGAAAATTATATTGTTATTAGAAGCACGAATTCTTCTATAGGGTAGAGTTAAGTCGAACTATTCATACAAAAATAAATAATTTGTGATTTATATTAATAAATCAAATGCATGATAGTTTTAAACAGGCAACGTGTAGATCTAAACACACTGATTAAACTCACGACTATAGATTTTTTTTATACTTTATATTGACAGAAAAAAAAAACCAAATTATTTCTATATGATATATATAACCATGTAAGAGCTTGACAGATTTAAGCCTTGAATATTTTGCTCGCAACTGCAGAAACTAAAAAATATTTAAATAAAAAATAATTAAAGCAGCACTAGGCATTCGTTATAAATATTCTTAAATTTGTTGTGTATTGTTTAAACAAGTAAATAATTTTTAAAAAATAAAATAAATATTCCTTTCATTGTTGTCTGTTCATTGTAAAAGAAAATTTTTATTTAATAAAATTTAATTTAAAATAAATATTCTTTTATTTATGTCTTTATTGTAAACACAAAGTAATTAAAATTGTTGTTTAATAAATTTAATTTAATACAAATATTTCTTTTTTTTGCTGTGTTTTTATCGTAAAAACAAAGTAAGTAACATTTTAGTTTAATGAAACTTTTAACAAATAAGCTCAAAATAAAACGCATTCTAGTTCTTAAATAATTCATAACTATATTATAAATATATATTTCTATTAGCTCACCTTGCGATTGTGTGGAGCTGTGGGAGCCCCACGACGATTTGTACGAGGAATCTGCAACAGAAGAGAAAATGCCAACCGTTAGAAAGAAGAGTTAAAGAAAATACTAAAATGTATATAGATTTTTTTGTTATACATAGATTAGGCGAAGAAAAATGCAACTAAATGCTAAACACTTTAGATAACTATGACTAGATATTTATTATTTATTTACTTGGATTCCATGTGGGATTGCCCATCACCGTTGGCCGGCTGGATTCACACATCGCCCACTCACCTGCGAAGAGCATTGAGAAATTGCTGAAGCTGCCCGTGGATCTCGACAAATAATCGGCGGATGATTTAATGTCCAGCATTGTGGATGGACAGCGACGGCAATTGCCGGCGGTGCAGCGGCTCCTTAGCCTTCCTCAACAGCACAAATACAAATACAAATGCACACGCACACGCACACACTGAGCTGTCAAGTGTTTGTTGTCCAATTGCCAATTTAATTTATTTAAAAAAAGTCAAAACGCGCGCGCGCTCCGGAAAACGGAACGGGAACGGGAACGGGAAAGGGAAAAGTGACGATCGGAACCGGTTACCGTTACCGGACACCTTCACTTCCGGGGGCCGAAGCTAAACCCAAAATGCACTTTGGACACTGCTCACAGCGACCGTCTATACATATATGTATGTATATATATATATGTGTGTCAATCACGGTATTTGTCTTCAGCTATGCACACACATATACTATATATGTGTGTGTTTGTGTTGAGAGATATCGCGTATACGCAGCGTAAATCACTTTCAGATGTGTTTGACTGTTGAAAACTGTGCGTCCGATCTGTGGCACGGCAGCGTAACAATTGATTCCATTCCGTCGTCAAATCGCGCATATCCTGGCATATCCTGGCAGTGCCAACCAGCCAGCCAGCCAGCTAGCCAGCCAGCCAGGCAGCAGCGAGTCGAACAACCCCCTCGTACGAAAGGCGCAGGCTCGGCCAGTCGCATTGTGGGGGTGGTTGGGTGGTTAGTAGCTGCTACAGCTACTGTTACTGCTGCAGCTTTTGTGTATCTATCTGTCTGGCCTGCTGCTGTGCGTGTGTGTATGTGTGTGTGTGTGTGTGTTGCTGGCTCTGTTTGACGTCGCTGCGTCGCTGCTGTTGTCCTTTATGCTCGCCAGGATATACTTAGGTTATAATCCACACCAAAAAGGCAGCCACCCCTTTTCCGCTCAAGCACCAATCAGCGTTGAGACAAGGTGTGGCCTAGCTCACACACATACACACATGCACACACTCACTCACTCTCTCTCACACAACCATACTCGTGCAGTCGCTTAAGTGAAAGCTTTTTGCAAATGGTTTTTTTTTTTTTGGCAAACATTTATACTTGGAAGTTTTATTAGAAACTTCTACTATCGATCATCTACCTTCCGTTCCCTCTATCTCCCTCAGTCGCTCTCTCCCTATATCGCTCTCTCTTTCTTTTTGTAGGAGTTTACCGTTTCCACTTGAAATCCGCTACGCTGCAGTCAGCCCACGCGCGCTCTCTCACTCTGTCTCTCGCTCTCTTACTCTGCCAGTCTCTCGCTCTTTGACGCTCCACTATGCTAGCGCTGTCTCGCTCTATGGCGTCGTCCCGCTGCTGCTGCGATGGCGTCGGCTCCACTGAGAAGTGGCGTTGCCTTTTTAGTGGGTGACACGAAGCAACAAGGACGGATGTATTATCCACTTCCTTTTTCCTTCCACCAAACACAAGGATATTACCGTTTCGTCGTTCGCCCACATTGCGACTACACCCACAAATCCAACTTGGAGAAATTCAAGTGGGCGTGGGTGTGCATGTCTGTGTGTGTGAGTGTGTGTGTGTGGGTGGCTCACTGGGCTACACCTGAACACAATGTCAGCTGAGGCAGCTAGTGTGAGTGTTGGCCATTCAAGCTGCTTGCCAGAAGCTTGTGGCTCAAATCGACAATTGTGTTGCTGCGCCGTTGATTGCACTGCCTGCGCTAACTGCGACGCTAGCTGCGCTGCTGGCAGCGACATCAACTGCGCTTTAGCTCAAGTGCAATTTTACTTGCTGCCTTTCACAGCTATGCAAAATAACTGATATAGACACACACTCACACACACACACAGCCACACATACATACACCCACTGTCCTTTGCCTGGCTTAATTAATTTTGGAGTTCATTGAAATTGTTTTTATTTGCTTTTTTTTCCCTCACACTCCTTCTCTCTCTCTCCCTCTCTCTGTTCTTTCAGTTGCAAAACTCATTTCAGCTTTTTGCTAATCTAGCCGCTGGCCTCGCCTCGACTGCTGCTAGGCGGGTGGCTAATTCACAGGCGTTAACATACAAATTGCAGCTGCTCACACACACACACAGTCACACTCACACATACACATTAGAGCAGCGAAAGCTTTTGATAGTTTTTTTCTCTGTTGTGTGCTGCTAAAAACAAATTTCGCTTTTTCGCATAAAGTTGGCAACTCAAGGCAATGTGTGTGCCAGCTGTGTGTGTGTGTTCGTGTGCGTGTTTATGATTACATGTGTGCGAGTATGCGTGTGTGTGTGTGCGTTGCCTTGCTTTGACAAGCAGTTATTTAATAAAAGTTATCTGGAGAACGGCTTCAACTTTTGGCTTGATGGCAGCCATTTAACATCTGAGAAGCACTTGAGACAAGCGAGGAGCGTTTCAAAAGTTTTCGATGAAGCAGCAGAAAATTGAGAAAATATACGGTCTATATAAAAATAATAATAAATGAATAAAAATTAAATAAAAATGAAAGTTGACTTGGCTAAAGCTCAAGTAAAAATATATAATTATATATATATAATTATAATGAGAAAAGTAAAGAACTTAATAATTATTAAAAGTATTTTATAAATTTTAAGAGAAATTAGTTTTTAAAAAAAATAAATATATTTTGTATAGTTATTAAATATATAAATGAAAACTTAAATATAAATAAAAATAAAAGTTGACTTAGCAAAACCAAGTTAAGTGCAAAATAAAAGGCTTCATTATTAAAAGTATTTAAAGAAAATATTTATCAAATATTTAAAATTTAACTGAAACGAAAATAAAATTATTATTCAGCCAATCAAAGCTAAAGTCAAACTGTATGCGAAAATCATAAAGTATATTTTTAAAAATATTTATTAAATATTTAAAATTGAACTAAAACGAAAATAAAATTGATTGTTCAACTGCCTAAAGCTAAAGTCAAATTGTATGAGAAGATTATATAATAATATTTTTTGTAATAAATTATTATTGGTAATAATATTTCATATTATTTTTAACTTATTTTTTAAATTATTCATATTTTCAGTGAAGCATTACGTTATCGACAAATAATAATAATAAAGCAAACAAAATTTACTTTTTAAGTAAAAGTCATTGAAAGAAGAAAGCTTAGCTTTGTTGATCTCATTGGCCAAAACTGCAGGAGTAATAGACAGTTGGCATAACTAACTTATTTCTAGCATATATCAAAAATATTTGTTTAAATTATTCTTTTGCTGCTGACAGATAAACAGTTGAACCCACTGAAAGCTAGGCTTGTATAGCATAAAACCAATATACTCTTTGCTCTGCATTTAAGCAGAGCTTCTTCCTTACCACTATTATCTCCGCCTTATCTAAACTTTTTCAACGCTATATAGATTTAATAGAAATCCTACTCTTTAAGCCTCCCTCGTAGCTAGATACGTTTGTCTACAAGTGCGTGTGTCTATGTATGTGGCTGTGTGTATATATATGTGAGAACTCTTGCTAATGGAATCTAAAATGGCTAAATAGCAATTTGCTGTTCTTGGCAGCCAAAGGCAAGCTGGGCGTAGCTGGGCATGGGCTGAAGTAGACCAAATTCAGTTAAGTTGGCTAAAATGTTTGCGCCAACTCTATGTGCGTGTGAATGAGTGAGTGTGTAGGTGTGTGTGTGTGTGTGCGAAATCTAGTTGGTATTTTAATTGCATTCATTATGTAATTTCATTTTCACGCTCTGTGGCGAAAACTTTAAATTAATTTCTTTTGTGGCGCTGTTTCCGCCATTTTGCATGCAAAGGCAAAGGCAAAGGCGAAGGCAAAGGCGAAGGCAAAGCCCTTCCTTAACCCACCCACACTAACGGTTCGCGGTTGCTAAGTCGCCAAAAGTGCCACGCCTACACGAAACGAGTCGTTCGAAATGCGTCATCTTAAGCAACCTAAGTCAACCACCAGGCAAGTCGAATGCATTGAAGGTTCGTGTTCCATTTGTTTGTGTGCAGCCAGAAGAAGTCAGCGGAGCGTCAAGACAAACATGACATGGAAATTGTGGGTGAAGGGTGAGGGTGAAAGGGCGGGTGGAAGGGTGGCAGGGTGGCAGGGTGGTGCGGCAGCAGGCAAAGGTTGCTTGACAGTCAGCATATTGTCTGACTTGGGCAACCACCAACATTTGCAGTTAATAAGAAACGCAATCAACGCTGCGATTTGTTTTCTCAAGCTCAATAAAGCAACAGAGCGAAAGACAGACAGAGACAGAGACAGAGACAGAGAGAGCAAGAGAGATAGAGAGGGAAGCAGAGCGAGATTGTTGCTAATATTACGCGCCTGTGTCTATGCAACAAAAACAAACTGCCTACAATAACAACAGCTAGGCGCTGAGCACGTGGCCTTTAATGACGTATGAATGATATAACACGCGACGGCACGTGGCCAACTGGACGACTGCCTGACTGACTGACTGACTGCCTTGCCCTGCTAGAGCCAAGCCCAGCCCAGCGGGCATGACAGGACGCATTCTGCAGCTGGCCAGGAGCATGGCACACTTGGTGTGATTGCTCCTTTCTTTGCCCGGCGCGGCGTAGCAACTATTGCTCATTTGGCCTGCAGCGTGATTTTTTACGCTAGTCCAAAATTGCGTATTATTCTAATAGGAATTATAACGTGATATGTGTAGGGAATATACGAATGGAGTGGCTTTTATTAAAATATGCGCAGCTATATGGGAATTACTCTGACTCTGACTCTGACTCTGACTCTGACTCTGACTCTGACTCTGACTCTGACTCTGACTCTGACTCTGACTCTGACTCTGACTCTGACTCTGACTCTGACTCTGACTCTGACTCTGACTCTGACTCTGACTCTGACTCTGACTCTGACTCTGACTCTGACTCTGACTCTGACTCTGACTCTGACTCTGACTCTGACTCTGACTCTGACTCTGACTCTGACTCTGACTCTGACTCTGACTCTGACTCTGACTCTGACTCTGACTCTGACTCTGACTCTGACTCTGACTCTGACTCTGACTCTGACTCTGACTCTGACTCTGACTCTGACTCTGACTCTGACTCTGACTCTGACTCTGACTCTGACTCTGACTCTGACTCTGACTCTGACTCTGACTCTGACTCTGACTCTGACTCTGACTCTGACTTTGACTCTGACTCTGACTCTGACTCTGACTCTGACTCTGTTATGTGAGCTGTGTCTGGTTACACATATTTTTGTTAATCAAAGGGGCGGCAACGTCTATAAAAATACCATAAATACCATAAATCAGCGACGAATGGGATTGTTCGATAATGGTGAATGTTAAGTAAAGGGGCAAGCAAAGTCATATGAATAGAAACTGTGCATTCGAAGAATGCTATTATTATCGAGGATGAAAACTGCTACTTCAGGAACTTAGGGTAGTTGTGGATATATTTCTTCAGTGAATACACAAGATAATAGGATAATACTTGAATATTATACTAGTGTAATGGATTATTCGTAAGCTTATATAGAGTATATAACTTGTATAAAAATTCTCAATTTAGACTCAGATACAATCTGAAAGATTGAACTTTTACAGAACTTTGCTACTCTTACAGATCTTTCATACGAAATTCTCAACTGTGTGAAAATTTCTGTACAGTTCTTATAATATTTATTTGACAAATACAATTAAGTTATCAAACTGATATCACAACTTCCCACAGTAACCAAAAATGTGGAAATTGTAATGAAAACAAATTAGGAAAACACGAAACCCAAGGAGACAATAAAAAAAAGGAAAAGCATATTGTTAGTGTACCTTTTTTTTTTTTTTGTTGGTTGTCTATGCAAACAATGGGCGCTATAATTGCGCAATTGAAACTGCCTGGGAAAGGCGGTGGGTGTGGTGCGAGGGGTGGTTGAGCGGCGACTGGTGCGTGGTACGCGACTCCGATTACCGTCAGTTAACTGCGGCGTTTGACTTGAAGTTGAATGTTTCACCTTTTTTTTTGAAGGCTAACATATTCACACGCCAAATATGCAGAAGGGACTCAAGGGCCAGTTGACAAGCAACAGCAAACAAACAATTAACAGACAAACTACACAGCAAAGGAGAGAGAGAGAGAGAGAGAGAGATAGAGAGAGGGAGTGCTAGAGAGAGGGTGGATGGGGTGCAGAAGGCAACAAGGGGTTGAGCTGAGGTTCACGTTCACGTGGCATTGAAGTCATAAATAACAACGCGGTTTGACTCGTGCGACTGTCAATTGGCCCGATTGACTTTTAGGCCATTATTTAGCTCTCACGCTAGCCACTCGCAGTCGCAGTAGCAATAGTAGTCCCTCCCAACTTCCTTACCCAGTCAGTCTATTAGAACTTGAGAAAAGTGAACAGAAAATAGAAATAAATAAAAAAAAAGTGCAACACACAATAAATTGCTAAAGTCGTAGCTCATAAATTCAATTGACAACTAAATTGCAGTCCGCTTTTGGCCAACCGGAGACGCTTCGACACGGCCACCTCCGGCTCTGGCTGCGCTCCGTTTCCGGCGGTAGGTGCAAACGACAACGTTGCCAGAGTGCGAGCCACAGCCATCGACATTGCCGCCATTCTCGTCCACATCCACATCCTCGTCGTCCTCATCGTCGTCGTCGTCGTCGTCGTCATCGTCGTTGGCGTCGTTTCTAAACTTTGCAAAGTGCGCGTGATTTTTGATATTTCATGTCGGAAGCGGGTCATTTTCAGCGGCATAAATCACAATGGGCCCGCAGCGGAAACGACCTGTTGCCGTACTCTCTCTTGCACTCTCCCTTACTCCCTCCCTCCCTCTCTCTCTCGTGCTGCACCTCTCTCTCCCCTCTATCTGCCCCTAAATACATTTCTCTGACAGTTTTCTGTAGTTTTCCATACATATTCTACATGCTAGGTATAAGAGTTTGATGCTTATATAATGATAATTAAAGTAAACCTAGCTTCAGCTGCTTGTTTATGATAAAATTATGATTATTATTCACATGCCTTTGATTTTAATTGATTTTTAAGTTTTTTACGTACCCAATGCCGTAAGCAAATTGTTATTATCACAAGGGCGAAATCAACTAAATTAGCAACATTTTCCAGCTTGTTGCCGTCATCGACATTATTATCGACAGTGAGAGAGAGGGAGCGGGAGCGAGGGGGAGAGGGTGAGTGGAGCGGGTGGCCATAACAATAACAACAATGAATTGATTTATGAGCAACTCGTGCACAAATCTCAGGGGGTTGCCATAATGACTATGCTGGGAGTTAAGTGAACCGCGAAAAGGGCCATGAATAAAAATATTTGGACATCAATAGAAGCGCGCACACAGACACACACAGACACATACGTGTATGCTGCGGCACGTAGCATGGGAAAAAGTTTTTTCGAGCGCTTGAACTTTTGTAAACCAGGCCAAGTCATGCTAAAAATATATATATATATTGAAAAATCGTAGGGGTGTAACTGTGAGAAGTCCTTGCCAAATTTTAAGCATTCTAATTTATGCCAAACAATTCAAAGCCCAGACCATTAGCATTGAAATTTCATAAAACTTTTTGAATAGGCAAAAGATGAACAATTTTTTGTTTAAAGCTCTAAAGCCTTAGAATTAGTGACATCGATACTTCGAATTAATACACTACGCAAAAGACTTGCTATCTAGATATGTTATTAGGTATGCCTTAGTATGCATGAAAAATTCTATATATTCTATTCTTATAGCTCAAATTTTCAGAGATAAACAGCCAAGCATAGTTTGAATATTGGCAGAGCTAAATAGGAGAATGGGGTTTTCTATAGCAAGAAGATTATGAAATATATAATCAATTGTTAGCTATTTGGAGCTGCAAGGATATGAGAGATATGCCTTCCAATAAGAGAATTAAAATGGTTCGTGCTAGAATGTATTGCAATAAGCTGGGTAAATAATTTCAAGCCCAAGATCTATGTATTTAGACAGACATAAAGAAGAAGCTCTGGATGAACGTATGGACAGGCACAATAAAGGACAGGTAAACATGGCTAGATCGACTCAATTCATGGGGCTGAGCAAATATATACCCTATTGAGTCTGCAAGGAGCTTCTTTCATAAAAACCATAACATTTCAGAGAAAACCATTTAAAATGTTGTTTAATTAACAAATGCTAAATAATACTACATAACAATTCAAACATTTTATTCTTAGCTTATGCATTTCTCTGGCTACCCTCGCTACAGCCCAACACTTATTGATGTTAATCAAGATATGAGCTTTATGTTGTCAGTGACGCTTCCTACTGTCTGTTATGCACATTGACAGAAAACCTTTGCGGCCCTCCTTATCCTCCTTATATGTGGGGCTTACGTTTATAAAAATTCCATACCATTTCTTTTATATAGTATTTCTATATATTTTTTGTAGCATTTAAAAAATATGAAGCGCATAAATTGGCGGAGCAGCGCGTTAGTGCGCGAAGCTGTCAAAAGGGACGATGAAGCAGCAGAGGCAGCGCTACGGCTGCCAGTGTTGCCAACTGTCGCACAGTTGGCACAGACAAACATTTTCAATTTATTTTCACAGCCTGAAACAATTACGAAAGCAAAAGCTAAAAAAAAAAAAGAGAACGAACAGAATTACAAACTGTGCGCAAATGAAATCAGAAATTAAATTTCAAGTGAGCAAAACATACGGCGCCAAGGGGCAGGGGAAAGGCGAAAGAGGGGGCAACAGGGGTTGGGTTTGGGTGTTTCACGATGTGACGACAACGTGTCGCAGCTTTGTGGGCGTTATCCGTTATGTGTGTGTGTGGGTGTGGGTGTGGCAGCACCCGCTGAGTGTTAAGCGAGCAGTGGATGGGGCTCTAATGTTCACAGATTATGAGATTACGTTGGAAAATTTGATGAGAGATGCGCGATAAACGAATGTCAAAATGCTTGAAGACTTGAAATTATAATATGAAATTTAAAATTAAATAAGATATATTATTTATACTATGACAATTTCAGTTTTCATTATCTTTGCGCTTTTGTGTTACGAAAAATATTAAAAGCAATATATTTATTCGATTAGAAGAAGCGCTAGATTTTATTTGTAGCTTAAATATTTAATTTTTATACAATATAAGAGTCAATAGAGTTAATGCTTTTAAACTGATAATTTTGATGACTAAGCATGAGGAACATGTTAAGAGTCCATTATTGTATTCTATACCAAACAAATGAACTAAAAATGAGATTTTATTTGGTTTTGATTATGATAGATCCCCAAGCTTAGCGTAAGGTTCAGTTCACAGTTGAAAACTAACTCTGTAACAAATAGCTCACATTGATAGGCAATCTTAAGAGCTGTAATAGAGACAATCGAAGTAAACTCTCTTTATGTGCTACTCTTCCTCTCTCAAGCTTCCTTCCTAAGATGTTTGCCATTCATCATTCTCTCTTTATATATGTATTTTCCTCTCTTTCTTCTCTTCACTAGGTCCCCTTTTTCCGATATCCATTCATAGATCAAGAAATCTCATTCGCTCTATATAACCCCTTTACTTTCCATTTCGTCCCGCAGTCTCTCTCTCTCTCTCTCACTCTCTCTATTTGTCTGGCTTTATCTCTCTATATATATCTATGACTATCCATCTCTATCTATCTCTCTATATATATCTCTCTATCTATCTCTCTCTCACACTCTCTCTTTCTTCTGTTCTTTCTCTCTATTTCATATCCATTGCTCCCTCTCACTCTTTCTTTCACTCTTAGTTTCCTCCCCTCCTTCCTTGTTCCCTCTCTCACTATCTCTCTCTCTCTCCCCCGCCCTTCCTTTCTAATACCTTTCCCATTCATTCGTTCATTTTCTCTGTCTTCCCCATCTCTTTTTTGCCTTGCCCCATAAATATTTAAATTAATTAAACAATAATCCCTGGCACTACAAATAATCACATTTTATTTGTTTTATCTAACCCAAAGTGAAGTGCGCCACTTCTCAATGACCAATGCGTAAATCAGTATATCTCACACGTTCGATTGAGCTACCAGCTACCCTTCCACACTTTCCATTGTCTACCCAATCCCTATCCTCGCCCCATCCCTATTTAGCTACGCTGTCAACGACGCGTGCGCCCTAATGCGCTTCACATAACATTTTGATCATTTTATGATCTGTCGATTAGCCTCATTGTTGCTTGAGTTCATCCCCCTCTCCTCCCGCTCACCCTGTATCGAGCTATCTAGCTATCTATATGTCAGTGGGGTTGCCCGCCATGACTGGCTTCCGTGTGACTGTATGTTGTTGGCAACACGCTTAATAGGATTAGCGCTGAAGAGCACTTAAGAGTCAAATTATCAACGGCAACGGCAACTGGCAGCGGCTGACGCAGCCCGAATTGTTTTGACTGTTGCGTTTTGTATGTTTACAGTGGCCATAGACTATGACGTTTTGTTTGCCCAACTTTCCCACAAGGCTGTCAAGCGGCGCTTGAGATTATTGCAGATTGCATTGGGCATCAAAGTCAAGTGATGCTTGCAATAGAGACATTAAGGTAAGCCTCATTGTTCTCAATAGTTCACATGAGACAATCGTTGACATTGAGTGCATTAAAGTTTGTCTATTGCTTGATTAGATATGTTTGCCTAGGTAGAATTTATGAACAGTGTATTGGAATTGAGGGGAAATAAATGTATAAGCATTAAATGTAGTATTTGATAAGCAAGCCAGACAGACCTCAATTTATACTATTTATAGATACTTAATTGCTTTACTCAATTGCTTACTGTGTTCGCCTGAGGGTGAGTTGTTTAACTTATTTCAATTTTCAATTTCAATAGCATTTTGATTAAATTTGTTCTGATTTTTTTATATTTACTTATATTATTTATTCTATAAACATAAAAACTATATTCAAGTTAGAATGAATGTTAAACTTAACAGCAATTCAATACTTAACGAACGACTCTCTATGCACAACGACCTACAGCAGCAGCAACAGCGCCATCTATTGGCGCGTAGCTGTCAACGGCGCGTGCATTTTGTCATTGGTTTATGTCTACGCTAGAAAGCTGCTAAAGCTCAGAGGATTGACAGGCGTCACGTGATATTTAAAACCAACTACCACATAGACTAGATATAAACTACATCTATATATATATATTCATGTAACTGTTACTTACAGAGTGAATTGCTGGCATTGTTGTTGTTGGGGGCATTGCTGCCGCTGCTACTGCTACTGCTTTTGCCATGGCTAGACGCAGAGGCTGCAACGCTGGAGGACGAGGCGGCAACACCATGCGAGGACGTTGTAGCACAGTCCAGCGAGGATTTCTCTGAAATGAAAAAATAGAGAAAAATATAACAAACAAAACAAATTTTAATTGCAATGCAGCACAAATTTGCACACGCTTCGCCATTCGACATGGCAGCGGGAGAGTGAGGGCGAAAGGGCGAGAGTGCAAGAGCTAGAAATGGGCCAAGTCATAAATCTCAGCATAGATAACTGCGCGTTTATTTATTACCCAAATTATGGTTGGTTGAGAGTCGGCGAGTGCTATGCCCCGACCAACCAGCCAGTCGACCAGCCGACCAGCCGACCAGCCGACCAGCCGACCAGCCGACCAGCCGACCATGACGTGGCTGACACGCAACGCCGCTCAGCAACAGTAGCAGAAGCAGGAGCAGCAGGAGACGGAGACGAAGCAGCAGCAACAGCAACAGCAACAGCCACAGCCACCCTTCCTTTCAGCCGGACAGAGCCTGTGAACCGCAAACGCTATAATCGCGAGGGTTGTCACTTCTCAGAGCCGACATCAACCAGCAAGAGTAGCAACAGCAGCAACGACAGCAGCCGTAGCCGTGTTTAATTGCCGTAAATCTTTGTTTGATGTAAACAACAATAAGCATAGGTCGTCCCATTCGCAACGCTTTCCAATTGAAATGTCAAGGCGAATCCTGATGACCATATCTGATAATAGCCGAGACTAAAATTTACATCTCAACAATGCGTGTGGGAACATGAATGTGTTATAATTGAGCCTCTAGGGAGGGTAATGGAAATGGGACAAATCGAACGCCTTAAGTACTTGCTGCTTATACATGACGAAAATTGTATAAGGATATAAATATATGTATATTAAAACTGTGTTTATTAAAAATTGATTTTAAATAATATTAGCGATGAGCTATGCTGGTTGTAGCTAGAGTTTCAATGATGCTATAGACCTGCTCTGCCTGTTAGCTGTCTCCAAAGTCGTTCAAATTAATCTCTTATGCGGCGTGGCAAATCCGAAAATATTTTAACATTTGTGAACTGTATAAGAGTATTTTTTAAATCACATTCATGAATATTGAATTCTTAAATAAATAATTGAGAGTATCGCAGAACGCAAAGCAACATTGCAGAACATTAATTCGAATTTGAGCTTATTTCAGCAAACAAATAATTATAAATAAAATAGTTATTATATGCATTAATAGAGCATACATACATTTATATAGAATATACTATAATATGGTAAAATATGATATATATTTTTCGTGAATTCTATACATATGAATTGAACTTGTCTGTATAAATTTTGTCTTCTCTGGTTTGATTCATATTTAACTAATTGCATTTTTCTCTTTGACAAAATCCATAAACTCTCAACTAACTCCTTAGCTTCTGAATCCTTAGTTGCTTTTGAACGTATTAAGAGCTAGACTTGGTTCTTAGAGCTTTTCTTCAAACTGTAATTTCTTGGCCAAAGCTGAACTGATTCATATTTGAGCTCAAGTATTTTTTGGTATAAGATTTGTTTCAGTATACATATGCATATATACAAATATATATAATATATGTATAATGATCTTATGCTATTATACAAGATGGGAAGTGTAATTATCTTTTATGTGCTTTGCAAGCCAAAAGGCTTTCGAGCAAAAAATAATGAGTTACGCATGACAAAGTTCTTTTATGCGGCAGCAGCAGAGCAGAAGGAAGTTGACAGCAAAGCTCATAATGAGAGAGAGCAAAGAGAGTTAGACAAAGATGAGAGGGAGAGAAAGAGAGAGAGAGAGAGACAGGAACAAGGAGTGAGAGGTATGCTGCCTTGAAGAGACAACTGAAAAGGATTCATTGCATTTATTTGCTTAAGGCTGAGTTCTAGTTGACGGCCATTTTGGTTCACCCTAAAAACCAGCCAGAAAAGGATTCGCTTGCTTGTCATATTGAATTCCGGCTTACAAAGCTAAGGCGATTAAAAAGTCACCCAAAAAAAAGAAAGAAAAACAAAAAGAAATACGAGAATAGGAAAGAAAATTTCTTATATAAAATTTCTTCGATATAAATGCTGAAGCAGAACAACATAGACGGACGGAGGCGGCATAACAAATTCTAGCCAGGCACGCGATGATATTATTGTGGACAGTGCATTTTTGATGTTTCTATTTGCCTGCCCTGCCCACTCCACTCTGGCCACATTATAAGCCACATCCGTTGTGCCGGCTTAAATTGATAAACAGTTTGGGTTAGAGTCAACCGCGAAGACCTTGACGTTTATATGGATAATTCAATTTGGCTTTTTATACCAAATTGTTTTGTTTTTTTTTTTTTTTCTTGTTTTCCTTGTTTTGGCAGAAACAAAAATGACCTTTAGCCGCCTTTTTTCGGCATTGCTGTGGGTGGATTTTATGTTTGGACAGTGGTCAACATATGTTGCTCGAATGTGTTTAAATAAATACGCGAAAATTGTTCACTTTTGTAAGAGAAACAAATTTTTTTTGGCTTTGCTTTGGGTTGTTGGCTTTGCTTTGCTGGTTTCGCTGGCGGAAGCGCAGGATTTTGTTTTTCCGCCATTTCGCTGACATTTGTGTTAGACCATGGCGAGAGAAGGTCAGTGGGCTGCTAGAGGGTGAGCTTATCGGTTGGGTCAAAGGCCGCCAGACAAGCTTGCTATCATATGCTTAAAAACAATTTGGATTAGCTTTATTATCTGACAACATATTGCATTGGCAAATCTATGAATTAAAGTTGGGCGTAATTTGTGGCGTAAATGGGAAGAAATAAATGAAAAATGTAAACAGACTTTTGTTTTGAGGCTTGGCCAAATAAAACTATCTCTGGCAAGTAGGTGAACTTCCGACTTAAGTCTTTCACATATATTATCAGAAATTCCAATACAGTCTTAATAAGTACGAAGAGCTGAGTTGATCTAGTCAGTCTCTGTCTGTCCGTCTCTAATATGTATAGAAAATCTTACAAGAGAGATACTTCCTAAACAGTCTTAAGTATATTATTAATAATATTCCCAAAGCAATTCCTACCTGTTCGCACTTTGTGCTCCACATGCGAGGTGGTCGACGCTGACAGCGATGATGGCAACGATGGCGAACTGGCGACCACATCTAAGCTTGAGGCTGGCAGCTGGCCAGCACTGGACGTGATGACTCCATGCTGTGTGCCCGCAGGTGAGCAGCCCGAGGGTGGCTGCAGTGTATCGAGACGATGTCGCTGCACGCTGCTGCCCAGTACGCCGACGCCGACGCCGACGCTGCTGCTGCTGCTTACAGTATTATAATTAAGCACGCCCACGCCCACGCCCACACCAACGCCCACGCCAGCGCCTGCATTGTGTGAGAGACCCAAACAATTGCCAGCTCCACTGCCATTCTGCATGGCGGGCAATGTGTCCAGCGTATCGCTCAGCCGCTGGCTGGAGTAAATGTCGCTATAGGAACAAAGCAAAAGTATCACATAGAGCTCGATGCCTGTACCATCTGTTGGCTCACCTGAAAGCGCTGCTGGCACCAAAGAAACTGCTGCGATCCTGCAACGCCGCCTTGGCCTTCTCCACGCTCTGTTTCAGCTGCTCGAACGTCGACTGATGGAAGCGATACGAGGTCCAGTCCGGCGAACACTGACCCAGGGTCAGGCAATCCTCCGTCTTCACCTGGGCGAGCGTCGGCGGCGACACGCGCTTCAAGTCCAGCGCCGTCTGATACGAACACGAATTCTCGTACATGGCGCGGCCTTCCGAAGCGTCAACGGCTACTTGTTGGTGAACCAATGGATTCCACTTGACTCTGGAAATATATATATGTGGAAAATATTATACTAAATGGGACTTTGAATTGGCATATTGAATTTTTGTCAATCAAATAGTTTAGTTTAGTCAAATTCGTATTATAAAGAAAGAAAGAGAGAGGGAAATGATAAAGAGAATCACAACTTAGGTAAGAGATTGGGAACAGTGCTCGCAAATATCCATTGATCGTTTTTTAATGTCTGCAAATAAATGTATTTCACTCACACTATAAGAAAAAACTCAGAGAGCAAGCGATTGCGTCGCGATCGGCTCGTTAGCGATCGGCTCACGACGTTTTCTTCATTCGTTTCAGTTATTTGCGAGCTATGTAAGCGAGCTGTTGAAGAGCTGCTTTGAGGAAGTAACGTAGACGACGATGATGATATAGAGCAGCAAAAACTTAATAAAAGGAGAACATAAGATATGGGGGCAACTGCTGATAGAGAGGCAAAGCGATGCCTTGGTAAAAACCTCCCTTCATGAGAAAATTCAATAAGTGAAGCAAATAAATAATATTTCTCTGAGTGCAAACGCCTATATGTATATTTATATAGCTATATCTACATATATACGCTTATATTTATGCACATATCTATGACTGATAATAAGCACATAAATCACAGTTGGAATAGCCCGCAATTAATGACTGCAATTTCAAAATGTTTCACAGAATGCAGCTCACGGCTATTACACTAGCCAACATAATTAGTAGAGCTCGCTGTGTGTTTGTGCTAGTGTGTGTATATATATAGTCTAAGATATGCGCACAACAAGCATAATTATCTGTGCTGGGCATTATTTATGAAGCGGCACAGGGCAAACGCTGCGTATGAGCGTTATGCGTGGGCGGGCGACCATTTGAGCGTATATTTTCTAATGGCTAGCTATTGTATTACAGTCAGTGTGTACTGATGTGTGTGTGTGTGTGTGTTGTTACTGGTGTGCTGCATGCCATGCAAATTTTTGCACTCTGCCTTCATCGGAAGTTGCTGAATTTTGATTTATGCCAACGAAATTTATGCTACAGCAGCAGCAGCAGCACCAACAGCAGCAGCAGCTCGGCTTCAATTTCATTTTGCAACGCACTCTCTGGCAGCTTTAAGGCAACGACACCAACAATAGCAACATAGAACTGGGCACATTTTGGGCTTATCAGCTGCAACCGCATCTAGAGAACATCATCAGGCAGCAGACATTATAAACGGCCCGCACACGCCTTGTTTATTATTTATCATTGTGTTTGCCGTTTGGCAAGCAAATTGCGTGTTTGCCAATAGAGCTGCAAGGACACGGCGAAGGACAACCATTTGCTGCCATTTTGAAGTTATCACACAGCAGCAAGAGCGAGTGAGCGAGCGAGTGAGCGAGCGAACGCACGCCGGAAATACGCGCAGGATGCCGGGAAGCTGCGCTGATGATGGTTAGCTGAGAGAAGTTGAGAAGCCGACCGTCCATTGGGGTACTGACGCGTGGCTGCATAAAAAATAAAGAAAAAAATAATAATAATATACATACACGCACACTTTGCATACATAGATGTATGTGCTTGTGTGTGTGTGTGTGTATCTGGCTAATGACATAATGCTCGTGTAGCAGCTTTTAATTAACAGGATGAGGACACACGCGCCGTGGCTGTGGCACTTTAATGGCTTGTAAGATTTTACCTATCAGCTACATTTAATAGCATTACAGCATTGCCGCTGGGCGGCTGTGTGACCAAGGGGGCGTGGCCACTTAACACTTAGTTATACTGCAGATTTGTTAAGGACGAGAGAGCAGCCGACGGCATTGACTGTTGAGGATGGAAGACTGCAGGGCAGCTGCTGAGAGTGTTGCAAGGATTCAAATCTCTTTTGAAGTATTATTAAAATTTCGAAATATTTATTATGTTGAAAACTATGTCAACAATAAATGCAAGGATTAATATTATTACTTTTACATTGTTTTTAATATGCCTTATACAATTTCCAGTTTTTTTTTTTTTTTTGTAAATATTCCAATGTTTATATCTATATATTTACTTAAACTAGTTTATGTATATTTACATATTTGCTTGAAATTGTTTACTTATTTCACCCGTGTGGTTGGTTGATATTAGAATACCTCTATAGCTAGTCATAGCTTGCATAACTCAACTTGACTTCAAAGAATTTCTGAATTGATGTACACAGCTTAAATTTATATTGATAAAAATTATATAAATTGAATTACTTATATTAAGTATATATAACAAGTTCATAATTATAATAATTGCTTATCAAAAATAATATTGAAGTAAAAAAATTGATATTTTTGTTGTAAAAAAAATTATTATAAAATGTTAATGCTAATGATAAAAATATAAAAAAGATAAAATGATAAATAATAATAAAAAATAAAATAATATTTATCATTTATTTTAGCAAAAAAATAAAATAATAATTATATTAATTGCAAATGATTAATCCATTTGTTTCTAGAAAACTCACCTCAGGATTATGCTGGTTTCTTAGTTAAAGTTTATCCAAAAATTGTCAATATTCAAACTAATTAAATATTTTGATTAATTTATAAAGTTTAGGTCAAATTGCAATTTATTTCGATTAATTCACTTTCTGTTTCAATGACTTTTCTTTTAATGGACTTCGAAACTTCACTTCACTGCGGTTCGGTTCACTTTACGTCCGTTGGCGGCATTTTGTTTTGTGTGTGTTTTTTATTGCCGTTTACCGTTACATTTGGCAAAGCGGAAACGAAATTATAGTCCAAAATGGCGACGGATGTGCGGCAAGCGAACGAGTTGCGGACTGATGAAGGTGCCGGAGTAAAAGGAGAAGCAGAAGCAGAAGCAGGAGCAGGAGCAGGGGCTGTAGAAGGTGCTCAAAGGTGGGAACCACTAAATATAGGGACTACGCAAATTGTTTAGTTTGTTGCACTTGTTGTTGCTATTGTTCGCTGTTGTTGCTGTAGCGGATATGCACGGAAATTTGTCAGTGCGAGAGGGACGAAACGCCGTCGGTGACCGTCGCAACGCGTCCTTTAAACATTGCCGTAAGCACACTTTCCAGGGCAGAGCGCGCGCTTGGCCAACAAAATCAAAAGTAAAATTTCAATAATTTCCGCACAACAAAATTTCGCACAAACACACACACACGCTCACACACGTGGAAATGGGGAGGGAGGGCAGTGTGTGCCACGCCCACTGCAAGCAACAAGCAAATTGTTATTTTTTGCTATTGCTGTTGGTATTCTATATTTGCTCTGTTTTTATTTGTGGCTCTAGTTTTTTTTTGCTCGTTCTTTTGGTCAGAGACGACTTTGGACAGGCCTTGCAACGTGTGGCCGACGAATCCTTAACCGCAAAAGTACCGTTATTATCCTTGGTGCTCCGCGATATGTTCGTAACGGTAACGCGCACTCCAACTTAATGTGTATGTCCCGCTCGTCCAATACATAAAGCTGGCCAACAGGCAGAGCGACAGACAGACATCCAAGCAGCCAGGCAGCAGGCAGCAGGCAGCAGGCAGGCAAGCGAGCAGTCAGAGCCACAGACTGGGCCACACAAATCATCTCGCTCTCAAGATGGCGACACACTCCTCCCACAATCACAAGGGACCATCGAAAAAGGATGCCCAAGCAGCAGCAGCAGCAGCCCGCAACCTTTGCGGTGGTTGATGCGCCTGCGCGCTCTACACTGACACGTACACACACACATATATATATGTACAGCTATCTATGCTGCTGTCGCTGAGTGGGCGGAGCCACAGCTTCGACTGTCGTTTCTATGCACTTGGCCAGCGCTGTATGCGGCGGCATCATTAGTCCAAGCAAAGACCCCATTTCGAGCGGAAGTGCGTATGAGCAATATTTTAACAATGGCGTTTAAAACAGTTAAAGAGCCAGCACTAACACACACAAGCACTTACACACACTCACACACACACACACACATTGCAACAGCTGAGTTTATCTGTGTGCGGGCCATTAGGCGCTTTGCTTTGGGCCGGGCTTCGCATCATTTGCGGCTTCATTTTGAAATTCAACGCTTCCAGCCTTAAAGGCCCCCCAGAATCCCCTCCACGGGGGGTTACTTGAGAGACAACGCAGATAAGCGCACACATAATAACCTTTTAATTTCGCCAAAAATGTCTGCTTAAAAGAGAATATAATTAAGTGTGTAAATGGTATATATATTTACGAGGGTTGTGCGAAAACTAGATAGCTGAGTAAAAAATGATATATATGTACATATTCTAAGAAATTTAAATAATATTTAATGAAGAAATAAACTAAAGGCCAATTAAATTTTCTTTTTTTTTTAAGTTGTTCAAAAGTTATCGAATTGGTCCTCCAGTTTGCTAAGGAACTGATTTATCTCATTGCATTTAATAATCGATAAGCAAAGTGATTTACATCTAATTCAAAATTGCAATTCCGGAACCGATTTTCAAGCCCTCAAAGTTCAAGAACGACATTTAGCTCACATTAAGCTGTCATCGAAAACTGCGAATTTCGTACCCTGTTCAATGGCGTCACACATGGATGTGACGCCGTAGCCAAAACTATTTTCAATATAAAATAAACAAAAATAAAATCAATTAAATATTAGTCAACACATTTTTGAACAACGAGATAAGATAACACTTAACCGGATCCATGAATTTCAATCTTCCGTTTCAATAGACAGTGGCAAGACGTTCAAACAGATCAAGTTTATACTCAACATGTTCTTGCAAAAAATAAAAAACATGTTTGCTAATGTTTTTTTAATTAAAATTGTTGATGTTTGACGCAATTTTTTATAATTGAATTTGTCAATTGAAATTAGGTGAATCTAACAATTAAATTATAAAATTTAATTCAAAATTATTTATTAATTTTAACCTTTTGCTAATGATAATACTGTTTAAAATATTTCATTTAAACTCAAACATAATTTAACCATTCAAAAGCCAAATAACCGTCACCGATCTAAACTAGTTCTGATCGCGTACATATGTAAATATACTGATCAACATCTGGTTGGTATAAATAGATGACATTCTACCAAATGACAGTCGCATAGCCCGTTTAAAGCTCAGTGCGTCAACATCTGTGAAGGAATATTTTAGATATACATATATATACTTATATACTATATAAAGTTAAAGTTTTTGGCAATGAAGTTCGTCAACATTTATTTGTTTACGTTGTGCCTTATCATGGGATCTATTTCCTGGATTAACGCGACGCCATATAATTACTATCAAACAGCTAATGTGGCCAGATTTGGAGGCAGCTTCTTTGGGTGAGCTAAAAGAATTTGTCAATTCTGAAACAAGTTCCTTTGAATTCACTGTTATATTTGATTGGCTTACAGCGAAGGCGTACTACGACCAGGCAGTGATACGGGCGAAGGCATTTTTTCTGAGCTGGATGCGCCCAGCTACAATCCACCCAATCTAAATCAATATAATGGATACCGTTATCATTAAATCAACAAATTCAGCTTTAAACTGCCTGCAAATGACTCCAAGTGTGAAATCGGCTGGCAAAACTTGTTTGTTGCTCGTTACATTAACATTTTATCATGTTAACATGAAGGACTATTAGCCCGTTAACATTTATAAGTTAAGCCTAAATTAATATGCAAAGCTCGCAGTAGTTGGTATATACTTAGCATGGACACCAACTCACAATGCATAAGAGAAACTTTACATCATACATTGCTTTACAAATTAAATCATATAAGTTGTACATATTAGTTGTTGTGTTTCTAGTCTGTCAACAATGAAAATTTTAATTGTAAAATTCATGCAAGTTTCAGACTGTTAATTATTACAGCTGTTAGCTTACAGGCATTAACATAAATTTAGCTTAGACGTAAACCCAAAGGAAACTATTCCAAATATTTTTATACATTTATAAACACTAAGTTTTATTTAAAAAATTTTATTTTCTTTTTTATTAAAAAAACTCACACATTTGCATTTATCACATAAGTTGTATATATGATAAATAGTTGTTGTTGTTGTAGCTAGTAGTCTGTTCAGTTTCGCACTTGTTCTGTTTGCCAACAATAAAATAATTACATATTAGATAGATTATGAGTGTTGTTATGTGGGTTTGTGGAATGGAAAGGTGTGCGTGTGTGTGTGCGTGTGCGTGTATACGTATAAAAAAGTAGGGGAAAGTATACAAGTTTTCTTTAAAGTTTTTTACACATTTAACATCTATATACGACTCTTCGAGCTAGACCTCACATCAAACAGTTTGCGAACGAAAAAGACCTGTAATTAAAATAGGATTATTAACTATATTTAGAATACACACAGTCTTTCGGTCGCTCTCTCACCTGAATGGAGCAGGTAATTAATATGACAACAATCTGACTAATTGAGAACGTTTGTATGTAGGAATTATTATCGAGCAGCAGAGCATAATCCCTCGACTCCCGATGTCTGCTGTGCGCCTGATAGTCCAACATATCGTTAATGTTTCGCTCCACTGTACCAATCGTAGTTGTGAAATTCTGCATATTTAGCTGCAACTCCTCAATTTCCTTTGCATATTTATCCCAGGCATCGTACTTAACCACCGTTATATAAATATTAACCAATTTTCCAGCAAAGCGCGAGAATTGATTATCAATGCAAACGGAATAGTATCCTCCGGGTGAGACCTGATCCGTGTAGTCCGCTGTGGCCTGCCATTGATAAGGCTTAACGATCTCGCCTGCTGGATTGCGTACGGCAAAGCCAGCCATACCATCTCCGCCACGAACCACCTAGAATACAATACATGGGGAAATTTAATCCAATTCCAATTTAATCTCGTTTCCATTTACTTACACTGAAAGAAACATAAAATGTTGCACCCGCTTGCACATACTGATGGTAGCAGTCCTCCTTACCGGCATCTATATGCACCTGTTTATTTATTTGAACACACACAAAATAAATAAAAACAATATTTGTTGTTGTTTACTTCCGTTTTGTTCCATTTACTTCACTTGTATTTACCTTATAATCCATTGCAACAGCAGGCAGGTTTTCATACCATGGCTGTTGTGCTTCCTGTGCGCTAGTTAATTCAATTAATTGACAAGAGGATAATAGTACAATTGCCAATATTAACAAATTAAGTCTCAACCGCTGCCACGTCAATCCCATTTTGGTTTTTATAAACAAAAAAGAGCTGCGGAATTGGTTCGTCTGAGCGATGGCCAAAGAGCGAACTAATCACTGCTTAAGCGCTCGAGTAGTTCATTTGGCTTACTTTCACTGTTAAGATATCTCTTGAGCAAAGCAACAGCTGTGCGTTTCAATGTTAATGATCATCAAATACGCATCAATTGTTTTTAAAGTAAACTGAGCCGCATTCCTTCATTTGAAGTGTGCTTAAACATTTTTTGTTGTTGATTATTGCTCAATGAAAATAATTCTTAACAATTGGTAAGTCAAAATACGAATGTATACAAAACACCGCTCAGCTGTGTCTTAACATTAATCGAGTGCGCAACAAGTGGAGCTGTAAAATATCGAAAGTATCTTATGAATACCAAATTCCGAAATGAGCATGCAACAGCGCTCAGATGTTATTTAACATTCATCGACTAGCATGCGCAACATGTGAAGATATGAAATATCGATAATAACTTGACGAATATATCGATACAATGTATAATCGCGGCATTCGAATTACAAAAAGAATGTTTATAAAAAGATAAACAAAATACGCAGTAATATACATGCAAGGAAAGCCTATGTATATGTGTACTTGAAAAGTGTTTGTGGTGAGCATTATCCACTTAACACATAGATTAGATATTTCACGTAAACACTGTGCATGTATGTATGTATTTATTTTCGGTTGCAGCGAACGCTATTTAAGCAGTTGCATTTCTACGATTAAGTTCATTAAGGAAATCAAAGTCTAGTGAAGATGGTACACGTCACGGAAGATGTTTTCGCCAGGGCAGCAGTGAATCCCTTTACCAAACAAACGGGTCCCATTCGACGCTTTACGCTCTCCAATGATGAGCAAATGTCTGTGCAGATTTTAACACTCGGCGCAACGATCAGTAGCATTAAAGTGCCAGATGCTCAAGGTCAAGTGGAGGACGTGACGCTCGGCTTTGATGACTTGTCTGGTTATCAAGGTGAGAATAATCCCTATATGGGTGCGACTATTGGACGTGTTTGCAATCGCATAGCCAATGGCAGATTCCAACTGGACGGCAAGACTATTGAGGTGTCTCGCAACAGAGAAACATTCCAGCTGCATGGAGGATTCATAGGATTCGACAAGGCGCATTGGGAAGTGCTGGAGGTGCTGACCAATGGCGTCAGCATGAGCCACACGAATCCCGATGGACACGAAGGCTATCCAGGCGAGGTCAAGGCTACAGTTACCTTCACTCTAACCGAGGACAACTGCCTGCATATGCGAATGGATGCGGTGACCAACAAAGCGACTCCCGTGAATCTCACAAATCATTCCTACTTCAATCTGGCTGGCCACAAGGCTGGTCAGAAGGGACTCTACGAGCACAACATAGCTATCAATGCCTATGGCATAACGGAAACGGACAATGAATCCATACCAACTGGCAAAATATTGCCTGTAGATGGTGGGAAATTCGATTTGCGATTGGCTAGCAATCTGGGCGAACGTCTTCAGCAACTGCAGCCAGCTGTGGGCTACGATGACAACTTTTGCGTGCAATTTGAGCCGCCACAGAGCTTTGCCAATGTAGCCAGAGTCATGCATCCACCAAGTGGACGCTGGCTAGAAATAGTCAGCAATCAGCCAGGCGTGCAATTCTATACATCTAACTTTTTGCCAAATACAGCAAAAGGAGAGACTCCGCTGGCTGGCAAAGCTGGCGCAGCTTATGCCAAGCATGGCGCTTTCTGCCTCGAAACACAAAAGTTTCCCGATTCTGTGAATCATGCAAACTTTCCCTCTAGCATATTGCGACCAGAGGAGAAGTATCATCACGAAGTCATCTACAAATTTGGCAGACTACGCATATGAGCAATACATATTATATATGTAGAAACAGTATAACAGATATATTCTCATTATTATGCATTTAACAATTTTGAAATTAAAAAGTAAACCAAACCTACACTAACTTATTGAATTTCTCAGATCAGTTTCTCTGGCTACTTTTAAAGGCTATAACTATGCCATATAGATATCTCCTTTATAGGCTCTTATCTATACTCTGCAAAATTCCTTATTCATACTTTACAAATTCTATTTCCTACCAAAATAGAAAATGAGTTACACTAATAAAGAGATAGCACGCTAGGAATTTATTAGCTATAACTTAGATAAGTTGCAGTGGAAGGCTATATAAGACGCATGCTCGACTCAATTGCATAAACTAGTATGAGTAAGCTACTCCATCTACTGTATCTGCTGTTCAGTTGCTGTCTAATTCCTAGCCAAGGACATCCGCGTATTACCAATGGTAAACCGGCCTGGCCCAAGCTATTGCCCTACCAAGTGTGGCTTGAATGCGTTTTCAAGGATGTTGAAGATCCATTCTATTGTGGTGGTACAATCATCTCCAAGCGTTGGATACTAACTGCTGCCCATTGCCTGCAGCTCACAGATTATGAACTGTAAGTACTTATTACATAATACATAAGGATTAATCACTAATCCCTTCTACAATTTGCAGAGAAAATGTGAATGTTTTCGCGGGCATTGTGAACACAACAGATGACGATGAGCCGGGTCGTGTAGAGATGTTGATCGATAAGCAGAATACCTATGTGCATGCAAAATACGATATAGAAACTGTCGCCAATGATATTGCGCTGATTCATTTACCAGAGGATTTAAAGCTAAGTGAATATATAAAGCTAGCCAAGTTGCCCAAGAGAAACAATGAAAACAATTATGAGGGCCGCAATGCTCTCGTCTCTGGCTTTGGTCGCACAGCCGATAATACACCTGCCGATATCTTGCAATACCTAGTCGTTCGAATCATTCCAAATAAGCTGTGCGAATATTTATGGAATCAGGCTATAACTGATCCAAATGAAAGAAAAGTAATATTAGATTCATTTCTGTGCATTGATACGAAACGTGGCATGCCCTGTGTTGGCGATTCGGGCGGTCCGCTGGTTCTGGATGATGGCTCCGATGTTCTAGTGGGTGTCGTCTCACATGGTTTCGATTCGCAGTGTAAAAAACCTGTACCGGATGTATTAATGCGCGTCTCCTCGTATTTAGATTGGATTGAGCAGCACACGGGTAAACTAACGAAACCTTAGCTGCAGGTAATACTGAAGAAAATTGCATTTGAAATCGGAAATTGAGTTTCTTGCTAAATTGCTGTTACTGTTTGAGTTAATTTATATATATTTATATAGTATATTTATGTATATGCTTTAATTGAACAATGATTGTAATGAGAGATCTACGCAGGGTTCAGACAATAACCCTGTGAAGCATTTTGCTTATTTACTTTTCAATACCTCTCACTTAATTCTCTGATAAATGGGCAAGCATATAAAATTGAATGGTTTATAGACTTTAATCCTTAAATTCAACCCACTATTGAATGAAACATATTTCATTATGAATTTCTTTTCAAACATGTGCTTTATTCTTATTACTCATACAAACTCCATACACGCTCCATACCTTCCATACGTTCATATTTATATATATATATTTTTGCTTTCTTTTTGTTGCTTTGCTAAATTTGTTGTTATCTTTTTGTTGTTTATGATTTGATAGTGTGATTGTGTGTGTGTGTTAAACAATTCGCTTATGATAATGCTTGAATGTATTCTTTGTGGGATTCGTTTGTATCGCTTATCGTGTGGCTAAAGTTGCTGATTAATCATGAATAAATTTGTATATTATTTTGTTACTTTTATTTTATGTTTTTTGTTGCAGTTTTTTGTTGTTGTTGTTGTTGCTTATGTAAATGCAATTTTCAAATGTACAAAATCTAATATTAAAGGAAATGATAATGCGCTAGCAATACTTTTTTATCATTTGGTTCAAGAGCATTTTGTTTATATCATATTTACTTTTTGTATAATTTGTTAAATTAGTTAATTACATATTCTTTTTATGTATATACAAAAGTTGAAAACAATTTGTTTGTTGTGTTAAAAAGTCTATACAATTCGTTTAGAGTATTAAAGAATTTGGGAGAAATAAATAAGGATTTGCTTGATTTATTTTTATTATAATGTTTATAAGACAGAGAGATAGAGAGAAAGAGAAATTTATAAATTTGGAAATTTAGCTTTAAATTTTTGTTTGCAATAAAATTTTGAACATTTTCTTTAATTAAACTATAAAAAATGTTAATTTCATTTCGTTTTCTGTCAAATATTTGTTTTTAGCTTTATTTTATGAAATATTGTATACATTATTTATATATATTTATATTGTGTTATAGAATCGAGCATTTTTTTGTTAACATTATTCAAAACCAAGAATTTTGGAATTTTGGAACACTGCGATATGATATAGGGCTTGCTCATATGAATGTGATTTCTTTTACATATACATATATATAATTTATAATTTTTGTATAAAATGTTTTTCTTTTGCATTTTGCTGGGTTTGTTTTATCATTAATGTAATTTTCTGTTGTAACATACGCAAAATATATCTTTTTGTATATATTTATTATTTTGTGTTTAGCTTAAATATATACTATATATATATATATAAATAATATATATATATATATGTATAAGTAATTATTATTTTCGCTAACTTTTTTTTTTTTTTGAAACAGTAACTTTCAGTCATCTTGTAATCATAATAATACCTATATGCAATATTACATACGTACAATATCATTTATAATTATTATTATATGTATTTGTTATTTATATATCATTTATCATTTATCATTTATTTATATTAAGCGTCGTGTACAGTAAAAAAAAAAGAACCCATTTCTTATATAGTGTGTCGTGTTTATAGATTTAAATTTAAATGTAATTTATAAGTTTTCGCTCTGCTCTCTAATTTGTTGTATAAAAGCTATATATTTAATGTTGCGTATGAAAATTGTTGTTTGTTCATTTGTTCGCTTTCGGTTTTAATTACTTGACTTAAAAATTGTTTACTGTGTTCAAACAAAATTTGATTCCATTTTCAACTTCTCTTTGGCAGTTTTCGTTTGTTAGGTTTACATCTCTTGCTCTTCTTCATATTTATCTTCATCTTTGTTTCTTGCTGCGTTTTATCATTTATTGTATATTTGTTTAATATTATTATAATGTATATGCTAAGCAACTAACATTGGACCATTCCATTGCGCGACGCACTATATAAGAAAACTAGCTACTCGATTATTATAATATATTTCGCGTTTAATATACATATTCATATATATATATATGATATACACATATGATATATCGTATCTGGTATGTTATAAAAATTTGAATAGCCTGACAATGGAGAATGTCTGCAGCCAGTTTTAGCTAACAGACCAGCTCGCTGCCAGCGAATATATATTGTACAGATAATGGAACAACGAGAACTGTCTGTTCAGGCAGTAGAGATTGAATAGCTGCAGCAGCTGTTGCTGCAGCTGCTGGTGCTGCATCATATAGAAAATTATCATTATGACTAGAGCTAAGACTACGGCCAAAAAAAGTCATCAGTCGCACTCGGGCCCCTCCGAGAAATGGTTGCGCACATCGAGAGCCGATGCCAGCTGGAATATGATGTGCGATAACGAGGGATGCTCGAGCAGTTCATTAGCCGGCAGCTGGGGCTCGCAGCGAGGTCGCATATGCCTGCCACGGAAACCGCGATGCAAACGCAGCACCACATCACAGAACACGAAACGTAAAATGAGTGTGCGCAGAAAATCATCGCCAAAGAACTGAACATACGAGGAGTCTATGAAGAAGACATAAACTATATATAAGCATTTGCAATATTGGTATTAATTCATTGACTTACCTATAAAGCCTATGCCCTGTTCGATCTCATCAATGCGACAGCGCGTAACCAGACGCGAGGCTTCGGTTATGAAACGATCCACATAGGTCTGACAGCGTTCCCAATGATGGATAGGCACATCTCCCACATTGCAAATGTAACAGAGCGCTGTGAGCGGGGAGTGCAGGAACAATGTAAACAACGAACCATGATGCTGTACATCAGCTGCAAATGCAAAGGAAATTCAATGAGTGAATGAGTTTAAGCAAGCAAAGCATAGGCTAATATGCTGAACTTCTCTCTACCTTGAAAAGCGGGCGGCACATCTTGCGGCGACATGAGAATAACCAGCGGCTGTCCAAAGTAGCGGGGTATATGCTGAAAGACAAACGAATTATCCGAATCGATGATAATGAACATGGGCCGACGTGTGAACGGATAAAGATCGCCGGGATAAAGGCAATGGTTCTCCTTGTAGGATTTCCCACGACAAGACAAGCCGCCACCATCCACGCTATCACGCTTCACACTCGTGCCCAAGCCGCCCAGCTCGTAGCCATCTGTGGAAGAGTCAAAGATTAGTGGCGCTACGTCGCGTGCACATTTGCAGCTAGGTACTCACAATCCTCGGGGTGCTTGGTGGTGGAGAAACAGCCGTCCGCTGACATGTACAGCAGCAGAGCACCGCCCAATGGTAATTCCTTAAAGCCGCTAGCGAGGAACACCAGCAGCTGACTAATCGATGGCTTGTATAGTAGATATTTATGTGGATTGTCTCGACAGTCTCGACGGCCATTCTCCATGTAGCCTTTCGAGCCGGGCACTCCGTATGGTGGTATGCGACTGGCCGCCGGACTCGCATCGTGCCCATGCAGGCCGTGTGCCATGCTAAGCGGATTTGTTGACGATTCCGTGGGCTCACGTTCCAGCGTTTGCAGCATTCTAAAAGGTATCGAGATCAATTAATAATTATCTTCAATGATATTCGCATTCACTCACCTAAACATGTCCATTGTGAGCTCTGAGAACTTGGCCTGCTCACAGGCGGATCCAACAATGAGTATCTCCTGCAGGCTGAGCGTCATGTGCGGTGATCTCTCGCACGGCGGCGTCGTCAGCGGCGATAACCTAGAACCGGAACCACTGACCATCAGTCGTTGTAGTTGCGCTGGTCCACAATTAAATTGCGGTGGCCCGTGCTTTCACAGAAGAATTGAGAATGTGGCGCACTAATGAGGTGATATATATGGGTGAGGAATAGAGGGTTGTGTGGGAGTGGTGTGAGGGGATAAAAGGTAGGAGAACATATGAACTGATAATAAGATGTGTGAGTGTGTGTGTGTGAGTGTATCATTTACCAGCAAGAAGTTAAGGCATAAGATTGAGAGAGTTGACTTCAAGGCAGTTCTTGAAAGACTTGCATGATAATGCCATCATGAGTAACTCAAATACTTTATTATATTTTCAAAATTACTTTTGAAAACATCTTGGCAAGATCTAAGCCAGTTTTCAGTTTCTTATGAACACAAGTAAAGATCATATGATGATTCAGAACTAATTCAAATTTATATTTAAATTTCATCATAAAATTCTATATAATAAGTAATATATTAACGTATATAACGTATGTATATAATCAATGTAGTTTTAAAAGATTTGATTGATGCTAGAAACATTTTCTTAGCTGATTGATGTATGTGTGTGTGTGTGTGTGTGTGTAGGAAGTGTGTGGGGTGTGTGTGTGTGTGTGATTGAGTTGGGGGTGGGAGAACTGAATGGAAAAGTGCGTGATGAATGAGAACAGTGAGTGTTTCTTTGGTGTTTTCAAGTCTTCTGTGATAAGCACAATAAAATTAAAGAATTGATAGCAACAGAACAGAAGCAAAACTCGTATACCTACGGTTACAAAAGAAAATAAAAAACCAAACCAAACATAGAGCCCATAGAACCCATTGTTTAGATAGATAGATAGATATATATATATCCAACCCCACAAGCTCTCCATACTCCTACTCCGCCGACGAAAGCACGGGCAAAGTGTTTGCTGTATGGTAACAAGGATTGCGCCAACGACTCACCTATGCGACAAGATGATGGGATTGGAGTCGGCATGCAGCACAGCAACCGCTGCCTCTGCCTTGATGAAGCCCTTGATCTCTTCCAGTACCAGAGACCATTCCAAATGATCTTCCGGCTCGTAGCTGCAAGTGATATTCAAAGATTAAAGACGATCAGCAATTGACATTCGATGCAGCGATTTTACGTGTTCGTGTACTCCTGTATTTGTTTCTCCAGCTCCGTGACCAGCTCACGCACCAGCTTCATCTTCTTGAGCAGCAGACAGACGACTATGAATCGTGCATAATATCGCAATTTCTTCACCATCAAATCCGGCCGATCCTCCTTGGCAGCGCGCGAATAGTACGCACGTCCACGTATTGCCGCATAGAACTGATACGCCTCATTCAGGTAGTTCGTTTCGCTCGTTCTTAAACTGCATTAGGGATAAATAGAGGAGGATTAATATTATATTAATATATGGGCTTTCAGACTAGTTTACTCTCAATTAAATATAAATGTAAGCATCACTTTAGATACTCACTAATAGTGATAATAAAGCTGTCCGATTTTGCTGGCTATTTCGCCAATTTGCCAACGTTTCAGTCCATATTTGGAGTCGAGGACCATGCGATGTTGCTGCTGGAACTTCCAGAGTTTTGTGTAGACATCGAAGGTGCGCCCAAAATATGCCTGCCACTGACGATGTCCATATTGCGGCAGATCTCTGCTTGAATATAGCAACAACATTAAAACCCATATGAATATAAATCTATTATCTAGAATAGAGATATCGAATTAACCATATTACCTGAGCCCATTGAAGAGCTGCTTCGATTTCTCGAGCAAATGGCAAAACTCCAAAACAAGCTTTCTATCCTGTTCCTCAGTGGACTCCATTTTCACCATGCCGTTCTCTGCCGCCCCAAAGTGTTATGTCTGCCAATTGGATGTGCTGGAATAGAAACATATATATTTATATTTTTTAATAAATACAATAAAAAACGTGTTTATACTCTCGATGCAGCACAAAGGACGCTCATAAACAAACTGAGAAAGCCAATTCGTTTTTATCTGTGCCGCTTACATATTTATCTATAATATTTATATATTGTTCCTTCTATGTACTCACATCTATGTATGTATATGCTATAGACGCTCAGCAAGCACTGCCCACTTCACATTCACTCAGCCGCTCATTGAGCTTGCCATAACGATTATCAAGATGCTAAGAGCAAGTGCACGCCAGTTGCGGCTGATCGCTGTGGAAATACCCTAGGAAATAGCGAAGCCAGAAAGCATATGAGTTTTATCTCATTACAGCTCTTCTGCTCTCAACAATTTTTCTTTATTATTCTACTCTTTACATACTACTCTTATTGAATTTCTATTTCTATGTATTTTTGTTATCTACGATGAATCTCTTTTCTATTCTATCAGGAATCTTTAGCTTATATTATATACTCAACCCATTTAGATAAACATCCTTTAATGGCCAACTTTCACGTGTTACATATTCTTAAGCCAAACCAATATACCCATTTCATACAATGACTAATGCGTATAATGATGTTGATGCGAATGCCATTGTCAATATTCGTGAAATACAATGAATGGCAATGCGGCGTATGCTTAATTTTAATTTTTAATATTGATGTCACATAATATGCTGTTTTATGAGCATATTATTTGTGACATCCAAATTTAAAATATTAAAATAAAATATAGCAAACATATATATTTTATATATTTAATCATTATAAAGCTAACCCTATGGCAAAAGAGTATTAATGTAATTTTTCAAGCTTTATTTCGATTAAATGTGAATCAGTCAGAGTTAATTTGGATGATGCAATAAATTTAAAAGCTGAGCGCACCCAGCTCTATTCGAGTTTAATTAAAATTTCAATTTTGAGCGTAGGGAGAAAGAGAAGAAAGAAGCAGCTACAGCTGGACCCAGAGAGACAATCGATGCTGCCATCGAGCAGCAATGCAGCAAAAGCTCAATTAATAACGCCCGAGCAGGTGACTAAGTCAAATTGAAAGCAAGTGAGCAAGCACGGGCTGGCTGATAAATGTGATAGACTAGCAGTTACCGTGGACTAAGCTAGATATATGTATTGAATATGTTCACTCAGAAAATAACTAAACATTCAATATATCAAATATATCAGTTTTAGTGAAAACAAATAATTTGTTCATTCATGAACTAAAAAGGAATTCTTAATAGACTCTACATTTGACTAAACAGCAAAAATGTTTCAGAAGATATATGTATATATTTAATTCACTTTATATTTTTTTCCGATATACTTTTAAAGATCTTCTTCTTTCAATAAATTTAACGTAATATATTTTTAGAAAATTTATTTTCAATTATTTTGGAACTTTTCATATACAAAGAGAAATTTCATTCAATTGTTTTTCAATTAAACTCTGCCATTTGGCAATGATTGAACGTGTGCAGGGTATGGAAACTATCCAAAGAAAATGTTTGTGGAAAATGAAGAAAAAATGATGATTAAATGCTGGAAAGGAATGGCCAGAGTGTGGGGAGTAGGTGGATAAAAGAGAATCAGCAGAGAAAAAGGGTCGGCAGTGCAAATGGCGCCGCGGCGACCACATTGATTTTGGTTGAGCCAAACTAGGTCGCTGGCACAAAAAAAAAAAAAAAAAAAAAAAAAAAATAGAAGAAAAAAGGAAAAAACTTTCAATATGAGCTCATCAGCAGCAGTCACAACTGAGATGAGAAAGAGATGAAGCAGCAGATGGACAAGCAGAAGGAACAGAAACAGCAGCAGGAGCAGGAGACGGTGAACAGCAGCGATTGCTAGTGGCGTAAATATGGTTTTTAGTTGAAATGAGCATAAGAAATTGTGGCACTTTATGTTTACGGCGGCTCCTAATCAAATTAAGAGTCCATTTAACAAGTGCAAATTACATAATATGAAAATTACGCATACGCAGCGTGGACAAGAAGAAAGCGAAGCGGAATGGGAGATGTGCCAAACAAAGCTGATAAACTAACAAGCTGACTCACGCCTCTCGCACGAAGTGCTCACTGCTGTTCCTGCTGCTGACTTCATTATGATTATCATTATCATTAACAACAGCAGGAGTAGGAGCAGGAGTAGGAACAGGAGCAGAAGCAACAGCAGCAGCAGCAGCAGCAGCATGTCAACATGTGGAAACCGGAAATGAAAAAACACAAATACTAAGCAAAGTCGTTGCCACTGTGCCAATGCTTATTAACACACACACACACACTTTTATATATATAAATGTATATATGTGTAGGAGTGCAGCAGCAAGGACATCCAACAAATCAAAGCAAGTTCGCTTTAGTTGTTGGAGACAGAAACTTTTGAGTTATAAGCACTCAAATGATGATCTTTGATTCCCAATTCTTGAGATGTAGAGGAAAATTATAAGATATATGTATATATCATACATAGATAATATAAAATATAAGCTGAGAACTACTCGGTGTAGCCCGAGTCAGGTAAATGCTTCAGGTATATTAGAACTATATTTTCAGCTTGTAAATGTTGAACGAACTGAAGCATGTGCTTTCACAGTTGTGTCAATTTCAATATGAGAATTAAACAAAAAATATATAATTATATAGAAAAAGCAAAAGCTAAACCTCAAGCTAAACAAGTTTTGAAGGCTTTATATAACTGCTTTATACCCATCAGCTCTCGCATTACTATAACTAAGTACTTCAGTAAGTACTTCCTGCATGCGCATAAAATGTTGATGAGTTTTAGCTTATATCTTTTGAAAAATCACAGCTCAAATACAAGTAAATAAATCAAGCTATGGAACATATGCCATCACAACTCCACTTAATCAAATGTTGGAATAAAATATACGTAAATATAAATATTTTTTTTTATTGCTTTCAGTGCAAATGGTCAAGGACATTTTTGTCGCCTGGCAGAGCGAACTGCATGTTGTCAACGTGGCAAGAAAAAATATATACTATAAAAAAAAGAAACTGTGCCTGCCTCCTCGCTTCATCTCACTCTCTTTCTCTCACACATTCTTTCGCTTCTGCTCACATACGCACACATACACATATGGCTGGCTGTTTTAACTAGTTGTTGTTGCTGCGCTTTGTTGTTGTTGTTGGCGCTGCTCGGGGAAAATCCCAATTCGAGTCAAACAAAGCGCGCTAAAAAGTATGCAACGCACTTTGGCGCTCAACGCTAGACGCTTTTTGACTAACTGCCAAGCGGCACAAACACACACACACACACACGCGTGCTTGTATATGTATGCTTGTGTGTGCGTGTGTTTTCAATGCCCGCCAGCACTCTGGCAAATATTACTCGCTGCTACTCCATGCTCTCTGCCATATTTGACAAAGCAGCACATTTCTTTCACTCTGCTTCTCCTTTTCATTTTCAATACTTCTTCCTCTTTTTTGTTTGTTATGCATACATGTGTGTGTGTAATCCTTCAAAGGCATTGTATGCCACGCTCACACACACACACACACACACATAATGGCATTTTGACACTGATAATGATGTTATCATTTGCATCCGCAGCAAAATTATCAAGTTCAGAGGCCTTAACAAAATCACAGCATTGTGCACAATTTATCGTGTATATGTACTATATACAAATATGTATATATATGTATGGGTTTTGTGTGCGTACAAATTGTGCATTTTTGATGACAACTATAATTACAATAAACATTCTATTGAATAAACGAATGCTTAGGGTTAGCAATTTGTAACTTTTTACCACATTCAGCAAAGTATTTCTATTGCTCTGTCAGCCTAAGCAATTCATCTAAACAATCAATTACTAGATATATGTATGGATCACATAGCCTTCACTGCTTCCCGCACAGCTACATTGATCCCTTGCTTAGAATAGTTATTCGTTAAAAGTTTCCTTGCGCTTCCTGCTGCTCACACAACCTTTCTTATCCATTCGAGCGAGCCTTCACTGCATATATGTATATTGATCAGTTGTAAAGAAGACATATTTACTACACAAATTACTATTTGCTGCATGTGCTTCATCTTTCTCTCTCTCTCTCTCTCTCTCTCTCTCTCTCTCTCTCTCTCTCTCTTATCGAGCTTTCACTGTACTTCGCTATGGAGATGTTCTGGTTGCGGCTTATTGTCTGTTGAGTAGCTAACAAGAAAAAAAGGCAAAACTTTCAAACCTCACTGGGCACTCGAATTTGTGTGGCCCCATGACTGGAGGCAGTCCAAATTTGTTGTCAAATCTGTATTTATCGAATTGATTAAGTTACGCTGCCTGCAGCAGTATTAGCCGAAGCAGCAGCTGCAGAAGCGCAGAGCAAAAGTTGAGTATATTCCCTAAAAAAAACTCAAATGCCAATTAGAGTCAACACAGGAAAAAAAGTCAAATCTAGCAGCTGGGATGAATTTTGAACTATGCTCAAGTTGACCAATTAGAAAAGGCTTAAATAGAAAGGAAAAGCTGGAATGAAACGTAAGAGTAAAAACAAAGCTAAAATGACAGATTATAGAGAATATACCTGCATATTTATAATTCACATTAAATACTAAAATAAGACAATTAAACCAACTTGGTGAATGCATAAAAATATAATATTGGCTAATAAAATTTTATTAAATCAGATTAAAATAAATTTGTTTGAAATGCAATACAAATTGCATAAAGTATCTTTTACAAGCCCTAGATTCAAAAAGCTAACGTAGGCCAACAATATTAGTTTGTAATTTAAAGCTCTAACGAATAACTCTTGGCCTCTAATAGTACCTATAGAGAATATACATATTAATGAGAATAGTCTGAGCTCCCCTTTATAGTTTAACCTTAGCCTTACCCTTAGCAAAAGTTCATGATACAGAAGTTTAGTGAACCAACTGCTGAGCCTCAATCAACCACAATGGACAGCATAAAAAGAAACAAAACCAACCCCACACATTCATCATTTTTAGCCATAAAAATAGCTAACCAATTTAGCTAACTACTTTGCAATTTGGAGTTTTGCGGAACAACCCTCCCGCTTTAATTGACATCGAGCGCCATTTGCAATTTAGTGCACAGTGCATTTTTATTGACGGCCGAGTCGAGGCAACGGGGTAACGGGGTAACGGGGCAACGGGGCAACGGGGCAGTAAAGGAGTAACTTACCTTATCATTGTTGTACTCGGCTCTGCCTCTGCCTCTGCCTCTGCTTATGCCTCTGCCGCTGCCACCAACAACAACAACAACTTGAGCAGCAGCTGCCCGCGCAGCCTTTGCCGTCGCTGTCGCCGTTGCCGTTACCGTTTGTCAACTGCTGCCGCTTAAGGCTGGGCGCGTCACGCTGCTCCGTTTGCCGCTTCCGCTTCTTCTTCTTGCTCGCGCTCTTCGCCTCCGTCTCGCCCTACAGCTGCGCTTCCAACTGCGACTGCGAGTCCGCGCCGTGTTTGTTGTTGTTGCTGTTGATGCTGGCGCCGGCAGCTCGCTAACAGCGCTCCATAGCCACACCTAACATATTGCGAGCGTGTGCGGTATGTGGCGTGTGTTTGTATTTCCTCTTTTATTTTTATTTTTGTTAACAAATTAATGAACTGCTCTAATGGGCTGCTTCCATGTCACTTTCACTGTACGCTTTGTGGCCCTTTGTATCCTTTTTGCCGGTCGCGTTTCACGCACTTTTCGCTGCTTTTGCTACTTTACTATTTTTCTCTTTCGCTTTCTCGTTTTGGCGCTGCGTGCACTGCGATTGCTAATTGTGTGCGAATTTCGAAATTTGAATTTGCGAACACGAGTTTTGATTTAACTTTTATTTTTTCATGGCAACGCGTTGCGACCGTCGTGTATGGCTGCACAGTATTGAATTTTTCGCATTTACATTTTTAACGAGCGGGTTTGGGGTTGGGGTTGGTATTGATTTTTTTGGCCAAAAAACTGACATTTGTTGGTGTACACGCAAACCGCCAGATGGCGTATATTTTGACAATCGAATTGAGGGTTGAAGCACTGCCAAAACAGCTGAGCGTGTGTAGAGTAACGGTTAAGTATTCGAAATCAAATTCGCTCCACAGAGTTGCCAGCTAGTTAAAAACTCTTTTTAAATTAAGTGAGTGCGATGATCAGACAATTCAATAATGAATGTTTAGGTGGGCAAAATCAGCCTATATATAGCTGTCAGCTGGTTAAAAATTCAAATTGATTTGCAGTAGCAATTACAACAAATTATTTTAGTATTAAAAACATAGAAGATTTGAGTTATACTACATGAACACACAATGATTTTTATTATATTAAATATATAAATAAAGTACCATAACATTTACAAATTGCATTACATCAAAAGCGCCATTTTATCAACCATATTTCTATATAGTTCACTAAAATCATTATATATTCTTGTTTTATCAGTATCTGCCTTTTTTGCACTATCACAATGATTCAAACTACATTGTTCAGCTTTTCCATTATGTATAATAGCTAATAATAAATTTAAGATATATATATTTATAAATATATAAGTTGTTTCTACAGTATGTTTAAAAACAATAGCTACATGCATAAAATTAATATATGTATTCCATAATATGTATGTATTGTAACTTTTTTACTATATAGATTTAAGCACTTTTTCTTTTAAAATATTCTACGCATAGCTGTCAGTCTTTAAATAAATCCAAAATCAATTAGAAACTGCAATGGTACATATATCATATGTATATTTATATTGTTTGTATACGTGTGTGAATCTGCTTTTAAAATTTAAATAGTTTAAAATTTGGCTGCACGATTTTGCATTCATTTGCTACTTGATTCGATGTACAAATTGCTGTGCACAGAGCCCCAAAATTAAATGCACTCAATGTTGCCAGACTGTTAACGAATATAACATTTCGGCTTGAGTGCATTTATGTTGGATGGCTGCATGAAAGACGGTTTTTGTTTAGTTGAACTAGATGTTGACTCGATGTGGCCTATAAATGTGTCACCTCCTATGGGAAATGCATATATTGTGCATTTCTTACGTTAAATTTAAAATTATTAAAATTTGGCTGCGTGATGTTTCATTCAGTTTCTAAGTTTCGATGTACAAATGTTCGTGTAGAGACCCCAAGGGAAATGCACTCAGTGTTATCATGCCATTCAGACATATTTGAATTGGAATGTGTTCAGTTCATGATAATGTAAGTTGTTGTTCTGGTATTTTAAGACTGCATTTCCAATAGGGGTCTGCCTGAAAGACGGTTTTTGGTTAGTTGCACGAGCTGTTAGTCGGACGTTGCCTACAAGCGCGTTGCTTCCGACACGGTGGCAACGTCGCAACCATTGTCCGATGGCTGCTGATGTCCTGTGGAGCTACACGCATCCTTTGTTGGCCGGGGCAGATGCGAATAGTAGCCCAACTGACAGGAGTTTTGATGAGATAGCTTTTGTGTTTGACTTAGCTGAAATTGTGCCGCCTTTAGCGCCTGCTGTTGCTGTGGTGTTAGACAATCGCATGCTGCCAGGAGCTCCTCTGTGGATTTGGCCGTTATGGTGGTGGTCGTAGTGGTCGTTAGCTCGCCCACAAATTCGGTGGGAGGTGGTGCATAGTTCTCCACATCGCCATAGGTGGAATAACGGCCATATGGATTGCGTCTAGGCATGGAGTGTCGCTGTTGTGCTATTTGCAGCTTGACCGCGGGCTTTATAGCAACTGTATCCAAATAGCCGTAGTTAAAGCTTTGGCCTACAAGTGTCTTGGTTGCTAGATTATCCCAGGATTTGGGCTTCTGCACATAGGCAATGGTGTTTGGATAGATCTGCGAGGGCTGCACCTGACTAGCTGTCAGATGATAATGCGGATGATGATGATGATGTCCATGGAACTGGGATTGCTGTTGCTGTTGCTGCTGTTGTTGTTGTTGCTGTTGTTGCTGCTGCTGTTGCTGCTCATAGGATTGCCTGGACTTGGTTGAGTGTTGTCTGGAAGACTGTGCAGCCTCGCTTCTTGGCTCCCAGAACAACGTATCCGTGCTTATGGAGGTGGTATAGGACGCCGAATCAGCGGGAGCAAATTCACTAGAGGTGCACGAATGCAGGCTGCAATGGCTAGCCAATCCAGACGCCAAATCAAAGTAGCGGGATCGAACGCTGCTCGCCTGTGAGGGCGCCTGTTGATGATAATGATGATGTTGTTGCTGCTGTTGCTGCTGCTGTTGCTGCTGTTGTTGCTGTTGCTGCTGTTGCTGCTGTTGCTGCTGCTGCTCTTGCGTATGTCGATGATGATGATGATGGTGATGATGATGATGATGATTGGGATGTCGATCTGCAGTTGCAGCTGGCTTGGCTACATTAGCGCCAGGTGAGGCGTGTGCCTTGTTTGCCTGCTTCTCTTTAACGTCCATTCTCTCTTTTTCCTTCTCCCTCTCCCTCTCTCGATGCTTGTGCTTGTGCTCCTTGTGCTGGCGATGACGACGCCTGGAAGGCACACACTGAGTCTCACAGCAAGGACTGGCCAAATCGTAGGCATCCAGGCTTACATTATCGCCATTGCTGTGCGACTTCTCCGCCGACTTCCAACGGAAGTGACCCAGGCAAGGATTGCAGGAGTGTCCATTGCCATGACAATGCTTGGTTTTCTCCTTGGCTGGTGGCTTGTGCTTCTCACAGGTACGCGGTGGCGGCGCAGGTGGCTTTACTGTACCAGCTCCACCACCTGCCCCTCCTCCTCCTCCTCCTCCTGCACTCGCGCTGTGGTACTGACTGTTAGCTGTGACCTGACTGCAGCTATTCGTATCCAATGATTCTGTGCGTTGCAGCACATAGTGCTGATCTCCTCCAGCTCCAGCTGCTGATGGTCCACCTGGCAGCACGTAGCGATACCGATAGCTGGGATCCAGATAGTGATACGTGAGCATAAATTGTGCGGGTGGAGGAATTATAACTGGCTGCTGTCTCAGTGCTATATTGGCCACATCCTCTGTGGACAAAGCGGGTCTATAGAATCCCGGTTCATTGACACTCGCCTCTGTTGGCGAGACGCCTTCTCCATCACTTGGCGAGGTATTGGCATTCGCTTTCTTTCTCGCCGGCAGGCTGTGCGTCTTCCACTTGCCCTCCAGCAGCTCCCGCTCGCGCAGATGCACACGCTCCAGCTCGTTCATCTTCTGCTGCAGCAGACTCTGCAGCTGTATATAGCGCATGTGCAGATCAACCTATACACAGGAATACATTTCTTTAGGATTATCTACAAACAATCGCGTGATCAATCTCACCTTCCTCACACAATCCTCGAAAAGCACAACCATTCGCATGCGCATATCGCACTTCTTAATGAACTCCACAATGGTCTTATGATCCGCCTTCTCCATATCGTTGCCATTGATCGAGAGTATAACATCACCTTCACGCATGCCTGCTCGATAAGCCGGTCCACCATATTCCACATAGTCCACATATGTAATCATCTCCAGCTCCTCGTCGCATTTGTAGTGTATGCCATAGCTTTGCAGTGTGAAGCCATACGAATCGTTTCTCTTCTCCACAATTATCGTGCGACGTCTACGATCTTCGTCGGGCTTGGAGCCAGCAAGCAGACGCTCTGATTTGTAACGGCCCAAGATGTGAGTGGAACGCGAGAGCTGCGAATGCAAAGAGAGTTTACAAAGTGCTAGAGATATTAGATCGATTTCATAGGAGCCATCAGCGGTACATAAGAATCGAGACGAATAGGAATATGTAGTATTGGAAAGGTGGAATCAGATGGAAAGTGGAATTTTGGAATTATTGTTAAGTCGTTAATGTTTCCCCTCTACTCTTAGCTAAAGTATATTAGAATACCTCAAATGTCTTATGATATCTCATTTTACATCAATTCATATTATGTTTCTTTTAATTAATTCTAACTTAATTCTTTCAAATCCATAACATTTTTATGCAGCTCAACTTAATCCTCATTAACCTCTGCTCGACTCTTTCTTCTATTCATTTTGAAGCTCTTTAAAAGCCGAAAGACTAAGCCATTTATAGCCTCACAAATGTCCTAATACTTTCTCTTCCTCTCTCTATCTTTCAATGTGTACATACATATATAAATCTGTCTATTGCCCCCTCTCGCCCAGCTCGTTCGCCTTAGCAATAAAGCTTTAATGAAAGGCCCAGTCGCTGTCTATTTAACTGTGCTGTCTGTGTGCGCCTTGTTTGCCTGCCATTGTTTCAAATTCTATCTACACTCCTTCGTCTCCCTGCCATTCGTCATTTGACCCGTCTAAAGCTCAGTGAAAGTGTTAGCTAGAAGGAACAGCTCCTCATACCATATTCATGAAATACTTTTTTGTTAAAAGCCGTGACAGCTGAGCAAACATCATTTGGCTGTGGTGTTGCCTGCGGGCATTTGTTGTGCCACATTTGTGGCTGGCCATAGATGATGATGATCCCCAGGTGTAAACTACTATTCATACCCTGTAAACAGTGGGTGGCCAGAAGGGCGTATCTATGTCTGTCGCTACAAAGCTTAACAGATTACAATTTATATTGAGGATTTATGTAGGAAATATGTGTCACAATATAGATATGGGATGAGCTTAGAGTAATTTGAGTTATTTCCAAGTAAAAAGTATTATCGGCGGGCTTGACAATGAGCTCATGCCTCTCTTTTATAATATTCTATGCAACCCACTTCAAAGCATATTAAGCCAAATCCCATGCCATCCCATACCATTTTATACTACTTCAATTAGTGCCCTCCACTACTATTTCGACCGCAAATTGTAAGTATTTTCTTTATAAATATTAAATGTAATAGAGCGCCAGACGAAATGAAGTTTCAGTAAAAGAAGGCAAATTTAAGCTTAAAGTTGCCTAGGCAAAACAAATTCTAAAAGAAAATATATTTAATGCTACAACAACATATGAAAACCCTAAAGGTCTATCCATGACAAACAGTTCCGGTTTGGGCTTCATTAGGCATAACACAAAAATCTCATAAAAAAAAACATAATTGAATTAATTTTGTGCACAAGAGAAAGGACGCTGAAGAGGGGAAGAGTGGGAAATGAGCAGTGGGGGAGGAAGCAAAAACAAATAGTAGAGGGAGAAGTAGAGAAAGATTGATGGTGGAAAGGATGGGAGTAGGGAGGATATAAGGATAGGCGATAGCAGGATAGAGGGAAAAAAGAAGAGTATAAAATGCACAAGGAAGCCGAGGAGCTTATAGGAGTAAAGTCTTATAGAAACGCACAGTTAGGGAAGGTGAGTTGGAGAGGCAGTGGTGGCAGGCGCAGCGCTTTGGTCAGCTCTTTGCCTAACATTAAATTATTGAAAATTGATTTGAGCCGCTGCTCTTGTTTTGCTTTTTGCTGGGCCAATTGTCTGGCCAAGCGTAAGCTTTGGCTATGGAAACGGACTAAAGGTTAAACAGCTGAGGCGGCTTTCAACCCCAGCTCAACTCACACCAATGGTAAAAGCCACCACCAAGGCAAGCACATGCATATATACACATACATATACATCGAAAGGGAGTGAAAGAGAAAGAGCTATATTCACCACCCGCACCGCAAGGCGATTTCAATTGAGCTGCAGGACAACACATTATGACTCAATAAGCAGCCAGCTGGCAGGAGGAGGAGTGGAGGACAAGGACTAGGATGACGATTAGGATGATGAGAGCTTTGTACTTTGTCGACTTTTGATTTAATGCATATTAGTCACCTTACCTGCGCATACTCAAGCTCCTCATCGCTGGCATCGAGACTCTTGTGATGGTACTTTAGACGACCCAAACTGCCCGTTCCATTCACATAGTGGGAGGCCGTTGGCTGCTGGCTGCTAGCGGCGGCTGCTATGAGGGAGCCCACCGAGGTGGCATTGGAAACGGACATGGAGACGGCGGCAGCTGTTGTCGCCGCCGACGCAATGCTCTGGCGGCTCATGCTGTTCATGGTTTCTTTGTCTATTGATTTCTACACTCAATCATTTTACTAGGCAGCCAAAACGAAAAAAACACCCGACAACAGATACCGACAAAAATCTACACAAATTATATCGCGTTTTATAAATAATAACATAAGTATATGTATTACTATACATCTGCGCAACAGCTCGCTTCAATCACCGACCACGTTACAATTGCAATTAGTCATAAGCATTGACCAGCAAATGCTGCGCTACTATTTGTTTTGTTGAAAAGAACCTTTTTTCATATTCGTTTGTCGTGTGTGTTTCCGCTTCGTTTGTTCCACTTCCGTTCGAGCTTGGTGCCGTACTGAATGTGGCAGTGGCCAATGGGGAGTACGTGCAACCAGAATATTACCGTTAGTACTTATATTTATGGCACATGTTGACTGTCAGCCGTTCATGTTGCATATAGAAGGCAGTAGAAACATTGTGCGCTCAAATTTAAATGCGCATGCGCAGAGTTGCCACCTAGTGAGAGCAGAAGAGTAGCAGGAGCAAACACCGACAGTTGAGATAACCAATGAGACGTTTGATTTCGAGCAGCTGGCAGCTCTCTCTAGAATAATCAAGTGAAGTGCTTGGCATCCTCTTTATTTGTTTATTAAGAGTTGCCACTTAGAGTAGACAACTGCAGCAACTGGCAGCACTCTCTCTAATGAAACACTCGAAATCCTTTATTCTTATGTATATTTATTATTGGATTATATGGCTCAATATATTGCTATTCCGCAAGCTCGCCACCAGGAACCAACTGCAATATATAGAAATGATTGTAATATTATGCACAATCTCAGTTGTTCCGCCTTATTACTCACCATTGTAATATTGTTTCCATTTAGAAGTATCTGGTCGAGCTTCGTAATGCGGCGTCCATCGGGCGTATTTTCATACTCTGTGACATCGTCCAGCAACATGTTGACGAAATCATCAAAACCCAATAGGGTGCCAACCATTTCCTTGTCGTTTTTCATGATGATATGAATCCGCGAACCGATGCATTTGTCCACCAGTTCTGCCGGCAAAATGTAAAACGTTTAATATATTAAACAATGCTAGTATTTTGTCACTTACCCAATGGCATAAGTGTAGATATGTTAGCGGGCGGCGGCACAGCAGTCATTTTTGTGAGTTTCAGTTAATAAACTAAATGGAAATAACAAAACGCATGCAATACTTCACAAGTATCGTTGAATGCCAATTTCTTGTGATTACACATGAACGACTACAACGATTACAAGTAATTGTGTGGTGAGTTTCGGACTATCGATAGGTTTTGAAAGCGTAGCTATAGTTGGAGGAAAAAAACAGCCGGTGTTTGGTGTGTGGTAAAATAAATAAAAGCGCAGTAATGAACGACGGTAAGTGATTTTTTGTTTATATTTTCAAATATACGCGAGCTAATAGTTTTTCTATGCAGAGGAGATTATTAAACAGCGCTTGCTTATTGATGGCGATGGCACGGGCGAAGATCGCAGGCTAAACATGCTTCTAAAGCAGTTTCTAAAATGGGCCAACTCCAAAAACGACTCACCGGAGACCAAGTAGCATTTACCTTAACTCGAAAATAATTATATATTAATACAATTTAAATTTCAGTCAGATCATGTACGATCGTTTAATGGCACAGTTGGCGCAATGTCAATTTGCAGCATTGAAAAACGTGCACACGTTAAGGATGATCAAGGAGGAACAGGATAACTACACAAAACTGGCTGAAAAACATCAGGAAAGCATCGAAATTGCCAAGGAGGAGATCGAGGCAAGCAAAAAGGAACTTATTGTAGCAAAGGAAATACGCAAGAATAAAATGGAATACGATTTGCTCGCCTCCTTAATTGAGGAACAGCCGGATCGCAAGGATACAGAGAAACAAATCGAAATCATCAAAAAGGAGATCGACAAACTCACACAGAAGAAGATAAAGATGGAACACAAATTCCAAAAGCGTCGGAACGATTTCACGCTGCTTATGTATACCATACACGAGCTGGAGCAACAACTAGAGGAGGAAAACAGCTCAGGGTCTTCGGACTCAAGCGAAAGCGACGCCGCATCCGAATCGAATGATAATAATGGCATCATGGAAGTTAGCGACGATGACGATGATGAGTTAAATAACATCATTACCACCAAATTCGATAGTAATCGCGGTAAATTGAAGGAAAATTCTGCTTCAACAGAAAGCTCCAAGGAACCCATTGCAATGTCTGTGGACGAAGATGCAGTCTTGGAGCTGAGCATTGAAAAAGATGACAACGACGTCGATGTTGCAGTGGCCAGTTAAGTGAGAGTACAAATAATTGTAAGATAATGTATTCATTGTATATGTAGACCTGTACAACCACTCCATATTTTAAGCAATCGATAGTATCGTTGGTTTCAGCTTAGACTGAGAGAACTGTTCAAGTAAAAACTGGTTGACAATGTCAAAACAATCTATAAAAGAAACGTTTTTATTCTTACATCAAAAAGACAACAGAAATTGTAATCTAGTATTATAACAACCAAATCGATGCTATCGACAGTTTATATAGCTTTAACTATATCCTATATATTGTAATTATCGGGATTTAAATGCTAGATCCGCAACGAGAGCCACATGATCTGAGGGAAATTTAATGGATGGTATAGCCTCATGCTCGCTCAACTGCTCCAGCGTGGGCAGCGGAACAGATTGCAACAGATCGAAACAGTCGTTTTGATAGAATATATAATCCAAGCAGGCAGCAAATAAAGTTGTATAATTCGTATAGAGCGGAGTGCCACATGCGGAGCTCATTAAGAAAGGCTGACGAAGTTCTACATCCTTGACAGCTTGCTCTGCATTGCTGCTCCAATCCACAAAGTCATTGCCCACAAACTGCTCCGTCATCAGCTTATAGATTCCACATTCCGGTACACTATTGAAGTCCCCACAAAATATAAGGCCAATATTTTGAGAAGGAATATTTCTCTCCTTAATGACTTTTTTGTAGATGTGCTCCACAAAGATGAGCGAGAAACCGATCTGCAGCAGACGTATGTGATCGGCATCTGGATGAAAGTAGAGATGGGTATTGGCCACCAGAACATAGCGACCAGTCTCCTTAAGCTGCAGCAAGGACAGTTGCAACGTGGTGGATCTCTCGCAGATGCGCTTGGCCAGCTGCTCGTTGCTCTTGATTTTATTCCATAGTGGCGTAAAAACGGGAAGCGTGCTTATATTATCACCCAGATGCAGAACATAGTTGGTCAGCAGTTCAAACCTCGAAGTGCGATAGAAGAGAGCAATACCTTCGGCGCAGGTTCCCTTGGGTGTCATGATACCAGTAAAGTTGTGCAGCACATGCTTGAGATCATGGTCAAAGATCTTCAAGTCCACCTCCTGCAGGCACATTAGATCCGCATTGTAGCCCAGCAGCTCCTTAATGAACAGCTGCTTGCGATAATCAATTTTAAGAGCATTCGCCGCGCAATAGGGAAACAGGGTTTTACGCGCATAATCTCCATCCGCATAAAGATCGGCTAGCAGATTATAGCTGACCACCCGAATATCATTGAGACCGTTCAGCGGTTGTTTGGTATATTGATGACGCTGCTCAAATGGACAATCAGTTGGTCCTGGCTGCACGGCCAATTTACTAATGCATTCTGTAGCTGGACCAAGGAGACCCTGCTCATTGCCTGGCCTAATCACCAGCTTTAAATGATAGCCAAAATCTGATTCAGAGGTCTCATAGATCAACCCTTCCCCACATCGGTCCCAGTTGGTCTTCTCATTAAATATTCCATTCGCTGGCTTTAAAGCCCTATACCATTCAGCTCTACTATGCTCTCGGCTGGCAAACTCCAGCTCAAGCTTCAATGGATAAACGGAAAAACCAGCCAAGATGGAGCTGGGCAATTGCACTGAGTCAATCCATGGTTGATTGAGTAACACATCAAAGTTAGTGTCGTGAACACGCAACTTCAATCCATCTCCCGAATTCTTCAGCACCTCTTCAAAAGTTATGCCCAGAATGCGCTCCTCCGAACCTTCCCGACGGAGCTCCACAATAATCTCCTCGGGATTGACAACCAACGGATTCTCAGCAGCTGGTGCTCCTTTTGATTTCTTTTTACTCTTTTTGGTGAGCTCTTTCTCAACATTGTTACGTATGCGTAGAAGCGCTTCATCCACGCGCTCGTCCATACGTCGACAAAAGTTAAAGCTGCGGTCCAATTTCAGCCCCTGGTTGGCATAACGAAATGTAATGTGAAGCTCATCTGAGTTTTGTGCATTGCGCAAATAAACTTTGTCCATGGCGACGGCTGTGCTGTGCGGCCGTAAGCTACGTAGACAAGTCGAAAGTGCAGTTGCTCTCAATTGTTGATTAACTGATGAGTGTAGAGAACAAAAATGGAAAATAAACTTTCCTACCATTGCCGGCGTGCTGCACTCTGTTAACTTAACATATACATAAATGTTAAGGCGGTAAAATTGAAAACAGGTAATATTTATTAAAGTGATCAATTCACTGGCACTGATTTTGAATTAGTAATCATTTGTTAGACCGTTTTCAAATTTTGTCTATCAAAAAGATTTAAATTAAACCTCTATTAAGTTGTAAAAAAAAAAAAATAATTAATCATCGTCGGTCTGCTCGCAGTTATCGACTGTTTATTAATGGGCAGCTGTTAAATGAACAGCAGTAGTTCATTCGCTTATTCGTTCAGCTCATTGGCCGCGAACTTGTAGTAAACGTTTGGAAACGAGTCGAATGCAAATATAATATTGCTCGCCAACGCTAAATTAAAAGTTAAATTTGTAATAAAACTAAGTAACACTGTATGTCCCAAGGTACAATCCATTGAATACAATGACGAGTGACGACAAAAGGTAGGTAGAAATAAATATAAATTGAAATAATAGGCAATGCTTTGTGAGGTTATGATGCGTGCGCTGTAGATGTTTATGGGTGTGTGTGTGTGTTTGTGTGAGAAATTTGTGTTGTGTGTATGTATATTAATTTACTTTTTCCAAGCAGTTACGACTCCAGCGACAACAGCGAGGCGGAGGAGCGACACGCCAAGCATAAAAAGTCTAAAAAGCATAAGAAACACAAGAAGACAAGTTCTAGCGAAAAGGTGCACAAGAAACATAAGAAATCAAAAAAGCGCCATCGAAGCGAATCCTCAAATGCATCTGAGAAGCAGCAGCTCCTACGCAACAATGCTGTAACTCAAGGTCTTAGTAGTAAATTCACTGAGTTGATGCAGGCCAATCGTGAGCGTAGCACTAAACTAACACCCAATGGCGCTGACTTTCGTATTGTCAAACCAAACACTGATCCATGCAGCTTGGTCGAAGAGATTACGAAGACCATACAGAACAAGGTGCAGCCTGTGCTTGAAGTGGCCACATCTGGTAGTGAAAGTGAAGTGTATGTGTTAATGATATATAAATGTAACGTGTAACTCATAAACATATATACATTCTAGCCCTATTGACATAGCCAGTCCTGTGTTGATGCCCTCTAAACTAGAAGATGAGCTTAATTTAGAGGAGCTGATGAGACAAAAGGAGCTTCTGCAGGCACGCCTGGGGGCCTACATGTCTGACACGGAAGGCGATGAGACTCGCTCCAATTCGTTGCATCTCAAGAATCAAGTGCAGCAGCGGCCACAACAGCAGCAACAACAGCAGCCGCAGCAACCTACAGTGGCAGCTACGGAGGCGCCGAAGCGTAGGCCGAATTCGCAGTCTGCAGCACTGCAGCTGGCAACTGCAACTAGTAAACATGATAATAATAAACAGTCTAACAGCAATAACTCAAACGAACCCGATGTTATATTATTGGATGATTCTAGTGGTAGTCAGCGCACGCCCTCGCCCACACCAGAGAAGCGAAGACGACAATCATCGCCTACAGTCCCACAAAGAAGTCGGCCACAACAACAGAGAGACTCACGTGATCGACGTGCGATCCGTGATCAACGTAGTCGCACGCCTCGCCGTCAGCAACAACAACAGCAGAGACGACATCACCAAGAGTGCAATAGGAATATGGAGGATCTGCGACAGGAGATCAACCGTGACAAGCAACGAGAGCGACGCGAGCAAAGTCGTGAACGTGAAAGGCGACCAGAGAGAGATAATCGACAGCAGCAGCCCGAGCGTGGAGGAAGGCAGCGCGAACGCGAACGCGAGCGCGAGCGTGAGCGTGAACGTGATCGTGATCGCTGGCAACGTCCACGTTCTCATAGTCGTAGTAAGTTTGAGTCAGATAGAAGACGAGAGCGCGAACGTCAACAGGAGCAGGATCGTGGCGGTGAACGTGGCACTGGATCTGGACGTGGAACACGCACCTCTGGTAATGGTGTGAGCGCTACCGATCGCGATCGCTATAAGGGCTCTTTAAGCGAGGGGCAGAAAATACACGAAAAGGAGAGCAGTGACGAGGAAACCAGTCTTGACATAGATATCAATGAGGATGACGATGACGAGGAGCGTATCATTGAGATGCGTCGCAAGCAACGCGAGGAGCTCGTCCGGGTAAGTGCAGTCTAAATTAAAATAATTCCTATTACAAATATCTCCTCCATTTCGTTCTTAGAAACTGGGCAGCACGGAAGAGAAATCGCGTACAACTAGCTCAACGCCTCGGAAGTCAAATTCGTATGAATCGAGAAGCATTTCACCCGTCTCCTTAAAACCCGAACAGATGCAGCATTCGCCCAGGAGTGAAAAGGAACAACAGCCGCCTGCTAAACCCGAAGCTTTCGATGCAAATGCTTCGAAAAACAGCACAGTTAAAGAGAAACGCAACGACTGGGACATGTTTGCCGATCAAGATGTTGATTCCAATTTCGATGTGAGTCGCAGGCTTGTAAATGTCGAGCACGCAACTGTTAAACAGAATGTCACAAAAACTGGCTATATCTCACTCTCTGTATTTATAGTCCCCCAGTACGATAGTGCACAACAAGCATCAAATTGAGAATCCAGCTCTAACAGACAATTGGGACGATGCGGAGGGTTACTATCGTGTGCGCATTGGCGAAGTGCTGGACAATCGTTACTTGGTTAGCGGCTACACAGGACAAGGCGTGTTCAGCAATGTGGTGCGTAGCAGGGATCAGGCACGTGGCTCAGCCAATGTGGCCATCAAGATTATACGCAACAATGAAATCATGTAAGTTGGATCAATTACGTCAATGTCAAGTAGAAATTGTATTTTTTTTTTTTATTTTTTTTATAATATATTCCTTTAAAACCCTATCACCAGGCATAAGACAGGGCTGCGCGAATTGGAAATCCTTAAAAAACTCAATGATGCGGATCCTGATGATCGTTTTCATTGCCTGCGATTGTATCGACATTTTTTCCACAAACAGGTGGGTTCATTCGATGTATTCTCAAAAATCACTAAATAACTGTCTAAACTCACTTTGTAGCATCTTTGCATGGTGTTTGAGCCACTGGCCATGAATCTGCGCGAGGTGCTCAAGAAATATGGCAAAAATGTGGGTCTACACATCAAGGCGGTGCGGAGCTATACTCAGCAACTGTTCCTCGCTCTTAAGCTGCTGAAGAAGACGGGCATATTGCATGCGGATATTAAGCCCGATAATATTCTAGTTAATGAGAATAATTTAATATTGAAGCTGTGCGATTTTGGCTCCGCATCGGCCATCACTGAGAACGAAATAACGCCTTATCTGGTATCACGTTTCTATCGAGCACCTGAAATAATCTTGGGTATACCCTATGACTATGGCATTGATACGTGGTCAGCCGGTTGCACCATCTACGAATTATATACGGGCAAGATATTGTTCAGTGGCAAGAGCAACAATCAGATGCTAAAGTTCTTTATGGATGTAAAGGGCAAGATACCAAATCGGATTGTTCGCAAGGGACAATTCAGGGAACAGCATTTCGATCAAAGCTGCAATTTTCTCTATCACGAAATAGACAAGTTAACAGAGAGGGTAAGTGAAGAAATACATTTACATATATAGGTGTAGACAATCAAATTATAATATCGTTTGCTTTTTTTTTTCAGGAAAAGATCGTCGTAATGCCTGTGGTGAAGCCTACTCGCAATTTGCAACAGGAGCTAATCGCTGATCAAAACTTACCCGATGATCAGCATCGGAAGGTGACACAGCTGAAAGATCTGTTGGAGAATATGTTTGCGTTGGATCCGGGCAAGCGTATATCGCTAAATCAGGCACTCACACATCCGTTTATACAGGAGAAAATGTAGATCCATACAACATAGAGAGAGACACAACAAACGTAATTCAATTATTTGTAGACTATAAGAAATTACGTTAGAACAAGTTTATCGAGTTATTATTATCACCCGAGCTACAAATCCCACACATTCAGCTATAAAATAGACTATCTACTACCTATCTATCTAACTATATATATATATCTCCATATATATCTTGATTGTAAGCATATGTACATAATGTTCAGTGGTTCAGTCGAATTGTTATTTGTGTGTGCGTGCTTACACGAACTTTAATATATATTAAAATAAGTAACACATTATATATATATATGTATATGCATGTATTTCAGTTACTACAGACACATACAGACACACACAAACACACACAGACTCGCAATTATATAATATGGTATATATACACATGTATAACATCTAGCTGCAGTTGACTCTCTTATCAGAAACTATTATTAACATTTGATACCATTTCAGTGGACCTCTGCTGATCTATAAAGAAATGGAATCGAGCTGCGCAACTGGTAATAATTTATTTTTGGGCTCTCAATCAGTTAAAAATATATATATATTTATGGGCCAGCTTTCAATATTATTTTCACCAACCCCAATTTGGTTTATCTTAAACTCTCAGTTTTAATGCTGTTTGTTTTCTTTGAACTTTGCAGCTAATTCGGCCGAAATTGTGGAAACTGCGCGTCTCGAAACTTTGACACAATTCCACGTGCGGGCGTAAGTTGTGTTTTCTTTTGAAATCGCGTGTCTTACTGAGAAACATTTCTCTTTCTCTCTCTCGTGTTTTGTTTCTACTACCACAGGTAAACCAGGAGGCGAGGATTCCTCTTGCGAACAAGCCACAGGTAAAGTAAACATATGGATTGAATTTTGTTACTTATGATTGAAGATTGCTTAGAGACTGTTTGGGGCTAAGATAATATAATCGTAGACCATTAGGATGTCCTTGGAGAGACATTTGTTAGAAGGGATCTGTAAGAGAATATCTATTTGAATCTAGGAGGTATAGAACACAATAATATATAACGACTTCGCTGTAGGGCAGTTCGCATTTATCTTTGATTTCCTAACTTTAAACTATGCAGATTTATAGTTAGCGTTTATTAAACTAGACTATTTGCATATACAATTTTTTAATGCAGGTAAAGAGAGTTTAAGTCGGGATTTAGAAATTGTTCATGGCCATAAGAACTGACCATTTCAATTCACAGACTAGTCGCATAGTATATTCTAAACAAATAAATATAATTTAGTTAGTCTTAAAGATGCCTGATACTCCTGTTAAGCCGCCTAGTCAAGTGCATCAACGGGCGTGGGCAGAGTCAATGCAAGTTGCAGGGTTTTGCTTTCATTTAAGGTGTGTAATCGAGGCGGACTTAATTCACTGCGCAGCAAACACTTGAATTTCTTGGGTTTCCAGTTGTTGTCCGCGTGCGGATCACGCAGTAGTCCAAAGGCGCATTCGAATACGCCCACAGAACGTTCGGCTGAGTGCAGAGTGCCACAGCAGAGAACGACAACCTGGCCGTAGGGGTCGATGCGTCCCTGTACACCAGAGTGCGATAAATTGGGATTGAAGTAGAAGCCAAATGTTTGTTTGGCCTTGACTAGGGAGTCGAGCACTTCCTCTGCGCTGCAACACTCCAATTCGCTAGCTCCATCGTCCGCAATGACTTTCAACTCCAGAGCTGCATCGCTCCAGAGATCGGATAGAATTAGATTATCTGAATTATACTTTTCGAAGAACCATTCGCCAAATTTCCGTGCCATCAAATGTATTGGGTAGTCCTGTTCGCTAGCTATATGCACTGTAGTTGCAACCACCTGAGTGGAGTCATTTGTATTTTTTGTGATTTCCTTATTTAACTGTTTGTCCCAATACTGAATTATTTTCATAACCAAATCGGCTTTTGTGAAGTCTGTCGAAGTGCCAGGCAAACGTGTGTGCAGGTATCTAAATAGCAAATCTCTTGTGATATGTCGTTTATGCAGTAACTTATGTGTGTCGCCAACATGTGCTATAAGATAGCTCAGAGCCTCTGGAAGAGAAGAGAGAAAATGGTTCTTATTTGGTTATTCGTAGGTTTGTTTTTATGTTCACCTTCGGGCTCGTCAATGCTGCATACATTCTTTGTTACACTCCTTGCCAGTTGCAGCAGCACGGGTATATTTCTTTCATTACACAATAGATCGCGCAATCCTATGCGATGTTGTTCCGATATGGACATATTATTAATTTGCAACTGATAAGATTTAGATGCAAATCAAACATTTCCAATCATTTGTTGGCCAGCTGCGAAACAGCGGTTAAGTGTGGCCGTACTGACTTTTACTGAGAATAACTTGTTTCACATTTGTGTATACACTGGCTGATAGTGCTGCAAAATATGCATATACTAATTCATTTTTCTAAACAAACGCAATTAATATTGTAATTACTTTGCACGTATTCAATAAACTTATTTTTATAAAACTAATTTTTGAAAATATCTTAATTATGGCATATATAATATTCATGTAATTCATCACCGTATAAACGCCGTTCTTCTTGTTTCGCTTTCACACGCTGATTCGCAATAAATATTTACGTTTTGCAAAACGGGTTTTTATAGGTATCGGGTACATAGTACAAATAGCTTTGCTAATAACTGAGGGGCTGGGCCTTATCTCTTATCGTAATCGTGTACGACAAAAATGTCAGCGACAATCGAACAGCAGTTGTAAAGCCAACATAGAGTGAAACTTAACAGCTAATTTTTCGTGTTTATTAGCGTCTGTGCATACGTAACCCAAACAAAAATCAAAAAGAAACTTTGAAAATGGACACCGGTAGCGAGCTAGCGGATGTAAACATGAGCGGTCCCTTTATTGGCGCCATTGACGAGGGCACCACATCGGCACGCTTTATGATCTTTCGGGCAGGTACCGATGATATTGTTTGCTATCATCAAATCGAGGTTCCGTCTATTTTCGTGAAGGAAGGTTGGTGCGAACAGGATCCACGAGTCATTACTAACACTGTCAACGAGTGCATTGAGGGTGCATGTCAAAAGCTCGTTGCACTAGGTGGCAAAGTCAAGGTGAGCATTGTTTGGTTTTATTTTTGTAAAAAAGCTAAAGCTGTATAAAGAGTAAACTTGTAAAGCGAATGGAATTTTGCAAAAATCACGTATCAGAGCTGCTTGTACCTTATAAAAACGATATTTTATTGACAAGCACAAGGACACGCGTAGGGAAAGGATTATGCAGATGCTTGAATACAAGAGCTACGCAGGAAGCAGCGATAGATTTCCGCCTCGTCAATGCGCTCCTGGAGCGTACGTGGTGGCAGATTCTCGACTCGCTCGTCTAGCTTCACATAGATCTGATCGTTGTGCCCGAAATCGCCATTACGCCGGGGCATAACATGGAAGTGAACGTGCGGCACCGTCTGACCGGCGTTAGCGCCATCCTGCACGGTGACCGTCGCCGAGGTGGTGCCATAAATCGTCTCCAGCATCCGTTGTACCATGCAAACAGTGGCAAATAGATCCGTCACCTCAGCACAGTTTAGTCCATTGAGACGTGGCGTAATCCGCTTCGTCGAGACCAGTACGTGTCCCTCGACGACGCAGCGCAAATTGGTGAAGGCCCAACAGTGCTCGGACTCGTAGAATATGGTTCGTTTGTCCACGGTGTTGTTTGCAAAGGACCGATCCTGCCCAAACTCCTCATTGGGTGGACTCAAATTGAAGGCGGTCAAACTATAGATGTCGTTGCGCCTATGCTCGAAGCAAGGCATGCTCTGGTATATCTTGGCCAATTGCGTCAAATCGATCTCGGCTACGCCCACTGCTAGCTTCTCCTCACCGCCACAGTCCGCGAGAACGTTGCCCCATGGACTGATGATCATGGCATGACCCCAGCTCTGTCGTTTCTTATTATGCCAGCCCTGCTGCGCTGCAGCGATTACGAAACACTGCGTTTCAATGGCACGCGCACGGAGTAGCACTTCCCAGTGGGCTTTGCCTGTCGCATAGGTAAATGCAGCTGGATAGGTGAGCACCTGGGCGCCAAGTTTTCGGAGCAGCAGCGCGGGCTCTGCAAAGCGCAGATCATAGCAAATCTGCAGACCCACCTGTCCGGCGGGTGTAGCCACTGGTTTCTCTAAGCGCTCGCCCGGTGCCACCGTATCCGATTCGCGCAGACGTATTTCTTTTGTAGTAGCATCAAAGAGATGCAGCTTGCGATAGACGGCCGCCACTTCACCCAGATCGTTGAGCACCACATGCGTATTATAAATCCTTTGTTCCTCTTTGTCATCCGATGATGGTGATGATGCTGTTGTTTTTCTGGATGTCTTTAGCTCGTGTATGCCGCCCAGAGATAGCCACATCTGATGGCATTTGGCCAGCTCCTTGTATTTGGCCATCAGTGGCCCGTCTAGCGACTCGACTAGCTGAAACGTCTCGCTACGATTCTCACCAACAAAATCACAGCATTCCGGCAGGAAGAGCATTTTAGCCTTCTTCTTAGCTGCGCGTAAAACCAACTCTTCCACTTGCTGTAAATTGCCGGTTTTATCGTTCGTGGACTGCATTTGGCCAACGGCCACAATGCTCGGGCCACCGAGCACTAGACCGCCACTCGGCAGAGCTGACATAATGCGCAACTGCTGACTGTATCTGCTGCTGTTGCTGATTTTGATGAGCTGGACGAAACTTCGACTGAAAATTTTGACTATGTTTGACATCGAGACGAACAAACAAAAGGTTAATCGAAACTTAACAAATGTTACGCAGTTAGATTTTGCTTTTTGTATATATTTTTCTCTTATCAGCTGGTTTTTTTGTCTTCATTTTTCTGTTGATTGTTCGCCTAGTGCTGCCACATCGTTACAAACAGCGAGAACAAAAGGGAATAGCTGTAATTTAAATAATTGCTTCATTCTAAAACAAATCTTTTCCAACACTGACAATTTTACTGTTGCACTTTGTCTTTCCTTTGAATTGTGCGCCAAAATCTTGAATTTATGTGGGTACCTGTTATAGATCTAATGTTATTTAAAGGTCAAACAAAAAATTTAGAAAACTAATATTATATATTATATTTATTAGTATATATTATTTTAATATAATGTGTATTCGTATGTTCAGGACATTTTGGCAATTGGCATTACCAATCAGCGGGAGTCTACATTGATATGGGATAGGAATACGGGCGAGGCGTTGGCCAATGCGATTATTTGGCTGGATAATCGCACTACCAGCACCGTGGAGGAATTGCTGGAGACAATACCGAATAATGCGCGAAATATTAACTATTTGCGGCCATTATGTGGTCTGCCACTTTCACCATACTTCTCGGGCGTGAAGTTGCGTTGGCTGAAAGATAATGTGGCGACTGTGAAGCGGGCGATGGAAGCAGGCGATGCCATGTTTGGCACCATTGATACCTGGCTGATGTACAATCTAACAGGTGGCGTGAATGGTGGCGTACACAAGACAGACGTGACCAATGCATCACGCACCATGCTAATGAACATCGAGACGCTGCAATGGGATGCCAATCTGCTGAAATTCTTTGGACTGCCGAGCAGTATTCTGCCAGAGATCTGTTCCAGTGCCGAGCATTTTGGCACCATTGCTGCGGGTTCGCTGAAGGGCATAAGCATCGCAGCGGATTTGGGTGATCAGCAGGCGGCGCTGGTGGGCCAACAGTGCCTATCGAAGGGCCAAGCGAAAGCCACCTATGGCACTGGTTGCTTTTTGCTCTATAATACGGGCCCATCAATAGTCCATTCTCAGCATGGATTGCTCACAACGGTGGGCTATCAACTAGGTCGCAAGGCCACGCCCTACTATGCACTAGAGGGTAGTGTTTCTATTGCTGGCGCTGCGTTCAATTGGCTGAGAGACAATATTGGGCTCATACAGAATACGGGCCAGATCGAGACGATGGCCAGCATGGTGGACAACTCGCTAGATGTTTACTTTGTGCCCGCTTTCAATGGCCTGTATGCCCCTTATTGGAATCAGGATGCGAGGGGCGTGCTGTGCGGCCTAAGTGAGGAGACAACCAGTGAGCATATTGTGAGAGCTACGCTGGAGGCTGTGTGCTTCCAGGTGCGCGACATACTGGATTCCATGCACAAGGATTGTAAAATACCACTCGCCAAGCTGATGGTTGATGGTGGCATGACTGTCAACAATCTTTTCCTTCAACTACAATCAGATCTGGTTGGCATTCATGTTCTGCGCGCCAAGATTGCGGAGACCACAGCATTGGTAGGTTTACCTTATTAAACCTTCTCAGCTTTTCTAAACCTTTTTCTTCTCTTTTAGGGCGCTGCAATGGCTGCCTATAAGACGATTGCTCCACAGTATAATATGGAAGGTCCGTTGTCCAAGTCGGATGAGCGTGAAGCAGTAAAGCCGAAGATCAATTCCACAGAACGCAATTTGCGTTACCAGAAATGGAAGATGGCTATCGAGAGGTCATTAAACTGGGAGACTTCCTCGCTTGCTCAAGGCGAACGCGAATCCTTTGATGGTGTTTGAGCTGATGCCGCTCCAAAAAGCATAACCATGGCAAATTGTATTTAATTCAATAAAATATTGTTTTGTTGTTAAAGTGAAGCAAATATTGCCATACAGGAGACCTAAACGATGGCTATCCGACGAGGTGTCGCTCAGAAGGTGTAAGGAGGTGTAAGGAGAACAGAAGGTCGATGCAGGGCTTAAATGTGTAAATAGTATTTTATAATTTATGTGTTCGTTATATTTCGATAATGTATACAAAATGTTCGGTTTGAAAACGTACAAAGCGTTGCTTCGAGAGGGTGCGTGCAGCTAAGATGGCAGTGTATAAACCCTAACCCTTGGGGTCGATCTCTACACCTGTTCATCAACGATACCGGGCGGAGCATTCGCAGCGACTGCATGCTCCTGTTCGTTTAACATGACGCCGCCGGCGGCTTCATCCGCAGCAACAACAACATCAGCAGCCACGCCCACACCAACCAGGCCAATTGCAGGTGCAACTAGATCAACATGAGCATTCACGACAGCTATGGCGGGCGGTGGAATGGGATTGCCACCTAAAGTGAAAGATAAACAGTTATAATGCTGGCAAGAGAGAAAGAGCATTTAATCCGTACTCACTTGCATCTAGTTCTAGAGGCGGATCGGCATTCGCCTCCGCGAGATTCGTAACAGACTTGGACTTAACACATTGGAAATCGACATGACGACTTTTGGCTTCCTCCTTCTCCCACGACATGTGTATGAATGGACGCTGAACGTAACTATAAATGACCTCAGCTCTGCCGCCAGGACGTCGACGTATCTTCTCCTTGTGCGTGGGATAGCCCTCGATGCCGCATCGTATCTTCTTTAATCCACGATCTTTCATCACCTGCTTGGCTACATCACGATTCTCGATGTACTTGAAGAAACGATGCATGGCAGTGCTGTGCACAGCTGCAGATTGTGGGAGGATTATGAGATTTTATTTATAATTATATTTCTATGATATTTTTGATCTACTTTGGCAATACTCCTCGCCCATTTGAGGGGGAAACTCTTCGTCCCAGTCGACCATGTCGTCATCGAGCAGTACTACGACATGGCATTCACGATCGCCACGCTGTGCGGAGGCAACCATTAAAGGCAATATCAAATCCTCGAGAAAGACCTCGAACTGTTGGCGGGCTCCCTCGTTGCTCAGCTCATGCAGCAGGCCTCCTTTTTGGTGTAGCACAGAGAGATAAAGTAAAAAAAACGAGAAAAGCAAGAAACGGGGGACGGCACTTGACTAAGAGACGCCCAGCTGCAGCAGCAACAACATACTCACTTAGGTTCTGACAGCGCACAGTGGTCGCGTCGAATGGTATTAGCAGATAGTCGCATGCCTCCTTGAGTTCGGGCACCGATACAGTGGGCGGGCAGCGAATAACTCCACTTTTGTAATACTCCAGTATAGAACGGAATACCAAGTGAGATATGCCATCGGCTAATTCATATTCGCCGCGCTCATTGGGATGTACAAATTGAAAGCCTGTGCCAAACATCGTGCCCAACATAGTGTTGGGATGTGCGGTGAGCAGTGTTTGCTCCACAGTGAAACGAACGCCATCCACCAACATTGATATGCGCTCCGGTGGACCAACACGAACTGCAGCAGCTGCCGCAGCAGCGGCGGCGGCGGCTGCACTACTTGTCGTTGGTGTCATGGACTTGTCATGTTTTGAAATAGCACCACTACTAACGTTCATAGTGGTGTGCTGTTGCCGTTGCATGTAGGTGCTGCTCCGACTGCGATTCTTTAGGATGCGCCTACGACGCTCCTCTGCAGCCTCTAAATTCTCTTCGATACTGCTGCTGTCACTGTATGTATCCTGTTGCTGTTGTTGTTTCTGCTTATTGTTGTTGTTGTTGCTATTACTACCACTACTATTGGAATTTGGAGTTGTTGACATTTTTCAGGAATTTTTATTCGCACTCGACCGAACAAAAAAAACGTTTGTTCGAGAAGTTTATTCCAGCAAAGTGCAGACAAAGAAATGCATTTGCACTAGCGCAGCTGTGTGTGGACGGTTTTACTAAAGTGCTTATCGTTTGCTTCAATCTGTAAGTCGCAATAACTATATGCCAGCTAGCATCTCCTTACATTAATTTATGATGTAAAAAAATTTGTGCGAACTGTTTTTTGCGCTTCTGTATATTCTCTTCTTTTGATGTTTTTCTTTTTTTTTTTGGTGGTTGACAGTCATTCGATAACCAATTGCCAATGACATCGGCGCGACCACCGAAGGTTCATTTATAATAAACCGCACACATGCGGCGTAATTAACAACAACACAGAAACAAACAAATATTTAAATCGTTTGACTTCTCCGACATTGACTTGCTTTGCTCCAAATAAATATTAATAGTTTAGCACCCACTAGCTACTTTTTCGTACGCGGTATCGGTTCCGCGAACCAAGGGTTGAAACTGGTTTCGATAAGTGAAAGAACGAACTAACATAAACTAGAGGGCCGCTATCGATAATCGATTCCGGTACAGCTCTAATAATCGATAAGCCGAAAAGCAAAATGGCAGACGTAGAAAAGGAAACCGAGAAGAAAATCTTGTAAATAATCCGTAAAAAAATTGCATATTTGTCGAAAACATTATGCCAATTGCGCGAAACGCGAGTGCATAATAAATGTAATGTGCAATTTATTTGCTAGATCTATTTCAACTACTACAAAGTGCTCGCGTGTGTGTCTGCGGCGGCAAAAGCAAAGCCAAGAGTAATATATCCCAATCAAAATTCGCTCGAACGCGACAACCAAAACAGGCAGCAAACAAAGCAACAAATGTGGCGACAATGCCAACCAGCGGGCACGGGCATAATTTCACATGCATTCTTAAAATGTGCAATTTGCAAAAACAAATAATATTACTACAATAAAAAGTAAGAAAAAAATAGGTGCAAAAACGTCGAATCGAATGTGATTAAAAGAGGGGGGAGTAGTGAGCTGAGGAGCGGAAGAGACGTTTGCACAAAAGCTGACAGCTGCAGCACGCACGGCTAACTCCATCTCGCTCATACCAATACCGCAAATGCGCGCGCCCTTAAAACGAGCGTGCGAGATAGATGGATTTTTTGGGATGGCATTTAATGTGTTGTTTGCGTTACACAGCAGTCAGCTTTTGTTATGCCACACGCGTTTTGATATTTTCCTTTTTACTGTCAGTTTCAGGTTTTTTCTTCTCTTTTTTGTGTATTTTTTGTGACGAAAAGCGCATAGAAAATGTACAATAAAAAAGTTTGCAAATCGAAAATTGGTTAGTTGCAAATATTAATTAACTGCGTTCTTTTTGTTTAGGCGGGCAGAGAACAAAACAAAAGTGTAGTCTTTTACTAATACACACACACACACAGAGACAAAGTGCGTGCAAAAACAAAAATAGTGAATCGAACGGACGAACAAACAGAAATCGAAGGAGGGGGAGCGGTAGCGCGCATCTATTGCTTAGAGCAGTGCATTGCACAGACTGCAAAGTGGCGGCGCTACTCGGGATTAGTGCTGGTGCAGCGGCAGCGGCGTCCATGTTAAACGGGCGGCAGCAGCAGCAGCACAACAACAACAAGAACTATAATAACAACAATAATAATAACAATTCATTTAACAACAACAAACAACAGCGGAGTTCGCATCAGCAGCAGCAACAACAGCCGGCGGTGTGGCTGTGGTGTCGCCAATTGTGGCCTTAAGCATGTAGTAAGAATTGCTCATAATCAATTGCATCACTTAATTAATAACTGTTTTTCCTGCACTTGCGTTAAACCCATCTACAGGTCGCAGTTGAGCAGTAAAAGCGGGCGGTCTAAGTAGCACAAGTCGAACCCCTCAGCGCAGGAGGTTCCACAAGGCAAAACCAATCAAATATATACACACCCACACAAACAAAGAGAAACAACACACAAATGAAAAATGTCACAAAGAGGTAAGCGCGGTAATCAGCAGCAGCAGCAGCAGCAACAGCTGCAGCAGCAGCCGCCGCAACAGCAGCAGCGACAAGATGTTGAGCCGCAGCCGCCGCCCACAAAGCGACGAAAAGGACGACCGCCTAATGGAGCGCCGGCGACAGCAACATCAGCAACAGCAACAACATCAACATCAGTTGCTGCTGCAGCAACAGTTGCTGTTAGTGAGCAACAGTCAATATCAAAGCTGCCGAGCAAGGCCAAATCGGCCAGCAAAAGTAAAGCGCAAAGCAACAGCAACAATAATAATAGCAATAGCAACAACAGCAGCAGCAACAACAATAACAACAGCAGCAACACCTGGCAAGCGCGCTCCGTGGCCGATATCAAAATGTCGAGCATCTATAATCGAAGCTCAACCGAAGCGCCAGCTGAACTGTATCGGTAAGTCAAATCAGAAATCAATACATGCCTGTAGACTTATTTGAATATTTTTCATTACAGCAAGGATCTCATTAGCGCAATGAAATTGCCAGACTCAGAGCCATTGGCCAACTACGAGTATCTGATTGTAACCGATCAATGGAAACAGGAATGGGAGCGGGGCGTACAGGTGCCCGTCAATCCCGATTCGCTGCCCGAGCCGTGTGTCTATGTGCTGTCGGACCCAATTGTATCGCCAGCGCATGACTTTAAACTGTAAGTAAATGATTCATGTAAAGAAATTTAAATGGATTTATGTGTAATTATTCTTATTGCAGTCCAAAAAATCGTTTCCTGCGCATCACCAAAGATGAACATTACTCGCCAGACCTCCATTGTCTGACGAATGTTGTTGCACTGGCGGAGAACACATGTGCCTATGATATCGATCCCATCGATGAGGCCTGGCTGCGATTATATAATGGCGATCGTGCACAATGCGGAGCATTTCCCATTAACGAAACGCAGTTCGAGCGGGTCATTGAAGATCTGGAGGTAGATTGCTAAATGATTAATCTAAACATTTTTCTTAACACTTTAATGTCTCTTAATTAGGTTCGCTGCTGGGAACAAATCCAGGTCATACTTAAGAAGGAGGAAGGTCTGGGCATTGAGTTTGATGAAAATGTTATATGTGATGTTTGTCGCTCGCCCGACTCCGAGGAGGCCAACGAAATGGTATTCTGTGATAATTGCAACATCTGTGTGCATCAGGCTTGTTACGGCATTACAGCGATTCCATCAGGTAATAGAGAGAGAGAGAGAGAGCGAAACATTCCTTGGAGCTTATATTAAACAATATTTACAATTGCTTTCCAGGCCAGTGGCTTTGTCGCACGTGTTCGATGGGCATTAAGCCAGAGTGTGTGCTTTGTCCCAATAAGGGTGGCGCCATGAAATCTAATAAATCTGGTAAACATTGGGCGCATGTCTCGTGCGCCTTATGGATACCAGAAGTTAGCATTGGCTGTGTCGATCGAATGGAACCGATAACAAAAATCTCAAGCATTCCTCAAAGTCGTTGGGCATTGGTCTGCGTGCTATGTCGCGAGCGTATGGGTAGCTGTATACAGTGCTCGGTGAAGACGTGCAAGACGGCTTACCATGTGACCTGTGCGTTTCAACACGGTCTCGAGATGCGCGCCATTATCGAGGAGGGCAATGCCGAGGATGGTGTGAAGTTGCGCTCCTACTGTCATAAGCATAGCATGAGCAAGGGCAAAAAGGAGGGTGCACACGCATCTCATACATCCGCATCCAGCATGCAAAAGCCTAATAACAAATTCTCGTCAACCAGTGGACAAGCTAACGAGGATGGGCATACAGCGGGTGCGAAGGGCGAAGATCATCGAAGGCGTAAGAACCATCATCGCAAGAACGACATGACCTCAGAAGAGCGCAACCAGGCGCGTGCGCAACGACTACAGGTGCATTATAGCAATACAATTGACAATTTTTATTATATATATATATATTTCTTTTATTATAACTATTATTTAGGAGGTCGAAGCGGAGTTTGATAAGCATGTGAACATCAATGATATAAGCTGTCATTTGTACGATGTGGATGAGGATGCCATTGAGGCCATTTACAATTACTGGAAACTGAAGCGTAAATCGCGACATAATCGTGAATTAATTCCGCCTAAATCGGAGGATGTGGAGATGCTCGCACGCAAGCAGGAGCAACAGGATCTCGAGAATCATAAATTGGTTGTACACTTACGTCAGGACTTGGAGCGTGTGCGTAATCTTTGCTATATGGTCAGTCGACGCGAGAAGTTGTCGCGTTCGCTATTTAAGCTGCGCGAACAGGTATTCTACAAGCAGCTCGCTGTGCTGGACGATGCAGTTGTGCAGAAGCAGCAACAGCATCAGCAGGGAGCAGCGGACAACAACAAGGAGCAGCCCGCTTTGGATACAGATGCCATACTTTATGCAAACGATGGACCCACGCTGTACGATCGGTTCTACAGCTCGGATCAGCTAACTGTGCCGGCACAGTTTCAGAGCTTGGAATATATATTGGAACAGCTACAAGGTAAAAAGCAGGCACGTGGACGCGCCTCTCAATCGCCCAACAAGCGCAAGCAGCAGGCAGCGGCTAGCAAGGGTTCACCCAAAAAGAAACTCAACAATGGTGCAATAACTACAAATACAGCTTCAACAACTGCAACAGTAAGTGGAGCAATGGCTAACAAAGCCGCCAAGTCACGTGGCTCGCCAAGGGCGCCTACAACGGCGTCTTCGGCGGTGCCGTGTGCGGGGAGGCGTGCCTCAAAGAGCGGCGCGGCAACGACGGCGACGTCGAGCCATCAACAACAGCAGCAACAACAACAGAAACTGTCTAAATCATCTAATGCTATTGGCGGCACGTCCGCCCCAACGATTAGCGGCAGCTCGACATCGGCTGATTCCAGCTCGGCGCACGATAGCAGCAGCAGCAGCGCCAGCAGTAGCAACAGCAGTTCCGACTCCAGCAGCGCCACCGATTCAGGCAGTGAAAGCCGCAGCTATCGCAATAAATCTCAGCCAGGAGGTACAGCCACAGGCACAACAACAGCGGGAGCAGTCAAGCCCGTGCGTAAACAATCCTATGCGCGCACTGTGGAGCAGCGCAAGAAGCAACGACAGCGGCGTCAAAGTGAGGCAGCTGCGTGTGCGTCTGCAGCGTCTGCCAATGCACGCACCAGCTGCAGCAGTAGTAGCAGCAGCAGAAGCAGAAGCAGGAGTAGCAGTTCCTCCAGCGACGACAACGATGAAAGGACGCAGCGTGTCAAGCGTGTCAATAAGTCAACAACAGCAAACGCAACGGCAACAGCAAATGCAACCGCAACAGTACCTGCCAAAAGTCAAGCAACTAAGTCAAAGCAAAGCACAACTGCAGCGAGCACAGCTCGACGAAAATTATCCAATAGTGGAGCAGCAGCAACAACAACAGCGGCAGCGGCAGCAACATCCTCATCTACAGCGTCCACAGCGACGCGCGGCCTTGCTCAGATGGACAAGGAAATGCGGCAGCAGGACCCCAACAGTCTGTCCAGCGATGAAAGTGAGGAGCTGTTGCCTGTGAAGCTAGGCGAGCGACAGGCGCGCACTCACAATGTAAGTGCAGCGAATACGAATGCCACATCAGCCTCAGCCGGAGCAACGGCAGTAACAGCACTGCGCAAGCCTGGCCAGCACATCTACTCCGACTCGGATAGCTCGACGACAACGACGCCGGAGCGTGAACTGCCCAAGCGGTTGGAGGAGGAGGAGCAGGCGGCTGCGGAGAGCAATGTGAGCGATTCACAAAATCAGCAAACGATACGCACCAAGGCGGCCATGAAGGAGTTTGTGCCAGGCACAACAGCAGCGACAGCGACAGCAGCAGGCACAATAACAACAACAACAACAGCAATAACAACGACAACAAACAAATCGAAAGTCAACAAATCGAAAGCCAATGCGCCCGCCTTTCCGCCTGTGGATCTGCTGGTGGTTCCCCAAAGGCAGGCAGCCAAGAAGGCAAGCGAAAATATGCGCATCTCCACGAATCTCGTCACTGCGCTGCTGCCTGATGCCAACGAACGATTGCGTGAGCCGGAGCCAAGCAGCAGCAGCACTGGAGCAAGTGCAGCCAATGCCACCAGCAGTAGCAGCAGCAGCTCCAAGAGTAAGTCGAAAGAAGCAGCCAACCGCCTGCTCGAGGTGGATAAGGCGAGACCGAAGGAACTGCAGAAGACGACGGGCAGAACGGCGGGCGAGACGACGGCGGAACGTGGCAAGCGCGGGAGACCGCCGAAGGTGCAAAAGGAGAAAGAAAAGGAAAGGGAGAGGGAGAGGGAGAAAGAAAAGGAAAAGGAAAAGGAAAAGGAAAAGGAGAAAGAAAAGGAGAAGGATAAGGAAAAGGAGAAGGTAAAAGAGAAGGAAAAGGAAAAGCCAGCGCCCAAAAACAATGAGCTGGCCAAGCTGGGCAACTTTGCCGTCTCGTATGTGCCACAGCGACAGGCAGCCAAAAAGGCTGCCGAACAGCTAAAGAGCAGCGGTGCAGCCTTGATCAAATCAAGCCAAGAGTCGAGCACAAGTGCAGCAAATGAGGAGGCGGCTGCCACATCAGCAGCAGCGACAACAACAAACACGTCGCCCCTCAAGTCAGCCAAACAGTCGCAGCAGCAGCAACAGCAGCAGACGACGCCTGTGCGCCGCAACTCACTGTTGAAGGAGACGCCACGACGACGCTCCAAGGAGGATGTAGCGCCAACGCCTGTTAAGCGACGCATTGCTGCGCCCAATTTGTCTAGCTCCAGCTCGGGTGATAGCAACAGCAGCAGCAGCAACTCCTCCAGCAGCAACAGCGACAGCAGTAGCAGCGGCAGCGGCAGCGATTCGGACAGTGACAGCGAGCCGCCAGTTCAGGAGAAGCGCAAGCCACCAGCAGCGCCAGTGGCAGCGGCGGCAGCAGCAGCAGCCTCTACATCCGCGTCCAATTCTGTTTCCACCTCCAACTCAGCCTCCACCTCCACCTCCGTCTCAGCCTCAGCCTCAATTGTGCCAAAACGTTCGCCGCGTAAATCGCTGGACAAGCCAGCGCCTGCTGCAGCTCAAGCTGCGCCTCTGTCCAGTCGAACGCGTCAGAATTCCACGAATAAATCGCCAAAGAGAACGCCGCAAAAGTCGCAAGCACCGGAGACAGCTGTGACGCCCAAATCCGCGCAGCGACGCAAATCCTCGTTGGACGATCTGAGTAAACAGACGCCGCCGGAGGTGAATAAACGTGCAACACGCAATTCCAAGTCGCGTCCTCCCTCCCCTGCTGTGGTCAGCCAAGCGAAGGCTAGTCCGGAAAAGCCAATGGCGTCGCGTCGCAAGTCTCGAGCGGAATCGCCCAAGAAAACGCCACCCAATCTGGAGCATGAGATAGCGCAGCGGAAGGCTGCAACGGGTCGAACGACGAGTGCGTTGGATAAGCTGCTCGATAAGAAGCAGCAACAGCTTAACAATGCCACGCCTACGCCCACAGCAACGCCTACAACAACACCGACGCCTCCAGCTAAGCAAAGAGCGATAAGTCCCGAGGCGGAAATCCTGCGGCCATCCACTGCACAGCAGCAGGAGTCGGGTGAGCAGCCCATGGATATTGATGAGGAGCTAACCACGGCGCCCACTCACACTCAGCTGTCGGCTAATGCCAGCAAATTGGCAGAGCTCTCGGCGGCGGACATCGATGAACGGCCGCCGGCAGCTCCATTGCCCGCCTCACCCACACCCACGCCCTCGAATGATGAGCTCTCCGATGAGGCGGGCAGCGATCAGAGTGAACGGCGTCGCAGGCGATCGCGTCGCCGACGCCGACGCACACGTGACGAGGACGACGAAGAGCAGCACACGCATCACACGCAGCACCTGCTCAACGAGATGGAAAGCTTACGCGAACTGGAGGAGCAGCGCAAGAATGAGTTACTTGCGAGTGCCAGCAAATATTCCGCATCCACATCCTCACCAGCTGTCACGGTCATACCACCCGAACCGCCTGAGATCATTGAGCTGGACTCGAACTCCAATTCGGGAGAGCAACACCAACAACAGCAGCAACAACAGCAACAGCCGCTGCCTTTGCCGGAGGCTGTGGCCACGCGCTGCGCCACCATGGAGCTGGATCAGCCCATTGTAGATGCAATTCTAGAGATGGAGGATAGCAAGTATGCCAATAGCTTTGCCACCCATGTGGCCAACGTATTGAATCCACCCAACTCTGGTCCCATGACCAGCCTGCTCGATAGCAGCGTCGGCGGTGGCAGCAAGCAAATCTTCGAGGAGGACAGCACGCTGGCGACGCGTAATCTAGTCGAGAAATTACGCAAGACGAAGCGCAAGACATTGCTGGACGATTGCAAAGACTCGCTGGACTTGTTGCCACCCACGCCAGCGATACCCTCGGTGTTTCCCTTTCACAATGCAGCTGATCCTGAAGATCTGATCCACGCGCAAAAGGAGCTCCAGCAGCAGCAGCAGCAACAACAGCAGCAACAGAGTTGCCTCTTTGGCAACTCGGCGCCCAATTCGGTCGCCAGCCAGCTGACCATTAAGGATTCTCCTCTGACGGCCAACAGTGGCGGCAGCTATGCCAACAGTTTGACCAATACGCCCAATGCCACGCCCACGACGAATGCGAGTGCCAACAACTTGGGCTACGGCAATGTGAACTACAGCTGTTACCTGAACAAATCGTCACCGCAGCTGGCGCTCAAGCCGAGCAATGGCAACCAGTTGGCCACGACTCCAACCGCAACTCCCACCACGCCCGTTTCGGTGGCTGCACCACCGCCCACGCCCGACTTTGTGGATCTGGCTGCAGCGGCAGTGAAGAACAGCCTGAACGCCTATGCAGCAGGTGCTGCAGGAGGCGGAAGCTCGCTGCCGAGCCAGGCAAATGCAGCCATCAATTCGTCCAACTCGCAGTCGAATAACAAGCTGAGCGACTACGAGGAGAATACGCGTATGCAATCGCCATTTGGCGGAATGCAGCGTTGGAATGAGAACGATTTGATCGCAGCCAGGCGTAGTAGTTCACCTAGCTCGGTCTCCGAATCGAATGATCAGCCACCGAGTCAGCTTGCCCAGCAGCTGGACAAGAGCTACTTCAACAATTATGCAGCGGCAGCGGTGAGTGCGCCGACCGGAGCCAGAGCAGCAGTCAGTCAGGGTGCTCCAGCTGGCAACAGCAACAGCGCAGTGACGGCTGGGAATGCGGGCAATGCTTTTGGCAGTCATACGCCGCTCGTCAATGGCATCGATGCCATGTCCATATACAACAATGCAACACAACAGCAGCAGCAGCAGCAGACCACGCCCACTCACCCACAGCGTACGCCCAACAGCCAATATAATGGCGGCATCTATCCACAACTGGCGGCCATCATGCAGCAGCAGCAACAGCAACAGCAGCAGGTGGTGCAGGCAACGCTTGCGGAGCCCGTGGCTCAGACCTTGTTCGGCAACAGCTCACAGCCCAATACGCCGTATGTGAGCACGCCCTATGCCACGCCCAATATGACGCTGACCACAACGCCCAATCATCAATATCCAGTGGATGGCAATCTGACGCCTTATCCGCTGCTGAGCAGCTGTGCGGAGCAGTTGCCCACGATGTTGCAGCAGCAGCAGCAGCAGCAGCAGTCGGTAGAGCAGGTGCAGCCAGTGCACCCAGTGCAGGTATCGTTGCCAGTGACAGTGCCCGTTCCAGTGCCTGTTCCCGTGCCCGTAACCGTACCTGTGCCAGTGCCCATAGCAGTGCCCGTTGCTCAACCCCTCCCTCTGCCAGTGCCCAACAAGGAGAGCATCTCGCCCACGAAGCGAAGCAGCAATAATTCCGCCAAGCAACAACAGCAGCAGCAGCAGCAGCAACAACAACAACAGAAGCAACAGCAGCAACAGATCCAGCACAAATCCCCTCAGTTGCCCCAGGGCAAGTCACCTGGAAAATCACCGAGACAACCTGTTGTGCTGCATCCGCCACCCACGCCGCCTGCGCCCATAGCCACGCCCACGTCTACGGCTACGGCTACACCCGCGCCGCCAGTGTCGAAATACGATCCACAAACGCACACGCTCACAGGCAAACTGCGTCAGCGAGCGCCTCGTGGTAGCGGTGCTCAAACGGGCTCGCGTGGTCGAGGACGTGGTCGTGGCCGTGGTCGAGGAGGCAATGCAGCCAACACCATTCTCCCACTGCCGCCTGCCATATCGGACTACGGCAGGAATACGCACATCGTGAATAACCTGGTGGGCACGCCCTATGACTTCAACAACTACGATGACGAGCTAAGCGGCCCCGGTGTGGAGAACTTGCAATCATTGCGCGATCGTCGACGCAGCTTCGAGCTGCGCACGCCGAATGCAGGTGCTGCCGGTGGTGCAGCGGCGCCAGGCAACACCACTAGCTACTCCAGCTGCAAGCTGCGTGGCCCAAGCAAGACGAACAATCCTCTGCTGCATGCCATAGTCCAGCCCGTGTTGCCTGGTCCAGTTGATATGCGCACATACAATCTTGGCTTCGAGGCACCGCACAGCACCGCCTCCCAGGAAGCCTACCAGAACAATCTTCTGGGCGCCTTCGACTCGGGCACAGCTGATCAGACGCTGAGCGAATTCGATGAGGAGGATGAGCGACAGTTTCAGTCGGCACTACGCGCCACAGGTACCACCAGCAGCAGCACCACCACCGCCAGCAATAACAATAATAGCAGCAACAACGCCTCACCCAATAAATCAGCTGGTGCTAGTGTTGCCAGTGGTGGTGCAGTTGGTAGTAGTCTGCTGAACAGCGCATTGCAATCGAGCGAAGCAAATCAAGCGCCGCCCACAAACACGCTCGTCTCTGAGCTGGTGGTGCCAGCACTGGAAGCCTCGCTAGAAGCCACCTCGGAGGAAATTTCCATCGATTCAGACACCACCACGCTAACCACGAAAGCTGCGCTGAATCAACTGAAGCTGAAAATCAAGGAGCCACTCGCCTATCCAGATCTGCACTACAGCAGTGTCACGAACAGCAGCTGCCTCTCCAGCAGCGGCAGCCTGGTGCAGGCGAATGTGGTGCAAACCACTGTGACAGCGCAGCTGAGTGGCGCCACTGTGGCTAGCACCTCGGCAGCTTGTACGCTGAGTGTGAGCGGAAACTCGCGACGCATGCGAAAGAAGGAGTTGCTCAGTCTGTATGTGGTGCAGAAGGATACGCTGAATGACGATAGCTCGTGTGGCCTGCCCGCTGCCTCGGATAGCCAACCGCTGGAGAACATGCGCAAATCGGATGCCAGCGAATTGGATGACGAGCAGCAGCAGCAGCAACAGCAGCCGCTGCTGGCAAGTGGTGGCAACACGAAGCGCTTCAAGAAGACCGCCAGCAACAGGGAGCTGCGTGCGCTCGATGCGAATGCCTGCCTGGAGGAGCAACTGCCGGCGGGTGGAGCAGCCGGAGGACAGCCACCAGATGGACGGCGACGTAGCGCGTGCAGTTCGGGCAGCGCCGATAATGGGAAAACTGGTGCGGCTAGCAGTGCGGGTAAGCGACGTGGACGTAGCAAGACTCTGGAGAGCAGCGAGGATGATCACCAGACGCCCAAGCTGAAGATCAAGATACGGGGACTGCCAGCTACAAATGACACGAATGCTGGACTGTCGGTTAGTGGCTTCGATGGCAGCAGCAGCAGTTATAGCTACGAGATGACACGGCGCGCCTGTCCGCCCAAGAAGCGGCTCACCAGCAACTACAGCACGCCCACGCTGGAGGAGATCAAGCGCGATTCGATGAACTATCGCAAGAAGGTAATGCAGGACTTTGACAAGGGCGAGGATAACAACAAGCGCGAGCTGGCTGGTGACAACGAGACGCTGCTGGTCAAGCCCAAGAAAGACAAGAAGGATAAGCCGAAGAAGGACAAAAAGGAGAAGAAGCGCCTCAAGCAACAGCAACAGTTGCTACAGTTCAGCAACAACAACAGCACCACCACCACGCTGACGACCATGACCACCACGCTGATTGAGAACACGGTCAGTGACTCGCCTGGGGAGAAGCCAAAACTTATATTGCGAATCAACAAGCGCAAGGCGGAGACAACGACCACCACAAAAATCAACTCGGAACAGCAGCAGCAGCAAGAGCAACAACAGCAGCAGCAGCAGCAGCCAATGGAGGCTCCGTTGCGCTTGAAGATCGCGCGTAGTTCAGCTGGAGGCGCCTATGTCATCGGTACCAAGACGGACAACAAGGAGCCAACGCCAACGGCTACATCCGTTTCACCAGCTGCACCCGCTGAGCTGCCGCTTTTGCCACTGGTCGGTGCATCGCCATCGCTCACCAACAATAATAGCAGCTTCACGCCTCACTCCCAGAACGCCAATGCATCACCTGCACTCTTGGGCAAGGATACGGGCACGCCGTCGCCGCCCTGCCTGGTCATCGATAGCAGCAAAAGTGCGGATGTGCATGACTCCACATCGTTGCCAGAGAGCAGCGGTGCCACGGTCGCCTCGGTGGTGAGTGGTATTGGTGGAGGCGTGGGCGTTGCTGATGTTGTTGGTGTCGGTGTTGGTCCCACATCGCCGCTTTGCGTCAATGTGGGCAACTATGATAATAGCAACAATTCGTTGCCATCGGCCAGTGGCTCTGGCTCTGCATCCAGCAATTCCTGCAACAGCAATTCGAACAACAATAATAATAATAATAATAATAACAACAACAACAATAATAATAATAATAACGGCAACAACAACAACGGCAGCCGCACAGGCGGTTTACTTCCACTGAAAAAAGACTGTGAGGTTAGATGATAATCATAAATCCAGCGTTCGACCAAGCTACATATGTATATATATATGAAGCACATATATGTGTATATATATATATATATATATATAGAGAGAGAGAAACGATTCAGCGATCGTTTACTTCCAGCAGCAACAAAGTGTCCTATAAAAGCAAAAACCCTCAAACCCACATCTATATCCACTTTCATGCATGTTCTTTTGTAAACCCATCTCTGTAAATCATTTTATTTTATCCCTTCCCAAAACACTTTTGTAAATCCCTATTTTGTACAGTTAGTTCGTAAGTCCCAATCGCCCCAATTTTGTTGTGCACACGCAAGATATTAAAACTATATAGGCCTACTATATATATATATAAATACATTATATATATAATGAATACAGCAACGTACATAAAAAATACTAAATAATGATTGTACATTTTAAATTAAAGCGAATTTTATATATAGATCCGTAGTCTAGCCTATGTAAAAAACAAATACTGTATTAAAAGTTAAAAACGAAGTAAAAATTCGCAATTATGTTTAGCCTAAATATCAGAGAAAGTTAAAAAATAAATAAAAGAAATAAAATGCTCGGTTTATATAGCGTATACGGATCAGCATGCGTTATGCTAGTTAACCCACTTCCATAAAAATACCTACTCATATATAAAAAAAAAAAAAAACAAAAACTAAAATATATAAATAAATATATATTATCATATATATATATATATTATTATATATATATTTTAATTATTTATTAATAACTATTTAAAAATGACAACAAATGAGAAAATGCAAAATAAACACAAAAAAATAAAATAAAATAGCAGAAAATTTGTTAAAAATCGAAAAAAAAAAAAATTAAAAGCGAAACACTTAACAGTTGTAGCTCGTAGTCATTAATTGTAGTTCTTAGCGAAAATCGAAAGTCGGCTACTAACGTTTTGGGGGCGTGGCCGCAACTAAGTGCATATATTAAAGCGAACAGCTACATATTAAAGTAGAATATAAACTTAAATGAAAACTAAAAACATCAAGAAACTTTTGGAGAATGGAAATGTTTGTATTTTTAGATTGTAAGCCAAAAGAGAAAACCGTGTCGAAACTCCATAAACAAATTTTAAAACTTGAAACAAATCACTTGACGTTTATTATTTTATATTAATATTTTTTAGAAACACTTTTGAACATTTTCGAAATAGTCCAACACAGATCTTGTACAGACGACTCGAAAAGATACACACTATCATTACACGACATATATTTTTAGCAGACGCTCGATGTGATTGCGCATTCCAGTTACAGACGACAAAGATGATATGAAATCCAAAATTTAAAACAAAATATACAAGCACTAAAAAGAAAATGAAATCCATTTTTATGCCACACTTTTAAATTAAAAAACAAAATAATAAATAAATAAATCAATCACATTGAGCGCAGCTTCAACTGTATATATATGCAAATATTTGAAAATTCGGCTTATAATTTACAAAAATAAACGAGTAAACACGGCAAACTATTAAAAAAAAATTAAAAGTTAAAATGAAATAAATTAATATACACTTACAAAACGAAAAACACATATTTATTCCAATATATTCAGCAAGCAAATACAAAATTGTAATTTTAGAACTATTTGGAGTTGTAAATGGCAAAGATTTAACTGTAAATAGTTGTATGAATGCGTGTGTGCGTGAGTGAAATGTTTTTTTTTTTTATTATTACGTTAAAATCTAATTATTAATAAATACTGATTATTAATTTTAAATTGTAGTTTTTAGCGAAAATTTAAATAAAACAACAAGCAAAAGCCTTATTAAAAAAAAAAATCAAACAAAAACAAAGACAAACAAATCAATTTACACACTTGAAACTGCAATCTGCACAAGCCCAATTTAGTTTTCACCAATCTAATTCCGATATGATGAAATTATGCTCTGGTACTTTATATCGAGAAATTGGCAAATGTGGGGAACCAAAAGAAAAAGCGACTATATAGTATAGTAATTCTTGAGAACGATTTGTCAATTAAAGAACAAAATGTAAAGTATATAGAAAATATAAATCATGGAAGAAACTTGGTATATACAAACACATATATACATGTATATATACACAAGCAAATATCTAGTAATAATAATAAAAAGTAGGGACACAATATTTTTGGTGCCGTATTTTGTACAAATCAAGCAATATTCTCTGAACTTGTTAATGGAAAACACAAAAAATGGAGAGAAATAGATCGTATATTTTTTAGTTCCCATAAGTTCGACACAGACCAGACCAAACGTTACATAAATATTGAAATTCTTGATATAAGTCAAGAAAATGTCGTAATAATGCCTAACAAAAATAGAAACTTTTCAAGAATTACATTCAACTAGGCAAACAATGAGTATTACTAATGAAATTATTATTATTATTGCTATTATTATTATTATCATTATTATTATCATCATTATTATTATTATTATTATTATTATTGATATGATATAGGTGTTGAGCAGATGACAACAGTTAGATCATAGGTACGTAGGGCTACATAGGGAAATCTATAGTGCTAGTAATTAGAGTCAGGAACTAAAGATCGATACGTAGGTTTAACAATGGGTAGGTGTTATATAAGTATATAAAACGAACAATCTAAGCACATGCCTAGTAAATCCAAATATATAAGTATTGTGTAACATATTACAAAAAAAATTATATATATATAATGATATATATATATATATATATAACACAACTTTTTTGTATGTTAAATAATTATGAATATGATTTCTAAATAACACTTCGATATATACATGTAATATACGGAAATAATATAATGCTGTAAAAATATGACAAATTGAAAACCAACCAACTAGTAAAGCTAAGTTGTATTATAAATATGAAAATATAGAAGAAATTATACATAAATTATTAAAAACACCAAGTCTTTTACTTACCTTCGAGAGCATATTCCATGACAATATAAACTCAGTTAAAGTTTCTCTTTTTTTTTTTTATATATGTAGATATATATTTCCTTTTGTTTTCTGTATAAGTACATATATATTCATCTCTCTTCATATATATTTTTATATATGTATGTATATAATTGTTTTACACATCTTAGAATTTTTGGGTTTTGTTTTTCGTTATAATACTAAAAAATTTGCGTGTGGAGTGAGCCTTGTTTATAAGAAATTAGAATCTGATATATGGTTTTCTATTTGGTTTTCTATAAAGCGTCTGCACAAAAGCCAGATGAAAGTTCTATTCGAAAATCTCAAGGCTTATTGCTACTTTGGCCACACACAGCTTGTACACTCAGAGAAAAATGCATGCACTTGTGATATTTATTTTGCAAATAAGTTAGGCAACTTTTTGAATAAATTTTATCAATTTAAAATTAATTAGTTAAATTATTAATAAAAACGTAAAAAGTATCTTAATTCGAAAGTATTTAATTTCATAAACTTTATACCTTAATGGAAGTAGAAAATATCTTAAAGTATTTTTTTTAAGTTATAATTATTTCAAGTGATTTTTAAAATATATCAACAAATTTCTCAAAAAAGATTTCAGTTCAAAGTGGAATCTTATCTGTTTTTTCTGTGACCTTATTAATTTAATATTTTTCTCTGAGTGTATATTCTGGTACATTTATGTTTTACAACCAGCTCCATTTGACTTCAAAATTTAATGAGTGCAGCTTATCTATCATCTGGTTTGTGCATATATCGTATATATATATATATATTTATTCCGAAATATCTTTAAGAAGTCTATTTATTATTATTATTATTTGTTTGAGTGGATTTTAGCGTTTCTCTATAAGTTACACTTAAATTGTCTAATCGCTGTGTTCTTTGTGGGCTTTACGAACCGAAATGAACTATTTACACTTTGAGAAAAATTTCGTTAACAAATATTATTAGAGTTGTAGTAAGAACTGTCAAATATGAGCTTAAGATTTTTGCTTTTTGTTTTAAATTTAATTTTATTGCATGATTTTTGAATAATTATTATTATTATTTTGTTCTTTTTTGCTTTTGCTTTCACTTTGTGTATTCATTTTTTGTAGCTTTTTGACGAAGACCAAAAATTTCTCTCCATTTTGTTTGTTGTATTTATTAGTGATCACACAAAATATATAGATCTATATAATTTGTATAGTATATTCCTTCTTCTTTTCATGTTTGTTTCCTTTAAAGTATTGCGCTCTCTACTCAATGTAGATGTCCTCGATGGGATAAGCTGTTTCAATAAACTTCTGATAGAAACGCTGAAAGGCGCGACTAGAAGAGATGAGAGAATATTATGTAAAAGTTATATAGATGGATAGGTCATTGTGTATGTATGCTTACCCAACAGCCTCGGCCACTGGCCTTGTGGACTCGGAGCCCTTGAAGACATGACAGGCGAATCTCTGCACTGTCGGATGCTTTGTGATGAACCCAATGAAGCGATGATCGCGCGGATGAAATGCGCAGAACGAGACATTCTTTAGCGAGTAGAAATAATCGATGCAGGGTTTCTTCTCTTTTTTGTTCTGTTCGAGAATTTACAAAAGATGATACAAATATGTAAAAAAATATAGTAAATTGTATACGAAAAAAGAATAGCTTTAGATTTCTAATGCGTCAACAACTGATACCCCAACAATATCTTCAGATACTTTTCTGCCTCTAATATCTATTCTTATTAACCCATATTTCCCGTCCTCATCAATGTCTTGAGATACTTTCTACCCTACCATACTCTACCCACTCTAAGTAAATCATATTTCCCTTTCAACACACTTTCCCCTCCAACTTACATTTGGCGCCGAGCGATCGACCATTCGTAGACCCTGATCGGATACTTCCAGTATACAAGTTTGTCCCGTTGGCGAGTTGCCGTACTCGCCCACAATTTTGCGCACCGCCTGGCAAACGACGCCGGTGCCCTTGTGTGCCAAGGTCTCTACAGAGCCCAGATAGCCGAGTAGGTAGCGCTCCTTCTTCACCAGCTGCACCGTCGGATCGAACTCGTTGTAATCGAGATCCACGGCATAGGCCGAGGGGAAGATGCCCTGTCGACCTGTGCGCAAATTGACGCCTTCGCACCACAAATCCTCGGCCTCTTTCTGCACATAGATGGCATCGCCGATCTCCAGCTCGATCTCATCGTGATGTCGCGGCACAAACTTGTGCAAGCCACGATGCGTGGCCTCCAGCATCTCTAGCTGCCCGAAGGGTACACCGCCCAGGGTTGGAGGAAATGGGGATTGCGAGACCGGGGATGTGATCTGTGGCGACATGCTCTTGAAGTCGTTGGGCGAATGGGCGGTGCTATGACCGCTGTCCACATCGCCCAAGCTCTGCAAACGCTCCGAATCCGGGCTGGAGTCCTCGTCCAGCAGATAGCCACACTTGAGCGATAGAAACGAACGCTGAACTGAACTACCAACTCCACCGGGTACGCCACCAACTCCTGCTCCGATTCCATTGCCAGCTGCCTCGCCCATGCGAAACTCTTCGGCCAGATTGCAGACATTCGAGCCACCTAGAATATGCAGAATGGAAGCTGCAACGAGCCCATGAGTAGATTAGCTTCAACTACGCGGATAGAGTTTTATCTCTCTAACTAAGGCATGCATGGATCACTATTTACTTTATGAAAAAGGCTCACACAATCTAAATTTAACGAATTACTATAATATTTAAGAGCTCTACTCACATTTCTTATTCTTTGGTATTTCGGGCAGCTTGCGACGACGTCGTGTAGCTGCTGCATTGGGCGTCAACAGCTCCGTGATGGGGCCCACATTAGTCACAGTCGGTGCTGGGGTCATGCCATTGATGCCAATGAAGCCGCCGATGGCATCCTGATGATTCAATGGATGATGTCTATGTGAGTTGAACGAATCGTTTGTATCGAGCGAACCGTCCGAGGAAAGTGTGACCTTTAAGCCATCGCCCAGCTCATCGTCCTCCACCTGACGCTGCAACTTGCCATCGACCATGACGTCCTCCTGATCGGAGCCATCACTTTTCGATGAATGCGAATCTTCCAGATCATCGTTGGGTATTAGACTAGGTTAAAGGAGAGAGTATTAAGAAAGTTGAAGATTAGTTTGGAATGGATAAGGTTTTTAAAAGTGTGTCAAAGTAGATTTAAACTGAAGATGGATTGATTATGCTAGGATTGATTATGCTAAAAATGATAAATTGGCTTTTATATGTTTTGTGATGGTTGACTGATTCTCAAGTTGTTTTTAGCATTCTAGTGTTCTAGAGCGGATAATTTGGAATTTGATTAAAAGCCATTTAGATTGAACGATTATTAGTTTGATTGATTCTCTATTGTCTTCAAATTCAATGCTTGAGGGACTCAATAGCTCACAAGCTAAGCCACTCCCTCAGATTAAACTCAATACAAAAATCTACAAGAATTTTGAATTTTATTTTTTTTTTCAATAGCTATTTCAAGGTTCTATGTAAAATGGTAAGGCAATTACAACTATAGTACTTTGACCAAGGCAAATGCGGACAGCTGTTATTACTCTATATACTATATGCGACATATAAGACATATAGTCCAAGTGGTTATGCTTTGGAATCCTGTACAGCACTGCAGTTAAATCGCAGCATCCTTGAGCTCAGCTGTTGCCCGACGCACTGTCCTGCCTGCCTATCCAGGGGCTAATTAACACCGAGCCTGGCATCCCCCCCATCGTGTAGAGTAATTTGGAACACGTGTTCGCCCACTTAGTCGATTGATTTTTCAAGTTGCGTTTTTTTTTTTTTTTTCTTTTCATTTACTTACGAGTAAAATGCATGTGTGGTGTTCTTTTTGCCAAATGGGGCGCTGATTGCATGTGGCTCAAAGATGGGCCTGTGGAATTCCTCGAATTCGCTATCGGCCATAGCTTTGTTAAGTGGGCGCAGCTGCCACGCCTACGTAATCGAGGCTAACTAATGTGGCTATAATTTTCACTAGATCTATGTATCGATTACGTTTGCCTTTAAGATTTGCAGCTATACGACATTTCCGCAGGCAGCCGAATCACTTTTTCACTTCACAAACTTAAAATAATCAATAATTTCCTTGACGTCGCGTATTTCTTCTTCGTCGTACTTCAGCGTAATTTGACGTCCACACTTCGCAGCTAAAGTGTTCCCTGGGACATTTTTGTGCGTGGCCTCAGCTGTCAGGAGCATGCTCCATCACGCTCAAAATTTCCCTTTCGCTCTCTCGCTCTCTCGCTGTAAGCGCTTTAAAACTTGTTTTTGTTTACAAGCAGCCTGGGAGCTGCTTTTTTGTTGGGGGTTGATGCGGCACGCGCATGCGCATAGCATTTCGATTTTGATATGCATTGGGGTGAGTGCTGCGAATTGCAATGCTGCTGCTTGGCACACAAGCGGATGTCGCTCGGAAGCCCTAGTTTATTTAAAGTGTGGCGCCACCCGATGCGAAATTCGAAATAAGGGATCAAGAGAAAAAGTTGATGACTTCAATTATGTACCTAAGCACAATTGGTTTACATATCAAATTTAAAATATTTAAATTATATATATTTAAATTTTAAATAAAATCGTTGACTACGTTATTTGGTATTTGTTAGAAAATAATATAAAAAAGCTAGCCTTAATTTGGAGTACAACGAAAAAAAACTTTCTAGCTTAGAATGACTTTAATTGCTTTCCAAATTATCCCCGAAATTCGAAAGGAAATTTGAATATTTGATACGAATTTTAGTTTTCAATTTTGGCTGCTTTTCACTTGGATTACTTAACGGATTTAGTTGTCCATAGACTGAAGGAGTTAAAAACTCAAAAAAAAAAAAAAAAAAGAAAACAGTTTTTCGCAATTAGTACCAAACTTATTCCGACTTTAAGTAGCAAACACTTGGATAAATCCTCGCAGAGTTATTAAATATAAATCTCGAAATAAGATTAAGAGTAGAGTCAAGCATTGAAGAACTCAAGACTCAGAAAACCTTCGCAACTAGAGTTAATTAGATAAGTAGCAGCGCAGTAAATCACATATATACGAAGTGTGAGAAAGTGAAAGCGAAATCGATATGAATTGAGACAAATCTAATGAAGATTGAAAGGGTGCAAGTCAGTAAGCCTCTACACTTGACGAAATCACTAAGCCAAATGCATTTAGAACTTAACAAATAATAATAATTATTTTTATACAAGTATTCAGATTTTGCACAAGTTTGAATCTAATTTTTAAATGGCAATTGAGTTTTAAAGATTGCTTTGACTGCATATTAAAATATATATTATACATTTACATATACATACATACATATGTATGTATATATATATATATATATATATATATATATATATATATATATATATATATATATATATATATATATATTCACACTTCAATGTCTATTCATTCACAGTTGCTTTGCCTTTTCAGCCCCAGCCTCGGCCATTCTAAGCCTTAACTTAATTAGACGCAAATCAACAGAAATCAACACAGAAATCAGAAGCGCCATTCATTCGTTCAGTCATTCATTCACTTATTCATTCATTCATTTAGCATTTGAGAAATGGTCCAAAGGGTGGCTGCAATCTTTAAAAGGGTCTTTAAGAAGCTTCGCCAGCTATAAATCCATCAACTGTTTGCCACACAGCAGCAACAGCCGCAATCACTTTGAATGTCCGTTTCAAGTGTGGTTAAGCGATTCTGGAGTGGGAGACATTGCTTGAAGAGCAGGAGACAGAAGTTGAGTCCGTCGTGTAGTAGCCATTACGTTTATCACATCAGCTCATTTCTGCCCACACATTGTGGCTGTGTGTGTGTGCGTGTGCGTGTGTGTGTGTGTGCTACACCCGCATATTTTAATAGCCAAGTAGCTACTGCTTGAAGTTGTTTTTTTTTTTCTTCGTCGTTGCAGCTCTCCCAGCTCGTTGTTTGCTTTTCTCTAAGCGCAAACAATGGGCCCCCAAAGTGTACCAAAAGCAGAACCGCAAAAGAAATTGCCATTTATCTATTATTGACTCTGCCACTGGGGCACAGCTCAACTCCTTTCCTCTTGATGCCTCTCTGTCTCTCCCTCTCCCTCTCACACTCTTTCTTTCTATTTTACTGTAGCACGCAGCGGCGGCAGTACATTGTCAAAGCAAGCGCATCAAGTGGTTGTGCCTCGTCATGGCGCATGCCACATACCGTGAACTGGCCCAAAAAGGCTGATCAACGCTTAACTGATTCTAGATTTTGTATTAAATATATTTTAATTTAAATTGAAATGAGTTTGTAAAATATAAAAAAATTTATCAAATATATAAACTTGTTTATAAGGAAAAATGTTTTAAAAAAAAATGTCTTTCAGTTGATGTTTCAGAGAGATATTATCAGTAAAAAACAAATTGGAAGATGTTTAGAACTTTTATGCGGGCTTATTATGCAGTTTTTCTCTTTATATTATGTTTAAAATGTAGAAAAACAGAAACAGTATATTTTTAAACCTATTTATATAATATTTTATATCTTCTCAGCTTTTAATTCTTTATATTCGAGACTTTTTCAATTTCTATTTCTGATCATCGACTCACTCATAATGATTCCAAAGAACTTCAAAGCTTTTTTCCAATTAGTTCCTTCGTTCTTCTTAGCTAATGTCAAGCTAAGCAAATTTTTCGCTTCTAAATGTTTTCTGCAACTTTCTATAAAACTTCTCAATGCTCCGTAAATTCTCTATTCAATTTTGTTGACTTTACGGTATTTCATGCCCGCATAATTATAGCAAACGCATTTGAAAATCAAGCATTACAGCAACAAGAAAAAAGGATATAAAATAGGAAGAAAAGTGGAATTAAATAAAAATAAAAGTTAAACTCAAGCTCAAACTTGTTGCTCCGGCCACTGCTGTGTTGATTAGAAAGTGAAATGACGTCATGCGTTATAGAGCTAGCCTGATTTCAGTGTGATTTGGCCAATCAAAACGAGCGACACCCACACACCCTCACACACACACACAAAGAAGGTGGAGTTTGTGAGGCAGAAGGAAACAAACAGACAAAAAAAAAAACTCACTTGTTAGCTTTTATATCCTTGAACAAATTTATCTCGCTACGCACACTTGATAAATACAATTGAATATGTATGTTGCTATCTATCTATTCATATGTGTATGTGTGTGTGTGTGAGAGAGACTCTTTCTCTGTATCTGTGCATGCTGGCTATAAAAGGCGCTTGCCGTGTGGAAGGATCTCGCAGTTGCCGTTGCGTTTCGATTGCGCATACGACGCGTGTGCTAAAGTTGATGAATAAAAGTGCTTTAAAACGAATTGGATTACCTTTGATTACATAAGCAGATATAGATACAAAACTATATAGATATATATATATCGATTATGAGTGCATCGGGCAAAAGTCTCTTGGGCCTTTGGCTATATCGCAGCGGTGAGCAGGAGTGGGCCGTCAAGCAGGGCAGTCCTCTGCACACGCCACTCAAAAAGGACTCCAACTCCTCCCCGTCTGCATCGTCCTCGTCGTCATCCTCATCTCATCCAAGTCTCTCGCGTCACGCCTCGGCACCAGGTGACAATTTCCTCTTGTTCTCCAACAACAAGCAGCCTGGCGCCACGGATGCAGTGCAGCGTTCGCATGTGCCTGGCGAGCGCATCTCCATTTTATTCACTCTCAAGAATCAAGTAGGCAATTTAGCACGCGCTCTGCAGGTCTTTCAGGAGTTGGGCATCAATGTGCTGCACCTGGAGCTGTCGCCTCTCGAGGTGAGCAGCAATCAGGCGGATGTCCTGGTGGATGTCGAATGCGATCCACGTCGCTTAGATCAGGTAGTGAAAATGCTCAATCGCGAGGTGGCATCGGTCAACTATACGTCGGTGAATGCCCACAGCTTGGCCCGAGCTCCGTCTCTGTCCGCTTGCTCCAGCTTTGGTGAGTAGCGAATCGAATTGAATTGAATTGAATTGAGGTGGTATTATAGCTGATTTATATTATAGCTGATTTATATAGCTGGGGTAACTAAAGCCTAATCTTCAAAGGGAAGTGATGTGTTCGATAGAATTTTATAAATATTTTATAGAAATTGATAGAATTTTCTGATATAATTTTTAATATATCATTTTACTTAAAAATTAATAATATTAATAAAAAGCCTGGTTCATAAGACTAATCAAATCCCTAAATGATTTTAATGTATGTTTATTATAAAAGTTCATTAATCAAAGTCAAAGATTTTTTGCGGGCTTCGCTTAGTAATTTTATTCTGTCTAAATTGAATGCATATAACAGATTATAAATCTTAAATAATTATTCGAAAATATTAATGCAAAAACTATCCCTTGATATCTGTGCTCTTTAAAGAAAATAAATTTAGCTAGTGCTTAACAATTTAGTTAACTGATAAACGGCCATAGGCTCATATCTCCCTACTATGATAGATTTATTCTGTAAAGATAATATTCAAAAATTGTAGTTTAAATATTTCATATATATTCCCAATAATCTATGATCATCACAAACTTGCGTCACAGATTTTGGTGACATGGTCTGGTTTCCGCGCAAGATCTCTGACTTGGATCAGGCGCAGAATGTGCTCATGTATGGCTCCGAGCTGGATGCAGATCATCCCGGCTTCAAGGATCCCATCTATCGCAAGCGCCGTGAACAGTTCTCGGCCATAGCCAACAACTTTAAGCAGTAAGTCAACTTTCAAGTTAATTTTAAATTCATTTCCAAGTAATTCAACGTCGCCCTCTGCTTCTCTCGCAGTGGCAATCCCATACCAAGGGTTCAGTATACGCCAGAGGAGGTAAAAACTTGGTAAGTGTAAATTTAATTCAATTTCTATTGGTTTTTGTTGATGTTTGTCAACTTTGTGGTGCGTTTGTCTTAAGGGGCACTGTTTTCTTGGAGCTGCATCGTTTGTATCAGTTGCACGCGGTGCCGGAGTACATGGAGAACTGGCCGGAGCTGGTCAAGTTCTGTGGCTATCGGGAGGATAATGTGCCACAGCTGCAGGATGTGAGCACCTATTTGAAGCGTAAAACTGGCTTCCAGCTGCGTCCCGTTGCGGGTTATCTCTCGCCCCGTGACTTTCTCTCTGGCCTGGCCTTTCGTGTGTTCCATTGCACGCAGTACATCAGGCACTCCTCCGATCCCTTCTACACACCTGAGCCGTAAGTGTTTGAGCGTGTGTGTGTGTGTGTGTATGTGTGCTTTTGTCTTTGTTAATTGTGTTATCAATTTGCAGTGATTGTTGTCATGAACTTTTGGGTCATATGCCATTGTTGGCCAACTCGAGCTTTGCTCAGTTCTCTCAGGAGATTGGCTTGGCTTCCCTAGGTGCATGCGATGCGGATATTGAAAAGTTAGCCACGGTTAGTTAAGGTTGAATATCTTTGCGATACCCTTTCGATAGCTGTTCTCTCTCTCTCACTCTCTCGTTCGCAGCTCTACTTTTTCACTGTTGAGTTTGGCCTCTGCAAGCAGTCGGAAGGCACCTTCAAGGTCTTTGGCGCTGGCCTGCTCAGCTCGGTGGCCGAGCTGCAGCATGCTATTACGGCACACGATAAGATTAAGAAATTCGATCCGGAAATAACCTGCAAAGAGGAGTGCATCATAACATCCTATCAGAATGCCTATTACTATACGGATTCCTTCGAAGAGGCCAAGGAACAAATGCGGTAGGCAAATTTCCTCAAATATAGAGCTGTACTTTAGCTCTACTCTCTTCTCTTCTTTTTATTCCACAGCGCCTTTGCCGAGAGCATTCAGCGTCCCTTTGGCGTACGCTATAATCCCTATACGAGCAGCGTTGAGGTGCTTTCCAATGCACAGAAGATAACCGCCGTGGTTAGCGAGCTAAAAGGTGATCTCAGCATCGTTTGTGCTGCGCTGCGCAAGATCTCGGCCACGGATGAGAATCTCGATGTGGACAGCATAGCAAATATGCTGCACAAGAGTCTCAATGTGCGTGCCGCTGGCGCAGGCGGCGCCAATAGTCCAGATAATACCGATAGCTATATAGCCGAGGGTGACTAAAGAGCGAGAGAGAGTGATGGAATTTGAAGTGGAAACGTTGTTGTTGGGACCATAAGCTATATACGTATACCAGAAGTTACAAAAACATATATAAACGTAGATAAATATATATATATATATATATAAATATTGATGTCTAAATGTTTGGCAAATACTAACTTTATTGCAACTTATGCCTAAATATTGCATCTTGGCTCTAAACAAATTTAAATAAATTTCAACTCTTGGTGTGTCTTAGTCAAATTTTGAAGAGAATTTCAAATAAAAGAGGAGTTGGAGAAGAGGAAGATATATGTGTATGGGAAAGCTAAAGCTATATATACAATATGACGAACTCTGAATATTCCAATAGACATATTCATTATAATTGTTGTTATATATAGCTATCTCATCAAGGGAATAAGCTGAAGAGCAGTTAAAAGATTGATCGTATATTTCTATAAGTATAAATTATTATTACTATATATATATACGATCTGAAACTGAAGATAGCATATGCTCAGTTTCTTTAAGATTTATATGGAAACAAGAAAACTTGTTCATACTTGAACTAAACTCAATGTCTCATACGTGAACTAAATTCAATATTTCATACATGAACTAAATTCATTTTTTAGATCATATAGCACAATGTATCTCTGTGGACATACTTCATAAATTAATCTTAGATTAAACTCAGCATGTTTCAGATTTTTAATCATTTCTATATTATCTATCAAACTTTTTCGAGAACGCTCTTCAAAAAAAAAAAAAAATAAATAAAAATAAAAATAAAAATAATAATAATAAATAAATAAATAAAAGTAAAATAACTCAAGCAAACATAAAATTTAATGATAATCTTTATCATTTATAAATATAGAAGCTTGATTAGGAAACGTTTATTTCGTAATTCTTAAAATAATTTTTTTTCTTTCATTTTTAAGCTTTACTTAAAATCAAAATTAATTTGCATACATAAACTAAATTTCCAAACAAACATTTCTATGACAGCTATATGATAAAGTATTCCAATTTATAAAAAATATAAGTCAGAAAACTTAAAGCTTACAAAGACTCGCAGGACTGAATAGGAAATTTCAATAAACAAAAATGTTGCTCATACAAGATCTAAATTGTTGACCTTATATTACACTGACAGCTACATGATATAGTTAATCGATTCGATCAGTTTTTATATATTCCAAGCTGACAGCCAAATGTCGCGGCTGTACCAAGAGTATCAATAGCTTAGCTGCTATCAGAGTCAGGTTCCGATAGGCGGGACAAGCAGACCTCGACTCTGCTGGTCTAAAGACTATATATAAGGCGTTTTATCAGCCCTTAGATGTTATACAAATCGTTAAGTATTCATAGCAAACAATTCTAGGGCATATACAGTTAAGCTTGAGCATTTCTAAGCTAGCTTCAACTATTTGTAGATCATATCACAGTCGCTGTTCAGAAAGAACTTTCGGCTGATATAGCTGGACGTGTACTCCAGCAGCCAGTTGGGTATGGTCCAAACGGTAAAGCTCAGCGCCAGCTTGCGCCACTGTGACACAATCTGTGGCACCTCGTAAAGCCAGCTGCAGCGATTGCCCATGCGGCTGGTCACCTGATTTGTAACCTTGCTGGTGACGCCGCGCACCACATCACCTGCCAGGCCCGTGACGCTGACTTTGCGTCGGCGCTTCGATTTGGGTGAATCGCTGTCTTCCTTGAGTGCACGTCGTGATCCGCGATGCTCCAGCTCATATTTCATCTCGACGCGTGGCGCAATTTGTATGCGATCAACTGTATCGCAGATTTCCTCATTGCTAATCAATATGCCAGCCACGATATACATCAGCTTAAATACTCTGTAACGAGCAGAGAGTGGAACAGAGATGGATAGAGTGAGAACGAGAGTGAGAGTGAGAGTATTAGCATTCGGTTATCTGTGCACATGTTCAATTCCTTTAGCGCTCACCTCACTGTATGGGAAATCATCGCAGCGACGAGTTCAAAAGTTCCAATGCGTCTTGATTTCTAATTTTTTTGCCTTGTTTTTTTTTTTTTTTTTTTTTTTTTTTTTTTGCGTGCACTAAGAGGCAAGTTATCAGTCAGGCGATTATATAGCGCTATATTTGTGTATATATAATTTATATAGTATATTATAATTTGTCTTTTCTTTTTTTTTTGTGTGTGTATGTTTAGAAGGCTGTTTCACACTTTTTAAACAATTTAATGCTGCTGGAATCTTGTAGATTTCAATTGGTATTTATATATACATATATGATATGTATTATTAATATATAATAATAATTATTATATTTACTAATTAATATTTCATATTATTTTGTAGTTCTTTTGATAATTAAAAAATTGTTTGAATCTTTCACTTGTTTAAATTTATTAATTTGCAGGTTTATTTGTCGTTAAATAATTTTTTTAAAATTTAATTTTTACTTTTTTTATTTAGTTTTTCTTATTAAATTTTCTTTGATTTTTGTATTTTCTTATTGTTGACACAGCATTATTTGTAGTTGTTTTAATATCTATATAAATATATATTGCATTTATTTGAAATCCGTTTCTTTTGCTGCTCGCTGAACTTTGACTACTGCTCTAGGCTATGGCTAAGACTGAACTGAATCAATGCCAGTAAATGCTTGAGTTTTGAGCGCGACGCTCAGTCTCGGCTGATAAGCGGCGAAGCATGTCTGCGATAAGGTTGGATTTTTATGGTTACCAATGGATTTCTTATGTTACTGTCTCTGTATAAATATATACATATATGTACATATATGTATAAATATATATACACTTTTTATTACTTAATGCTTTTCGAGTATCTTTGCATCAGTCGAGGGCATTGGGTCTGTCTTTGGCTGCCCCTCGCGGTCTCTCTCTCTCTCTCTCTCTCTCTTTCACTCTGTGGTCTTCTTATCTGTCCCTAACTCTCACGCTCTTCACTTAGTTATTGATATATTCTTATCGTTCTGTGACGGCGTCGAAATAACTCTGCTTAGAAACTACGTAATGTTCGTTTCATTTCACTTTGTACTTTGGAATTGCTTCGAAAGTCGTGCATGAGTTGCTCAACGTTTTGTGCTATGGCATTGCTCATAGGTTGGAGGGAATTATTGATATATTTTATTAATTGGAATCTCGCTGATAAGAGTTCATTTGTTTACTAGTCGAAAATATAGAAACATTATAAAGATGACATGACATGTCTAGACATGTTTGATGATCAAGGCAGAGATTACATCTTAGCTGGAAACGCACTTTTTATGATCTGGCTACAGATAGGTTTAACGCTTAAAATGTTAAATAAACACAGGTGCTTATATATATAAATATCAATATTATGTAATTGAGTTTAAATGTATGTGGAACGCATGCATTTATTCACATTGGCTTTTGCAGCTTGCTAAAGCAAACGCAGGCAAAACATTTAGCAAAGACAACAACCTGTGGAAACTGATTTCCCATATTGCACGCTAGCGCCATCTATGTTTCATTAATGCGCGCCAAGCAAATATTGAATGCACAGCTCGCAATTAACTGTTGGCCGTTTGACTCTTCACACTCTGCTCACGAGATTAAACGATATCATAGTCAATTGCTCTCGCTCTGAGCTATAGCCTTCGGTTCTGTTCGTTTTGATTTTCGGGTGAGCGCTTTACATTGAGCTATTCGTTTGATGCTCTCATCTTCCCGAACATCGTTTAGAGAGCGATACGATTGACGCTCGTGCCATGAGCTGCGGTAGTTAAATGCAGATAATTCAGAGAGTCTATGCAAACGGTCTAAGCTTCACAAATACATGCACACATTATTCACATTGATATGCTCACCCTAAAAAGCCAGAGCAAAAAGAGAAAACTAAAGGAAAAGTTTCTTTCCGATTGTAAACGAACTTGTTGATCGTTCGCTTGAGTTTTTTCTTGAGTGAGAGACATTTATAAATCATAGCAAACTCTCCCATATTAAAATAATACTATATATAAGTATTATTGGATCTTAATCCAATAACAATTAAGGTTCTAAAGCTTTCTCAATTGGATTTTATTATATCATCTCTTCTTTCTTATCATTATATTCTCTCCTAGTCAGTTTTTACTAAATTTTCGACAGAATTTCATTGCATTCCATATTTACCAATCATTAAGTAGTTAATCACATATTCAATTGCTTAAATAATCCTTGCAGAATCACCTGCAAAATATTTGAAGCATCTCCTCTCGACATCCTTCTAGTTACTTTCTTAATTCCTTTCAGTTTCTCACTTCCTGGCAATGTAACCAAAAATCAAGCAATTAAAGTGTTTATTTAAAGCCAATCACTTTTGTGTGGCAGGCAAAGAGCATTTAATTTGTTAACCTGATATATTTGCAACATAATTGACTCAAGTTGCCACACGCACACATAGACACGTATACATGCGTATCCTGAGCTGGAAATTCTTAAGCCAAAATCAAATAAACACACACAAACACTCAGAGTACGAGAGACTTTTCACACATAAATTATGTAGTCGTCCGGTTGCCTGCCACGCCCACTCACACACACACACACTCACACACTCGTACACCCTTTCCTTTCAGCATGTTGACCGGAATTGTCCGGCTGTTGGTCTGCAAGACTTGATGCGTTGTAAAACAAGATTATTTACAAATGCACAAACCACAGAATCTTAAACAAAAAGCCAAAAGGCCACTCAACAAACGACAACAGCAACAACAACAGCTGCAGGATAACAAGAAAAACAATTTTCACACAATTTTCGAGAGCAAAAATTGAGGCAAAATTGAACTAAGGCGAAGGAGCTGAGAAGCAGCTGAAGCAGCAGTAGCAGTAGCAGCAGCAGCAGGAGGCGCAGACGAAGGAGGTGGCAAAATAAATGTGAACAAAGCCAGAAGCAGAAGCAGCAGCAGCAGCAGTAGCAGCAACAACAACAACAATACATACAATAAGTAGCACACACAGACACACACACACTGAGAGAGTGTCTAGGCAGTCAGACAAGTCTGAGTTGTGCTAAAAGGTATTCCCCAAGAATGTCGACGGCAAAGTGCCAGACCAGACAGCAGCTCAAAACCCCACACTCACACACATACACAGAGGCAGTGCCTCCTGCTACACAATACACTTGCCACATATACATACACACAATACAATCAAGTCCAGAGCGTTTGGCAGAAAGAGGGAGAGTGCGAGAGAGAGAGCAGTAGAAGCAGGGCGGAGCTGAAGAACTTATTGTTCGCATCGTCTTGGAGCAGGAAACAGCAGAAGTAGCAGCAGCAGCAGCAGCAGCAGCAGGAGGAGCAGCAGCAAACGACCTTGACACACAATTCTACCACAATTGCCACAAAGAGACTGAGATACACAGCAGGACAACAGGAGCAGAAGTGAGAGGGAGCTAGAAAATGGGCTAGAGAGTGAGGCAATTGCCAAGTGGAAGCTAAGCAAATGCTCAGTCAAGTGTCCATTGGCTTGGCCTTTTGAAAAATGATTCCAACTGCTGCAGCAGCTGGCCACATGCCACACCACACACACACACACACACTCACACAGAAGTCAAGCGTGCTGCAAGGCCAATGGTCAGTGGCCAAGCACTGAGTGACTGCCTGCCTGCTGCTGTAGCTTCTTCTTCTTGGTTAATTGGCTGTGTGTTGGCTTACAAATTTGTTGTCTGCTGCAAAGGAGCAGACCGGGTCCTTGCCGAGTCCTTATGTGCGTGTGTGTGTGTGTGTGGTACATGCAGATTTGTGCTGTGCGACGTCTTGCCACTTGCTGCATGTTTATTGCAGCATGCATCAAGGCGCTAAGCCCAGCCTCAGCTGCACTTGCTTGCCTCTCGCCATCCCTCTCTATCTATGTATCTCTCCCTCATCCCCTCTCTGCCTGTGTGTGCGGCGTTTATTGCTTGAAGATTTGTTAAATGCTTGGGCACACACACACGCACCCAAGGGACAGTCTGGCAAGGCAGCATGCCACATGTTGCACAGCCGTGCTTAAATTTAAGCTTAAAGCGTGAACAAATTCTGCATATGAAAATGAAGAAAAAGCGCTTAATAAATTGCCAAAAAAAAAAAAAGCCACTACAAATTGGTAAATTGAAATACGAAAATAATGGAAAATGCATAAAAAAAAGTGCTTCGAAGCAAAAGTAAATCGAGCGGGGAGCGAAGTGGCAAGGGCGAGCAAGGTGTTGCGCCTGAATATGATATATGATAGAAGTAAATGGAGTTGGATCAGGAGCGGGAGCAGGAGTTGCAGCAGGAGCAGGAGTTGTAGCAGGAGTTGCAGCTAAGAGCTGTAGCAGTTGGTGTTAGCTGGTGGCAAGTGATGCTAGCTGGTGTGGGCCAGGCAGCAGACACAAGCACAGGAAATAATGGAAACCGCTAAGCACTGGTGGGTGGTGGTCGCTCTGTGTGTGTGTGCAAATATTGAAATGCTCGAGCCACCAAAAACAGCCAAAAATATGTACGTAGGGACAAAGAAAACTAAACAACAACAGCGACAACAATAAATGTGGATGGTCAAGAAGAAGTGGCGGCTGTTGCTCCGGCTCCTGCTGCCGCCGCTGCTGCTGCTGCTGCTGCTGCTGTTGCTACGGCTCCTGCTGCGCCTGCTGTCGCTGATTAAACGCGGTGGTGGTTGCTGCCACATGCCACATGCCACGAATGCGTCGCGAGGTGTTGCTCAGCTGAAGGACACACACACACGCGCAAGGCAGGAGACGACGTGTCCAGACAGCAGCCAGAGGCTGAGGTGGAGACAGAGCCAACGGCAGAGGCACAGACCCCAACTGCTGTCGCTGCCTCCGTTGCCTCCATTGCCACCGTTGCTGCTGCAGTCAAGTGTAGCTGGTTGGCTGGCTGCTTGGTTTGAGTCTCGGGTGCAGCTTCAGCTCCAGACAGACGACTAAACTGAGAACTGGGGAACTGGGAACTCGGCACTGGAACTGAAGCTGGAGCTGGAGCTGGAACTGTTAGCTGAAGCTCGACTAGAATTGAGATTGGGTTTAGCATTTGAGCATTTGATTTGGGGTTTGGGTCTTGTAGCAACATTTCCGACGTTTCATACAAAGCAACAGAAAACTGCAGATTGCAAAAAATCAACTAGAAAACTGTCTGCTGCCCGCATATTTGTTAGACTTACACTCACACAAACACACACACATACACACACATGTATATGTTGTATAAATACTAGTGGGGGCATTGCGCGGCTATGAGCGGACTAGACTAGCTTAAAAACATATTTAAGCATTTGCTAGACGAAGATTATACAAATATATGTGCATTATGCAATATCTATAATACATACCATTTTTTGAAAACTGCTTCATAGGACACTATATGGCTTGTAAATGGTTAGTTAAAGACGCTCTTGTTAAGGTTTTTATTATAGATAGTTATATAAGTTAAGTATGCCTGTTAGGCTGGATTCTTCTTTTATCCCCTTCTATCAGACATTCGAAGGGTAATAGAACCTACGGAGCTGATACTATTCAGTTTATATTTGACCGAGACAGAGGTTAGACCTATTGTTCCAAACTTATACAGTCTACATAACGCATTTAATCAATTAGTCAATTAGTTAAGTTTTCTTGTTCTTTTCTTTCTTCTTGATCTCATGAAATCACCATTGAAATAGTTGTTGAAGACTCATTTCATATTTAGCATTTTAATCATTTATCAAGTTTGTCAATCGTGCTGTCAGTATAAATGTTTTCATATTCTAGACAGTATAAAGTTATATTTTTATGTTATACTGATTTTCAGCCATGTTTTCCATATTGTATATTTCTCTCTCTCTCTCTCTCTCTCTCTCTCTCTCTCTCTCTCTCTCTCTCTCTCTCTCTCTCTTTCTCTCTGTTCAGCTGCCATCTAACATATCCGGCTGCTGCCCGCTCTACTGCGTTTTATGTTTCCGCATTTCTCTAATTTATTTCATTTATTTGTTTCAGGTTTGAATTTACTTTTTTGTTCATTTTTTTGTCAAACTTTTGATTTGGTGCGCTTCAAACACTCGCATGCAAATGATGTTGAATGCGATAAGTGTTCGAAGGATCTGTCTAGCTCGTTGCTGTTGCTGCCAAAATCAAATACGAGAATATATATCTATATAGATATGCACACACACACCCGTCTAAATATATATATTGGTAGGGCGAAAAAACACACACACACACACTTGAATATTGCAGACAGCATTGAAGACATGTGTCTGTGTGTGTGTGTGTGTGTGTGTGTGTGTGAGGGGCGGAACGTTGCTGTTGCTTTTGATATATGAACTTGTGTGGAAAGGATTCGCATTGTCTGCGCTTATTATGCAGCACAGTCAAAAAGGAAGGAAGGCTGATGGGCTGATGGGCGTCACCAATACATACGCCCACACATACATACATGATTAAAGCTGAAATTTGATTTATAAGGATCGCTTTTATTAGCGTCTGCCAATGGCCAAGCAATTTCAGCTTACTAATTGCTTGGGCGAGGGCAAATATTGAGAAATCTGTGAAAGTGGATGAAAGTTCGCATTAAGCTTTGCTCTTGCAGAAATCATTTTAATTTGTATATAACACAAAATGCTTTAATTATATAAATAAATATTTTTCATGATCTGACATAAATCATTTAAATTTGTATATAATAAAGATTGCTGTAATTCTGTAAAGAAATACTTTGTTACATCAAAGAATATATAAAATTTTTTTGCATATGAAGAAATTTATTTAGGTGTTTTCAATTAATAGTGAATATTTTAATTAAACATATCTAATTTCACCTCTATTGAATATTAGAAGAGAAGAGAGAATTTAGATTATCTAATAAATATCTACTATGATGCTGATATTTATCTGTAGCTCAAGTCTGCAAATCTTGAAAAAAATGGAAAGACAGAAATACTTCTATTAAATCATAAACTTATCAATTAGTTTAGTTTTTAGCCAAATATGCTATTTTACATTTGATACTACTGTCATCTCATTTCATCTCTAGTTCACATTTAAAATGTTCAATATAAAAATCAAGTATAGGCCCCGTTGAGCAACTTCAGAGTAACTGCAATCGTGCTAGTTTGGCGGCCTCGTTGGAGCTCTGCAGGCTCACTTCGACTCAATGCTCAGCCCCCGTCGATGTCGTCGATACGTTTAGCATTCGCTTCAATTGTTGTGTCTTTGGTTTTCATTTAGTTTTCTTTTTGCTGCGCTTTTTTTTTGTAGCGCATACGTCATGTATGTAATTTTTTGCAATTTTCTAACAAAATTTGATATTTTTTTTCTTCTTTGATTGAAGCTATTTTATTTGCAGCCATGATGGCTCTGCTGGCCAAAGGGGCCAAGGTTTGCTTTGTGCCCCAGTCCACTAGACGGACAGAGCACGTACGAATATCCTCAATGTCCAGCGATGTATGTATGTGTGTGCGATATAATAATTTCATATGACGTGCAATGGACCTGTCCGGACTGTACGTCGTTGTCGTCATCCGTTTCCTTCCTCGGCTGCTTTGATATATATAATTTTTTTTTTTCTTTTTTTGCATTTTTTAATGCCTCGACTGCCCCAAGCTGCTGATGTTGTTGCTGAAGCTGCTGCTCCTGCTGTTCCTCTGCCGCTCATCCTGGTCGGAGACGTGCAGCAGACAGTAGAAGGAGTTTTTGAACTGTGGACACAACACGTTAGTGTCCTCTACATTTTGGCAGCACATAATCTCATTTATTTGCCGGCAAAACGCTTTTTCAAATCAAATTTCCGCTAAAACATTTTCTATTTGCCAACAAAAATGATAAAATGCAAAAATGCAAAAATGCTGAAAAAAAAGGAATATAAAAATATATATATCCCTTTTTACTAGCAAAGGGTATACAGTTTGAGGAGTCTAAAACTTTTGCTTGCTTATTACAATGACCAATAAAGTTATTCAATTTTGTATACAAAGCAAGTTTTTTTTCAAGCTATGAGAAGATGAAGTTTTGCAAGCAAGCTTAAGCCAAAAAAAAATTTGGCATAGGATATAATATGAAATTGGGATTTTCACGATATATAGTTTTGCATATATGATTTTGATTCCATTTCTTTACAAAAATCATTTCATATTATAAACTTGAATCCATTTCACATCATAAAGGAAAATTATATAAAATATCTAACTATTAAAATATTATGCAGCTTATCCAAGCTTAAGCTCAATTATTTTCCCTTAATATAAAATCTCTATTCACCTCCTGTGAGTTGAGTGCTTCTTAGACAGCATTCTTTCTGTGAGTTGAATGCTTCTTAGAAAGGATTACTTATCTTTCTGAGCAACATTTAACACACAGAAAGTTGTTGGAGATTTTGTAGCTCAAATGCTAACTTGCCTGGCATTTTCATTTATCTAAGAAGCCTTAATATTGGCTTAGAAATTGTATTAAAAATTAATATATTTTTCATGATAATAAAATTAAAATTAGAATAGCATTCTAATTATTAAAATATAACATTATGAGCTACAAAAATACTTTTATATTGAAAGGAATTCATATGTTGAAAACTACTGAAAATATATTGAAATAAGAAAAAATGAGTATTTTGTATTTTATTAACTAATTATTTTAGACCACATACCCAAATCTTTGACTTCACAATATTTTCATATTATTTTGAGAGGAGCTAGAATTTTTATCCAATACTTCACCTCGTTGCTAATATAATGCATATCTAGTGTATTTAAATTTCGTTATATTTTTGCAAAATTTTAATTCATTTTAGTTTTCCCAGAATTTCTTTTTCACTTGATGCGCCGCTGTCTGTGTCTGATATAATTTAGCATGATTTGCAGTTTGATTGATGCTCTCACAGCTTTGTTTGTTTGTATTTAGTTTTTTTTTTTTAATTTTTTTTCTTCTGTGTTGTCAGCGCATAAAGTTGATATAAGCCCATGCATCGGTCAAATGCATATATCCATTTCCATTAAAATTAATGGCCTGGATTTATATGTGCGCTGTGCGTTGGAGGAGGAGCTGTTGTCAAGTAGAAGAAGTAGCCGAAGTGTGGCGCCTCTTCTAACATTTAGAAGCAACCACATTGAATCATGGCCATAGGCTCCGCCTTCCGAGCCAGTCAGCTAGCCAGCCAGTTGGTGCTCGTCCTCGACACACGCGTTATATACCAAAAAACTAACGGCAACAAGCGATAAGAGCAATTGCCACGAAGAAGACGAAATACTCTGGAGAGAGAGATGGAGAGACAGTGCGAGAATGAGAAAGGGAGCTCTTGCCTAGCTGCCTGGCTGCCTGGCTGCGTAGCTTTCAGTTTGCGGGAACGTGGCGAAAGAGGCGCAAAAATTGCGACTGGGCAAATGAGAATGAATGGCAGGCGCCTAAAAGTAGGCAACGCATAGCGTAGCCCACTTGTACATAAGTGCCGAGGGAGCCACAAGGAGGCGAAAGGGAGCTGCAGGGTGGCTGCACATAGCCTTGGTGTCGAGGCGCAAAGGCAGAGACGGAAAACGTTGGTTTCACCATTGACGAGCGCAAATAGCAAAGCAGGAGGCACTGGAGTAAGAGCAGCAGGAGCAGCAGGAGTAGATGCTTGGGGAGGCCAGTAACTGGAGCCTGCAGCTAGAAGAAGAAGAAGAAGATGAGGATGAGTCTCGGGGAGGCTTTGCTAGTCAGAGATCAATCATGAATGCGTTAGCTGGCAAAACCCAACTAGACTTATTTTGAGTGCTAAATAATCTTTGTATTAAGAACACACACAGACAGACAAAGACACACGCACACACACACGCACACACATTCAATACACAGTCGAGTCAAACAAGCAAAATGTTGAAACACTTTGCTCAATTTAATTTGCTAATTAACTGCGGCACAGCCAAGTACTTTGCTCGTCCTTCCCTGGATGCTATCCTTGCCTCACAGTTGCGGAGCTGAAGTTCGTTAATGTGCGTTTGTACCAGAGTCTCACACACACACACACACTCACACTGACTCTTACTGTGCTCTCACATGTCCTTTATGCGCCTGCTGCTTGGCTGTTGGTAATTAGCCACACACGTTTGTCCTTTAACAGCGTACCGCTTGCTGCTGATCCTTGTTGGCATTAAATTAACTCAAAACAATTAACAACGTGTCCTCACTTGACAATGCCTTTCCCTTTTCGCTTTTATTGCTATATTAAAAAGACATGTAAAATATATATATATAAATTTGATATATCTATATATATAGAGAAAAAAAACCTTTTTTTTGCGCTCTGTTGCCTAACCGCATAATGAAGTGTCCGAGAAAGGATAACACATGAAAAACGAGCTAGCAACAAAGTGAATCGAGCAGGAAACTTGAATACTCTAATTGTGAAAATTATATATGAGTGCTAAAAAATGTCCAGTTATATTATTATTCTCATTCATTTTGCAGCATTCTAGTTTGGATATCTTCAGAGAAATATCCAGCTATGTTATTATTCTCATTTCTAGTTTGGATATCTTTATAAAAATATCTGAATTATTAATATATTTTTGAATTAGTTCATTAATGGTTCTTAAATATTTTACATGAATTGTTTTGAAGCAATTCTAGAAATAATCTGATTAATAATTGGACGATCATATTATAATAACATGAATTGTTTTGAAGCAATTCTAGAAATAATCTGATTAATAATTGGACGATCATATTATAATAACTTAACTTAGATATTGAAAGACAAATGAATTTGATCAAAACTCTTGAGTAAAATTATTTGCATATCGATTATCTGCATATCTATATTATTTGCATATCTATATTATTGCTAATCGAAGAAGTTAATTCTAAAGTTGATCATAAGGAAAAAAGAAACCATTACATATTTAACTTATTTAAGTTAATTTAGCAGCAATCAACTTCTGAATCAACTTAAAAATCAAATTTAGATATTGGTATGCAGATAATCGATGTGATAAACTGAAACAAAAACCAAATGCTGAATGCTGAAGTCGTTCACTTATCCAACGATAAGCGAAACTCGATAAATTTTTCATGCAACTACTCTTCATACAAACTAGTATATACTGTATATACTATACTAGTATTTTCTGTTTCTCAGCTCTTCTTACACACTTCAAACTCCATGTCAAAATATAAATACTCTCTTTTAGTTAGATCACACAAATGAAGACCATTTCGCGCTGACAGCTCTGTTGGTCTTCTGCATACATCGCAGCTCGCCTTTTTCAGCTCTATGTGTGTGTGTGTGTGTGTGTGTGTATTTTTTTTCTGTGGCATTTTTGTTGGCTTGTTGGCGCTAATTTGTTTTACTTTGCTTATATTAAAAACATTGTTGGGGCTATCGGATATCCGGAGTTCCGGACACCTCGGCCAGCGACAAATGGAATTGTGTAAACCGCAAAGGATAACATATGCCCAACACCTAACAGGCAAATGCCTGCCTGTCAGCCTGCAAGAGATGTCCTCTGCATGTGACTGTATTATGTGTATGTGTGTGTGTGTGTTTGTGTGTTTGTGTGTCCCTTGCATCTTTGTGCGACTGTCACATTATGCCAAGGCAGTTAAATTGTCATGAGTCCCAGGTAATTATGCGGTTGGGGCAACAGAACTCGGTTTTGACTGCCTGCGATGTGTGTCTGTGGCCAGTTGAGGCAGCAGCAGAAGAAGAAGATGTTGCACAAGCACCTACTCCGCCCCCTGCTCAGTTGGCGGTTGATTCTTGCGGTGCAACAGCAGCAACAGCCAACCACTTACCCAGAGCCAGTTGAATAAAACTCTAAGCAGCTTAAAAGCTAAGCATAAATGCTCCAGATGCTGAAGGCTTTACGGCATTGAGCCTAGGGCTTAAATCGAAGAAGTTTAAATATAGACGAGCTTTACTAACAAAAATATATATATGTGTGTGCATATATAGGTGAGCTTATAAGGCCAATTAGCGAAGCAGTTGCAGATGCAATCAATGTTGGCGAGAGTCGAATCATCTTAGGAATATTTTCAATATGGCTTAAATGAAGCAAGACTAAGACCCAAACTAATGCTAGCTTTATTTTATTTTTAGTTGAATGCTAATTCTCTAATGCTCTAATGCTGTAATGCTCTAATGTTCTATTGTTCTAATATTGCCGCCCAATCAGTTCGCTCTGTCGCTGATTTTTACTACAAATTTTCATCACATAAACAATTTAATATAAGATTAACCCAAACATTTTGCCATGCAAGTTAACATAAATGTAAATATTTCAAAAATATATTAAAAAATCATTTTCACTTTAGCCGTTGCCATTTTGACGTTCCGCTAACCCTTGTTAACCTGTACGCAAATACTTGATTTGTTTAACCTTTCGCCTCGAGAACTCTATTTGCATTGCTTTGCACAAAAAGGGCTCAGACCCATTTGCTGTCAGACAATGTCCTTGGCAAATGAACAATCAGCTCATGATCCGTGAATATCCACATACACACACACACACATAGAAAAATGTTGCCAACGCCAACTTGTGGCGTGTTCTGCATGTCTGCTTCTGCTTCGCCTCATCTGAGTACTGCGGCCTCAACCAAGCTATGTATATGCTATGCTCCTTATCCTTTTGCCTGCGTTTTTGGCACATTCTCGGTTTTCAGTTAAGTGACCGGAAAATTGGGATCCTTTACGGCACATTTAATTCACACATATGAGCGTCACAATTACCAAAGCACGCCCAGCACACAAGCAGACGCGCGCACACACACACACACACACACACAGACACATTCATACATATGGCGTAAGAGACACACACTGTGGGACGTAGACAAATAACACTTAAGAGCGATATGCCGGCAGTGGATTCCAGGCTAAAAGGAATTGTGCTGTTGCTGCTGCTGCTGCTGGCCAAAAGGCACGCGCCACAGCAAGTCGCGCGTGCCACACACACAAACACACATACACACACACACACACACTGAAAGCCACTCAGCTGCAACCTCAGCAAGGACAACGAGCTGCCCCTTTTTTTTACATTTTTACGCACACACAGCTAAAAATATATATTTAAAAAGGAATTTATTCTAAGGACGCCAAACATTCTGGGCATACAACATGCAAAAAAAAAGGGTATATATATATATATATATATATAGATATATATATTTCTATTAAAAACAATGCCTCGACGGGTTGGCAGTCAACTCCTGGTGAGCATTGGCGTGCTTTTGCTTTCATTTTATTTTATTTTTTTTTAAGTTTATTTGGTTATATGAGCTACTAAATGCCCTTTAGGGGCTAAATATAAGAGTATTCAAATAATATTTTATAAAATTGAAAAAAAAATTTTAAATAAATTTGTTGTAGCTTAAATAAAATGTTTGAATATGTTCTTAAGCAGCATAAGTTATGCATTTAGTCTTTTTAGTTAACATAATTATTAACTAAGTTATATATAAGATTATATTTGAAAATAAAAATGAACTTCAATCAATAGAAGACTTGACCATTAAAAATTTCTATAATTTCTATAGCAGGTTGCGGCCTATATGATTACAGTTTTTACTAAGAGCGCTAAGTCAAGTAAGGCCAGCTTTCACTTTGTGTGGGCCATAGAGAATTGATATTACTTAGATAGAGAAATAAATGTTATTATTTATAATCAGCTGGTATAAGAATTTAAAAAGGAATATAGAGTAAATTATTAGCAATGTTTTGTTAGCGAATAACGAATAACGAGAAACTTTATGATGCTTATTTCAATTCTAGGTACTCCTTAAATTAAAATATAAAATTTTTTGTTATACCTTTCAATCAAGCCTTATTCTATGCAACTATGGCATAGCTTACGCTTACCGCTTTCACAAGCTAAAAGAATATATTCTAGAGTGCTGTTGGCTTTCCATTTAGCTTTTTTTCAAGAAAAACACAAATTTGTTTCTTGTGATTAAGCTGCAGCTGAATCTAGCTCCTTTTCAAGCTATCAGCAAACAATTTACAGAGTATTCAAGTTTTGTTCTGCTTGAAATTTTTTTCATTCAACACATAGAAAAGTTCAGCTTACAGATCTATTTATGTCAGATGTCGCATGATGATGTGCGGCACGCCACAATCAGCCAGACGACAACAACAACAACTACAAGAAAAGTACCCAAAGATAATTGTTGGCTGTTGTGGTGCGCTGTTCTGCGGCTTTTTTGGCGTTAGCAGTTTTGGGTTCATGTTAAATGCGATTTTAATGAGAGCTGGAAGACAATTGCGGCTGCTTGTTGCATACGTTCGCGTTCACAGCATTCCTGCAAGTGACACCAAAGGAACCAGGAAGAGCCAGGAAGAGCTAGGAAGAGCCAGAAGAAGAAGAGCTTAGGCTTTTGATGATTAGTGCTGCAGCCTGCAGTGGGCGAGCAGTCGTAGGCTGCACTTTGCTTAGTTAGCTAACGCATAATGAAAAACCAAAAAGCAGGCACACTCTATTGCCAACCAATATGCAGCAGCCTCAGCTGCCACGCCCAGTACACACACATACATCCCTATTACATCAAGCAGACTCTGTGTTTTCCTTTTGGAAATTTGCTTTGGCTCAAACAAAAATTTTTGGTTTGTTGCTTCGACCAAATGTTGTTTGCTGTCTTTGGGCCAACGATGCAGGAACTGCACCAGCTCCTGCTGCTGCTGCTGCTGCTCCTTCTCCTGCTACTGCTCCAACTCGTATACCTGAGCGGGTTCCTGTGCCTCGGCCTTTGCTTGGAAATTGCGTTTCCGCTGCACCAAAATCAGGCACCAAAAAAAAGCAGGCATAGTAAAAACACAGAGAGAGAGAAAGAGAGAGGAAGTTTGGGAATGGCGTAGGTCTTTCTAGATGCACGGCGACACGGCGCATTTCCTTTCAGCATCCTTTGCCACACACACACACACCCATACACACAGGACAGGCAGCCACACACATGTGTGTGTGTGTGTGCTTTGTTTGTTTGGTTTTTGGCGGAAATTTTGCGCTTGCAAATCGCATGGAAAATTCGAGCCCCAACTTGGGAGAACGTTGCCCATATCCTGGCCGTGCCATCGAAAGGATTTTCATTTGGCAGCTTAGCAACGATGCGGGCTGCTGGACACACACGCACACACGCACACACTCACGCACATACGCACACACACACACAGACACATACATAGCTGCAGCTGCTTTGCGACGAATCGCGCCAACGACTTTTGCAGCGGCTGAAGCAACAAAAGCTCCCTCCCCCTTGAGCCAAATACACACAGAGGCGCAGCTATGCAGCTGATGCAGGCATAGAAATTAGAGGGAGAGCTAGGGGGGCGAGCCTGGGAGACGAGTTCCTAGTTGTTGGAGGGGAGGGCTCTGGGCTGGTCAGAGCTTAACAACGACAACGGCTAACGGCGACTTGGGGGCTCGAGCATCGATTGAATTTATTTGCATTGTACGCAGCAATAGCAGGAGTCGGAAAGAAGCAGCAGCAGGAGCAGCAGGAGCAGCAGGCAACGTAGCAGGAGCAGTAAAAAGTATAGAAAGAAGAACAGAAAGAGTAGCTAAAGCAGCAGGAGGAACAGGAGGAGCAGAAAGAAAAGCTATAGCAAATTTAACTCCCTCTAGCTTTGCCCCTTCTTCTCACTCCCTCTCTCTCTCTCTCTCTTTGTCCCTTTCGCTCTGTTTTTGTATTGCCTGCGTCTAGTTTGTAGGCTGGTTAACAATTCTTTCGATTTTCATTTCCGTCTAGCAGCAGCAAACGAACAACAATTGCATGAGGCGCTTGGCCAGGAGCCTGAGCTGTGGGAGAGGGCGGGGCCGAGAGCAGGCGAGCCGGGATTACCGCACAAACATGGCGCAAAAATCATTAGAAACTCTTTTGTTAGCTAGCGCACGTTGCGTTGCGTTGCATTTGCGTTTGAAATAAAACTGGAGAAAACTTCAACGACGACGTTGGCAGCGGCGATGGCAACGGCGAAGCTGAGCATACATTTTTTTTTACAGTAGTTGTGAGAGAGAGAGAGGAGAGGATGGGGCACAACAGACCAGCAGCAGCAGTAGGTGGACAACGCGTCGTATGCGCAATTTTCTAACAGCAACAGCAGCAGCTAACCAATTGACCAAGACCCAGGCCTAGGGCAGAGCCAGCTGCTGTTGCTGTGGCTACTTCTATTGTTAAAGGGCTACACACACACACAAACACAGAGGGAGTTTGTTGTGCCCTTTTTTTTTACTGTCCATCTGGCTTTCGTTGATTTTGCGTGATCTACACTTTAAGCATTTGCAAATGCAACAACAACAGCTGAAGCAAAAAAAAAAAAAAATGCTTTTGACCAGACGCCACGCCAAAACAATGCAGGAAAGCGCCGCAAAAGGATGCGCCAGGATGCGCCAAGGATTATTCCGTTGCCTCGCACAATGATATGCTACACTTGATTGTGCCGCTTTTTATGGGACTGAGAATGAAATGGGCATGAACACAAATTGAGTTCTAATAGGCTTTAAGCTCGACTGTAATTCAAGATTTTTTCCAATTTAATTAAATTAATTAAAATTCTGAAATAATATTAGAAGTCAGCAATGGAAGTATTCTATTAGAAGAGTGTCAAGACTTTGCCATAATTAGTATGATTCGGTCTTGTACGGTTCAAGATTGCTGCTTTAGAGATTATACTACAGATATTCTTTCTTTTATATCCTGATTTAAATCTTCTATTTTGTATCGCAAAAATTTAGTAATTCCAATCTTAGCAGATGCAATTTATCATAATTGTTAAACATTTTATAGATAGGTATAGATAGATATATAGATAGATAAACTTTGATATATTGAGATACACATACATAAGTATATGTATAGATAGTTTTAGAATTAGAAATAGATATTAGAAATAATATTAGAATAGGTATTAGAAATGGTATTTCAAGTATTTTAGGCAAAGCTTGCAAATATCTACTTAGCATTTATCAATGCTTGCAAATAAAAATCTATCACTCACGTTTTGAGAGAGAGAAAAATTTAGAGAGCAATCGATTGCGTCGGACAGACAGAGTTTTATATAATGCAAATAGTCTTTTGCTTATGTATTGATGTGTACGCGAGAGTTGTCTTCACTAAACACATCAATGTAAAATTCCATAACTCTAAAGTTTATCTGCTCACTTACTGAACCTAATTACACAAACATCAATCGTGTTGATCCCTAAACGATGTTCGGAAATCATCACAATGCAAAGCGCTCAATCAAACTCCTAAACGAACAGAACCGAAGGCTGTAACTCAGAGCGAAGGCTGGTAAATCTCTGATCTTGATTGAATTCGTGAGCAGAGCTTGATGGTTCAAACGATCAACAGTTATGGAGAGTACTTAAAAGAAATAGAAGTATTTTAAGGCGTGGCATATTAGAAAACCAAACAGTTTCAAAGTCAGCAACAACAAATTTATAAGTTGATCACAATGTGAACTATTTTATAACAATACTTTCATATATCATAAAATTCAACTATTTTTTTTTATATTATTTTATGGATTTAAGAAGTAATATTTTATTAACCAGGAACTCGTTTATCTCGTTTTTCATTGTGTAGAATCTATTTAATTTTCCCCAATCTATTTAAGCCAAATTCATGGATCAAAAACTTACTTAAATGCAATTTCCAGATTCTTTGCTCTTTAAATTTCAAACTTTTGTGAAACACTCAACTAGATATCTCTGCAAATGCCTCTCTCTTTCTATCTCTCTCTATCTCTCTCTCGCTCTCTGTCTCTTTTGCCATTGCGTATAATCCTAAATTTTTCCATTTCGAAATTCTTCTTCAGACACTCAAAATCTTGAAGTCTCGGCCATTGCTTTTATTCTTATTTTTTCTGTGCTCAAAAGACATCAAATACCCTGGCAGGAGGCTCTTTAGAGAGTTTGCTCGCTTTTAAGGCTATCGTTTCTGTTTTTGTTGTCGTGTGTTTTTTGCTGATTGGTTTGTTGGTCAGTTCGATTTGTGTGTTAGCTTTTTGCCTATGCCAAAATGCCAGCTCCAGGGATATTCCACTTGATGTCCACTTCTTTTGCTCTTTTTTGGTCTGTTTTTGCATTCGCTTCTTCTTTCTAGTGGCAATGTCCATTTCCTGTCGCCATTTCTTTGACTTGCCTCGACTGCTTTGGCTGCTGCCAATATAAACTCTTTCGCTTTGCTAGCGGATGTCCTTTAACGTGGTTTCCACACCGCTGCCCGCTGGACAGTTTTCTTTTTTTCACGCTTTTCCCTCCAATAATTTGCACTTTGAAATTTCCTACTCGCCACGGCGGAACGGAAGCCAATACTCGCTAGTTTTTCTTTTTTTTTTTTCAATTTTTCGTTACGAATTTTTTTTTTTTTTTTTTTTTTTTTTTTTTGACTGCCATCTTTGAGCTGGCGACTGCGGAAAGGGCTTTCATTTCCGGCGCAACAGAAATCGACTTGAATAAATGTAAAAAAAAAAAAAATGGAATAAAATTGTAGGGACTACTGCTAGAGGAGTTAGATATATCTAATGAATTCAAGTTTTCTAGGCTTGAAAATAAAATATAGTAAAGAAACTTAAGTCATTTAAATATTTTTATTTACACAATGCGTTTCTAAGATATGGATTGATGAATTGTGTGAAGTATTAGAAAATATTATTATTATTTACGTACAAGGTATGCAACTAGGAGCTGGAATTTTATATATTTACAATATATTATATTTATATGTAAAAATTTAATTTTAAATAATAATTTTAGTTATTTCTAACATATTTTTGAATTTTTATAATTTTCTCTATACAAAAACTATTATATAGAATTTTATTTATATTTTAAGACCTGAGAATGACTTAAAAAACTCATAAAATTCATCATTTGTTTTGCAGCTATAGAATAGAATGATATAGAAAGAAAAGGGAATTTGTAAATATTTATGGAACCAAAATAAATATTTTGTGTATTTTACATAAACACAGACATTTTATTAATAATATTTTTGTTATTTTATGCGCTAATTCTAACAAATTATTTAACATTTTAGAAGTCAGGAGTTTGTTTATCAGATAACAGTACTTGTAAAATTAAGAAATCATAGTTCAATTTTATATATTTTTCTATATATATTTAGCATCATGAAAAAACTGAACGCTGCTTAAGTGACTCCGAAGATATTCAATTTTATATGTACATTTATTTCATATTTAGACACTGAAATAATTGAATAAGAACTATTAAATAAATATATATCTATGTGTGTATATATAAATATATTTGTATATATGTCTATGCAGGCAAATGATTTTGATTCGCTTTTGTAGCTCGGCGTGCTTTCGTATTAGCCGAAGCTGCCTGCAGAGAGGCCGAAGAGGCGCTTTTAAATATTTACGATGCTACGCTTTTTTCTACACACACGTGTCTATATAAATATATATATATATATAAATATATGTGTATAATATATAAATTTAAAATGCCAGCCAATGGGCGTTGAACACGAAGCGTGCGAGCGGCTCGCCAAAGCGCACGAAGCACGAAAAAGGCCACAAAAAAAAGCGAGAAAGCAAATCAAATAAAATATGCAAAATATACAAAAACAAACGCATACACACACACATATACACACTTACGCACGAATACACACACACACACACGTGCACATACACGCACACAGGAGCTTTAGTTTAGTTGTTGTTATTGGTTGCGCACATGTCAACCTTACAACAACTACTGCAGCAAGAGGCCTACGAACAACAACAACAACAACAACTATGCGAGGTGCATATTAAAAATGCGTTCGTGGCGCCGCCTACCGAGTGACGTCACCAGCAGCAACAGCAACAACAACAACAACGGCAAATTCGCTCGCTCGCATTTTGCATTTCCTCTTTGGCCCATGCACATCTTTCTGCTTATTGCTTTTTGTTGTTTCAGTTTCTTTTTTTTTTTTTTTGTTATTTTGCGCAAAAGTTTTTGCTCTTTTTAGCTTTGCCAATGAGCGCCGTCTAAGAGAACGTCGCAGCAATGCTCGGCTCGCTCTCGCTCTCGCTCACACGCGCGCTATCCAAGTTGGGGGTCGCCTCTCACCTAAACGGCTTCATTTGTGTGTGCTGTGCGCTTGTGTGCGTGTGTTTGTGTGATTGTAGGGAGCGCAAAGCTTGCGCGCTCGCTCACACCTAGGCATATCATAGCTAGCTGTGCTGTGCCGAGAAGGCGTGGCCAAGTGCTGTAGTTTTTCTGTGCTCTTTGCGCAGTAGTTGGCCTAAGCAACAGCAGCAGCAACAGCAACAACAACAACTACTATGAATGGCTGCAATAAGCTGAAGATATTCGTCGTCGGGGGTTGCACTAAAAACTATTTGCAACATTTTCTTACTGGACCAAATGCAGCAGCTTCTCTCTTTCTTTCCGGCCAAAAGAATGAGGCACGCAGCTATTGTTGTTGTGGTTGTTGTTGGTATTGTCGCTGTTGTTGTTGCTGCACTTGTAGGCGCAGTTTTTGGTTATGCGTATCTTGACGTTATTCGCGATTTTTATGTATTTGCCTTATTGGCTCGTGAATTGCCTGCTTTCCCTGCTTCTCCTTCTCCTGCTCCACCATCACCTTGCTCCAATCACAGCTGCGACTGAAGACTGAAATAAATGCATAGCGACTAGGCAGCAGCTGCTAGCTCAAGCAAGTACAGTCACGCTTAATCTTCTTAAAAATATACAATAATTATTCATTAATGAAATATTGCACTTAATCATCGATTCTTGAAAGATCACAAGCAATACTAAGGCAGCAGCAGCAGAGAGCGCATTTTGTCGCTCTCTTAAGCAACTCCGTTCGGTCTCTTAAGACGTGGTGCTCAATGAATTCGCCGCAAAAAACAAGCGGCATTAACATATGCGGCGTTTTGTGCTCGCTCTCATTGTCGCTCTCTCGCTTTGTCTGGCGCTCTCTCGCAGCGCAGCGCAGCGACAACAACGACAACGACGACGCCGACGTCAGCAGCGCAGCTGACGCTGCGTTTCGAGTTTCATTCATTGTATCTGTTAGATACTTTTGCCGAGCAATCAGTTCGTATTTAACTTTCGTCGTGAATGCAACGCAACGTTTGGTCTGAGCAGCGTATGCCGAAATAATCAAACAACAACAACAACAACAATAACAATAATAACAACAGCAACAACAATAATAATCATAATAATAATAAACGAATGTGCCGCGTCGTCGTCGTCTTGCTGTGTGCGTGTGTGAGAGTGAATGAAACAAAAAACAAACAAATGAGCAATAAATAAATAAATAACAAGAAAAAGAATTATAGAAAAAGAGAAGGAAAAAGTAAAGCAATGTGTTGCACGCGCTGCACAAACTGAAACAGCAATAACAAATGTGCGACAAGAAAACCTTGGAAAAGCTACGTGGAAAACTTAGTTAATTTTGTAAAATGTATGTGTCATAATTAATTATTATAATTACAAAAAAAAAAAAATAAAGATAATAATGATAAATAATTGCATTAAAATAATTGATAAATATGTAAGCTTTAGTTGTATCTATGCATTAAATTGTGCTTAAATATGTATGTATGTATATAGTTGTTTATTCATATCCATTTGTTATTTAAACAAGTTTTATATTTGTATATATAAATATATCATATTTATAGTATATATACAAATCTATAGTATATATATATATATAAATTATAAGCGCTTTGCCGCACACACATTTTACAGCTTCTGCTGTGCTTGTTGTTGTTGTTGTTGTTTCAGAGTCTTCGGCACTGAAATTGTAATTTATAAATTTATAACGTGTGCATGACCCTCCCACCCTGGCTACCACGCCTCCTTGGCTCGTAAACAGTTGTGGTTGTTGTTGTTTTGTTGTTGTTCTGCTGCTGCTGCTTCTACGTCTTTAGCTTCTTCTTCTTCTTCATCTTTTGCGCCCTTGCAAAGTTTTATTTTTTGGGCGCGCAGCAGCAAAACTTTGCTTCAGCTCCTTGTTGCCCGCCAAAATACACACACACACGCGCACACACACACACAGCGCGGCAGCAGACAGAGTCATAAAAAGGCAGGCAACAACAGCAACAACAACAACAACAACAACAACAGCAACTGCTGCTGCTGTGTAATTTATTATTTGCTGCATAAATAATAAATAAGCGTAAATAAATAAATACAAAAATATATATGTATTTATATATATGCGCATATATATAAAGGTGTATGTGTGTGTGCTGTGTGTGTTGAGTGCTGAGTGTGTGTGCTGTGCGCTGTGTGTGTGTGTGTATGTCCCTGGCAGTCAGGCAACTGCTATAAGCAAGCAAGCAAACGCTGCGCAAACTTCGAAGGACTCGTAAATTAAATAAATAAAAATAATAAATATTAAAATAATAAAAAAAAAGTAACTTTGACTGCTGTGTGCGTGTGTGTGTGCGTATATATTATTATTGCTGCCGCGCAGCCGGCATATATATATATATATATATATATATATATATATATTTTTTTTTTTTTTTTAATGTGCACATTTTTATTTTATGTTGTTCGCTCTCTTTTTATTTATTTTTTTGTTCTTACATTTTTTTTTGCTTCGCTTCAATTTTAATTTTTATTTTTATGCGGCGCAACAGCTGCGCGCATAATAAATAATTAATCAAAAAACAACAACAACAACAACAATGTGCAGGCTACACAGCATTACGTTTTTTTTCTAAAGAAATAAAACAGGAAATGCCCAAAAACATATATAAAAATAATAAAAAATATATATATAAATATATTATTATATGTATATATGTTTGGGTATTTATTTTTTATGGCCCTTTTCGAACAGCCCAAAAATCAAGGCCCAAAACAAAAACAACAACAGCAATAAAATAAATAAACAAATAAAAAGTTGCCAAAGCAAGAAAACTTAGAAGAAGCAAAAATATCAAACAAAAAGTTGCCAACAGCAACAACAACAACAACAATAAATAAATATATAAGAAAAACCAAACAAAAACAAAAGCCATTTGGTATAACAAATTGTTATTGTTGTTCTTGCTGTAGCATAAAAAAAGAACGTAATAATAATAATAATAATGATAATAGTAATAATAATAGATCTCGACTTGAGCGCTAGCATTTAATTGGAATGAAATAATAAACATAAAACAAAATAAGTAAAAATGCGACGAGTGAGCATAGCTGACTGCACAATGCTCGACCAAAGAGCAATCGCAGTTTAATCTATACGAAATTCTATATATAAAAGGGAAATTCTCTCCGATTCTCCCCCTAAGAACATGTGCAAAAACTATGCCTAACTTTGTCCTTATAGATTTGCTCAATATAAATAGTCCTATTCTTCAGCTTCATCTAGTTGATTCCCATTCATATATGCTATGTTGTATACTAAAGTAATATAGCCAATATTTCCATATGCCACTCCCGCAATTGGCATTTGCAACAGAAAATCTAATTAAATTATATCTATCGAATACCTAGAACACACATTCCGAAATTTTAACTACTCTACTATAGATAGACACCTAAACAGGACATTGCAACGCACCAAATCAATATGCTCGCTTTTCAGTGGTTGAGCGAGCATAAAGAGACGCAAAGAGTCGCAAAAGAAGCAGCAAAAGAAATATAATAACAATAATAATAAAAATAAATTAATTTTATGGCTCACTGTGTTTGCACACACACACACATAGAGTCACATGCACACACACACACGCACACGCAGAGTCACACACACTTTCAAAGGGAGACAGCAAACACACAATTTTTCAGCTCTCCCACACAGTTAGAGGCAAGCGCTGTTGCCCGCTGCCACGCCCACTACGCCCACGTACATAAATATATATACATGTAGATTAATGTATATGTATGTATGTACATGTATATATTTAAATAAATATAATTACGCAAATGTTCAGCGTCAGCCATAAATAATAATATTTAATTAAATATAAATGTATTCCACTTATTTATAAAGCGAAACAGAAATGAAATGAAAAGATAATACAGATATGTACATATACAATATATATATATATGTATATATTTATAGAATATAAAACAGATAATAGTTGGATATATATGGGTGTATATACATATAAATATATATATCTATCTGTATGCGTATGCAGTCGTTATAATTGTTTGGAAAATCTCCATAATAAATTAGGCCGAAATGAAATATAAATACATTTTTGCGCTTTGCTAATAAAATAATCAGAGGACTGAGGCGGCGGGGAGCCATGAGGGGATGGGGGAAGGGGGGGGTTGTGGAGGCCAAAATGAATAGAAATGGAAATGCTCGAGAGAGCGGCAAAGATTAATGGACTTATTTAATAGAGTTATTGAGCAAGCAAAATAAAGCCGATCAATTCATAGAGAAACTTGTATAAATAAATAGATATATATGTGTGTATATATAATTCTAAATAAAACAAATATATATATATATTATATTTCAGTCTATGTTTAGAAATATGAATCACCTAATCAAATTTTATTAAATGTTTATTTAAAAAAAATAAAAACATTTCTATAAACAAAATGTTATGGAACCAACTTATGCATAGAATTTAGAAAGAAAATTTCAAGACGAAAACTTGCGTAAGTTTGGAGATCGGCGCATTAATGTCAAAGATAGAGAGAGAAAGAGAGTGTGTGAGAGAGAGAGAGAGAGTGAGAGAGAGAGAGGGAGGGAGGGAGAGTGATAGATACAAATGAATATTTTCTGGGTTGAATTATTGGATTCAGCCATATCTTCCTGTAAAATATTTATAATAAATATATATTATTTATTTTATAATATTATATCATATTTTATATAAAATTTATCAAGTTCAGGTTTAATATTATAAATTTATGTATATTATATCAAACTACTATTCCCTGATTTCAATAATTTTCTGTTCCATATACATATTCTTGTAAACATTCTTCTTGGAATCTCTAAGATAATATTTGATTTGTTAGAATTTAAGGTACGCAACTGCAAGTATTTTATAAAAAATTTTATACAAATATCCATCAATTAGACACAAATAATACAAACATTAGATATGTTTATGTTAGAGATTAGTCTGGCTATCCTCTAATAGATCTATATGCTATGCATTACATCACATATGTGTATGTTCTAGACATCTGCTTTATTAATTTACATACATTTGTCTAAATGTCTGTCTGTTCAGCAGCTAGCTATTTATCTAGCTCTTACTAACATTTCATTGGAAAAAATCTAATTTATTATATGTATATAAGAAATATATCTAAAATCCTGAGTTTCGCATGTATAGTATTGCTAGATTATGATATTAACTAATGAGCATAAATGATGAGCATTTTAATGCTAATATTCTTAGTTAAAATAATGAAAATGACAATGATAATAATAATGATCATGCTAATAATACAAAAAACAAAAATTATATTCATAATTATATAATAATAATTACACAGAATTTAGTTTCAATGATAATGTTATTAAAATTAATTAGTCTGATACAAAAAAGGAAGAAGAGGAGATGAAGAAGCATTATCTTTGTATTGCATTCATAAACTTGTTCAAGTCTATAAAGATATATGAATTTATGCATATACTTACTCGAATACGTACACAAGTATATATAGATATAGAGATATATACTCCAGCAATTATCATAATTTTATATTTTGCACTGAAAGTTTTGCTTATCTTTTATTTATCCATAAGATTTGCGTTTGCTTAACGATTTCACTGAAACGAACGAAATTTGCATTTTGTGTTTCTCCTCTGTTTTATTTTGTCTTGCAGCTGAAAAACAATTTCTCGACTAGAGAGACACAGCCGTAAAATGTGCTAAATAGAGAATAAGGAGAGAGACAAACGAAACGTAAGCACAACTCGGACAAAGTGAGAAGCCAACAGAAACCGTACCATGGATATGACCAAGGACATTATGGACTTCGAAAGGAAGTCGCTAGACAGCAGCTGCGGCGAGCAATATGAGCCCAGTGACTACACAATGGTTAATGCAGAGCTCACCAAGCAGACGGCACAGGTGAGCCAAGTGACACAGATGGAGCACGACCTGCCACTCGAGCTGGCCAAAAGAGACGAGCCAGAAGTACAGCCAGAGCCAATGCAAGCGCTGAAGGAGGAGATTCGTCCAGTTGTCGCCGATAAGCCAACGGTGCTCAATGAACAGGCGCTAACACCACCGCCACGTCCACTCACCTCCAGCGAGGTGGTTGGTCTCAGTGAGCCCACAGATCCGGAGCTGCGCGTTCAGCTGACGGCCAAGAAGAGTCGTTCGTTGCCCGTCTCGCCACAGCCGCTCGTTGCGCACAATTTGGCAGCGATTGGACTCTTTGAATTTGGCAAGAGTGTGGAGCCGCCGGAGCATAAGCCTAAAATCAATCACAAATTGTTGCCACCAGTCAATGTGGGCGTGGCACCGCGTAAGGTAACACCCACGGCGGGCGGAGATAATCAACAGTTTTGCCTGCGCTGGAACAACTATCAGTCGAATCTGACGAATGTCTTCGATGAGCTGCTGCAGAACGAATCCTTTGTGGATGTGACACTCGCCTGCGACGGGCAGTCGATCAAGGCACACAAAATGGTCTTGTCCGCCTGCTCGCCCTATTTTCAGGCGTTATTCTACGATAATCCCTGCCAGCATCCGATTATCATAATGCGTGATGTCAACTGGTGCGATCTCAAGGCTCTGGTCGAGTTTATGTATAAGGGTGAGATCAATGTGTGCCAGGATCAAATCAATCCACTGCTAAAGGTCGCCGAAACCCTAAAGATACGCGGCTTGGCTGAGGTGGGTGCCGGCTCGGCTGCAGCGGGCATTAGCGGTGCCTCGATGCTGCCCGAACAGCGCATGAGTGTCTACGATGACGAGGATGATGAGGATGAGCTGGCTGCTGCGGCAGCTTTGCTGAACGATGAGGACGAGGATGAACTGCTCAAGCCCAAGCGTGCTCGCCTGCTGGCCAAGCTGCGCGCTGCTGAAACTGCGCTCGATCTCAATCAGCGTCAGCGCAAGCGTTCCAGAGATGGCAGCTATGCCACGCCCAGTCCACTACGATCGGAGTCACCCAACTCACAGCTGGCGGCGCACAGTTCGCAACTGCCACTGGCCATGACCACGTCCACCATTGTGCGTAATCCTTTCGCCTCGCCCAACCCACAGACGCTGCCCGCCTCCTCCAGTTCGAGCAGCAACAGCAACAATTGCAATAGCAGCGGCAACAGCAGCAGCAACAGCAGCAGCGCCACAGCCACAGCAAACGCACAACCTGCAGCCAACAACTGCTCCAGCTCCAGTTCGGTCGGTGTTCCCTCGAACCCTTCGTCATCCGCTTCCTATCGCACACCACCGCCGCCACCACCACCGCCGCCCTCGGCGCACAGCAATGGCAGTTCCGCTGCTGGACTGAGCTCACCGACAGGCAATAAGAATTCGGCTGCCGCAGCTGCTGCGCAGTCGCAGCTGCCGCCGCACATGGCCGCCGCTGTTGCTGCCGCTGCTCATCATGCCTCTGCCAATGTGCCGCCTCCGCCGCCAGGCGCTGCCGCTTCCATGCATCATCATGCAGCCGCCGCTGCCGCTCAACAATTGGCCGCACAGCATCAGCTCGCCCATTCACACGCAGCCATGGCCAGCGTATTGGGCGCTTCACTGGCCGCCGCTGCTGCGGGCGGTGCTGCTGCACCGGGCAGCGCAGCCGGCGCTGGCAATGGCGCCTCCTCGGTGGGCGGACATCATGACGATATGGAAATCAAACCGGAAATTGCAGAAATGATACGCGAAGAAGAGCGGGTGAGTTTTATTTTCTTTTTTCTTTATTTTCATGATATTTGAAATGCTAAATATGTTTATAGAGGCGATATTGAAATAATTAAAATTTTACAAAATATTTTCAATATGTTTAATAATGTTTTCTTGCATTTCCATATTTTTTTGGAGTTCCAATTCATTCTAGTTTTTCGCTTTTCTAATTAGATTTTATTACATACCACACAAAAAATATTTGTTAGTGGTTCAAAGTTCTTCAACTCGAAATGATTAGAGCATTTTTTTGTTTTTACTTTGCGCTAATTGTTTAAAACAAACAACAACTACGCATAATCTTCAAGAGTTGCTGATGATGTAGCTAATTTTTTTTTTTTAATTTAATATTATTATGACTACTTGAACTTACGCATAATCAATCAATAGATTAATATAGATTACAGATTAACTAATTGGCTAATTAAAGCCAGGTGAGAGCATACGTAGAACGTGTGCGTTATGTAATATGAAATGAATATAAATAGTATATATGTATATACATATATATTTATAGTGTAGCTAGTTGTGTGAACAAGTCAAAGGGTGGCAATCGAAGTGACGCGTGTGGATTAAAAACAAAAAAAATTACTGAAGACAAACAAAAAGCAAAGTTGGAAAAGTGCATAAATGCATGCCTATTACAAATGAATTTACACAACAACAACAATAACAACAACAACAATTGGTTAAAGTGTGTTGGTTGTTATTTTCTATTAGATAGCACATTAAAGTCGATTTTCTATTTGTATAAAGTAAAAACAAAACAAAATTGCGTTGCATTTGCCAAAGCAAAGAGTCTAGAGCGGCAAGTGGTGGCGGGGGGTTTTGAGGTCTCGACATTAACTGCGTCAACGACTTGAAAAATAATTCAACATTTAATGCTAATGAGGCCAAATTGCGCAATGCACGCATATACCAAAGAAAAGTGGGCTTAAGCAACGACAGAAATTAGAAAAACAGAAAGAAACACACACACAAAACAAAAAAAATTAGTTAAACAAATGACAAAAATTGATGGCAATGCAAACAAAAGCGCGCAAATATTTGCCTTGCAACACGTTTTGTAGTTGTTGTTGTTTTTTTCTTTATTCATTTATCTCAAGGAGTTGCATTGCATTTATCTATAATTCCGACTAATGCGGCTTTAATTTCAACATTGATTGCACTCTAGATGCAGAGTGCTGAGTACACTGAGAGAAATCAGTGGCGAGAAGTTGTAGAAAAAAAGTAAATTGCAATAAAACTTGATAAAGCTATAATGAGTGATAGAATATAGATAGATCAAATAAAATGCTAAATAACATATATAAAATACTTAAAGAAATGTGTTGAAAGAATGCGGAAAAGGCAAATTTTCTTTTATGTGCACTGAGTGAAAGTAGTATATAAAATTAGACAAGCTTTTTCATATATTTTCAAATTGATATACATCGAGTTTTCGCTGTGTGTAGTATTGTCTATATATCTAGATATGTACATATATCTATTTGAGTTAGTTTCTAAACTATGTTTGACTTTGCTTGCTGCAAAGATTTTTTTTTATGTAAAACTCTTGACATTGAGTTTCGAATGGATTTTGTTTTGTTGTAGCTGTAATAATATTTCTCATATATTATTTTTGCACTTAAGAAATACCTGTGTGCAATATATATATAATATATTTGTATATCTATTTGTTTTTTTTTTTTTTTTTATTTTGTTTGATTTGTGGCATAAATAATGCATTATATGCGTCGTTGTCGCTGGCTGTTGATGGGTGTATAACTGAATGTGAATGTGTGTCTGTGTGTGGCTTATGAATATGAATGCTGAGCTGTAGATATATTTATATACATATATAAAATATATATTCATGGATAGCTACAAAGTATTCAATATGTAGCAGCTGCTGCATAAATGAGGGGCAACAAAAATACAACAACAAAAATGAGAAATGAGAAGACGAAAAAAAAAACGATGGCAACCATTTTCTTCATTTTTGCGCTTAATTATCTTTTTTCTGGCGCAATTTACTGTTGCTCTGTTAATTTATTGAAATGAAATCAAGAGAAAATTGTAATAAAAAGAAAAGAAATAAATGAATATGAAGCAGCAGCAAAGGAAACATTGTGGAAGCAGCCAAGAAAAGCCAAAAAAGTCAAAGCCAAAAACAAAAACTTTTTTGGGCGCAAAGCAAAAACTTGAGCAGACGCCTTGCTGTCATCAATGGGGAAATCCCCGTCAAGACGAACACCCAATAAACCCCACAGCACACAGCTCCCAGCACCCAGCACCTACCCTCAAGTCTTCATCCGCAACAGCTGCCAGATGAAGTCAACTGCGTGTAGGTGGCAAATGTTGGCCAAAAAGAACTGAGCGCCTATTACTTAATAGAGTCACAGCCGTCAGGGCACTTGCTCTCTGAACTCTCCCGAGAGGCAAGCGAGCGAGAGCTTAGCTGAGCTTTCATTCACAGACAGTTTGTAGTCAACACACACACACACACACACGCAGACACACACTCTCGCACACACATTGAGAGCGCTGATATACCAAGCACTCAGCAAAAGTTACGCGAAGTAGTAAATGCTGCTACGGCTGCTGCGTATAAGTAGATGGGCGTTAGAGAATGGGAGAGGGTGGGCGTGGTAGGGTCTGTGTAGTATTTGGCTCTCTGCCCTACTCCCCCACTCTCCTACTCCACTCTCTCTCTCTCTCTCTCGGTCTCTCTCGATGTGTTTACACATCATTTTGTGTGACGCTCACTTGAGTTCCTTGACTTTTTGGTGGATTTTCCTAGCAACGCGCTTGTGTATGCATACCATGTAGCGGCATTATATAAAGGTTATATTAGCGAGGCTTTATAATTGTGAAACAAGTAAGTATTAGTAGATGAGGGTATGATCAATAGTGAATGAAAAGCTTACTTCTAGTTAAAAAAGTCCTTTAATAATAAGCAATTCTCCCACAGCTCATATCAGTTTATATTATCTAGACATACGATTCGATGCTCTTAACTTGATTCAGAAAAACTTGAAATTTTGTCCAGCATCCAATCAATTCAAGTGATTAGAACATGCATAAAAGCTGCGAGGAAACACAAATCATTGAGAACTAATCAACATCTTTAGATTAAATATAAAGTTCTGGTATATTTTTTAAAATATACAGGGTATCTTAGTTGATATCAATCTCTCACAGTCAGCCGTTCTTTGGCTTGCATTCATGGCAAGCAATTGTTTTTGCAAGAAAATTACTGAAAATTGCCAAGTGCGGAAAAGTTCTTTGACAGCTCAGTGAGCAGCTGCTGAGAGCGAGAGAGAGTGATTGAGAGGGCGAGCGAGTAAGATTCTTTGTCTGAAGTATTAGTCATAACTGTAATGTGCGAGTCGCAGAGTCTGCAAGCTACTCGTCTTTAAGCCACGTTGTCGAATGTCGGTTTCGATTTATGCAAATCAAGTTGCTTGAACTTCCAACTTGAGGGCGCTAAGCGATGGTCGTTGGCTACTTACAAGACACAGAAAGAGAGAGAGAGAGAGAGAGAGAGAGAGAGAGAGAGAGAGAGAGAGAGAGAGAGAGAGAGAGAGAGAGAGAGAGAGAGAAAGAGAGAGCGAGGGAGGGAGGGAGAGAAAAGAAAGATAAGAAAAGACAGAGACAGATAACTAACTTTTTTTTTAGGGATCGTGTGAATCCAAGTGTGGACCTCTTGCGTTTGTCAACTATTTCCGGAGTATCGAACTGTGGGGTCGGCGGCTCATTAGGCCAGTTTGATTGATTTCGACTCTCAAGCCGCAAATAAATCAAATTTATGTTTGGGGTTTTAATTTTTTCTTGCTTTTTTTTTATTATTTTACATAAAGGAAAACCTTTTAAGGCCACCACGTAACACAGTGTGCGGTGCAGGCAGTTTACTCTTTACTCTTTTCTTCTGTTTTCTTTTTTTTTACCCCGGCTCACTTAACGGCTTAATAAAGTTTGAAGGTTTGTTCTTGCTTTTGTTTTTATTGCTATTTCGAAAAAAGTAGAAATCTTGGTCTTAAGAAATTGATACGAAAATATAATCAGGAAATGAAAATACTCTATAATTTATGGCACAATATTCGATTATATATTGTGCATTAGCTGCTGCTGCTGCTGCTGCGCTGCTGCCTCTGCTTCTTCTTCGTATACTGCTTAAGTCATTGGGAAATGAGCAACAACAAAATAAATCCATAAAATGTGATATTATAAAACGCACGACAAAGAATTCGCCTCGGGCCACATGCGAAATAAATAACTAATTTATTTTATTGCGGGGCAAAAGGCAACAGAAATAATAATAATAAAAAAAAGAAGAGGAAAAAAAACTAAATGAATGTATATTAAGCCCCATATATAGATCTTATCGCTGGAGAACTAATGCACAATATAATAATAACAAATGCTTGTAATCTTTGGGTTTTTTAAAAGTAATTTCTTTGATAAGATTCCATGCGCCCAACACCCCTTGTAGTTTCACTATTATATACACTATATATATAATCTATATATATATATTAATATAGTATATGGAACACGATACACAAGCTAATCGCTGGCAATTAAATGCGCTAGTTTAAACATTTCCATTATCATAGGCATTCGACAATTTTTGAATGACTTGGAATAATTTATCTTCAGACCCGTAACACAATTTACAGCTCAACGGTGATTCGTTTAAATAAAACCGATTATATGTTGTGCCATAAAATGTTATATAAATACAAAACTCTTGTGATATTTACGTCAATTGCTTGTGCTATTTGTGGCTAAAAAAAAAGAAAAACAACCAAACTTATCTATACAATAAAAATGAGAAAACCCAAAGAGAAACCAAATATTATACTTCAATTAGAGAATCTATTTTCAGATTGGTATATCTCTGCTTGGATATGTATTTATTAAGTCGCAACGATTTAGTGCTCAATTGAACTGATTTCGAATTCCTATTCATATATGTATATATGTATATGCATGCTAGAGTTCTAATCTCTAGCTAAACAATTTCTTTTGAATTTCGATTTTTTTCGTTAGATTTTTTAGTTCTAGTTCTACATTATTATTCTATATTATTGTATGTGAACTACAAGATTAATTCGACTTTCCATTTTTATAGAATAATTTGTTCTGCCTACATGTTCCATTGCATTTCATTCGAGCACTAATTCAATGCATAGAACTTCCTAGAACCTTCATTTCTATCTTATGCCTCCGCTAATATATTATAATGAAAACAATTGTTTTCTATAATTTAAGCACAAGTTTCATGCGACTTTAGCTCAGTTTTGTTCCACTCTATAACATTTCATTGCATTGTAATAGTTTTACTTATTCCCTATCAATTTCTTTAATATAATCAAGATATCTTTCGCTGTCTTAATTATCTTCGCTCCCACCCTCACAACTTGTGTCATCATGTTTATTCACTCTCTAGCTTAAGATCTTTTGCTTTTTGGGTCGTTGGCCGCAACACAGACAATTTCCATTGGCAGCAAATTGAAGACAACAGCAACAACAGCAACAACAGCAACAACAACAATAATAATAATAATTCAACATTCATATTTTCCAGGCACATTCACATCCATTTACATCTTCATCTCAACCTCTCACACACACACTCTCTCTCTCTCTCTCTTTCTCTCGCTGTGCTTGTCTCTCTTGCACCTTTCGCGCGTCATTTGTTTGCGTTGCGTTAAGTTTTGTTATATTTACATTTCTGTTGTTGTTATTTTTATTTTTCATTTCTCATTTATTTGACTGGCTTTCATTACATTTTATTTATTTATTCCACATTTATTGTAGGGTACACAACATTTCTATATATCGTTAGTTCAGTTGGCGACGAACAACTCGACCGACTGTTGTCTTTATGACGACGACGGCAATGCTGATGATGATGTTGTTGATGATGATGATGATTATTATTATTATTGCCGTTGTCCGTTGTTGTTGTTGTTGTTGTAGTTGTAGTTGCTGTATTTTCATTGTACGAAGACATAAGAAAATTATAGGTATCTGCCCTTATGGCGCAGCGCAGCGAAGCGAAACAATAAAATATAAAATAAAATATGTACGAGTATGTTTACGCAATTACAAACAAACAGACAAACAGATCAACAACAACAATAACAACAGCAACACACATACAGATAGCTCGAACCGAGTTGCAACTGCCACAAGAGTCGCAGCATTCGCTTTAGTTGTTTCTGTTGTTGTAGGAGATGAGGCGTCTCTGGCAATACAATATTTATAACTGGCAGTAGCAGCAGCAGCAGCAGCAGCAGCAGCAGCAGGTGTTGGGTACAGTTACACACACACAAACACACACGCAGGCTCTGTCTTTTATATCTGACAGATACTTTTGACTGCATCGCTCAATTAAAGACAATCGGAAATTATTTGCCAAAGTCCACAATTTGCTCAAATTTTGTTGCAATTTTCTTTGAACTGATTAAATTACAACATAATGCGCTGGTGTCTAGACTGGAGCACAGAAATATATATAAATATGTATATATTTATATACTTTTAATAAATATTTAAAATATTTCTGTATATATCAAGTATTTTAATTTCCTGTAAGAGCAGCAGCTTTATCATTTTCTGTCGAAGAGAAAAGAGTAAGAGCAGCAGCTTTATCATTTTCTGTCGAAGAGAAAAGCTTGTATATATATCTGAGTTATACACAAGCTTTCTCATATTTATTTGTATTATCATTATTATTATTATTATTATGATTATTTGATTTTTCCTGTTATTGAAAGTTTCGTAGCTAGTTTTCATATGATTGCCAACTTATCCCAACTGCTCCTAACTTAATTGGCTACCTATATATAGTTTTTCTTGCCATTAAGCATACTCGTATTTAGCTCTATTTTCATTTATTAGATAATTACTCTAAAAGCCCAATTTTTAGTAGTGCTTTTTGCTGCATCCATATCATCAGCATCATCAGCATCGTCATCTGCATTATCTGTCGCCCTCAGGCGAGTGACAAACAGTGTCGCATGCTGCGTAAAAAAGGACAACGCACTAAGTAAACGCCTCTAATTTGGCATTAACTAAAAAAAGAGAAGATAAAGCAGAAGAGCTGCTGTTCTAACTGCACTTAGTCGGCATATTAGCCAAATGCGTCAGTAAATGGGGGCAGTGCAACGGTAGGCACTGGCAGACACGAATTGCAGAGTGTACAGGTGTGCAGAGAGTAAGAGTACATAGCTATTCACATAATTGTGCTGCATTTTCATACTCTCCCCCATCCACCATCCACACACACACACTCACTCAGCTCGACTGCAACTAGCGCACAGGCTTCTGAGCGAGCGATGGTGTGGCTCGGGTGGCTCGACAAGTGGCGGTAGTCTTTATGCAAAAGCAATTTGCTGGAAATGTTCGATTTGCTGGAGCAAACTTCGCTTCCCCCTGCCAACGTTTACACCTCCTCTTTCACTATGCGAGTCGAGTTGAGTCGAGTCGATTTTGGTTGGTTTTCCAGTTGTTTGACGCTGCGGTCGAGCCTGAGCTCCGCATATCGCGTTTGATATCGCTGCCGTGCGTATCCTTTTGTGTGCCACTGTTGGCGCCAAGTGTGCGTATAATTTGGCTACAAATTGGCTTACATCAGCCACGTTTGCTGCCTGGCCAATTGAGCTCGAGTTGAGCTCTAAAGAGCTAAGCGAGAAAGTAAAACAGAGAGTGCACAAAGCTGCCGTTTAGCTGCTTATCCAGGAGAGTGTGTGAAGAGTAAGTTTAATACACTGTGAGAAATGTTGATGTAGCTGAGTGAGAATCTGACAGTTAATGGCAGTTTATAGTGGGAGACAGAGAGAGGGGTAGAGTAAGCGAGAGTTAAATGACAATCATATAGGCAAATATTGCTGTTGGGAGAGAGAGAGAGTGCTGAGCACCCTTGTCAGTGTAGGCAAGCTAGCTAAGAAGAGAAGGTATAGCTATGTGTACACTGTAAAAAATGTTAATACAGTTGTTGACAAATCTCTTCATATTTACACTCAAATATTTTGATACAACTGAAAGTTGGTTTGAAGAGTTGAGAGAGTATATATATGCAAGGATTAGAGATATGAAAGAAATGCGTAATGAATAATGATATTTAAGGAAAGGCAAAGCGAGAGATCGAGAAAGAGAGAGAGAGAGAGAGAGAGAGAGAGGGAGATAGATTGAGTGTGAGAAAGCACTGTCGTCAACTGTCTATAAAAAAGTAAGACGAATGGTTTTCAGTAAGCTGTAAATACGCTGCATAATAAGTGAGCAAAGGTGGTAAAACCACTCACATTATATGATGCTACAAATACACTGCGAAAAATTTGGAAGCTATTCTCTCTCTCTCTCTCTCTCTCTCTCTCTCTCTCTCTCTCTCTCTCTCTCTCTCTCTCTCTCTAAATCCACTTTATAATTCATAAGCATTCATCATAACAATTTTAAATTATACATTTATATATACAATAGTTCCAACTACTCACATCAAATCTGAATTTCTGCAAATATTTCCAATACTCCGGACACTTATATAATGGCATATTTCTTACAGTGCATGTGATCTTGTCTATGTTCATTTATCTACGACTGTTTAGTCGCAAACTGTAAATAAAATATTTTGTACCTATGTCCGTTGTACGCCTTTGAAGTTTTTCACCGATCAAATGCTAGATGCCTGGTTGGGGGACGAGAGGCGCGCAGCGGGCAGGCGATGGGGCGTGTCATTTTCGTTTGAAGCAGCCTTTGCAGCCGCCGTCGATTGGAGGATGAATGCTGTGTGTGCGTTAGATTTGTTATTTTATTACTTTACGAATTTTAACACATCTGCAGCAGATGCATTTGTAAATTATTAAATGCATCTTCGAAGAAGGGAGAGACAGAGAGAGAGAGAGAGAAGGAGAGTGAGACAGAGCAGGCATCAACAAACACATGTAAATGGCATGTTTGGCCAGTTGCTCAGCGTGTAGCTGCATCTTTAGCCATGTATCTGTATCTCCAGCTGATGTATCTGTATCTGTGTATCTCTCTGTATGCATGTGTGTGTGTGTGTGCGCATATCAATATTTATTACTCTGTGTACTGCACAACAACAACAACAACAACAGCGTTTGCCTTAGTAAAATTCTGTTTTCATTATTTATTTCTTTTACTTTTGCCGCTCGACTTTTTCTTTGTTTTTCCTTTGCTTCTCTTTTTGTTTTTCATCATCATCTTTTCTCTTCGCGTTGCCTCTGCCCGCTGCCTTTTTCAATGCATTTCTTTATTTAGGCAGCCCTCGCGCTTACCCTCCGCACTCCCGCATCGCAGCGTCGTCTCCGACTGAGATCTGTTAAATAAATCGAATCATCTGTGCGCCTCGAACTCATCCATTGCATTTGGCTTCCTCCCCGGTGCTAGTGCTGCGTGTAATTATTACGATTCTGGATATATAATTTGTAAAGCGAAACATATGTTCGTATTTGGTTTTTAATGTATTTCCCTGTTGCTGCAGTTTTGTTATTTATGTATTTTATTAGTTGTGCTGCATGGGGGCACATTTTATGGCCACATCGAAGTCCGCCTTCACTTGCTCGAAAAATTGTTTAGAAAGTAATTCTCCAAGACGTTGTTGCTTCAAATGGATTTCTATATATTTTCCTTTATTTTCGAATACGCCTGGCCTGCACATGGCTATCTAAATATTTCTATTGCTTAGCCAAGGGCTGCTGCTGCTCTTCACACAAATAGTTTTCGGGTGCAGCAGCCTTATCCTCAATTGCATGGAAGTTCGCTGGAGTTTAGAAATGTAGCTCAAGTGGAGAGCATATAAATAGATATATAAATATATAAAAATATAAGATATGGAAGATCAAAAGATGCAGCTAGATTTCAAATACTGATTAATCAAGTGTTGCGCATGAAAAGCTGTTTTTGGTTTGAAAGATACCTAAGTCTGGCAGAGGTAAACAAAGGAATCTATGTATAACTATTACTATTAATGAAAGTTTTTAATAAGACATCAAATTGATTTAAAAAAAATATATTTTTATGCTTAATTTTGTTGCTTAAATGCAGCATTATTCATTATTCAAGGCAGCTGACTTCAAATCGCACAACATCTATTCATATTGAATTTTCTAATATATAAATTTGTCTTGCCTTATATAATTTATAAATATATAAAAATGACAAAACTTAAGTTCAAACTGCAAACAAAAAATGATGTAAAAACAAACATTTCTAGACATTTTTCGCATAGCTTCGAGTATATTAAGACTGAGAAGATTGCAAATAATTTCAAGAATTTTGTGAAATGTTAAGATCCCTTTTGGCTGACACATAAATGCTAATGGGCCACCCTCGCATTAACAGCAAATAAGTTGAGTATACATTATATATACGCAGTATATATATATACAGTATATTTATATATATGTATGTACTTGGGATATGTATACAAGTCTTACACCTGCGGGCTCTTGGGACTTACCTGTGCACAAAAATGCAAATGCAAGAGACTAAACACGACGCTGTCATCGTTTTGCTGTCTACATAGATAAACAAAAACAAAAACAACAGCAAGAAAAAACTATCGTATTTACAATATTTGCTTAACGAATACATTTTCAACTCAATATTTGTTTAACTGTAACGCCAAAGTCAATAGGAAAATGCTTAAACAAGGCAGATAAACGCTAACAGCAACAGCAACAGCAACATCAACAGCAACAGCAACATCGACAGCTACAGCCACTTGACCACGCCCCGTTGCTAAATTGACACCGTTAATAGAAATGAATGATGAATTCTTTGAGGCCGAGATGCTGTTAGACAGCAGCAGCAGCAGTAGACTATGTCTGCAGACTGTACGGCAGCAACAGTTGCTGCTGTATATGTTGCTGTCGCGTCTGCTGCCGTTGCTGCTGTTGCTGCTGTCAACGCACTTTTTGGTGTCAGTGTGCGAGACGCCGCATTAATTCTTAGGCAATATTTATAGTTGTATTTTGTCAAATATTTGCACAGTTTGTTTCGCGCGCTGCCAAAGGCATTTATCAAGGCAGGTCCGCTGTTGCAACAGCGTACGCCGCGTGCTAATTGCAGCCGCTGCCGTTTGTCATTCTACATACATAACAAATTTATATATATATATATATATCTCTAGATAAATATATGTGTATATATGAATGTGTATAGCTACATCTTTAGCTCTTCATTCATTATATTGTCGCGCGCTTCTGTTTCTCTGTGTGTGTGTGTATCTATGTGAGGTCAAATTTACTTTATTAATTTCAACAGCCAGCGACAGCGGCTCGACCATAAATTCAAATCTATTTTTTTTTTCTTCTCTGCTGTGTGTGCGTCGTATATTTTTCGAGAAAATTGAAAATTAAATGCTAGCTAATTTTTTTTACTCAGCCTTTTGCCATACGCACAAATCGCTACTCGAAAGACATTTATAATAAATGGTATTTTAAAAATACTAAACATCGATGCGCGCGTGTGTATAGCTCGATCTGTACAGACTAGTTTATGTACATACATATATCACCAGAGCGCATAACATAATTCAACTTTTGACAAACACCAAATAGTAAAGAATTGTATGCACTGAGCGAAATAGTTGAGTATAGTGAATCGTGAAGAGTCGAGTAGTTATATGAGAGAGTTTTAATAGAGTTCATGTGTTCAAAAACAGTTGAAACTGAAGTTCCTAATATAGTTTGTAGTAAACACGAGCAAAGTTTTTTTTTTTATTTAAAAAATAAATAATAATTTAGCAATATCAAAAATAATTAGTATACATATATACATATTCATAATATGCTAAAAAATTCTAAATTTAAAACTTTTGTCTTATAATAAACAACTTAGCATATACAATATAAATAAAACCACTTTGCAGAGCAGTTTACACTGAGAGAAATTGCTTTATAGCAAATTAATACAGCAAAATAATAAAATAAAAATGAAATATTATTATTAACTTGAAAAAGATTAGAAGCAATATTTTGTTTATAGCACAAAAGTTCCATCAATTTCTTCAAGTGCACTTCACTTACTAATTAATTATAACAATATTAAACAGCTAAATGAATACCAAAATTTTGTTAACTTGCTTGCAACTACAAATTCATTTTAATTACAGTGTATACAAAGCACACACACACACACACATATATATATATATACACACAGATCTATATATAATATATATAGTGTGTGAGAGAGACACATGTTTCTTAGCAATTTGCGAAGCTGGCGCAATTTGTTTAGAGCGCAAAAGTTCCAGGAACAAATTGTAGTTTTGATGTTCGCTATAATTAATTAAATATTTTTATATATGTACATACATAAAACTAATATATATATGTAAATATATATATACATATGTCTGTGTGCTGATTAATAACGCAGTTGAGTAAAACTAAATAAATGTTTGTGCAGAGCTATAATTAAATTTATGCGGCTGAGTCACATATATTGTGCTGAATAGACGCCAAGTTGGTCAATGGTCTATATCTATGTCTATGTCACTCACGATATAAACATATATGTATATATGTACACATACATATGTAAATAGATAGATGTATCTCTCAATGCACACATTTATTTGTAATAAAGTTGAGAGAGAGAGAGGTAGAAAAAATGCTGCGTCAGCCAGCAGTAATTTAGATACAAATGTCGCTTCAGATACAAATGTATCTTTTTAGCGGCAATCGTAATGCATGTTATTTATTTTTAATGCATATGTCTAATCATATTTTTCGCAATGTGTATATTTATTCAATATCTTATTTCATTTATTTTCAATTGGACTAGCGAAAATCTGAGCACAAGTTTTTTTTCTTAGAGATTTTTCTGCATTTGTTCAAATAGTATTTTTAATTATTCTCTTAATACAAATTTTCGTTTTCTTTTTTTTTTTCCTTACTTTTGTTTTTGTATTTTTTTGGGCTCGCTCGAACAGCGAACAGGTCTTTGAACTGTATTTGCATGTGCGCCAGATACAAGATACAAAATCTATCTCACTCTCTCTTACACTCTCGCTCTCTCTCTCTCTCTCCCTCTCTCGCTCTGGCTATGCACGGACAAGTTATTAAAGTTTTATGTAAATGTGCATAATTATTTCAAATTGTATTCTAAATTTATAGTTTGCAATGCAAAGAAACAATTTCGAGTTGTTGTTGACTAAGCGAATTGCTGTGCGGGGTGCGGATGGGGGTTGAGACTGTTAGCTGCCTTTGAGGAAATCGAACGATTGTTTGTAAGTTGTTTTATTTTATTTTGTTTTGTTTTTGCGAGCGCCCGCGATTCCTCTTGATCTGCTGATTCATGTCATCGAAATTGGTTTATTAATGTTAAAATATGGCCGGAGTCTGAGGTGCGGCACAAAAAATAATTTGTGAGTCAACCTAAAAGCTGTTTTAAATAATGATATAATAAATTGCGGCGACTTGTCACAGGCGTGAATACAATTGATATATGTGCGTAATTTATAGCCATCATTTTCTGACCCCAAAAACTAGTTTCAAACTTGTCATTAAATAGAAATAAAAAGAATAAATATATAGAAAAAAAATAGGAAAACCTACTAATTAGGCCTAGGAAAGTTTAAATATATACTATATACAAAATAGAGTACAAGTTATGATATATAATTAAGCATATTATTGTATTTTAATATGTGAAACAGGCGCTCGGTTCAATTAAAAGACAATGCTCATTAAAAAGCAGAGAGAGACGAAATAGTTTACGAAGCATGAATACTCTTTATATAAGATGAAATAAGTAATAAGTAAGATTCTTTGATATGTGATCAAATATGTTTTCTAGATAAGTCTTAGGAAGTTCATCTTATAAAAGTTGAGATAGGATAACTAAAGATTCTAAAGATTTTTTATGTAATCAACCTAAATCCGATTCCATTTAAGTTTTAGTCTTGTAAATATTTTCATATATTTATATATGATCTATGCTTTCATATCTATTTACTAATTAAGCAATCAGTATACCCTATACAATACCCTACCCAAACATAAAGGCCAACAAGCAAGACAAACAATTTTCTTTTCTTCTTTTTTAATAATAATATAAAATGGGCAAGACTTTTGTAGCCTTCTGCTCTCTGTAATTAAATACTATATAGATATACTTTACATATACTTATATATGTAAGAAATTTATATGGTACTGCGGTTCCGACATATCATAAAATATATGTGTCTAGCCATTGGCATTGTTGTGTTGGTGGTGTAATTTTTATAGTTTTAATTAATGGTTTTTAGTGCTTGGGTTTTTCTTTAGAGGGTGCGTCACATTTCCTATATGTATGTCTAATGTGTTTTTCACATTTTCCCCTCGAGTTGCCCTTTTCTTTCTTTCTTTCTATTTTTTTTTTGTCGGTCAGCCGCATTACATTTGTAATTATTTTCATTGTAGTTATGCATTTTGGGTTTCTATTTCTATATATATATATATAATTTTATTTCAAAGTCATCGTGACTTGGCACTTTGAGGTTTTCAAGTTGAAATTAGTTTTTTATGAAAATTAAATGCTGCTAACTAAAATGATTTTTGTATTATTTTTTTATTATTATTATATAAATGATATGCATTTGCTTAAATTATTTTATATTTTTCCTGTTGCTGAAAAAAAATGGGCATAAAATTCAATCATTATTTATAAATGTTTTATATGCATATAAAGCAAATTTTGATTACATTAATTTGTATAAATATATAATAAATTTTAATATTTAAATATATTGCTGTTTGAGGGGTTATTGGCGGCACGTTTTTATACCCTAACAGAGAATATATTTATTGGGAATGACTTATGTGACGGCAGATGAAGCTTAAATAATGATTATAGGAAATTCTATCTCTTAGGTAGGATAGATAGTTGAGATTCGCTTTACTAGTGCAGCTAGGAAACAGATGGAACTCAGAATGTTATTTTCTTATGGGTTTTTTCTTTTCACTAATTGCTTTATAGTCTTCAAAACTAAGGAATTTTTCAAAAAATGTTTAGCTACGATTTCTACAGACAACTTTTAGTGCCATTGAAGCCTCTACAGATATCCTAGAACTTTTGCTCACATTACAGGATATCTGGAAGTCGTTTTAAGCTTAGCTTAAACCATTCAACTTGTAAGCATTTATTTTCTGTTGCTTTTGTGTTTATTTGCATTAATTATTTATTTGCTCGTTTGGCAGTTTGCGCGCATGCGCAAATGGTATAAAAAAAAAAAGAAATATAAAAAATTCAAAAAAATATAAAATAAAAAAAGAGATAAAAAAGACAAAAAAAAAAAATGGAATGTTTAAAATTTATTTTAATATACATTCTGCCCCGTGGCTAAAAGAGATAGATGACGGCGAGCGAGAGCGAGCGTGAGAGGGCGAGGGAGAGGGCGAGAGCTGGGCATGCCTTTAGCTCTTGTTGCTATTCACTTCTATTAGTGAGAATTAGTTGTATTGTTGTTGTTCACGCTATTGTTGTTGTTGTAACCATTGTTGTTGTTGTTGGCTATTTGCATTGGCAACGGCGTGTGGCGGCTGTCTAATCAAATCAAACATTCGCGCAGCTTAAAAATAGCGGCATTTTGATTGATATGCTATGTGAAGTCAAGTCAACGTCGAATTGAAGCTGAACCGAGTTGTTGTCCAGCTAATTATATAACATCGGGGGGTACGCACTGACCTAATGAGCCGTAAGAGCTATATAAATCTATTTATAATATTTACAAAAAAAAAACTTATAACATAAAAATAGACTTTCAAAAGCTTTTCAATTTCAATTGATTTTCTTTTGCTCTTTTCTTAACATGACGCGGCGCATTACGATCCAAATGCCCACTTAAGGCACATATAAAATGCAACTAAACAAATGGCCCGCGCTGTATTTATTAATCAAAAAGTATCTTGTTATCAAATCTAACTCTCTTTATAAATTTTGTTATTGTTATTGTTGTTGCTGTCGCTCTTGTTGTTGTCATAGTGCGTGGCATATTTTCGTCAATGTTTACTAATAAAATTTAATTTATTTAAATTTAAAATAATAAAAACTTACAAACACAAACAGCAAGCGCACAACTGAGCTATAAAAAGTAAAAAAAAACCATATATATATTTATATATATATATTGTATATATGTATTGGAACAGCAACATTTCTCAATCAGAGCGATATAATTTATGCCCAATTCCGATGGCCAAAAGAGACATATAAATATAAATTGTCTATAAAATAAAAAAAAAAAAAAAAACAAAAAACTGAGAAACAACAATAATAAAATTTAGCTCTGCATCTTCTTCGCAAACATAAAAAGCAAATTACACAAATTTATAAATAATAAAACTAAAACGTGTCTGCATAAATTAATTAATAAGTCAATTCCAAATTCGATTCCCAAATACGAATGCGAATGCGAACGAAGACAAAGCCAACCGGCATATCCGATATATTTCAGGTTTTCTTCTTTTTTTTATATCTCTTTTTATTTGTATTTCTCATCGATGTTGTATTGAAGCTGAATTGCGAGTTCACATGAAGCGGGCATTAGCTAAAGGATAACCTAAGAAGAACAATATATCAAATTTAGCTACAGCAAAGCCGGAGAATTGTTTAGAACTTGTTATCGAAGTGTTATCGCTTAATATACCTGACTTATAGATCATATTGCATATTTTGTTCAATTAAAACTAATGAAAATATGAGATGATTGTGACAAAAGCAATCAATACTATTCACACAATTAATGCATATTTATCGAATATTTCATAAGATCTTTCTTGAATATTCATAGTTTTTGATAAAAACATTTAGATATGAAATCATGGAAAAGTTCTACAACGATTTCTTTTTCTTGTATCTCACACATGTTGATAAAGTATAAAATCTGAGAATTTTGAATTTATGTTAAACAATTTTTTATGACTTTTATGACCAACTTAATAGCTGTTCCGTTTCATTTCCATGCCGTTCTGTTGCGCGCCAAGTGCTCTTGACGCATTCGCTGTAATTGGCGAGCAATAAAAACTAAAACTAAAACTAAAAAAAATACGTAATGAAATTAAAAAAAAAAAAAATGTATAAAATTTTATAAAGAAAATAAACGCGCTGATATACGCAAATCCATAATAAAATAAAATACGCATGAGCTTGGGCATGGAGACAAGAGCAGCGATATATTTATATATATGCTTTAGACAAATAGATACTAAAAGATATACATACATATATAAACAGCAACAACAACAATAGAAATCACTAGCAAACACTATTACAACAGAGATTCCCGCCTTTGAGCAATCTGCTCATTAAAAATAAATAAAAAGCCAGACTAAAAAACAATCGAGCATTTTGTTTGTTGAAAAAACAATGTTAAGTCCATAAAGGCAGGCATTTAATATATATATATATATATGCATGTACATAAAGTCAGATATGTGCGTACATATATATCTTTATATGTGGATGGCTTTATAAGATGTGCAACAACAATTTGAAAGGCGCGACAAATAGAGATTTGTAAATTTCTAAAGCCAACTCGTGAGCAATTGGCCACGCCCGCTATAGCATACACAGCCTTTTGTGTGCACGATTTGAGATCGGAGACGCATTATATAGTTTACCAGCAGCCGCAACGACAGGGAGATATATATATATATATATATATATATATATATATATATATATAAAGAAAAGAAGCAAATTGTATTTGATTTATTTCGTTCGGGGCCAAAAATAAAAAACGCAAACACAAAAAAAAAAAAAGGAAAAAAAAAACTAAAGAAAGCGAGAAAAAAAATGTTAAAAATTATTTTCGGCATTTATATTTATATTATTAATTTGAGCTGCGCGTGTTGAGGTAGTTATTGCTGCTGCTGCTGTTGTTGTTGTTGTTGCAGTTGTTGTTGGTTTTTTCATTCACAGTGATTCACTTATTAAACGCTGCCATTTATTATTATTATTTATATTTCGAGCGTTTATGTAATGCCTCGCTTTTCAACAAATTTTTCAACACACAATGCCTGGCTAAGCCCCCCTCCCCCCACCACACACACACCCTTCGTTTTTTTTTTGTTTTGTTTATAATTAAGCACAAAAAAAGCGTATTTCTTAATTATTTATTTTATTATTGTTTATTTTTAAATGGGCTACAGACAATTTCCTGCACTTGAAGCGAAACAAATAAAAATGACGCAGCCTTTTGTTGTTGTTGTTGTTGCTTCCACAACCTTGTTGCTGTGTGTATATATATACACATAAAAACATATATCTAATATATATACATATATATGTGTATGTGCACATAATATTTAGATTCACAAATCTTTATTGAAATGCAAACATCAGCTAATGCTATATCAGCCATATATTTCGCTTTTGAGAAAAATAATTTTTATGGCTCGGCAAAAGGCAATTTTTATTTAATTACTCAGCACAAAAGCACAAGAAAACAAATACAAAAGCAAAAACACAACAAAAACTAATAAAATTAAAAAAAACAAAAACAAAGAAAAAGAATTTAAAATGAATCCAAGTTGTTTATAGACAGTTTTCTATGAATTCAAATCGTAATGGGTATCATTGAGTTGAATGGACTTGCGCTGCAGAAATCGTCAAATTTGAAGATAAGGCAAGGGCTGGGGTTAACTAAGAGTTCGTAAGAAATGCCTAGGAAGAAATAGTAGTAGAGTATTTAGGTTTAAAAATACAAAAAAATAGAGTATTTAACATGCTTATCTGTGTGGATATATTCTCAATTTAAATTTCATGTTTTTAGATGCTCAAATCAAATCTTTGTTCTTTAGATTAATACGCTTTTTTTATTATTTATCTAGTTACTCATTCAGTATATATCGCTCAGTATATATTCAATATATATCCATTCATTTCTTCTGACATTTTTCAACTATAAATCCATTAACAAAGCGCTCAAAATAATTCTATGGAAATCTTTGTTATGGACTTCCAAGAAGTATAAGCAATGAATCAATACAATTTTGTAAATTAAAAAGAAATATGTATATACATATATTTCTTAACATTATTAAAACATTAAAAGAAGCCTTTTTGCAAAACAAATTTCTATTTGCTCAATAAAAGGTCTTCGAAGATTTTCATTTGCTTTCACTTAGCTGCCAGCTATTACAATATTGAACAGTTTCAATGCACATTCAAACTTCTGTTTTGTTGTCTAGTTTAGTCAGTTGCTGCTGCTGCTGCTGAGCTGCACTCACAAGTCAAAGCCAAAGCAAAAGCCCTTTACCAAATGGCTAATTGGCTGCGGCTCTAATGCAAATTTAATTCGTGTGTATTTGTAATTATTTTAGAAATCCGTGCAGCAAATCAAAGAGCAGAAAGAGACAGAGATAGAGTGAGAGTGCGAGACAATATACAAGGATTTACAATACATAGACACACTCAAGTGTGTGTGTGTGTGTATTAATTAGCTTAAGCAAAGCGCGCGAGCGCAACGCTTGAACAAATCAATATTAACTTGACCACACACACAATATATATATATATAAATACTTGTATATATCTATATAGAATATATAAATCTACATAGTTATATAGTTATATATACATAGACTTGATAATAGCTACAACGTACAGAGCAGCTGATGCTTTATATATAAATGATGCAGCAGTTGCTGGCTTGTGCACTTTAATGAGCTACGCATTCACACACACACGCACTTGTGCGTATATATGCATATGTGTGTGTGTGTGCTTGTCAGCTTCAGCTATTGCATTCATTTAGGCGCAACTGCCTACGAAAAACAATCAAATATGCATTTTAAAACTCGACTAGAAGTGCGCTCCCCCATGGCCTGCACCTCAAACAGTCGCTGCAGCAGACCAACCATATTTGTCTAACCTCGTCGCTCCACACACACACACACACACACACACACACACACACACACACGCACACACACACACACCTTTATACACGTTTGCAAGCGTGTCCAGGTGCGCGCCTCTATTTGCCCAGAGCCCGAGTGCATGCTGCGCTCTGTTTTAGAGCTAGCCACCTTGCTCTCTCTCTCTCTCTCTTTCTCTGTCTCACTGTAGCTCTCTCTTCCTCGCTCTAGCTCTCTTTCTCTCTATGCTATTCAAAAAATTTAATGGCATTTTAAATAAGAAATTACAGAGGCTGTGCATATTTCATAAGATTTTCGTATGGGCACCGGCAAAATGTTCGACGTGGCGGCTGAGAGTTCGACTCGCCGTTGCCTCGCCTCACCTGGACGACGTCAGTCTAACATGCCACGCCCCCGTCGAGGCGAGGGGCAACTTCCCAAAGGTATCAAATACAACTCAAACTGAAAACTGAAAACAGAAACTGAAATAGAAACTAAAAAAGGCAAAAAAAAAAAATAAAATAGAAATAAAAATGTGAACGCGCCCGCTAGAGTCCCCGACTAGCTAAAGAAATGCATGCCATGGCTATAAAATACTCTATGTATAACAGTTGGATTGCAGTTTTTGGCCTACAGCAAAGGCAACTACACTGTTAGAAATAGTTGAGTATAGTTGAGTTGAAGTGGGGACAAATATGAAAAGCGAAAGTTTCAAAGTTTTGTAAACTTAAATCAATAGTTAGCGAAATAACTAACTAAAAATAGAATTGATTTATGTCAAGGTATTACACTGAGAGAAATAAGCGAGAAAAATGCTGATTATAGCTGAAAAGATTTTTATATAGAAATAATAATTTAATGTGTTAGTGATTTAAAGTTCCTTTTTATATTTCCGCATTTATTTTTTATTCATCAATTAAAAGCAGTAAAAAAATTTAAATGAAATAAAAATAAATTAATTATATCTTAGTAATTTAAAAAAAATCTTTCCATATTATAATTTCCGCATTTATTTACTCATCAATTAAAAGCAGTAAAAAAAATGTTTACAAACTATTTTCAACCTGAAAAATTATTAAAAAAAAACTTGATTTTTTTTTTTTTTTTTTTGTTTATATTTTCAAGCATTAAAAGTGTTTACAGCAATCAAATTAATTTTTCATGTTTTTATATATTTGATACCTAAAATTTCTCTCAATGCATTCGCTCAGATAGAAAGAAAGCACAAGCATAGAAATATTAACGCTCGAATGTGTTAGCTGTAATTCTTGTTTTATACAGCACAGAGCACATGGAATGGCATAGGCGTTAGCTTGGGGTTTGAATTGGAGTTTGTTGCGGGATGGGGGCTTGGCTTTTTTCTTCATTCTTATGGAGACAGAGAGAGAGGGAGGCAGACAAAGAGAGAGAGAGAGAGAGGGGCAACAAAGTTGTGTTACCTTTTTGCATAGCATTGGATTTTGCTAAGTAACATAGCGGCATTCATTTAATATTTATGTCTCTCTAAATATTAAATATTATTTCAAGGCTTTATGCGACTGCACATACAGTGAGTGTGCAAGTGTGTGTGTGTGTGTGTTGGGTGTGCGTGTGTATGGCCAATATATGTGCATGCAGTTTTTGTGTGCGGCCTTTGAAGGGGGCTTTGGCCGCTTCGATTGGCCGTTGCGCCTGTAGGCAGGCGTTCTCAAATATGCATTAGCTATGCGTGTCTGTGTGTGAGTTGGTGTATGTGTGTGTGTGTGTGTGCGTGAGATTACGTCTAAATGGCATAGCATACATTTGTGCGCTTGACCGAAATGCAGCCGCTCCTGCTGTGGCATTTCGCCTTTGTCGTTTCGCCTTTGTCTTTGTTCCGTGTCTTGGTATTTACTTAGCCGTTCGCTTATTCATAGCACACATACACACAAACACACACACACACGTTCATTTACACACATACATGTCTATAGATGCATGCATATATTTATATGCCCGCTAGGACATGCCGAGCTGCGTTTTTTTTTATTTTTCTAGCTTCGTTTATTATTTAAACTTGTGAGATTTGAAAGCGAACTAATGAAGGCGTTGCAGAGCATATGGGAACAGTGGGCGTGGCATTTCTATATAATTCTTTATTTCTTTGCGCTTTGTCTAGCTGGTACTTACATATTGAATTAATATTTAATGCCTGTGTGCAGGCGTTTTAACACTTTGTAGACAGCTCATCAACTCGACCACTCAATACCTCTCTCTCTCTCTCTCTCTCTCTCTCTGTCTCCCACTCTGCCGCCGCCCCCTCACTCATGGTTTTCAATCAGCTGAAAGGACACGCAAGGCTATGACCATTAAAATAACAAACAATGTGTAAGCTTTAAGCGTCGGCCCTGCCAAGCAGCTTGACTGTCGGGCCATATATCCTCATTATCCTGCATGCTAAAAACAATAAATTACTATTTGCAAAAGGTTAATTCTTACTTCGAAACAGCGAACGAGGGCGAGAACTGAGGCAGCCAGTGAGCTGGCAGGCGGGTGAAGAGGCGAGGCGAGACGCCATCAAATGTGGCTAACAAAAAATTACATGAGAAAAAAAAAAAAAATAAGCACAGTTGAGCAAAAAGTTGCAATTACCAACAATAACAACAACAACAACAATAAAGTAAATAACATCAGGCAACAGCTACAATAACAACTTGTATAATAAACTGCAACACATTGCAACATTGCAATGTTGATGATTAGGAAATACCCTGTGATGGCAATGAGATTTGAGATGTGTGATATGAGATATGAGATATGAGATATGAGATATGAGATATGAGATATGAGATATGAGATATGAGATATGAGATATGAGATATGAGATATGAGATATGAGATATGTGATATGAGATATGGGAAATGATATAAACGACGCAGATAACAGAGATCAGAGATCAGATATCAGATATAAGATATAAAATAAGTGATATAAGATGTCAGATATATGATGCTATAGGATTTGAGCTATACATTTCCAATATCAAATATCGCAGAGCTGATATAGATGAGATGTGAGATATAATAAATGTGCTATATATACATTTACCATATCTCACATCTCATATCTTATATCTGATAGTTGTCTTAGTCTACCTCTTAGCTACTCTGCCATGCCACATCGAGAAGGCTTCCTTCCAACCTTCAACCTCTCTCAAATACTACCATACTATATACTTTTTCAAAAACCTGTTCAGCACGCGCCCATCGCTAGCTGCAACACAAACATTTCTCAACTATTATTATTCCCCTTAGCCCATCGAGTTCAAATGCGAGTTCCTTGAGCGAAGGGTTCGCAGCTTGACTGGCATAAGGGTTTCCAGTACATGTCGTGGTATTTATATATACATATATATAAATATATTTATATATATTCTTTTTTTTTTTTTGGGCTTGGCCCTATGTATGTTGCCCCCATTTGAATGTTTTATTGTAATTTGAGTTGTTCGGTTTTGTCGGCTGCTGGTTAGCTAGCTGCAACAACAATAACAACAACAGCAACACCTGCCACACCTCAATGCGCGCTCCACTCAACACTTGCTGTATAATTATTTATTGCATTTAAATTATTGTTACATGGTGTTCTTGTTGTTGTAGCAAATAAAATGAAACGAAACTTTCATTGCGAGTGCTACGAGACAGAAGTGAGGTGTGCGTGTGTGTGTGTGTGTGTGTGTAGGAGCTGCATGCACTCGCATTTGATTCTATGATTACTACAATTATTGTTGCCATTGTTGTTGTTGTTGCAACAATTGTTGTTGCCGCTGCATTAACTGCTGACACATTGCGTTCAAGTCCAGCTCCTTTCGCAGAAATTGCCACTGCAATTGTGTTTTTTTTTTTTTTTTTTTTTATGTTTTTGCCGTCTTCTCTGGCATTTCCATACAACAAATGCAAGAAATAACATATTTATATATAGTATATATAAAGATATATATATAAATTTTTATATAGAGTAAGTTGCTGCATACAACGCACCTACAAAATATATTTATTTCCCTCTGGCAGCTCCTTCTTTTGCGGCTTCGCCGCCCTCAGCGCGAAATGTGTTTTTCACATTATTTCATGAATAATGCATTTGGCTAATATGCATATTTTATGTGAAATTCGTGCAATAAAATACTATTAAATATTTAGTTGTTGGCAACGCCAACTGCTGTTTCTGTTGCTGCTGTTGCTGTTGCTGCTGCCACCAACGTGGCCTCTGCTATCATCAAGAAGTTCCATGAATAAGCAAAGCAGTTACATACCTAACGAAAGATGAGCTCGAACGGTTTTTGTCTTTGGTCAACAGCTGTTCGAGCAATGCCAAATTGCAAGAAGATTTCAGATAAAAGATACAATAGCCACTAATCGATAGATATAGCAGATAGATATGCAAAGCTATAGATATGAAAACTAAAGAGCTGAACTGGGATAGCGAAAAAGCTAAGGTAATGTGGAAGAGAACTTGATGTCAGAACTAAGATTTTATAAATAAAATTTAATAAATGGATTTTTAGGTATATCAAGAAATATATATATGAATAAAGAGTACATAGATAAATAGAAAGATTGGTAAAGAGATGTGAGGATCGATAGATAGTTTGATAGAAAATGAAAATGCCTTCAACATATTTAGATCTGCATAAAAGTTTTTCCATTCATATTTCTTCTGAATACTTCCCTCTACTTGCTAAAGTCTTATCCAAATATATTCTCAAAATCCTTCATTTATTTCCTCTCTTGCTTAACATAAAATTCAATTAAAATTATATTGATTTGATAGCATTTGTAGTTTTTATAGCTATTCGGCCCACTGTGCGATGACTGGGTGTGTGTGTGTGTGTTGCGACAAGTTGAAGCACTTTAGAGCGAACTAGGAAGTAAAGTCCTTGAGGATGTTGGAGACTTTGTCGCGTATGCGCCAGGCTGGCAGAGGAGTTGCCATTTAAATTAATTATTTATTATGCCAAGCATTGCTTCTTATAAAATTAATGAATGGCATGAGCGCAAAAACTATAAAACCGGGCGCGGATAAAAGACGCGACTGTCTTGGAGAGAGTGAGACGGGTGAGCGAGAACAGGAGACAGACAATTTGTAGAGGTTGTTGGGTGAAGGGGAAAGGGGGGTAGTCAAATGTTGCGGGGGGCCTGTGCGTGCGGTTGGTTGAGTAATATAAATAAATGAATGAATGAATGAGCGTCGAAAGCAGCAGCAGCAGGAGCAGCAGCAGCAGAAGCAGCAGCAGCAGAAGCAGCAGCAGCGGCATAGAAAGGAGAAACAGGGCATGCCTGCGAGTAGGAAGTTTTCATATCTTGGTATCTAGTAGTTGGCCGTAGTAGTAGTGAAGGCTAAGAAGCAGCAGGCGCACAGCAAACGCAGCCAGGGCCCCAAAAAGGAAGCTCAAGAAATGGCCAAGAGCAAAAGGCAAAGCAGGTGGTGCAAATGCGAGCGAGATAGAGCTAAGCAGAGAAGGAAAGAGTGAGAAAAAGAGAGAGAACGAATGAGAGTGTGTTGGTGCGGATTGTGGTTGCAGACAAGAGAAATAACAAACTTGAGACGCCGCTGTCGCTGCTGGCGTCACGGCTGGCGTCGCTGCAGCAGTAAAAGCACGAATCGAAAATGAATAATAAATAAAGTGTTATATAATATAAGAAATATAGTATGCCAGCTGGTAAGCGAGAGAGAGAGAGAGAGAGAGAGAGAGAGAGAGAGAGAGAGAGAGAGAGAGAAATGTGTCAGTGTGTGCGTGCGTGTGGCAAGAGGAAGCAACAAACTACAGCGAAAAGTTCTAAGGCAACAAATAAGAAGCGAATGAAGGAGATGGGAGCGAGACGGGTGAGAGGACACCGCGACGCGTCTGTAGTTTATAGTGTAAACCCTTACACGCCCACCACCCACAATTTGCTATTGCTATTGCTATCTGTGATGTATGAAGGACTGAGCGGGTGGTGGCTGACTGACTGGCTGGCTGGCTGGCACTGGGGTTTTTTGGGGGCTGGTGTTGAGTTTATGTGCTCGCTTGAAAAATAAAATTAAAATTGCATTAGGAATCCAACGGGTTTTTATGGCCGCGCGGTTGGGGCGTGGCAGACGCAACTTGAAGGCTGTTGAAAGACGTGTGTGTGTGGGTGTGTGTGTTAGTTAGGATTTAAGTGCAAGGGCAAGCAGTTAGATTGATATGCCCTATCTATACATGCCACACACACACACACAAACACAGATATATATATGTACATTATATTTGCCAAAATCAATAAAAAAGAATGAAGGAAAATATAATAAAAAATAATAATTTCTTTTTATAGAAATTTTGTAGCGCATAAAGTTAATTAAATAAATTATTATGTGAATGGGGCGTGTGCACACGATGAGTAATTGGCAAGAACAAGAAGACGATGAGCCGCAGCAGCAGCTACAACAGCGCTGACAGCGACGTCGACATCAGCGGCGGCAGCGAAGCGCCGCAAATTAAATTAAATGAGTTGAAAGAAAGTTGAATGCGCGCACGCTTCAAAATTGTTGTTGTTTTTTTCGCTATAGCTTCTGCTGTTGTTGTTGTTGTTGTTGCTGCTGCTGCTGCTGCTGCTGGCGGGAAATTGAAAATTTAATTAATTAAACATTTTTGAGCACAGCAGCAGCGGCAGCAGCTATATTTTATTATATTGTATGTCGTATGTATTGTGTCGAGGCGAGTCTTATAATTGTTAGACGTGACTTGGCTAAGTGAGGGGGAAGAATGTTTAGATAAATGTGGCATGGAGATGGGGATGGCAATGGTCTGGGGAAAGGCAAGGGGATGGGGTTATATTGCTAGCAATGGGAAGGGGGGTAGGGTTAAAAGGTCGTCATAATGCATTGGCAAAATGACTGGCAAAACGAACAATATATAAAAGTGACTAATGGTTGCCCTCGTTGTAAACAATTATATGAATTGATATGTGAGTGTGAGTGTTGAAAGAACTAGTGTGAATAATTTGTATTGTCTTGCATTTAAACTTAGTTAGAAACACTTAAATAGTTAGTTATTTATTAAATATCATTAAGCAATTAAAACTTAATGGTCAAGGCAGCTTGTTAATGTCATCATAAAAAGATGACAGACTCATAGAATTTCTAGATACTCGTAGCACTCTCATTGAGAGTCAAAGTTTCCATCTCTTCAGTGCAAAATATGAAATTGCATTCAGACAATGTATAAGAACTCTTAAATACATTTCATTCCCTTTTGTGCATTGAGTATGCCTAGTTAGCCATGTAGCTGTCATATCAGAGCCTAATTACGTGTTTTACATAACTCCCGACCATTTTTCTTTCAGGCCCGAGCCAATTCTCATTAAATGTAGAACAACAACAGCAACAACAACCACAACACGTTGGGCCAACTGCCCTGACGCTTGCTTTGCCATTAACAAAATGCTTAACATAAAAAAGCATTTTTAACGCCATTTTGTAGCGTGGCGCTGGGGTCGTCAGTCTAGTAGTAGTAGTAGTAGAAAAAAAGAAATTCTACTGACTTTTCAATTTCAATTATTCATACATTTTATGACCTTTTTCCTTAACATGCAGAGGCTAACAGTCTAACAAATCCAATCCAAACATGGCCCAAAACCCGTTTCAAATATTTAAGACTTGCACTTCCCCACACACATACATAGATATACATATATATGTATATACTCTATATAGATCTATATACATATAGCTGTTTTTGTTGCTGTTGCACATAATTTGTATAGCGCTCGCCTGTTGGCCATATAAAATGCATGGCTCTGTGCAGTTGGGCCAACGCTGACGAGAGCCTGTAAAAAAAAATATGGGCGGCGCTAAGGCCTGGTCAGCGCGAGCCAGTGCATACTGTAGCACAGGTGCAGCTGCTTTTTTTTGTCGACTCGAGAAATTAACTACGGCTTTGTCTTCATTTATTTAACACCCTCATTTCTTTTTTTTTTTTTTTTCATTAATAAATATTAAGAGCAGCAGCAATTGGTTGTGCCGCAAGTTCAGCTTACACTAAAAAAAATATAATACTAAATTAAATTTTATTGCAAAGTGATTTGATATTATTTCTAGCTAAATTGAGCTTAAGCTTATTATTTGATTAAATTATTGCCTTATCTAAAAGTCGAATAATTTGGCATTTGCCAGCTCACTCAGCGAAAGTTTCAACAATAGCATTAGGCAAAAGGAAGTTCTTTGTGAGCGACTTCCTCTACTGTTGCCCCATTGATTAATTTTGGCTGGAGTGTAGTTACGATAGAGAGAGAGAGAGAGAGAGAGAGAGTCATAGCGGATGGCATCGAACTGCTCAACTGGCTAAGAGAGGGAGCTATACATATCTAATAATAGCAATAAATAAATAGCTGTTGGTGGTGGTTGTGGTTGTGGTGGGGGGACCTCATAAAAATGCTGAAGACAAAAGCGGCTGCAAATCGTTGTGCGCTAGCCAAGTTTGTATACTAATTCGCATTGGCGTTTGCATACCAAAGCGCTTTGGGCCCAAACATTTATGGCATTAATAAACTTTTATGGCCAACATTTTCGCAAGTCGCTGCCTTTGTCAACGCCGTAGTACGTAGTGTACACTGTACAGTGTAAGCCTTTGAAAAAGTCAACGACAATTTTACTTATCTTCCGTTTCTGTTTATGTTCCATTGCAGGCCAAAATGATTGAGACGAGCGGACATGCCTGGATGGGTGCACCGGCAACAGGCGCATCTGTGGCGGGTAAGTTAAAGAGAGTCAGAGAGGGAGAGGAAGAGAGAGAGGGAGATTGGAAGTGGGAGTGGGAGAGAGAGTCTTCGAGCTGCCTTCGTGCAAAACAATTAGCATAGAGTCCGGAACAAGGCAACTTAGTTTTTTATATATGTTTTTTCCCTTCTTTTCCAGCAGACAGCTATCAATATCAGTTGCAGTCCATGTGGCAAAAGTGCTGGAACACTAACCAACAGAATCTGGTGCAACAGCTGCGCTTTCGTGAGCGCGGCCCACTCAAGTCCTGGCGTCCGGAAGCCATGGCCGAGGCCATATTTAGCGTCCTAAAAGAGGGTCTATCGCTGTCACAAGCCGCTCGCAAATACGATATACCCTATCCGACATTTGTACTCTATGCGAATCGTGTGCATAATATGCTGGGACCCTCACTCGATGGCGGCAGCGATCCACGACCGAAGGCACGCGGCCGACCGCAACGCATTCTGCTCGGCATGTGGCCCGACGAGCTCATACGCAGCGTCATCAAGGCTGTTGTCTTTCGGGACTATCGCGAAATCAAGGAGGACATTAATACACATCCCTATGCCAATGGACAGCCGCATGGTGTAAGTAAATGAGAACTTATAAAATATGTATATTAATTATAGAAATTATATCTCAAGCGAGTAAAGAGCTATAGAAAATGATATATATATTTATAAAAATGGAAAAATATAGAAAATATATAAATATATATAGAAAAAGAAATTGAAATGTATTTAGATATAGGTAGATGAAAGAAGATTTTAATATTTGTGATATATTTTCATATTCAATTTCATAAGACTTCAAGATAAATAATACCGTTGTTGTTAAAAATAGATTTATTTATGAAAATATTATACTAATTTGTTACGATTCAGATATTTTGTATAATATAAGCTGGGTTTATCATCCAATCTTGATTTTTATCAAATATTTCTATGACAGCTACTATATATATATATAATCTCATTATATACTGTTGTGAAACAAATTTAAACAAAATATCATTAGTAAAGTCTTCAAGCTAAACGTCTAGTTTGCATATAAACACATGAGCATATATACATACATAAATATTATTTGTTAATCGAGCAGATAAAACCAGATAAGATAGAAAGTTAAAAATATTAATTAATACAATTATTAGAAACTCGTTTACATGCCATCAACACATATTTAATAAACATATTTATAAATACAAACAAATAAAAATTTAGCTATCGATATATATACATATATATATTCCAAATATTTGCCATCGATAATTACGTCTAATTCAATCGATCCTAACGCTATTTCTTCCCATTTTCTTTACCCCTTCTCCTTCTCTCTCTCTTCATTAGGCTCATTATGGCAGCAACTCGGCAGCTGCCAATGGTTATCACAAGATGGCACCGCCCGACGGCGGCAATCCGCTGAGCACCATGACAGAGACGCTACGCCGACAGATACTCTCCCAGCAGCAGCAGCAGCAGCAACAACAACAACAACATCAGCAACAATCGCCGCATATGCAATCGATGAACATGTACAAGTCACCGGCCTATTTGCAGCGTTCCGAGATCGAGGATCAGGTGTCAGCGGCAGCGGCTGTGGCCGCTGCCAAGCATCAGCAGAATGAGCGACGCGGCTCGGAAAATCTGCCCGATCTGAGCGCATTGGGTCTGATGGGTTTGCCCGGTTTGAATGTGATGCCAACGCAACAGCAGTCGGGCGGGCATCAGCGCAGCGGACCAGGCAATGGCAGCGGTGCTGGACCCGCTGGCATGCATCCCAATGCAGCGAACTATGCACGTGAGTTGTCGCGTGAGCGAGAGCGCGAAATGTCGCGTGATCGTGAGCTAAAGGAGGCAATGCATGCACGACAGTATGGCAATCAATCGCGCGGTTCGAACTCGTCGGCGGGCAGCAAGTCGGCGGCATCAAGTCGTCCCGGTGCCGCTGCCTCACCCTATTCCGCGCACTATGCCAAGCACGCCAAGGAGCATCCCAGCTATGCGTACAACAAGCGCTTTCTCGAAAGTCTGCCAGCGGGCATAGATTTTGAGGCAATTGCGAATGGTCTGCTCCAGAAGTCGGTGAACAAGAGTCCGCGCTTTGAGGACTTCTTTCCCGGCCAGGACATGAGCGAACTATTTGGCACGGCCGATGGTAGCGCTGGCTCTGGTGCTGGCTCAGCGGCAGCTGCAGCCGCTGCCGCTGCAGCAGCGGCTGCCTATGCGCCGCCGGGCATGCGTGAATCGCCATTGATGAAAATCAAATTGGAGCAACAACAGGCCGCCGAGCTGCCGCATGAGGATTGAGTGGAGAAGTTGCGGCCAGGCCGCTGGGTTGGCGCTTTTGAAGAGGCCAACTGTAATCAATTTGGACTGCTATTTTAAAATGCCCCCAAAAAAAGAAAAAAAATGAGATAAAAACATAGCCCCCACCCCCCAATTAATTTTAGGATATTTTAACGAGGTTCCAAAGGCCGAGTTTTTGAAAAATGCTTGCAACATAGGCTTAAGGCACTAGATATATAGAATGGTACGAGTATTAACGTTACCCCCACCACCAACCAGCCCCAACACACACACACACACTCATACACACACACATGCACTTCGGAACTTTCCTGTAAGGATAAGATCTCGCCTATTATTTATTTATGCATTTCGTATGCGCCTTAATTTCTTTGCCACTAAAAAAAAAGATGAAGAAGAAATAAAACAGTTAATAAAATTGTTTAACATTTAAATACAAATATATAAAAGTATATGTATACTTGCTACAATAAACAGTTACAATTAGAGACTTGTGCATTTCTTAAATGTAGTTTAGAATTTAGTTTAGCTACACACACGCACAAATACACATGCACACATGCACATCCACACACACACACACACACTCTCATAAATATTCATATAACGCATACGCAATGTTGTCTTTCAAGTAATTAGATTATAGTACATATTATATACATACACATAATATAATATATATATACACACACAGCAATTGTATTTCCAAATGTAAATGTAAATAATGTACAAATTTCCATAGCTATAGGGTATATACAAACAGTAACGGACTTAGTCTTAGGCGCGCACAACTTTTCTCTATATTGTAATAATCCCCAGAAAATTAATTAAAGCAAATAAAGCAAAAGTCCCCAATAAGTAAATAGATATAATAGTATATAGATATTATAGATATGAGTATGCGTATGGTATGTGTGCTAATTTTATGTAATACAAATACACACACACATTCAAACACACAAACACAGGCAAACCAAATCCCAGTGAGCGAACACACACACACACAAACACACGCAGCTATTTAAATGCATATGTATTTGTAAGATGTTCTTAATGAGTGAATTATCCATTAACAGATAATGAGATGATTATGCATAATTCATTATTATTATTATTATTAATTATTAATTATTAATTATTATTAAAATTATAATTATTTTAGTTAAACCTAAATTATATACAACTGAAACAGAAATAAAACTGATGAAGTAAATGTAAAAAAATAATCTAATGAAATGTGAGATTTTATTTACTGGGCTGGCAATGGAAAGAGATGGGCACAGAGAGAGACAGATAGAGAGAGAGAGAGTGTCTGTGAGATCGGAACAGAGACAGCGAGTGTCGAACATAGAGAAAGATAGAAAAACAGAGCTCGCAAATATTTGTTTATCGTTTCTTAATGTCTACAAATAAATGAGCAACCGATTGCGTCGATTTATCAACGAGCTCGTTCACGATTGAACAGTAATCTCTTTTTCCGGTCTCTGGGGTTTTCCCGAACATTTGATTGAGTTTTATGAAGCAAATGGTATTAGTATGTGTGCATGGATTGTCTTCCCTAAACGCATCAACAGCATGCGTAAGTGTGTTGTATGTGAAGCTGAAGATCGTTAGCGTAGCCTCTTGAAGTTATCTGCTCACTTACTGAATCTCATTGTCCAACCGTCAATCGTATCGCTCTCTAAGCGAAACCAAAACGAAAAGAAGCGAAGGTTCTTACTGAGAGCGAAAGCGACTGAGTATGATATTTGTCGGTGTCTCATGTACAGAATGTGAAGATTCAAACAGTTATGTATATGAAAGCTATGCAGAGAAATAATTGCTTAAAGCTTCAATTATTTCTCTGCATAGCTCTTTGGAGCTTTAACCAATTATTTCTCATATATCTCTCTCATAAATTGATTCCTGTTTTCCGAGCATTTCCTAATTAAATATAGTTGGCTTAAAGAGATTTATAGCAAAGAAAATAATTGGAGTTAGCTAAGAAGGAAGACTCAAAGAGAGAGAGAGAGAGAGAGAGAGAGAGAGAGAGAGAGAGAGAAAGGCTTAGAGTAAGTATAATCAATTCTGTCGCTCCCAACACCTCAAACATTCAATCTGAAGATGAAGAGAAAAACAGATAGTTGGAGAGGCAACATAATATACAGATTTATAGAGATAGAGAGGTAACATAGCTTTAGTAACTCAGCTAGCAAATTATATAAACTGCTCAGTTAATGAGCATTCTGGCCAACTGTTGCTGCCAAAATTAAAAATGAACCAAAATGAGAAGCAACAGGCAGCTGAAACAACAAACAAGTTAAACAGCTGCCAACAGGCGCCGCCCAACATTCAAGGTCAAGTGCCAAGTGAAAGGGATGTCAAAGTTGTTGTTGTTGCTGCTGCTGCTGCTGCTGCCGTTGATGGTGAAAGAAAACACTTACTTTGGCACTTAACAGCTTAACACATCAGTTTACACGAATGCAAAACTCGACTCGAGGAGTTGCAGCTACTGCTAAAGGGGGTGTGGCCAGAGCCAAACCAAAGCCAAAGGGCCCAAGAGCGAAAGCCATAGCAAAGCGGGCGCTTAGCTTAACTCGAAGGGGATGCTGTTGAAGATAGAGCCATAGAGAGACGACCCTTAGAGTGTGCTCTGCCATCATGACAAACGTTCAACTGTAATGCTCAAGGTCATTTGGGCCAGGCCGCAGTCAAAAGGAGCTCTCGTGTCCAGGAAGCAGACATTGCGGCGGAAGCAGCCAGCAACAACACCCCATTGCTGCATGCAAAAGGCAGGCGAAGCCAGGCCAGAGCTGACTGGCTTGCTGGCTGGTCGGCCATGAATGGCAAGTGGCTTTCATCTTGCGAGAAGACACCCACAGCAGCAGCAGCAGCAGTAGCAGTAGCCGCAGCAGCATCACAGTCAACAACAACAACAATAGCAGGCTGGGCAATAAGGACAATAATCGCCTGGCAAAAGGGTCCTCGGTCAGCCTTGAATGGGTGGTGGGCGAGAAACGAGGCGACCCACAAACAACTTCCTTCTGGCCAAAAGGACTGCATCTGATTGCCTTCAGCTGGCTGACGTCCTTGCCGGCAATGCGGCTGTGGTTGAGCACAGGCTGCCTGTTGATGTCGTGTCTATGTGTGTGCCAGTGTGTTTTTCTGTGTATGTGTGTGTGTGTGTATGTGTGTGTGAATCTGTCTGAAGTTAAGCACTTGCGGCTGCTTCAAGCCCAAATTCCCGGCTGCCTCTCAGACAACGAGGAGGACAACGACAACGACAACGATGAGGACAAGGACAAGGACGTTAAACAACGAGCAACCACTGCTGCCACTGTTACTGCTTCTGCTATCCATCTTGACAAGTGGCTTGAGCATGTGTGTGTGTGTGTGTGTGTGAGACCAGCATATGTGTGTGCGTGTGAGTGTTTTGGCTTAAATGTTTGGGACGGACAGACTTTTGGCTTTCGGTTGGGCTTGGGTGCAAAGATGGCGACGTTTGCTCGGAGAAATTACAGATAATTTGTTAAATATGGCACACAGAGTAAGTGCAGCAAAATAGTGGCATGGGCCAAGTGAAAGTGCACACAGCGAGGGTGAAAGAAGAGAGAGAGAGAAAAGGAGGGAGAGAGAGAGGGAAAGCAGTAGCCAGGGCTAAGCTGCCACATGCCACAGCACATGCCAAAAGCAAAGTGAAGTCAACTTGAATTGAGTCCGCGTCGAGAGTCGAGACATTTTGCCAGACAACTCTGACTGTGTGTGTGTATACCCGTCTCTATGTTCATGTGTGTGTGTGCGACGGCATTCCTCAAGGTTGTTGCTTGCGACATGATTTCAATTTTATTTTAGCTGCATGCCTCTGTGTGAGCATGTATGTATGTCTATGTATGTGTGTGTGTGTGTGTGTGTGTGTGTCTGTGTCTTCTATTAAAGAAATTTAACCTAGCTTGTGTATGCTTCGCTCTCTTTTGCACACACGCACACGTCTAGCGCCTAGCGCCCTCTCGCTCTGGCATTGGCCCGCACAGCAGGAAGCTGTTGATATGTCGTGTAATGTGGCAACATTATTTGCTTGATTGCTTTATTTTACGCAAAAGGTGTTTGTGGCTTGACACCCACACACACACAAACACGCACACACACACGCACACTCTTGCAAATTTTGAGCTATGAACATCTTGTGAATGTTTTGGCTTGAGCAAATGTTTGCCAGTCGAAAATTTGTATGTTTATTTATTGGCTCACTTATAGACTGCCAGGATGTCTCGGCTGCCACGCCCCCTTGCGTCCCCGCCAGTGTGTGTGCGTCCCTTGGCCGAGCGCACACAGTTTTGGGCAAATATAAATTGCAAAGAAAATATTTTGTGTAAATAGCCTTTCGATTCATCTGCTGCAATTGCATAAGAAACTGCATTTTGAGATTTATGGCCAAATGCACTTGTGGCTTGGCTTTCTGGTCAGCACACACACACACACTCAGAGAGAAAGAGAGAGAGACTCACTTGCAACACTTGCCACACTTGTGGCAACGTGTGAAAGTCTGAATATTCCTTAAGGATGCTTTTGCTTGCATAATTGCATCTGATTTATTGAGTTTGCCTGTAAAGACGGCTTGAGGTGAACTCAACGCTTAGGCAAGGCAAATACCAAATACTAAATTCACATCGAAAGTGAAATTCCTTACAAATCTTATTGCAATCCTCTTTCAATTCTGCTGCAATTCTATTGCATTTCGATTGCACTTAAATAAATTCAACAAGCGTATGTGTGTGTGTGTGGCAATGTTATTTAAAGTCTCTGCATAACTAAGATAAGTCAAATTAGACATGAATTGTTTGCCATTTACTGCTTGAGCAAAGTCTTTAATTGTTTCCCAATAACAAGACGAATTTTGTACGGATTGAGAAGGGTTTTACCAAATGGATGTGTTGAGCTAATAGCTGATGCATTGCTTTTTGAATTGAAGACGTTTTCTGATGCAAGTTTAAACTTTTTTTTCTTTAAGTGTCTTACTAAGAGTAATTTAAGAGCATTTTGTTTACTTTTAAATCTATAAATTAGCTGATTATTTTATTGACTTTATCTCTAGATAAAAGTGTTTGTTGTCTTTAAGTCTATAAGCTGTCATAGCTCTGATGCCATAATTTTATTTATATCATATTTTCAATGCACGGATTTCTAGATGGAAGCCTTCGCTGCTTTCTCCCTTAACTCTTCGAACTATAAACTGTTATTGTTCTGGCAGGATATATTAATCATTGTCTCTATATAACAGACTTTGGTATTTCGCCCTTAGATCTTTGCTGTGAGATAAGAAAGCGATTCCCTTATATTTATAACTAATAAAGCTGGCAAGAAATGTTTCATGGCTTGACTTCTAGTCCAAAGCTCTTCAGGTATCATCATTGGATTGCTACGTGATGCTGTCTTCATCTGATCTGTCGCCAAAATAGTAAAGAACGATTGACTACCTTGAAAGCATACAAGAATAAAGATTATTTACTTACTCAGCTTTACTACAGTAAACGAGCACATTGAGAATGAGCATAATTAGAGCTAGCACAGGAAGAACAAACCCTAGGAGAGCGATACACCTGCTCTCATAAATCCTACTCCCCTGTAAAATATTATAACTGAAGTTTCGCTCCTATTACTATATAAGAAATACAACTGATTTAATATATACGACAATATGACTTCTTTATTGACTCTGCCGGTAAGTCGTATTCATATTTATAGACATATTTCAATCTCATTTTCAATGTTTTGCCGAAGTCCAATTTGTATTTAAATTGATGTAAATATTCCACAATATAAATTATTTCAAATTCTCTTATTATTCTCTACCTAATCTTAACATATTATCATGATGCATGCATGATTCATTTTCTTTAAGATTTGTAAGCTTTGTTAACTTCATAAATTTCCTATGAATTAGTTTTCTTCGCACTTCTTTTTGCAAACTTTCTTTGTGTATTCTAGACTTTTATTTTATTATTTGCAGTTCCTTGAGAGTTTTATTAATTTTCACACTAAATAATCTTACCATCTTACAGCCCTTGTAGTATAATCCAAAGCATTATTTAGATATTTTTTTATAATCGAAATAAAATCTTTAAACTCTACTCAGAGTAGTGTATGACTTTTGTCACGCTGCTTATCAAATAATTTTTTAATTACTTAATTGTTTATGAAATTCTTGCCTTCTTTTTACGTATTTTATGGCTTTAAGGCAAATGTAATTTGCTGAGCTGTTGAAATAAGAAAAAGAAAAAAAATGTAGTCTTCAAGAGTTACAAAGCAAACAAACAAACAAAACTTGTGCGGAAACACACACACACACATACACACACACAAACATATACAAGCACAATATTTTAATTAAAAATTCAATTTTAATCAATGCATTAGCAAAATGTCTCGCTCTCAGCTCTTGGCTGGCAACGGAAACTGTAACGAGCTATGTCCTAGGGATCGCTGCAAAAAAAAAAAAAAAAAAAAAGAAAGGGGTAAGAGCTCTGGACTTACCCTGGGGGAGGAGCTGGAGGTGGAGCTGGAGCATTGCTACAATCCACTGCAATGGCACACAAGGCAGCAAAAACACAAGTTTTATGCGACGTCGAGTTTGAGAGCATTGAAAAATAATAAAAAATCGCTGCAACAAAAAACGTCTGTTGTATATATGGATATACAACAACAACAACAACAACAACAACAAGCAGTAGTAACAGCAACAGCATCACGAATAAAAAAGTTGCGCCACTCCAAACCAATATTGAAGGAAAAAATCTATGAAAAGTAGCCAGAGAACCAGAGCAAGGGTCATAAGTGAGCGCCTCCTGCAGCGCTATGTGTGTGTCCGCACTAATACATGGCAATATATGCATACATATAAATATCTATATCGATATCTATATATATATAAATGTACATACACATCGTCGGATGTCTGTAAAATGTGTTGCATTTTTATTATAACTTGAAAAACGTTGATAACTCCGCCTATTTCTAACGAATGTTACGTATACGTAACGTATCCGTAATGCTGAAGCAGTCGAGTATAGAAAAAAATAAATAAAAATAAAAAATCTGCAAAAGAAAATAGAACAAAAAATATAGAGAAACGAAAACGAGAATGAGCATGAGAACGAGTGCAAAAAAATGAACATAAAAAAATAAAACAAAAAATGAAAACGAAACGAACGCAGCGCATAGAGGAATATCGAGTATAGAGAATACATTCGATTGAATTTAATATGCATGCATACAATGGCACACACATACATACACACACACAGGCAGAGACATGCAAATATGGATGAGGTGGTGTTTGGCTCGTCTCGAATTGATGCTGGAATATTGGCGACTCCTCACAAACACACACACATACGGCAATAGTAGCAGAGAAGGCAGTCAGGCCAAGCCGTCTGTGTGCAGCTGCAGAGTTTTGTGCGGGCAACTTGACTGTGGGCGAGGTGAAGGTGGCGCTGGGCAGAGCCACATACATACATGAGCAGCGCCCACTGCTGCCAGAGCAGCATTAAATAGCAGCAGCGGCGGCAACAGCGGCTTAGCCAAAGAGCAAGAAGAAGAAAGGCAAGAGAACAGGCGACATTGCGAACATTTTGACTGCAGTCACTTTTTGGACAACTTGCGAGGCGCGTACAGAGTCCGAAATGTTAATGAAATTAGCTAAAGAGGCCTAAGATTGAGATTGAAAATAATACTAGAATAATATAAAGTAGCACGAGAGATTTGTTAGATGTTCAAAGAGCCATAAATGCAGCGAGAGATCTTGGAGAGATGGGAGACATATTAATATAACAAAATTTAAGAAATAATAATTCTTTTTAGAGCTAAAAAAAATATATATATTTTTTCAATCATTAAAATAGATTTTTATGATAAATATAAATAATAAAAAATTATTTCATATCGTTTTTTATATGCAATGAATCTGATTTATTTTATATTTCAATAAACCAAAAATATGTTTATTAGTTTAATTATTATTATAAATATATTAAATAATTTCAATCACTATTTTTAAAAGAATCAAAACTATATTTATTGATTGAATCATTTGTATTATTAAAAATATATTTATTAATTTCAATCACTATCAAATTTCGTGCAGTGCAATTTATCAATAGACGACGCATAAAAGGGGTGTGCCTCCCACCGGATGCTCAAATATTGTTTCTCGTCAACGTGGACAAAGTTGTTTTTGGGGAAGGCTGGTTCGATGAGGTCCTATGCCTGTGCCTGTGCCTCAGTCGATACCTGCTGGCTAAGTGCAGCAGCCAGAATAGACACACTCTCACACACATTCGCACGGAGAGAGAGAGCAGAGGACACATTGATGCAAAAGCATCAAAAGCCGCACCCGCTCAACAACAGCAAGAAGAGCTTCAGTGAGTGGGGAGCACAACGCGGCAAGGGAGCCGCAGCTGTCCGTAGTAATAGCCATAGCGACGCGGCCTGTTGATGATGACGACGACGACGACGACGACGACAACGGCGACGACGATGGCCGATGGCAGAGAAATGACGACGAGATGGCGCAACGACTACAACTACGAGGCGAACAACAAGAACAACAGAAATGACGATGGCGATGGCGACGCCGAATTCAGTTCCGGATGCGTAGCATGTGGGTGGGCAGGCAGCTGGAGAGGCAGAGAACTCTGCATGTTCGCAACGGGCACATAACTTTTGGGCTAGTGTGTGTGTGTGTGTGTGGTAGGCGCAGAGCGTTGCCCATTTGCAAAATTTCTAATATGTAAAATGTTCAATAGAGAAAACTATGTATGGGCCATAGAACGATGGCACAGGACGAGTGAAGTGAGAGAAAGATAGAGAAAGAGAGAGCGAGAGAGATGAGCTAACGGATGGCAAGAGGCAGGCAAGCCGAAATACAGGCGCAGGCACAGCAACATGGCAAAAACAAACTAAAAACGATATATGGCCGCACACACACACACACACACGCGCATACATCATGTATGCGTGTGTGTGGATTGAAAAGTATGGCAAAGAAAATGCCGCCAAAGGCGAGGCACTGCAGAGGCGAGCATTGAAAAATTTGCTGCCTGGGCTAGATGAACGCACATAAGGCGGGTGCAGTTGCATGCATGTGTGTGTGTGTGGAGGATGTTTATGTGAGAGTGTGGGTGTGCGTAAATGGGTGTAAGTCTCTGCGTATGTAACAAGAAAGAACAGCGTGGTGTAGCATAGAGCCGAATAACGTACATGCTAACAAATGAAACGAAGATTTGCTGGAAGTTTCTGTACTTGGCTGGAAAACAAAAGAGTTGTTCGGACAAGAACTTTTTTTTTTTCTTGGATTGCTTGCCAACTATATGATATAGTATTTGAGTCTTGGTTTTAATAATCTTGGGATTTAATGTGGTATGCAAAAGATATTGAAAAATAGAAATTGTGAAGCTTTCAAGGTAAAAAAAAAATAAAATAAAGATAAATATATAAATATTATGAAAATAGGTGTACTTTTTATTTCTTAGCAAAATATCTGAATTTTTATGAAGTGGTTTGAAACGAGCATTGCAATAGCAGCTACATCTATAGTATATATTATTAGTATATAGTACATATGATAGTATAAATTATATATTTAACTATCAATATATTTCAAATTCAAACTTAACTAAAACGAATTTTACTTACTTCATTAAGATAAGTTTGAAATTGAAGAACAATATAGATAGGCTTTCCAGCTCATAATGAACATTATACATACAAATACATACATCCAAATGCCACATCATGCATCAAAACATATATACCCCATGTAAAGTGTAATACAAAAAAAAAAAAATTGGCTGCTACGAAAATTGAGCTGCAGGAGCAGGGTTGTACAAATGTGGGTGGCTGCTGGTGAGATGACAAAAACCTAATCACCCATTCGTCATATCACCTTAGTTGCATTAATGCTACAGGCTGCCTGGCCGTGTGGTGGTGTGGGGGTTGGTTAGGCATAAGATTTCGTAACGCGTGTGTTGAGCAGCGATAACGAGCAGCGGCAACTGCCTTTGATCGATGGGCTCAAATGCGTGGCTAATGTCAGATCTGGCGCCGACCAGCATTTCAATTAGGCAATGGACGAGACGAAAGCGAGAGACAGTGGCGTTGCATAGCTGGTGCAGGTGCAGCATTACTTTGGCCAGACTCTGGCTCTGGGCAGGACATGAGTCGAGCGCACGCACGCACACTGCGCAATAATTGAGTTTTCATCAAAGTGCAATCAGGCGAAATTTTGCACACCGAGCGCGTTCTTAACTAAAAGCCTGGCCAAGGATGAGCATCAGGATGAGCTAAAGGACAGCAAATTGAAGGCCCTGTGTGATGCTGCTGCTGCTGCTAGCTTGCTGCTTGCAACGTGAGCATGCACCAAATGCACCGCTATAAATTTACCAAAGCAGTGAGCGAGAGGCAGTGAGAGAGAGAGAGAGGAGAGAGAGAGGGAGAGCGTGAGAGGTCAGCAACGACTGCAGCAAGTGGAAGGCGCCGAAATGGTGGCATAAAATAAAATTTAATTAGAAACGTAGCCATAGGAGCAACCAACACAGCGTAGCAGATGAACTAGAGAAATGGATGTATGGGAAGGAGAATGGGAGGGAGGCAGTGCGGATGCTGTTGATGGATCCTCGGCTATGAAATATTTTTGGCTAGCAGCAACAACAATGCATGTGCAACGCAAACTGCAGGCAAAAGGCGCAAAGTCCGACCTGCTGCAGTTTTTGGCCAACAGGGAGATATGTGTGTGTGTGTGTGTGCGTGTGTGTGAGTGTGTGGTACATGAGCGCGACTGCTCTAGGCGTGGCACACACACACAACGCACGAAACTTTCAAATTCGAACCAAGTCGCAGGCTTTTGACAAGATGAAAACTGCGTGGCATGGACGTTGGCTAGAATGTGCTGGATGTGGAAAGTAGATGGCTCAGGCCTATGTACTATCGAATGAGGAGTACTAGAAGCAGCAGGAGCAGCAGCAGCAGCAGAAGAAGTTGATAGGCAAACCACGAAACTAAATTGCAATGGTGGTCACTACGTGGACGCTGGGGGCCAGTTAACGACGAGATGAGATGAGATACGCTGCGCTGTGATGCGATGCGTTGGCAGCGCGTCGCGACTTTCAAGGCGTGCGAAAAAGATAGCGCACTTTTCTGCGCAACAACCAAATGGATCAGGATGCCACTGAGGAGCAGCATATGAGCAAAAGATGCATTTCGCTGATACAAACCATGTGGAGGAGGCGTTAGGCCAGGCGCGTAGACAATGCGTATATAAAGCAGGGTAGAGCAAGCGATAGCGTCGATATATATGTATGTATATACCTCTCGCATATGTGGAGAAAGACATGGCACTTTGAGTATACCCTAGCCAATGGGATGAGCTGGAAGAGAGTTCACAGTAAACTACGCATATATATGTAGAGCTGTCTGTCGTATGTCGTATGTTCGAGAAGCACTTATAGAAATCTATTTACTAACTCTTCAAGCTACATTAATATATATTTTCAAGCATTAACAGAAAAGTCTAAAAAGCTACATTATTTTTATAAATTAAAGTACATTACCTGGAGTCCAATATACAGATTAGATGTTGGTAAAAGTCTCTTAAGTTACATTGTATAATTTTTCTATTTCCATATACTGCAAAATATTTTAAACAAAATTTTATTTACATTATCTGGTTGCCTACATTATATAGTCTATAGAATAGATGTGGGTTCTGATTAAAATATCAGTCGGCTCTTCAAAGAGCTCGTTCGCGATCGGAAGGAAGAGCATTCGTGAATGTGAATATTTGCATGTGTCTGTGAAAGTGATGATCGTTTGCTATATAGCAATAAGCAATAAGCTATAAGCAGAGCTTGCAAGGTTTACAAATAAATGTCTTTCACTCACACTTTGACAAATAACTCAGAGAGTAACTGAATGCATCGGTTCATCAACGAGTTCGTTAGCGATCGGGCAGAAGCAGCATTCGTGAGTGTGAAAATGATGATCGTTTACAGAGACTCTTTAAGTTGTCTGCTCACTTATCGAACTTCATTGTACGAGCGTCAATCGTGTCGCTTCCTAAACGACGTTCGGGAAAAGAGCAACACACGAATAGTTCAACGGAAATTGGAATCGAACGGATCGAAACGGAATCGAAAATTAAATCGAAACGAATCGAAAGCTCTTGCTAAGAGCGAGAGCGAGTGATCTCGTGTGCAGAACGATTGACACTAAGTTGGGAACTATGAATATAAGTTTTATATATGAAAAAATTAATTATAATAATACCATATTCATGTCACTTTTATTATTAGTAACTCACTAAATGTACAAAAACAAGAATATGAAATAAGTTATGATTTTAACAGTAAAGAAACTAACTGAAATCCAATCCAATCAAATTAATTGAAATTTTATCAAATCCTGCATTCATCTTGCTAACGTAAATTCACTTCTATATATTGGCAAGTGATCCCATTGATTCCTCTTGGCATTTTAATTAGAATCAAGAAATCGCATATTTCGTTGACTGCACTCAAATGCAATTTAGATGTAGAAACAACGTCAAACCCCATGACACAGTAGTTGCTTTTTATTGAAATTGATTTGGCCAATGCATAAATTGAAGAAAACGTTTCTAATTACAATATATCTTCCAGTCCAAGGGGTATATAGGTGTCGGGCAGTGAGAGTAGCAGCAGCAGGAGGACAATAGGGTTATCCTTGCGCTGCTCTTTTACTCTACATCTCTGTCTCTCTTTCTCTCCCTCTCTCTCTCTCTCTCTCTCTCTCTCTCTCTCTCTCTCTCTCTCTCTCTCTCTCTCTGCCTCGATTATATTTTTCACTTTGCTCTCGTTGGGGGTTGACGCTTTTGCATAAATAACTCTAAGTAAATTTTGAGCACACACACACACAAACACAGTCGCACATATGCAAAAGAAGGATACGAATAGGTGTAGTCGCTTAAGCATAGTATATACGATTCCATACTATATGTATATGTATATAAATTGCCAGCTTTCTTTCTTCATCTGCATCCTCTTTCATTCTTTGCGTTCTATTTTCTTTTCTTTTCTTTTATTTTTTTTTTTTTTTTTTTTTGTTTTTTTGCGCGCGCTCGAATTGTTTTTTGCTGCGTTCATCACGTCTATTGGCCCATCTATTTTGTTATACCACACACACACACATAGTAGGTAACTGTAACGCCCATTTTCCTCTAGTTTTGCCATATATAAAGCTGTGTGTGTGCTTACTTACGTATTTTTTCAATATTTCATGGCTTTGCTTAAGCCCATATGGCAAATATATGACCAACTATATCTTAAGATATATCCAATAAAAAGGGGCGTACAAACAGTAGTAGAAATATTGGAAATTTGATTAGAAATCTTTCAGTGTTGCATAACTGCAAAATTACTTATATAAAAGGATTTTTCTTTTGTAATTGCTTTAGAAATTTTTCAACAATTTTGTTTACCTAAAAGGTTTCTCTAGAAGTTGTACGAACATATTCATACTATATTATTTTCTGTAAAAACTCAAAGATCATATTGGGAAAGTATTGAAATACCTAAATTAATATAAAAGAACTGCATAATTTAAAATTTCCAGTATATTATTCAAGCTGTATTAAAACATAAATTATATCCCGTATTCTTTAACGTTAGAAGATCAACAAAAAGTGGGATGTATGATTGATATGAAAAGACCATATTGTGTTGCAGATTATGATGAATTTATCTGGTAAATATTTTAAGTTTTTGTTTCAAAGCTTTCTTTTATATATTTCATCCATCATTATCCTGCTCAATTATATTGTTTCCTCACTATATTAACACATAATTACCATTTACAACTCATCTTTCAGGTTTATTGGAAACTTACAAGATATAAAACCAGTTTGCCACGCATTCTTCATTACATTCTCGTCATAATTGTTTGAGACTCTGTTAAAGTTTTTAGTAATTCTTCCATTTTTTTTGTAAATTTTATTTTTAGTTTTATTTTCCATTTACGCAGCAACTTTTGGGCCCTGTGGCCAACTGAAAGTAATGAATGTTTAAGGAGAATACAAAAAAAATTGCATGCAGCTGGCAATTAAGTGCGTGCGCCCCCAAGCAACGACCCCTTGCATCACTTGCACCACAATTGCACCAGCGGCACACTGTGCACCACACTCAGCCGCTTGACACTGGTAATTTGGCCAAGTCACAAACCGTTGCCACTCACAAAAGCCCAATTAAGCCGAGGCTTTTACGGCAAAGGATCAAGCAAAGACCGAGTGAGTGAGAGAAAGAGAGTGGGAGAGAGAAATAGAAGATAAACAGGAGCTGCAGCATTTTAGAAAATGAAGCAATGGAGGCAAAGGAGGCGGCGAAGTGCACCAATTACCTGTCATGTCAATCCATAAAAATCCATTTGCTTTGCTTAGCTGCCAATGCTCCAGTTGTTGTTGTTGTTGTTGCCGTCGAGGTGTGACAAATGCACTCAAGAAGCAGCCAGGTGGAGGCTGCAGGCAAAGCTTAGAGCTCACATCTCACATCTCACATCTCACAGCTCGCAGCTCGCAGCTCTGGTGAGCTCTCTCAGCTCGTAAAGCATTTCACGCAACGCTGCAGCTTTCAATGGAAATTTGCTTTCCCTTTGATGCGCAGCCTTCAACTAAATAACAGTGACACTGGGTATGGGCGATAGGGGAGTGGTTACCGAGTCGGGAAAACAATTTTCTTGCCTACAATTTTCTTTTGCTTCTTTCGCTTCTTTTTTTTTTTTTTAGGTGTATGTGTGTGTGGCATAACTTACAACATGGCAGCTCAGACATTGACATAAAGCCTGCCTCCTGCTCAGGACACATCATGTGTGGCAGGTCCAAGAGCTGCAGGCATGCGTATGTATAAAGGGTGACCAGGCACACACACACTCACACCCGCCACAGTAGCCAGCGCTGATGTATGTATATAAAAAGTAAAAACTAAAAAATGTATATAAAAAAATTGCAATAAAAAGTAAAAGAAAATGCAAGTAAAAGGCAAACATAGAACCAATGTCGCAGTTTGAGAAGAGACTAAAATACACACACACCGACACACACACACACACTCACACACATATTCTCACTCATACTCGCATCCAACCAAGGCGCGACGTGCTTCGATTGGTCCAGCTGCTGGCATATTCAAAGCCTTTTGGATAGCTGTGCGTGTGACTGTGTGTGTGTGTGTGTGTATAAAAGGCAACGACACACACACACATACAGAGAGACTCTTACATTTCCGCACCCACATGCTAATGACTTTTTTGTTATGCCTTTTATTTGGGATATACTTCAGGCTGAGGCTTTTAGCTGCGCGCAGCTTTGTCGCATGCAAATTCATTTAGTTGACTATCCATCATGCTTGAAATACTGAAGCCTCGAAGCCATGGGTTCACGAACCTGCTACTCCATCTACCACTCCTGCTGCTGCTGCTGTTGCTGCTCCTACTGCTTCTTCTGCTTCTCATCAGCCAAAAGTCCATTCACACAGCATAAGCAAAAATATCGCATTATCTAGCCATATGCAGCAGCAAAAAATGTGAAAAAATAAAGAAAAAATCAAGCAAGCAGGCAACAGCTAATAATAATATATTATAATAATTTGGATGCTGAAAATATCGTATGATTGCGGCCTGCTACACGACACGACTTCTAACAGCAGCTCGAAAAAATAAGAAATAAAAAAAATACCAGCCAGATAGCCAGCAGCAGCAGCAGCAGCATCAGCAGCAGAAGCTGAAGCGAGAGGCTGCCATCGATCAATGTTGAGGTCTACGGATCTGGCTCCTGCGCAGCGCCGGCGCAACGCCCCGAAAAAAAAATGAGTAAAAAACGAGGAAGAGCAATGAAGTTGGATTAAGCTGACTGCGTAATACCTGCGCAAGGTTAAGAGAAATTTAAAACTATAAAGTATTTAAGAAATTTGTTTAAGAGAAGATTTTGAGTTGCTCTTTAAGGAATGTAAGATCCTAATTAGTCAATCTTTAAAGGATGTCAAATGCTAAGCAACTGTAAAATGTATATATTCTACTTCGCACAATTACGAAATTTCATATTTTTTCTCAAATATCGTGCCAGAATCAATTTCTAGACTTTATGTAATAATAAAAGATAAACTTTTGACACCACTCTTCTCTCTATACTTATTTCGACTTAAGGCAGTTCTAACTTTCCTTTCAGTATCCACAAGTTTATTGCACCAAAAACGAATATAGCCTTCATTAATTTCATGAACGGGCATACAAAGTAGGAGGAGAAGAAGCAGCAGCAACAGCATCAGTGGCAGCAGAAACTGGACTACTGTTTGACTGAGCCGAGCCTGCAAATGAGCTGCCGTTCAAGTCATCTTTTGCAGTCGCAGCCACGGTCAGACGGCTTCTGTTGTACGCAGTAATTTCGCTGGGGCATGCAGCAGACTCCACTCCAATCTCTCTGCCCCCTTTCCCAAGCTCCTGCAGCTCAACTGACTCCTTAACCCGCTGCCACAGGTAGGTAGGCAGCCAGGTACGGCCTTTGTTTTGCTTTGGCGCGCCAGCAACTGCTTATTACCATTAATTTTGAATTGTTTTTCGTGATCTTAACGATTGCCGCGATTTGCAGCTTAAGAAAAGGCAGCAAAATGTAAAAAAAATGCAACTCCGAAGAGCAGCAACAGGCAGCAAAAAATTATGAAAATATATATTTGTACACCGTGTGTGTATGTGTGAGCGTGTGTTGCCAGAGCTCTGCGGCCAGCGCCTCTGCCACAGCAACTCGTGAGCTCCACTCAGCAGCTGCTTTGCATGCAACATTTCAATATTTTATCTGTTGCTCAACACAATTTCAACATTCGCACAAAAATCTCAAATAAAATAAATTTCGAATGAGTAAAAATATTACATAAATAAAGAATATGCATAAGAATTGTGAGCAATTATGCAATGCATAAATGGATATGAATCTGGATATCTTCAACAATATTTTCACATATTTTCTACAAACTACAAATAATAATAATTATTTTCAATAAATATAAACAGATTTCTGACTTATCTTTAAGAATTATCCGTTTACTTATTTTCTTTAGCTTGTTATTTCCTATTGATATTGACCTGTAATGGAAGAAAATCACAAATAGAATATAAATGGTATTATTTAAGATAAGTATTAAAACTGCTTTTAAAGTTTCATATTTTCGAATTAATGTTTTATAATAATTTTTTCATTCATTCTCAATTTTCACTCTAAATTAAAATATATTTTATATACTCATCACATATTTCGAGCTCCAATTACTTTTATAAAAGTTTTGAAAACTTGTTTTTTTATTTTAAGTACAAATAAAAACATTTCAATCTAGTATTTCATGAATAACTTCATATCAAAATTTTGTACAATTCACAGAGCTAAATAAACTTGAGGGTTAAGCAGGTGCTGAACTCTGATAATTTTACAATGTGAATATTTTTTCTTTCTTCCCCCCCTTCTAACCATTAAAAACACTTCTTCTACTTGCAGATATGTATTCAAGTTTATACGATCCTTTCAACACATTTTGCATAATTCTGCAGCTCGTATTCAAATTGCAATACAAAATTTCTCTCTTTCTCGCTCTCTATATAATTTGCTCACCGTTTGCATGCCAGGCGATTGCCTGAGCCCGCCCCCCTTGAGTTCATTCCGCTGCCCCTGCTCTTGGGCCCTGACTCGCTTTTCATGTGTGATTGTAATGGCTTCGTTTTGGTTTTTATGAGTTTCTTAAGAATTATTTTGTGTGTGTTTCTTTTTCTTGGCTGTGTGTAATTACAGTAATGCGAGCAACGGAAAGGCAAATGCAAATGTAAAAGAGAAAAAAAAAAAAAAACATAAAAAGAAAAACGAATCTCAAATTGAACGATCCGCAGCGATCGAAACTCGCAGTAGGCATTGCCACTCATTAAGAAATGAATGCTAAAGTTTGCGCGTTTTTTTTTCATTTCTTTGCTTTTTGTTTTGTTGCAAATTATCATGCAGCCGATTACACTGCAACAAAATGAGTAGCAAGTGCTGCATTGGCATAAAAATTGGTCAGCAATTTTGAGGAGAGGCCGAACGAAGGGCTCTGACTAGGGGGGAAATGCGTTTTCAATTTAATATTTATTATCGACAATATTACGAGAGTCCAGGCATATAAGTAATGCAGGCGACGTCCAATGCGGCGTATGCTCTATTTGAGCTATTGAATATTCATGCAGGCAGTATGGCTGCAGCCACCCAAGGCACCCCCCAAACACCCGTGCCACCCCGCAGCCACCTCGACTATTTCGTCCAAAATGCAGTTTGTTATATAACACACATAATTATAGGCAAATCGAGGCAACGAATTCTCGCCACGCACACTGAGCTCTCGCGCGCCCCTAATGCAAACGAGGTGGAGATACCCAACCACCCCAGTCCACCCCACCACCCAGGCACCCATCGATGCAGCGGGCACTTATGTGGCATTTGCAGCATTTGCTGTTGCCCCATTCGAGGCCGAGGCGCACTGCGCACACGAAGTATGGCTAGCTGCAAAAGGCGTATACAGCACGGGAGGGTGAGAGAGAGAGGGTTCGTTTAGCATAGGAACCAAAAAACCACCCACTCATGCCATCGTCCACCCACTGCTGTGGTCGCTTCTAGGGGCTGTGGGTGGGTCAGCTCTACAGCATTTCTAAGTACGACTATTATATTGCATACACACTCACATCTATATACATATATATATAGCTGTGTGTGCTCAGCTGTATATAGCTATGCGTATGCGTGTTGACCATTATACATGATTTCGCCTATGCATTTGTGCGTGTGTGTGTGTGTGTGTGTGCGTATGTTTGTTGCATTTGTAGATGTTTGCTGCAGCTGCAGTTGGCGTTGCCGTGAGTCCGAGCTCCATTCCGTCCATCCCGATGAGATCGTTGTGTGACACTGAAGAGGATTTTCAATTCAACAAAACGATTTGATGCACATTAGAAACAGTGGATTAAAATAAATACGTGAGTGAAATGTAGAGTATTAAGGAAATTACATTTATCTCTTTAAGTCAAATCGAAATTTGAGTTGAATTTTAAAATACTTGTATTGGCAGACATTGTCACACAAAAATACTTGGACAGGGAGAAATTGTTTGCAAAAAATGGTTTTGTATGTAGATTGCCATGCAATGATTGACTTCCGTCAATCCATGTCAATCAAACATGCAGCAAGAGCATAAATGAATATGTAGATCTCTCATTAAATTATTCAATTAACAATAAGCAGACTTTAGGTGCGCTAATCATGGTCCATCAATCAGTTAATAAGTCAGAGGACCAATTATATTCAATCATGTTCAATCATAAATTGCCAAATCCAACAGTCACTCATATATTTCTTATCTATCGTGTTGTCAATCAATCAGTCAATTAATCAAAATTTTCATGAAGAGAAATTCGAATATCTACAAATACATAACCCAAACTCACTTAACCACTGTATAGCATCATAAGAATATCATTATATCGCTATCGCTCTAATGCAGATGACAGCATCTCGGGAAAAACTGCAAATCGGGCATTATAATTGAAGAGAGCATTAGAGTACAAGCTAAAGCCGAAACGGAAAACAGCAACCCGAGTGATATATAACACACGTGCGAAAGAGAGGGCGGGAGACAGAGAGAGAGAGAGAGAGTCGTATGCAGAGCTAGACAGGGAATGAGATGTGGATTTTAGCTGTCTAACGGGTACAGCGCAACGAACAGTGGGCAGAAAACGCACATTAAGTTTTCTGCCAAGCGCATTGTGCGACCCACCTTTGTTGCTGTTGTTGTTGTTGTTGCTCTGCCTGCATATGGTGGCAAAGAAAGCGCAGCAGAAGCAGCTGCAGGGATGCACAGGATGCAGGACACACACACATAAACACACACGCACACAAACATCAACATGCGAATCAAAGTCAGCGCATCATCGATATAGCTGCAGCGGCAACGGACGCTGGTCAAAAGCAGCAGCAGCAGCATCAGTCGGGGCTCCACTGCAATTGCAACTGCAAAGAGGAAGAAGACACACAGGATGTATGCGTGAGTGTGTGTGTGTGTGAGTGGGGGCAAAGAGGTGCACTGCCCTGGTCTCCACGTAGCAGCAGAAATTGGATGCGTGTGCAAAATGCAATGCATTTTCTAACACAGCGACGCGAGATGCAGATGCAGATGCAAATGCAAACGGGGCACACACACACACACACACACACACGCAAACCACACACACACATGGAAAACCGTCTGGTTGGGTGTTAGGAGTTTGCAGTTGGAGTTTGGGCCATCGGCTAGGGTAGCAACGTTTTTGTGATTTATTTTTAATTGAAATTCTAGAATGCGTGCAAAATACGCATGCAAAGTGTCTGGGGCACCTAGAAAACTTTCAACCGGATGTGCCAGTGTGCGAACGAGTGCATGTGTGTGTGTGAGAGAGTGTATATGTGTGTGTGTGTACGCATATAGAGGCCTCGAGGCCTGTAGGCGTAAATTGCATAGGCCAGGCAAAGCCAGAGAGAGAGAGAGAGTTAGAGAGAGATAGAGAGAGAAAGAGGCACGCATGGGCTGGGCCGGCAATGGGTGCTGCGTATTTTTGGGACAGAAATTGTGCGTATGCACGAGAGTCCTGTTCAAAGTCAACGTTGTCGTCATTGTTGTTGTTGTTGCCATTGCTGGTTAGCCCATCGTCAACGTCGCCGTCGCCATCGCCATCGCCATCGTTGTTGCTGTAATGTTGGCCAGCGCCGAAAATTTTCTACAAAAACAAAAATCGGAATTAATTTTGTTTTAGAGAAAATTTGTGCAGTCGCATGTGGGCTGAACGAAAGGAGCGCCAAAAAAGCAAGCAAAGAGAAAGGGATGGATAGAAAGAGATAGAGTGGGAGAGGTAGATAAGGGGTGGCTAGGCACGATGTGCATATATGTGGGCATGACTGCATATTTGCTGATAATAATTAAGTGCAGACTAGGCCCATAAAGCGCAGCAGCGCCAGCAGCAGCACCCTGTACAGTGAGCACCATAGCACAATGGACAGACACAGCAACGAATTTGGTGCGGTATCGATAATGAGCCATTGGCTTACATATCTATGTAGCTGTGTGTGTGTGTGTGTGGTAGATGTAGATATGTATGCGTGTGTGTATGAGTGTGCGTGTGTGTGTGTAAGTTTGTAGCTGTTGACAAATTGTTCTTTGAACTAGAAAACACATTTTTTTTTTTTTTTGCTGAGAAACTGAGTTTCAAACTTGGAATTTGAGCTTAGACCAACTTAAAGCCTGAAGCAGCTTAAAATCTGCAGATTAAATATAATGTTATGATACTCAAGTAAAAGTTTTAGGTGAAGCTTAAAATGATTAAATGATCTTAGCTAGTTTTAACATAGACTTTAAACTATATAAACAAAAACTTTATTACAAAATTTTAAGTCTGATAAAATCTAAAGTCTTTCAATTAAGTGCAATAGTTTATTTAAATTAATTTTTATTTTTGTTTATTTATTTATTTTTATTATTATTATTTTTTTTTTGCAATTTACTAAGTTTGAGTGTTCTAAAATCAGAATTTGTAATAACTTTGAACTTAATTTTTCTATTTTGTATTTTATTTATGCATTTCAAGTGAAGCAAAAAGGCAATTCTGGGTTTTACTGGGAATGAAATATAATTTACATTTTCATTATGTAAAGCTGTCAATTTTTTAAACTTACATGCAAAGCAAATCCAATAAAATAAATGCAAGTAACTTTTTATTGATTCTCACTCTAAACAAATTCCTTCACATCATAATCAATGTTTAATAAAAATTAACAAAAATCTAGTTAAGCTCTGCTTTAATTTCGTTGGTTACTTCAAGCGTTTCTCATTTGCGTTCGTTGTGGTAAGCAAATGTTATGCATTGAAATTTGCTGGATGCTGCTGCTGCGCCTCCTCTGCTCCTGCTACAACTACTTTTTCTTCCTCTGGCTGCCGTTGTGCTGGACAGTTGCACCCAACATCAACGTCAACGTCGCTAACGTCGCCATCGTCGTCGTCGACGTTGTCGTCAACATCGTCATCGATAACTGCGTTGCCTGGGAGAACTGCCATACAGAAAACTTGCAGCGACTTTTCTCTATAGTTAAGAAGTGGCAGGGGCTTGATGTGCATGTGCCTCCACATATGTGTGTGTGTGTGTGTGCATGTGTGTGTGTATGCACACCACTTGGACTCACACAAGTTTTGGGTTTTAGGCCTGGCCACGTTGTGCAAATGTGCAAGCTGGCATCCGTTGCTGCCATTTTGAAAGATTTTTGTTTTCGTTTTCCCCATGCACTCTGCCTGCAAGCACACACACGGTCGCTCACACACACGTATATGCCGTATATACATAGGCACGCACGTTTGGTCAGGAAACGGAAACGAAAATTCTGCGAAAAACAACAACAACAGCAGCAACAACAATGGACATGTTGGCAAGAAGCAACGTAGCCTGAGCTGCAGGCAAGGCTGTGCCACAGGAAAAGCAAAAATAACGGCGCAGCAAACAGCGCTGATGAGCAATGGGCAACGAGCAATGGGCAACGTGCAAAGGACAGCGGGCAAACGCATATGAGTCTCAGTGCAAAGCAATCTCCTGCACAGTGGGAACAAACTATTTGTGTTTGCCAAGTTTGCTGCTGCAACAGACCTTGCCAACAGAATCAATTAGCTAAGAGCTCAAATGCGGCTTCAACAAAATTACAGTAATTTTATTCAAATTTATAAAATTTTGAAATTGAATAAAGAAATTTAGAGTTAAGGAATTTGGGGAAAATATTGTGCATTAAAATATTCGTATTCAATTTTCAAGAATTTAGGGTAATTTTTATAAAATTTTGAAATATTTACTAATATATTTATTGTGTAAAGAATTTGAATAAATAAGGAATATAATTATAAGTTCTATAAATACTAAAATATAATTTTGAATTTCAACAAATAATTTGTCAATGTAAAAAATTTCTATCTCTATTAGAATTTACGATTTACGAAAAAAAGCTTCATGAAATATACAAAAAAACCAAATAATATTCATGAATTCAAAGACATTCAATATACTTTCAATATATCAATATAAGAAACACCAACTAGCACCATCAAACCCGCCTTCATTTGCAAGGCTTCATCATTTTCTTGCCGATTGAAAAACCTTTTTTGCTGAAATTTCATTCGGCGGCTTTTTGCGCCGTTGCCACGGCTGCTGCTGCTGCTGCTGCTGCAGATGCGAAACTTGCTTCACATTCAAGCTGTAGCAGAAGAAGGTGGTCATACGACGTTGGCCAGTGGACAGTGGATGCATATTGGGTGGCAACGTTGCCAAATTGCCGATGACTGCGACGGCCGCCATTTTGTGACTTGGCGGAAACGCACAAAAACCACGCAGGAGATGATGTGTGCAGCTCTATATGTATGCGAGTGTGTGTGTGTGTGTATGTATGTGTGTGTTAGCTGCTGCTCGTAGGTGTCCAAAATCGTCGAACGTCGCCCCGAAATGCCATTACCGCCACCTTAACGATGTGCCGTTGCTTTTTGTTATTCCACTGACCAGCAGCAGCAGCAGCAGCAAGATGGACTGTGCGTGTGTGTCTCTGTGTGTGTGTGAGTGTGTGGGCGTATATGCATGTGTGGCTGTGTTTGTTTGTGCTTCGTTTCGTTTCTGCACATTTGCATTTTACGAATATCCTTGCGCATTAGAAGCCGACCAGACGCAGCCTCGAGAGCAGCTCGCTTCCACGAAAGGAACGAGTCGAAAGTTTCTGCAGCTGATGTGCGACTAGAGTTGGAGATGGGTGCATGGGCATCTCTGTACGTTGTCCGCATCCGCATCCGTGTTGGCTCGCTCACACATACACACGCACACACACACACACACACACACTCAGTGAAAGGACAAGCGCGCGCGCGCGCTTTCATTTCATTTGCCAGCACCCAAAAGTTGTTGTGCCTTCTACTTTTGGGGCAGCTCCTCGACGGCAACAGCAACGGCTAACGCATTTTTCGCCAGGACATTGACGAACGGCCATTACCCCACACACAAACACACACACGCACACAGCTACACACATATGCAGAGTGCAGGAGTATAAGCTTGCTGGCATTTTGAATTTCAAATTCAGCAACAGCTCTTACACACACACACATGGTCACCTAATGTCCATGTTGGCTGCCTTTGCCTTGTGCGTCGTATTCGTTGCCAAAGCACCCAAACTCACTCATCCACCCACTCGCACAGTCCTGGTCATCGTTATCGTCGTCGTCGTCGTCGGCCGCGCCTTTTTGTGCGAAAATGTTCAACTTTTTCGCAACAGTAAAGATTTTTGGTTGGCTGGCGCAGCCAATCTCCAACGAGCAAGCGTCACGCTGTGGGTGGTTGCTGCACACACACATACACATCTATATAAATTTATATATATATATATATAACTCTTTATATATAGATATAGCTATGGCAACGTCCTAAGCACAAGTGTCGAGTATAAAATGTGCGTTCGCTTTCCGCTATTGCTGCTGCTGCTCCTGCTGCCTCCGATGTCGAGGCCCACACGGCGTATGCGTTATTTATGCATAGTGTATGTGGCCGGCGCACAGGATGAAGTGCAAACAATTATTTATGTGGCCGAGCCCATACATAATCCATTAAGAGACTTCAAATGAAATTTGCGCATTACGCAACTTAATCACAAAATTGAAATCGAACCAAAACAACAACAGCAGCAGCAGCAGCAAAAAGTATTTTTCAATTTTTGAATTTATTTTTTAATCTTGTTCTCCCATAGTTAAATATGCTTGAAAAATTTATGATTGCTTTTCATTGCGAGTTTAAAACTATGGCTTAATTTAATTGGCCAAGAAATAACGATAGAATAATGGCATTTATTTTACAGCTTACAAATTATTTATTTACAGCAAATTGCACACGAATTGCATCAAATTGTTTTCGCTTCATTTAGCTCTAAAGAATTCAGGTGATTTTTCTCGAATAATAGGAATGCATAATGCACTTTTCAGATCGTTAATAAATCTTATATTTTATGTAAATAATTAAGTGCAAAATTTAACAAAATGGCAAACCTAGCGTTAAATTAGTTGCGTCTTAATTGACTCATTAAGAAAGTGAATAAATACAAAAAATACTTAAACCAAGTGTGAAACAAGTATATTACTTCGAGCACTAAGAAGCGAAAGAAGAAGAAGAAAGAAATATCCAGAGCGTAACGATTTACTTACTCTAAGCTGCTCTTAGCTCAATCAAGTGCTGTTTAACTTTAGCTGGAAATAAATATAGTCAGATATGGTATTAATTAGAAGGCGCAGGTGCTCTTGGACCTAAGCGAGAAAGAGCGAGGAAGACGGGATGAGGAGAGGACGTCGTACAGATCGTGAAGGAGCTCAGGAGAGAGAGAGAGAGAGAGAGAGAGAGAGAGAGAGAGAGAGAGAGAGAGAGAGAGAGAGAGAGTCACAGAAAATCTTAAGGAATTAGAAATCAGATTTGTAAAAGTTGTTTTTTTGAATTGTTGTTCATTTAATTAAGAACTTTTCATACACAACTAAGAAAATTTTAGTTTTACTGAAAAAATGATCATACATTATACTTGGTATTATATACATTATTTTTTATAAGATCCGTTAGATATTTGGACATATTGTTAATAATTTTTGTTGTGTACCTAGAGCCGATTTTGGTCCACTCTTCCTGAAGCCGTGTCGATCCAATATTTTGAAATAAAATTTGTTATATATTTGGAGTTTAGTTTAGTTTTTATCATATATTATATACAATTATAAACTGCATTCTCTCTCTCTTTGCTCTCTCTCTCTCTTTTCCGTTTGCTGCTGAATGTGTTGAAACAGTTTAAACACCTTTCAGCTTCTTGCCAGCTGACAAATAGCAGAACTTGAATATCAACATTGTCTGTTGCTAATGCATCATAATAAATATATATATTTTATGCATATTTACATTTTGCTACGATTCTCTACTCTTCTCTGTCTCACTGTTCTCGTTTTGCACCTCATCGATGGATGTGGCAGAGTCATCGACACACGAGAACTAAAAAAAAGACTGTAAGTAAAGGCAATTAATTAATTTGTTTACATTTGTGCAAATGCCACGAGAAGTAGGAAGTTGCAGCTAGATCAGACGCAGATGCAACACAAGCAGCAACAACTGACATGCATTGACCGGCAAAGCGTGCAGTAAAACATTTTCAATGGAACTGCTGCTGCAAGAGGCAAGAAACAGAGAGAGAGAGAGAGAGAGAGGGAGTTGCAACTGGTCTCTCAGTCTGTGCTGCTGCCACAGAGGGGCAAATAATTAACTGCAAGAATGCAATACGAGCAATGCGAAGTTGCAGCAACTGTTGCTGTTGTAGTTGTTACTGTTGCTGCTGCTGCAGCGGCTGCGGCTGCGGCTGCGGCTGCTGTTTGTTATTATTTTTAATATTAAATTGCAATTGCTTCGTTGATTTAATAAAAACGAGCAACAAAGCCAACGCCTGTGCAATAAATGTGGCAGCCACAATCGCCAGCAACAACAGTAAACAGCACGTTGCAATTTTAATGACCAAAAAGAAGAAGCAAACGCAGATGAAGCAGCTAAAGAAGCTGCAGCAGCAGCAGCACCCGTCGACGCCGCATCGAACGCTGATCGCTGATTGCCAATACGTTGATCGTTGACTTGCAGATGTCTGCCCTAATGTGTGGCAGACATATACACATATATATATATATATATACAAATATATTTTTACAATGTTTAGCTAAAGCAAACAACAGAACTTAAACAAACAAAACCAAGACATTGCACTCTCTTTGACTTCTACTCTCCTACTCTCTCACTCTCTCTCTCCCCCCTGACTCTTCTCTGGCTGGCACATAAATTTTGGCGACTGAACAAAATAAACTAAACACTAAATAAAATATTTTATTATGTTGCAGTGGCAACCAGTTTGAGTTTTGTTGCTGTTGTTGTTGTTGTCGCCACACATTGTTGCATGCCCCCCTGCCTTGAGACCGCGCGCGCGTCGTCTTCATAAACAACTGTCAACGCTTTTTACATTATGCGCACTATTTTATTTATCAATTTGCAATTCCATAAATTTCATTTCAGCCTTTACTTTTTATTGATATTTGTGCGTTATAAGGAAGTTAACCGCAAGCTATCCAGCGGCTAGCGGCTCACGCACCGCCGTTCATTGACACACGCGTGCAACGGATATCATTTAGACGCGTCAAATGTAATTCGTTTCTTTTTCTCTCTCTCTGCATTATTTTTTTTTTTTTTTTTTTTCATCATAATATTCATAAGCTAAAGCTGTCGGAGGATTTGGTAAAAAATGGGATGGGTAGCTTTTAAGAGTTGGAAATTGACAAAACTAGGGGTTCGGTGAATGTGAAAAGCAAGGCTAAGCCACAATGAGCAACTTGCAAAAACAAAGGGGGGACAACGAGCTGACAGCAGCCAACATGGATGTGACGAGCTATGTGGAGCGAGGCATGGGGGGAATATATGCAACAGGGGGGGGAGAATTGTAAGAGAACAATCATGGCCAAGAATGAGCAAAACAAGACTATTGATTATGTTGGTGTATAGTGCATGTGTACAGAACCGACGTCAAAGGTGCCAGCCTACTACGGTAAGGCGAATGCGTTTCACTTACAGCATTAAATCAGAGCAAAACAGGGCTTCAAAGTCGAGCAACCACTGCAACTGGACAACGCGCTCCACGCAGACTTTGGTCTGAATTAGGAGTATAAACAACAACAACAAACAACAACAACGAAGACCAGGCGAACGCCTTAAAGCAATGCCAAATGCAGATGCGAAATACAAGGAGGAGTTGTGGAAGGCAGAACGAGTAAACACAACAGTCGGATTAAGCATTGAACCGGTGGAATAGTGGTAAAGCTTGGCTAGTGTGTTTTTTTTGGTCATTTGAGGCCACATCCATGCAGACAAATGGTGGTGGCAAGCACATTAACTGCGACAACGGCAAACAATGAGCAAGTGCGTCCTAGACAAGAATCAGTGCTAAGAAACTGATAACGCTAAATACGAAAAACATTGTAAACTAAATCGCACGAATCATTGTATGATTTTAAAGTAGAACTTAAGCTGAGATAATGTAAAGAATCGATCGATAATTGAAGGATGAATGTGAAGACAGTCGATAGTCGAGAGTCGAGCGGGATTAAAGTAAGCTTGAAGTGAATAGCATATTAAGAATTAGAAAAGAAATCTAATGATGGAATTAATGAAATAAAGTAAGATAAACCTATGTCTAGAATTAAGTTTAAGTCAACATATGGGATCGATGACAGCATTAAATCAAATCACCATAGACGGCGGCCAAAACGTATAAGGATAGGAAACGTAAAAACAAGTATAATAATGTTTTATTTAGCGGTCACGGCGTCCTATGCTACGATCGAACATGCAAGTTTAAAAACTACTTTTACTAAAGAATAATTAAGGTCTAGGTTGTCTGTAAACACAAAGTCAGGTAAAAATTCCGATGCGACAGGAATAAAAAGAACCGCTTGTCCATTAACACGGTTTGTGGGTTGGGGTAAGCCATCTCGTCTCAGTTTTTGGGTTGAGGGTATTTAATTTACAACTCGTGAAGTAAGTGTTTAAAAGGTCGTTAGAATAAACAGAAAAAAGAGGCAAAAATATGGCATTTGCATTGGATTGATTAGGGCTAATTAGAAGTCTCAAGGGCGTTGTAAAGGGGGTGCGAAATAAATTTGATTTTTGATAAAGGTTTAGTTCAATATCATATCGAAAGTCGCGTAGGCAGCGCGCATTAAACACAAGTTATATTAAATTCACAGGACAATTAATACACTAGCTAATATTGTATTATTGATGCCACGCGGAAAAACGACATATAAATCCGGTTTATCATATGGCAGGGGCAGCGCTAGGCGGCAACCAATAAGAGAAACTTCGGAACATAAAAAAAAGATATAAAAACGTCAATAAAAATAAGCCAGGGTATATTATAGGGTAAAGGAAAGGGGTAGGGAGTAGGTCCTAACAAACACAACGGGAAGGTTCTCGTATGTGATCTGTGTGTGGCAAAAGACAAAACCAAAATCGGTATCAAACGAAAGCTAGGAAAAAAAAAAGTTGAAGAGAGTTAAGAAAGAGGACACACGTTGTGCATAAAAAAATGTGGTTTTGTGCCGAGGATATTGTGCTAAAATTGGGTGTGTTGTTAGCTGGGTATAGTAACAAGTAAAATTAGATTGAGCTAATATGTTTTGTGCGTTTAGGTCTATAAGCGCGGGTCAGAGTTCACAAAAGAAAATGGCCAAAAAAAAGGGCCTGCCTATGCTACTCTGTGTGCAGGGTTGAAAGTGGCAGAGAAGGAAAAATAGGCTGGGGTTTGGGGCAAATCGCGTAAGGGGGAAATGGGAGGGGGAGAAAAAGGAAGAAGGAGAGGGAAAGGGAACGTGTGAGAGAGCCGTATCTTCTCTGTCGGGTGGACAATTCATAGCCGAACAGGAAAGGGTATAACACGTTATGAGTTAGTTAGCAAAGGGTGTGTGAATAAGTTGTATGTTATTTAAGTGTAATGGAGTAGTGATGAGAGGGGGGAGAAAACAGCTACAAACTTGTGTGTCCATTCTGATGAGCACTCGGAACAGGCGCGAACAGCTTTAAACGGGGGCGTTCAAATTGCTTCCTGCCTGAGTACCTACAGTGTTTGAGAGCGGGGAGTCGGAGTGTAGGGCTGGGGTGGCTGTCGGTGGAAGGCGGTGGCGTGGGGGGCAGCGTTGAAAACAAATGGAAAGGGGTGGGAGGGGGGGTCGACGATTTGAAGGTGTGTGTAAAGTCTGGTGGAAAGGTGGGGGCAATGAAAGGGGTGGGGAATAAATAGAAACCATTGCAACCATTCGATAAGCCATCGTAGTTTATACAATTTCTATTATAAAAGACTAAACCGGAAACACTAACGGTATTTGTCTCACTAAATTGAAAATCAAAGCGAGAAAGAGAGAGAGAGCGCGACCGAGAGGTTTGTTTTTTGGAAAAAACCTGGTTGCTCAGCTAGGCGTATTGCGGAAAAAGAGGGGACAGACATGGTTGCCAAGAGTCGTGTCAAAAAAAAACAAACCAGAAAAAACGCGAGGCGAGAGGAATGCATGTTAAATCTGTCAGTGCGGTGGTAAAAAGCATACGCTCTCTATCAAGGGTTTACATCCAGTTTAATAAAAGACGCTTCAATTAGTTGAGGGCACGGGATATAAAAAAAAGGGGGGGAGGAGGCTGGAAAATGGTGCATTCAAAGAGACGTACAATCCGGGAGATATGAGAGCGTGGTGTGGAAGCAATAGGTCATTGAAATTGCGTAACGTAAAAACCGTGTGTAAGATGTGTAGATGGTGGGTATGGTAGACTTTCTGCAAAAGATACAAATGACAGTCGTAAGATATCACATAGAAGGCAAACGAGGGATAGTATTAACTGACACATGTTAATAAACTCTTTCTTTTCAACGGCGGTGCTCTCAAGTATGTCAAAAAAAAAAAGGGCGAAGAAGAAAAACAAGAACCAAAAAATACCAGTGTGTACCAGAAATGGTAAGTCAATAGTACAGCTAGGGGAGAAAAAGAGACGAAAAATGGGAATATGTAAAGAGGGGTTTGGAAAATATAAAAGTTGGGTGCCTGAGTTAAGTCACTGAAAAGAGGGGTGAGATGTAAGAGATATTCGCAGACAGGAAAAACACTTTAAATAAAAATTGTGAATAGTCACCAAGTTGAGGAAGCGCGTCACAAAAAAATACATTTCTTGTCGCAGGCAACTTGCGATCCAAACCTGTAAATTATATGAACATAATATTCGATTCAGATTTCGTGTAGTGGCCAAAGAATAAACATACTCTAGAGCAGAAAGCATGTCAAAAACAGGCAAAATAAGTTGAACAATCTTACAGGCAGTAGTTGATTGTTGGTGTATAGGAAAACTGAAAAAGGCAGAGCGTATGCGAGAGTGAGTGAAAAAAGTGAAATGTGAGTGAGGGGGTAAGGGTAGTGTTAGCGTAGCGGAGTGAGGTGGTGTGTGGCCAGTCACACTCGTGTTGGCAAAAATAAACATGGTAGAGAACTCGGGAACCAAAATACATGGAATTGAAATTGACGCTAACGTGAATTGTGCTCATTTAACAAATAATTTGTCCGTGGAGTTACCCGCAAAAAATGGGCACAAACTAGAGTGATTGTCGCGCGCTGGTCAAAGAGTGGGAAGAGTGGGAAGAGTGAGATAGAGCGGGGTTGAGTGAGAAAGGTGTTGGGAATGAGATGGTCGGCCAGCAACGTCCAACAAAATAAAGGCGAAATGGGGATCAACACTATATAATGGGTGTGGCAATAATGACCGGGTCAAAGTCTTTAGACAAGAAGGTGAAACGTGCCAACAATTAGGGCAAGCTCACGTTGCAGAAAAAGGTGGCAGGCGGAAGTGGTGCCAACTGCCGTGCGGCGCAACGATTCATCACGAACCATTTTAGCAGTTTAAGCGCTTGGCACCGTTGCCCGTGTAACCGGGCGGTTGTGCGGCATTTGTCATTAAAAAAATATCAAATAGGGGGGTTGCAACATTTTCCGACAAGTGAGAAGGTCCTTTTAAATGGCGTACAAGCAACTACGAGAGTGGAGTACAATGGGGAAGGGTACAAACAAAAATGCCGAAGTGTGACTGGTAAATGCCGCGGCTTGGTGGAATCACGGCAACGTACAACACCCCTGCAGAAATCCGCGGGTGGCTGGGGAAGAAAAAGTGCCAATAAGCATCCGAATATGTGATTGAAAATTGCACGGAATCTGAACCTGTGGGTTAGATTTCTTTTAAAGCGTGGACGCCAAATAATGTTGCACGCAGAACGATTTGGAATTCTTGTACGATTGAAAGACAGGTAGGACGGTACGTGATGGGAGATGGGTGGGAAAGAGGAGAAGTAAAGAGGGAGCGAGAAAATGGAATAGGAGACGTGTAGTGTGGGCACGGGAGTAGCGAACATCATGTAGTTATATGCCGGGGGCGAACAGGTGACAATGATTAGGAATTTGTAAGCAACATTAAAATTGGCGGGTGCAAAACAAGTACGGCCTGATAAAACGAGCTGTCGCAAGACAAGAGCGTATAACGACGTAAAAAATACAAAAGGAAGACACAATTCAAATAAAATTTTGTACTAAACAAGATTCCAGTAAGATATTATACCGATTGAAACAAAGATAATATTAAGTGTATAGGTATGTGCGACTAATTTGGTTTTGCTCTACTGACGAGCGGAGCGCAAAAACAGAAGACGGAAACGTCTATAGACGGCTGGTAAGTGACAAACAAAGTTCCACGAAGAGGCCGAAGAAATGAGAAAGTGCAACAGAGCTAAGAGGAGAGAGGGAAGTGTGGCAGTTTATAACGGAATCACGCATGTACGACATAGTTTAATATTGACACGTCCTTGGGTAGTTGGTCTTGGCTGTTGTATGTCGTGATAAGTCACTTATTTCTTCTAACCTCCTTCTTCAATGTCTTCATTAAACGGGGTTGACAAAAATTCAATTATAGGTCGTCGATAACGGGGGGTTCGTGTAAGGAATAATTGGATTGAGTTAGAATTCATAGGAGGCTGAACCAAAGGGCGCAACAATGTTTAATAAGTTGTTAAAAAATAATTTGTAAAGTAACCCGTAGAACACCTTATTAACAAGCTCTCGAATGCTTAAAGGAGCCTAAGCAATAGTAGAAGTCGCGTATAATCTATGACATTGGCGATCATGTGGATTATGGGAGAGAAGGGGAAGGAAGGGAAGAGAAGGGGGAATATAAAATGGCTATATATTAGCATGGGGGTTAAAAAAAGAGTGGGGTGGTCGGTAGACTCTCTATGATGGGTAAGTTGGTGAGAAGTATGGTGCCCCGCGGAAAATAATTGTAGAAGAATTGATAAAAGGAGGGAGGAGTTGGGATTGTCATGGTAAGGATGATCTTAATAAAGACATCGTCTAGTGCGATTTTTGAGTGGCGTAAATTAAGTGACAATTGGAAGACAATAGTGTAGTAGGAAACTGTTAAGGGTGTATAGGTTGTTTGCAGGTGCGTAAGAGTAATATAAATACATTAAGAAAAAAAAATAAAGTATGCGGACAGCAAAATGTAAATGAACAGGAGGTGCAGATGGAGTAATGATCGCAAACAAAAGGTGAATGATAACAATCATTGAAGGGTGTCAAGTGGGGTGAGTAAAGAAATGAACGGATTAACTGGAGCAATCACAGACAGAGTCAACTTATCAGTGCACGCTAGGAATTGGTGAGGCGAGAAACTCCTAAAAAAACGATATAAAGGGAATCTGTAGCTTGGTAGTAATAGGAGAGATCGGAGATTGTGGAAGTCTATGAGTACTACAATAAGACGGTGGCAGGAGTGGGAGAAACACGCGAATAACAAAATAAAAAGGAAAAAAATGATAAGCGTGTCCAATGGGTGAGCCGGGGTGATTTAAGGCAAATTTGCGGCGCATAATGTGGTAAAATAGGGCAATTAATGAGTTTGGATAAAAAAAAAGCAATGACGAGACAGGATGAGCTTGGTGAGGAAGCGTAAAGATACGCAGGAAATTGAAAGAAGAGTCGGGTCATCAGACAAAGAGAGGAGAGCGTCGCTCAGTACGTTCGAGAGGGGGGGGGAAGGGAGTGTCTTCTTTAGACAGTTAAATAGATGAGAGTTTGGTGTCAAATAGGTCATTGTTCGCATGCAATAAGGCGTGTTCACAGCTAACGCCTGCAGGAAATATGGACTCAGTGTGTTTTAGTAATGTAAAGTTGTTTAGTTGTGTCGTGTAAGATGAACATCGGTAGATAAAGACGGGGGGAAAAAAAATATTCAACAAATAATTTTGTCGATGGGGCGCAGGGCGGGGACCCTTCGCGGTATAACATGTGTTTGCAAGAAAAAGTGGTATGCGAAAAACTAGCGATTAAATTTCAGTTATGTCCAAATTATAGACCAAACAAATAAAATAGTGAGAACAAAAAACAAGATGGGATTTATATTTTAAAAACGTTTATAGTATTCAATGAAGTGTGAAGCAAGGTTTTCGAATAGTATAAAATTGGAAGGAGCGATGGGGCCATAGAACAGTTGAAACATATGTATAGGGTAAAGCTAAAAAATATTAGTAAAGTCTAATGGGACTGTCATGTTAGGCATCAGAGCAGACATGCATATACTATTTGATATGCTCATGCTGTGTGGCGGTTGGACAAAGAACTTGGAAAACATGATATTTTGTCCTCGTCTGTGGTTGTGTCGCTTTGATCTTCATCAAAAATGGTTGAGACAAGGAAAAAAGAAGGAAAAAAGCAAGAATCGAGGGGGAAATCGAAGAATACTCGTGTGTCGTGACGATAATAGTTGTGAACAAAACGACAACGACCAACAACGCATCAGCAAGCAAGGCGGGCAAGCTGCAGGCAACAAACGGCGGAAAAAGTGAGCGGGTACGGGGAGAACATCAAAGAAGGGCAGAAAACAAGAAAGACATTGTGCCGACGTGCAGAGGCTGGAGAAAAATGTGTGAAGTTGGTGGTGGTAAACTGAGAGTGCAGTGGAGGCCGTGAGCAGTCCAGAAAGTCAGAGGCGAAGCAGTTGTTTGGAAGTTGTTAGTTTGGTTTGGCGGTGGTAGACCGAGGTCGTAGCGAGGAAGAGGGTGGTGGCGTTGTGTGGTGTATTACGATGTTGGTGGGCGATGTAAGGGCACCCGGAGGTGTTGAGACGACTGGACTTGGGGGGGGGACGTCGCAGGGGGCTAATTATGCGGCGTGGCGTGGCCGTGTTATCAGAGGCGGGTAAAAGAAAGAAAAGGGACTAATGAAGCATAAGAGAGTGAAATGAAGAAAGAGAGATGAAGAAAACCAAAACAAACTCGTGTGTGACAGGAATTGAATACTAAATTAAAGAGCAAATGTGTTCGGGTGTTGTGAAAAATTATGTTCCATTTCTGTTTAACAGCTGCATTTTGCTTTAAATGGGTGTCGCGGTCAGACGTGGTCTTCAAGGCGCCGCAGTCCAGCAAGCAACCAAGCAGCAAACAACAACAGCAACGGAACTAAATCTTTTTTGCTCATAATGGAAGTTTGGTATGGGAAAAGCAAAAGGCAATGTGAAATGTTTGTTTTGATGAATGGTGTGTGCGCGCCGTGTGTTGTTTCAAAACAGGGCGAATAAAATGCCTTATAAGTTGGGTGGTGTTTGTTGTTGAAATTGTTGTTTGTGCGGGTTTTGTGTGAAATGTAGAATGGTGAGGGTTGTTGTTATAAGAGTATGTTGAAATCAGTCGAATTTGTGAAGGTTTTGTGTGTGGTGGTGGTATCTTGGAAGAGCTGTGGTGATGTGGTTGTTTCGAGTCGGCGCTATTAAAGCAAGCCCATGTCGGGGACAAAACATGTATATTTAGGTGTGTTATAATTTATATTTCTTTTTTTTTTTTCTAACGGGTGGACTTAGTTGGTTGTAGTAATAGACATCTGCCAAATTGCACGCTAAATCAACATAACCGCTAGAGCCGCAGTGGAAAAAGCTATAAAAAGGTAGAACACCATTGAGGTTGTGTTTCACACAAGTATGCGTGTAGAGACAAATATGACTTTAAGCTCGTAAATAATAAACTGCCTGTTTTTTTACAGAGCAACAGATTATTATCAAACTAGCAGAGTGCAAAAGGAGCAATAACTGTAGAAAAAAAAGTTCAATCGAATTATTGTGGGAGAGACAGAGAGAGAGAAGATGAGAGACAGAGAGGGTAGCGGCGGTCGGAAAATGACGAGAGAGGCAAAAGTAAAATGAGAGAGTGACAGAAGATATAAAAAATACATAGATAAAGAAGGAAAAAGTAGTAAGGGAGAGGGAAAAAAAAGGGGAGGGGAGGAAGTAAAAAAAGGGAAGGAGAGCGCGGATCGTAAAAGGAGTCGGGTGACTGGCTCGGTGAGTTCGGATCTAGTAAAGGCGAGAGTCGAGAGAGCGAGGCAAGCATAGAGAAAGTCGTGAGCTAAGATGAGTATATGGGGAAGGATGCATAGGAGTCGGAAGGACGCAAGTGATAAGAAAAGTTAGTAGGAAGGGGCGAGATGAGATGAATGACAGGGATAGAATTTATAGGGGGTGAGGCAAAACCATATCGATAGGGTACATCAGCAAACATATCACTGGGCGGTGGATAGAAACGGAATCCAGAAAAAAATGGGGGGTATACGTCTATCAGGCACAGGGGAAGGAAAAGCTCTCAGCAGAACACTAGGGGGAAGGGGGGAAAGGGGGGGAGAAGGGGAGAAAAGGGGGAGGGAGAAAGAGGAAAGAAGCGGGACTTGGTCGGGTGTGAAGGGGTTTTGTGGGTATAGGGTAAAGGGCGGAAAATGATGTATACGGGGGGACTTAGTATATTGTGAACAATCTAGGTAAAAAATTTCAGAAAGGTTTAGGGAGAGGGGTGAAAAAAAACATCTAAGAGTGGTGTACAGGGCAATCAGCAGAAAAGCGCATCGAAGACATATGGTCAGTATTACAGTGGAGGAAGTTCAAAAGGAAGTAACGATATGAGTCGAGAAAAGTGTGGAGGTGCAGGAGGGGGTAAAGAAGGGCAGATTGTTCCACAGCGAAACAAAAAAGTCTCAAAACTAGGGGGTGATTATAATAAAAATTTAATGGTTCAAAAGGGGTTCTTGACGAAGTAGGGGGAATGTAAAAATGTTTAAGTTAGATGATAAAGGGAGCGCAGGCGCGGAGAGGGAGGGAGAGGAGGGAAGGAAGGGGTGCCAAAAAAAAGAAAAGGAAAAGAGGGCAAGGAGACACGTTGTGACACGTAGGTGGTTGTGCGGAAGAAATTGGTGGGGCAAGTGGTTTAGGCGCTGACATGTAGAGCTGACAAACATGTGGGAATGTCGTGGAGGTAATGGGTCGTAATGGCATTGGGTGTGTTGTGCGGATATGGGTATGTGTGGAGAAAAGGGTGTAGGCACAAAGTGTAAATATAGGAAGATAGAGATGGAGGTGGAGAAGGGGTGGAAGATGTAGGGTGGCTTGTTCGTTGTTAATGTCCGGGAACGAAAAAAAAGAAAAGGGGGAAAGTGTGAAGCGTCACAGCGCAAAAAATGGGTTGGCAGGCAGGGTTAAAGGGGGGAAGATGTTGGGCCAAGCGGCATAGTTGGTCAACGTGAACACTACGAAGCAGATGGGGGGGGGGTGAGGGGCAGGGGAAGTAGGGTAAGGTGGTGAAAAGTAGGGCGGAATAAGTGACAGGTAAAGAACGATATGAAGGGCAGGGGGGACGACAAAAAAATGCGTGGCAGAGGGGGAGAGGCAGGGGTGTGAGGGGGGGCGTGGGGATAGGGAATAATGGGCGTCGACGGAAAGGGGAGGGGGGACAAATGAAAAGGGAGGGGAAAGATAAAAAACAAAGAATGGAGAGGTGGAGGTGAGGGGACTAAGTAGGGGGAGATTCGATAAAATAGTCTGTTGTGTTAAAATATGTTATCGCAAACAACTCAATCGAACAGGTAAGAAGAGGGCAAAGTCTGATAGATACCTGGGAAATAAAAAGAAGTTGGTGTTGGGTGAAAAAAAGTAATTTAATAAAGATTCAAATGAAGTAAATCAATATCACGTTTAAAAGTCTGAATTTAACTAACCTAAATCAATACGGGAAAGAAAGAGAAATTGTCTTAAATACGTGGGCATGCGATGAAGTAGGCATAAGTTTGGCATGACCTTTTAACGTAGCTGGAATTGGATCTAACAAGTAATAAGTCCTCTGTAAAAAGGGAAACCAGGAGAATGAAGGGAAACAACCGAAAAAAAAAGGGAAGGGGGGGGAACAATTAGAAAACATGGCGCACAGCAAGGAAGGTGGCGGAGTAAGGGAGCCAGAAGGAGGGCAGCGGCGTAGAAAAGGAATAAGAAGAACAAGGGAATGAGCGGACAGTGAGGTGTAGCGAAAAATAGTCCAAAAGTGGGAAAAAAAAGGAGGGAAAGAAGACGAAATAACGGCGGAAAAGAAGGGGGGAAAAAAGGAATAAGACAGTGGGAAGAGGGAAAAAGGGGGGAATCTAATACGCGGAAGCGGAAAGCAAACGGAGGAAAAAAAGGGGGGGTGATATCCGGAAAAGAAGGGGGGGAAAACCCGTACAAAAAGAAATCAGGGGGAGGGGGAAGGAAAGGGAAAAGGCGACAAAATATGTAGCGGGGGGACGCGAAGGCGGTGTACGAAAAAGGGGGTAGGCGTAGGAATTGGGAAAGTGTTGGAGGTTTTAAAGGTAAAGGAAGAAAAAGGAGGTAGGTGTAACAACAAGGAAAATGAAAACATGATAGTGAATATATGAAGAGGATTTAATACAAACACGAAAAATAAGATTTGGTCTTAAAACGGAAAAAGAGGAGAAGAATGGTTTAAATACAACCCTGGGAGATAATGAATGTAAAAACGAAGAATATGGTAAACTCGAAGTTGAGGCAAATGCGACAATGGGGGTGTTCACTTCCCTCGGAAGCTCTTGAGAAGGGGTATACTCAAGACTGTCATAATGGAAGAGATGGGAACGACAGTATAAGTATGAATTATTTGAGCTAGAGAATATAATGTTTTTTAATCAGATTTAGGAAGATTAAGAAGAACGGGGGGTGTAAATAAGAAATATGAGAAGGGCGCGGATGTAAAGAAGAGGTGATGTGTATCTTATTGGGAGAAGTGTATCAGACTTAGAAGTTTGTCTATAAACGCAAGATCAGAGAAAAGAGGAACGGGAGGGGGAATCGACTGGGTGAGGTGAAAAGGAAAAAGGGGGGGGAATAGAAGGTCTAAATAACAATTTGTCAAATTGTGTTGGAAGTAAATAGTACATGCGAATGGCGAAAGCGGAAGTATATGAAGTCAATGACGAATGCGTGCCCCACTGAAGTATTGAAGAGAGTATCATTCGCAATAGTTAGTAGGGGGTCAAAAAAAGTTAGAAGAGGACGAAGAGGTCTCGGTTCGCGGGGAAAAAACTAGAGAATAGCGCTAAAGGAGGGAAACTGAGAGTTGTGACGCTTGCTGGACACATTCAAGAGATGCATTAGCACATTTACAGGCTTGCAAAGGCGCATATGTGACAAAACAATAAAAGTCACATCAGAAATGCAACAATAAAACAGCTGCAAAACTACAGCAACACCAGGGAACGAGTATGTGTACAATGGTGCAAAGAGTTGCAGAATGTGATGAGATAGTAAAGGAGGAAATTGAAGGTTGACGGGGGTGAATCTGTGACGGGACGGCGCAGATGTGGGCGCGACAGGGGAGGAACGGAAAAGGATAGTGTGAATAAAGGGAGAGGATGAGCAGTAACAAACGAGCAATAGCACTAGGTCACAAGATTGGGTGTGAATCCTAGAGTGCTATTTTATGCACCTCGCCAAAACGGCGGAACCGCTGTTGTTGTAAGTGCAGTGGAAATCTGACAAAATGGGCATAGAGGAGACAAAAACAAGGAGGCGATAGGCAAGCAACAACAAACAACAGACAACACAGAGAAGAGGGTTGCACCTTATTTGGTAAATTGTGTGACAGGCAGCAAGCTTTTGACAATGAGTGCTGTCCTTGAGATAGACGGTAATTTGTGTGAATACAGCAAGTGAACACAAAATTTCAAAGATAGTCGAATAGATAAGGCCGCGGTAAAATCGAATTAAATCATAACAGTGAATTGCTTGCATGTGTAGTGGGTGGTGATGGGTTGTGTAGTTGGTGTATAGTTGTAAAAATTCACTGTTAGTACAAGACTCCAACAATGCCACGCTCCAGCACGATGGATAGAGCGACAATGGCCCAGGCAACACAGCAGCATTGGTTCCAACGGAAGGTAATCCGGTAGTGAGGGGATGGGGGGCATTGCGATGGGTCAGAATGGTTAGCCAAGCGAATAAGTGAAATTGAAGAGAGCACAGTAGTATCTTCCTCTGGCTGCTGGGAAGCTACGAGACTACAGTGGGTCATATAGGGCAGAACAGCGAGGGGCCCGGTGCAAACCTTGTGCACAAAAGGAGCCTGGAATTAGGGGGGTGTCGACATTTTAATGCCCCGAGTAATGGCCATGCGTGAGTGTGGACCATGTTGTGGTCGTTACGGGTTTAGGGCTTATATAATGATATGTGGTAAGAAGACGATCAAACTTGATGAACGAAGAGTTTGCAAGCGCGTAACCGGAGAATCGGTGTTGCACACTTGCCGTAGCTACAAACGTTTTGGTGTCGAGGATGAGTTTATAGAGGCGGGGTAAATGGGGTCAAAAGTTAGTGAAGAAAATTGTGATTATTAAGCATGTAGCAAAATGAAAAATATAGAACTAGGAAAGACAGAGAAATCAAGGACTAAAATTCAGATCCGAAATTTGCCGGATATTAAATAGAAAAAATCTATTGAGCTCCATAGAAGAGTCCAAAATGACATACAGACGTTAAATTAGAATACATTTCAGAGATGAAAGAGGATCAAAATTCGTATAAATGCTTTAGACAGCATTTGAGCGCTGACAAATAAAAAGTGATCTCGCTCGATGCTGATAAAAAAACGTGAGCTTGGCCCAAACATTAAAGAAGCCATTTAGATAGAATAGAAATTTCGTAATGCGCTTAACGAGCAGTCTTAAGTTTGGTGTTCACAGTCGTTCAGGAATAGAAGGCCGTCGTCTAGAAGATAGTACAGGGCAAATAGAGCGCTCATTGGATATTGAACCACCAAACCTATAAATCATAAATCGTCCATGTTCCACACTGGTGATGTGGGGAAGACGAAAAGGCAAACGCGCGACCAATGGAGGGGTGGCGGTGCTGAACCCGAAATATGCAGTGTGTGTGACAATTAAACCAAAGACACGCACGTGACACGAGAGCTCAAGACAAAACAGAGAGAAGGTGAGAAGGGAAAGTGAGGGTTAAGATACAGAGTGAGTATGAGGTAGTGGGGCTGTGGTGATAGTTAAGAGCAGCGAAATGCATGGGCCTAGCCGATAAAATAATGTAGGAAGTGTGGGAAATGTGCTGCGGCTTATGAAAAAACAGGAGAAATGGAGGGGGGAACGCAGCCCCTGTTATGCATATTTTCAACGAGGTACGGCAAAAAATTCTGCCATAAAAAAGGGGGAAACGCCAATGGTTGCCACATCAAACGGGAGAAAGCAATCAGAGGGCCCACACCAAGAGGGCGGCACGGAAAAAAACACACACGGCTAACACAAAGACTAGCCAGCGACAACAATGAATAGATTGTTAGGGTTGGTAATGACATTTTTGTTGATGTGTTGTTGTTTAATCAGATTGTTTTCGTCAGGTCAAACACAGTGCCGACAAAGAGACACAATCAAATTGCTGGAATAAATCTGGTTGCATGGGCGGGGCAACCAGGTCGCGCGGCGAGGAAAGGGAAGACAACGCAACGTACGATCCTACGATAACAAAGGGAAAGAAAAAAAAAAACAGGGAGGTAAAATATCAGGGAAAGGCGTGGTCGAGCGAAATGCCTTAAAAGTGCGTAAAAGTTTAAGTACGGGGGGGGGTAATTATGTAAGGAAATGATGTGTTGTGGTGGTAAGGAGGTGAGTGTATGATAATTATGTTGCCAGCAGTAGTCCGCATGTATAATATACATACTATACTTATCTTGTTGTATGCCGAAGGCTTTCGGCTGCTGAGAGGACAACAAGGTGTCCATCAGGAAAAAAAAAGGTCTAGCAAAGCAAGCCCAAGTGCCAAGACCGGGGTGTGATGTGGGTTGTTGAGTGTGTGTTCCTTATTTAGGTTTGGAGAATTACGTATCCGGGCGACTCGAGGATCCCTAGCGCTACATGCAATATGAAATTGGAAAATTTCCCAAGAACTAAACTAGAAGCGAAACGACAACGAACGGAACCTGTATTCAAGATCAAAGAACTCTACAAACAAGGTATGTGCATAAGAAAAATGTCAATTCGCAAAGTGTGTAAGAATAGATATAAACGCAATAAGCTGTGCAACAAAAGTCGATAATCTATTAAAAAAGTCCAGCCGAAAAGGGATGTGGCGTCTCGACGGTGCTATATAAGAGCGTATAAGTGAATATGTTAAAGAAAAACATCTAAAATGAGTGCACTGGAGAACAAGCTTGTATGGGGAAGTTGGATAATAGTAAAGATCACTGATAACTGTTAGAAGTATTATAATGATTAATAAGACTTACAATACATTTAAAGGGGTCAGCAGTTCAGAGGGCCATTTCTAACGAGCTCATCAAGTAATAAATGCTAAATCATTTATTATTAAAATAAATAAATAAGTAAAATATAATATTAGTGTGAAGTGAAAACAAAAAGAAAATGGAATAAAATATGTATTTTCTATATATATTAGTAGAATACGCGTAATTATTTAACGCCTTTTGAAAGAGCCGAAATTCTCAAGTGAAAAGATAAACTGAGTCAAAGTACACAAGTAGACACAATTCAGTCCTTCGTTGGTTGTTTTGCGCTAAGGCGCTACTAAAGGATCAATCAGAGTGAGGAAGGTTGAGTATTTTACATATAAATTGCTGTACACAAAAAGGGAAAAAAGGGGGGGAGAAAACAGCGAGTTTCGGTGCATCGTGGGTAAAAGCCATATGCGTATAGATGACAAGCAACACGTTTGGGGGGGGGGGGTTATGATTTCCTGGTGTCGAGCGACAAAAATGGTTTACATGGTTGAACAAAACAAATTAATAGAATTGTTAAATGCGAGCGGCAAATGTGGCCATGAAGAAGGACTGGAACAACAACAACCAGCAGCCAGCAAGCCGAGCCGAGCGAGGGCCTGTTGATGAGAAAAAAAGAGGTGAAAAAGAAGTTAAAGTGGTGGGGTGCGGAGGGTGATTAAGTGAGGGGTTGGGGTGGGTGTAGCTACATGCAACATAACGGGAAAGACAGGGAGGGTGGTAAAAAATCAGGGCAAAGTGAAGTAAATGGGGTTGTGGAGTGGTCGTTTCGTGTGATTCAAAGTCAGGGAAGTTTCTGTGGATTGGTGCTCGATTCGAACAAGATAAGGGTGCGTTCTGCAGTACAAAATAATGCAGACATGCTAGTTAGTGGGGGGTTGGGGGGAAAAATCCGGTTGACAGGATCAGTTGCGTGAAAGTGAAAACAGTTTTGGGACAGCGGGGGAAAATCAGCATAGCAGACTGGGTAGGATATGATGTAGGGAAAGCGGATTAGGCTGGCTGCCAGAGAGGAGGTCTTGTGTGTAGTGGGGTTAATGCAGTTGAACAGTGTGGCGATAATAAACTGTGTCAAATAGGTATGATGTCCATTGGTTGCGACGAGCAACGCCCACTGGAAGAAGGAAAGGGGGAGGGCAACACATAGGACTGAAAGGTGACAATTTAAATGTACGAAAAAGCAACCCAGAGGGGTGGCAGGCGTATAAACTATGCAGGAGTGTCATCGCATAGTGGTGGTGTGTGCAGTGTTGGTGGTGGCGGGGTGGGGGTGGGTGGGGGTATGCCGTCGAGGCAGGAACGTCTCGTTGGAATATTGGGACGAAAAACTGGGGGGCAAAAACTCACAAAAGTGGGTCTTATACAGAAAGAAGTTAATACGGGGGCCCAGGGCAGGTGCAGCCAGACCGGGGAAGGGTGCAACAGGGAGCGCTGTACGACGGTGAACCTGCACATCCTGCCATGTCTGCCAGTCGGTGGCACAAAGGCAGGCGACGAGCGTGGGAACCTGGTACGGGTGCTAAAGGAAGCGGGGCGGGGGGGGAGAAAAACGGGTCGTTGACATGAACTTGGGCCTAGAGCTATAGAGAAGTGAGTAATCAAGGGGGTGACAGCTGTCCGACAGTGCAGAGGTGAAAAGGAGGGAGGAGTCCGGGTGCATGGCAAAGGCAATGTACAGAAAAAAAGCATGTGCGAGGACACACAAAGCCAAGTGTAAATTAAATATGGGGAATTCAAGTTGTAATCGAGTTTTTGGACATCGACGTAGGTGTGCATCAGTGGGCGCAAACGGAGGAAATACGGTAGAAAGTAGCGGCCGTAAGTTCCACAATAGGCAGTGGTAACTTGTAGGTGCATTTTATTAGGCGTGTTGACATGTAGCCAAATGCGCCAACGGCACAGCAGACATAGTCGGTAGGGGCAGCGCTACAGAGCAACGAGGCAGTGCAAGTCAATTACAACAAGTGTGACAGCATACATTTGCAAGCCTGGGGAACGACACGTTGTCTTTCCCCACAGTGCAAATAAAAAAATTAGACGGTGCGAGTTTCAAAATATTAGTGAGGGAAGGCTAGAAAGGGGGACCAGACAGACACAATGGTGTGTATGTGTGACAGTTAGGTTCAAAGGAAAGGGGGGTACAATTGGGCGCGAACAAAAATGGAGGCGAAATCACACACAAACAGGACGACAGGGCGCAACACAGGCGTGGCGGCACCTGGTTATTTGGGCTCGTTAAGGGAAAAATAACAAAAGGCAGAACGCTGGTATAAAGCAGATAGCAAGTCTGTGAATGCAACTGTATGTAATAAAAGTGTAAAACAAAAATGAAAGGAATCGGGCTACAGTTACAAACCAAAGAAGGCGACTCTGTGACGTCAGTGAGCGATGGAGTATATACAGGGTTCCAAAGTGAGTTGGCGGGGAAATAAAAAACGGCCACAAGTTATTTGTCCGGTTCCAGAATCCAAAGGAGTAGGAGATGGGAACAGCCACACAAATTAAAAAACTATGGCAAGACACATTGCTGGCCAAAAAGGGAAGGGGAAAAAACCACACCACAACACACAAAGGGGAACGACAACACGAACACGTATAGGTCGACAAAAACAGCATTTTCCTTGAGCATTTTAATTGAACAACTGTGCGAAGGGAAAGAGGGGAGAGGAAGAAAGTGTCTAATCAACACACACAGCAAAACACAAACACACAGTCCACGCACAACCTAGGTCATATGCTGGGAACACAATAAGCCACTTCGAGAAAACGAGATTTTCAAAGTGATGCGCGAATTGCATACTAAGAAAAGCAGAAAAACATTGTTTTGCTGCAGCCGGGAAATTAACAGGGGCACAGCCAAGCAAGACAACAAGAGCATCGAGGGTTGTATTAAATAGCTGTTAGTTAACACAGGGGCGATGCAAGTGCGGTAGAATGGGTCTGTGGGGGGCCTAGCTTGGTCTGGTGGGGAGTCACAAGAGTCCTCAAGTACACCCATGCGCGGTATAAAGGGGAGACATGTATAAAAGACCATACAGGAAGGGCCAGGCCAAAAAAATGTGTAGATAGGAGCGTAGGAGTAAGCCTAAAAGTCGACCCACAACGAAACTCAAATGCTCTCTACTTCTATTAAGTAGTAGAGTAGTAAAAGTCTATACAAATTCATATAGCCTCACACTTATGATTACTAGGCATGACTATGAGTCTCTACTCTCCTTGCTAACACTTAATTATTTTATACTTTTATTTCTCTTTGGTTATAATAACCTGATGAACTTTCTTATTGTTTGTTCTCTTTTTTTTTCTATATGTCTCGACTTTCTTATATTTCCTACGATTACTACTTTGTTTTTTTTTTCCTGGTTTCTGTTTCTTTTCTGTCTCTCTCTCTCTCTCTCTCGCTATCTTTCCTTCTCTGTCTCATTTTCTCCATCTTGCTTTCTCCATCTCTCTTTTTCTATTTTTCCCTTCTATATCTCACTCCTCCATCTCCTTATCTCTATTTTCCTATATCGCCCTATTCTTTCTCTCAATCCTACTCTATCTCTCATTATCTATATCCTTTTCCCTCTCTCACAAGTTATATCCCTATCAATCCTCTGTTTATCTCTCACTCACTCTACACTCCTTCCCTTTTGCTCTCCTTACCTAATAACATCTTAGTCAAGTTAAACACTTGGTTAGAGTATCATAAATTGCATCGAGAAATGGAAAATCTGCGTTGCAATTGTTGCGATTGCTGTTGTTGTAGCTACTACTGGCCACAGTAGTCGCCACTTGTATGGCTCCTAGAGTGAGTGGAGCGGAGCATCAGTAGTAAGCCGCAGCGGCAGTAACTGCCGCCCGGTGTTTTTTTTTTATTATTTTTTTTTTTTTGGCGGTGCACGTTTTCTCATAGTGCCGCCGACGCGTCGTGTTTCATCGTGGGCGATTCGAAGCCAATCCGGGCAGCAATAGCAGTTGGGAGCAGCAGCAGCAACCCACCAGAGACAACTATTTCGGCTGCTACTGTGGCGGCAGCAATGCGAAGCAGCAGCAGCAGCAACAGTTGTTGTTGTTGCTGTTGCAGCTACTTTGCATGCCTCGTTGGGCACGTTGTTGTTGTTGTTGCAACAACTTCTTCAGCTGCATCTGAAGACGCTGCCTTGCATTGCTGCAACTTGTTGCCGTTCAACAATTGTTCAAAACTCGAGCTACCGGTGGTCGGCCCAGCATCTCCTGCCCCTCTCCTGACCTATGTGGCTGCCCCTTTAACCCCTTGCTTCTTGCCACAAACATGCAAAATATGTGTAATTGTTTGTTATAAGTTGCAGCAAAGCGACTCACAAAATGTGGCCCATTGTTTTGTGCATGATTTGTTGTTGTTTCTGCCCGTTTTCTGTCTGTCTGTGTGTGTGTCTCTGGCTGTCTGTCCCTTTTGGTCTGTCGACCGTCAGCATTTATTGTTTATATTTCGCATATTATGGAAAACGACGCTGTAATTGTTGGCATCGTTTGCCATCATCATCATCATCTTCTTGTGCTGCTGCTGCCGCTTCTTCATCTTTGCTTAACTTTAACTTTTGTCGGTGCACTCATATGTGGCAGATCTTCTTGCACACAATATTGAGTATACCCTGTAATCATGCGTAGAGTCTAAAGTTATCGCTCTAACTATATTCTTTCCCTTTCGTTCTCCATATTTCGTTCTCATTCCTTAGCTACCTTTCTCTCTCTCTCTATTCTTCTCTTTTTACCTCTTTTTTTTATGATTCTCTGTCAATATGAAGTTTTTTCTGCTCCCCTTTTCATCGTGCCCTTTCCTTCTATCTGCCCCTTAGAATTGTGTGTTGCTCTTATATGCGATTCTAAAAACAGCTCAAGGAATATGGAATCAAAAGTATTACAAATTTTCACTCTATTACTCAATGCAAGTCGGCTTCTATATCATGCTCTCCCATTCTTCTATTAACTCTTGCCAAATCTACACGAAGGATGACCATAAACGATAGATTTTCGATATTCATTTGATATTTTAAGAGTATACTCTTGTATATATACATATGTAGTACTACATTTCATATTATTTCAAAGTTAAGTCCTTCTCTCACATCACTCTACAGGGTATCTGCTAGTCACACCCACCAACCTATCGCGACTTCTTGTACATTTTGATAGTTGAAAGTTACAGCGTTCGCTTAATCGCTGATGTTTATTATACTCTGTACTTTATACTTTATAATACTCGTATATATCGCTTAACCACATTTGCATAGCCTTTGTTCTTAAAGCCAATATGTTGTTGCTGATGTTGTTGTTGCTGCTGCTGCTGTTGTTGTATTTGTTACTCTGCTCGTTGTTTTCAATTTCAACAGTTTAAAACTCAAACCATGAGCCAGTTTTTATATTAAAATTTCGCTTTGCAAATAAATCAACGCAAAATATTAAACAACAAAATATGATATTAAAAATTAAAAAAAAAATATAAATCAGAATGTCACGTTAGGGTTGCTGCCAGCAGCAGAGTTGCCACCACTTGGCTAAAAAAATAAATTCAAACAAATTCTCATTAAAATTTTTGTTTTGTTGTATTATGCGCGTGTATTGCAACCCTATTCAAAAAGTATTTTAAATTTTTAAATTTGTTACTTTTTTTGTTTGTAAATCCTAAAAAATAATAATTGCTGCCTTTGCCTTGGTTTGAGCGTCAAGTGGATATATACATAGAGAGAGATGTTTATATATGTGCCGCACAGTTGATTTTATTTGATTTATTTTTAATGTTTTGTCAAAGCAACAGCGAACTCACATTCTCTCATCCTAGCTCACTCTCTCAGTCTCTCTTCTCACTCTCTCCCTCTCTCTAATCTTGCTGTTTGTCTGCTTGGGTTTGAGGCATTGAAAGTGTTCTCGCTGCCCTTTTGCATGGCGCGAACAAATCAAACAGAAAAACGCATGCAACACACGCACACAGACATTGCCACACACTTGCACGTGCACGCTGCCCAAACTCCATCAACGCCTCTCGCTGAAAATCAACTAAAAATTCGCGAATTTTTACGCCGACTCTCGACTGCTGCTGCTGCTGCTGCTGCTGGACAACTTCTACGCTCCTCACACTGTGCATTTAATTTTTTAACATTTTGCATATTATTTTGTTTGCAACGCAGTGGCAGTTGCCATCCCTTTGCAAGCGTGCCCCCCCTCCCACCACAACCACCTGCTCGCCTCCTGCTCCGTGGCTGTGTGTCAAACATGCCATTTATATGCGAGAGGCTGTTGCAATGGCTTGTTAGCGCTGGAGCTAGGGTTGGCCATTGTAGGTATCGGAGATTGTGGAGGAGTGAGCGCGGGCAGAGGAACGTTGAAGGATTTCAGAAAACATTTGCCAAAAAATTTTTTATCAAAGCCTTCAGCTTCAGCAGCAACAGCGACGCATTGTACGTGGCTGCTGTCCGGGAAATTTGAAACTCAATAGACAAAAAAAGTCGACAAGCAATAGAAAAAGAATATATATACACATATATGGACAAGCACGACATACACACACACAGAGAGAGGGCTCTGTGTCTCTATATAGATGCTTGATTTTTACTGCACTCAGCTTGAAGCTTTGCCTCATCCTAGATCCTTCCAGTCAGCTTCTGTCTGCAATTCGAGGCAGTTTTTATTTTTTTTACTTTTTATTTTTTTCCCGCATGCGTCGCACTGCGTTTCCCAACACTGGCTGCTGCCGTGCGTCCACTGTGCCTTCGGGCAATAAAAACTAAGCACAAAAAACGCATTTGGTAGACAAACACAATAAAAAAAGTCAACGACGAGAATAAAAATCGGGCTGCCGATAAAGGATAACAGGGTAGCTGCTCAAAGAGCAAAGCTTTTGGTTACAATTACATGATTTTGTCAGAGCTCAGTCTCTATCTGCAGCGCCCTCTCTCCCTCTCTCTCTCTCTCTCTCTCTATCTCTTTCTCTAATTCTCTGTGTGTGCAACGAAATGTTGCACGATATGTTGCAACCTAAAGTCAAATGGATTGGTAATGGCTGACGCATAAGTGCAACATTAGCCTAAGTAGATATTTTGCTATATTACGCATTGCCCAGAACAAAGTAGCTGAAAAAAGTAGCTTTTCTAGAAAATTGCGAAAATTTGAAAGCTATGAACAATGAAAATGATTTCACTTGGAAATTTGCTAAGGATCTGATAGTAGGGATACTGAAATATATACTGTAAAAATTGCTTTGGATATAGGCAAAATAGCTAACAGTTACATTGAGCTTATTTACAACTATTTCTTATTCAGATTTCTTGGACGCATGCAATGAAAAGTAAGATCCTAAATCTTATAGCCTATAAAATACAGAGCTGTCTTTAGTTTGGATCATTTTTTGCTTGCTTGCTGCGATTCTCCTGAAACATTTTGTTCATTTTCAGAGTACAGTCTCCGCAAAGCTGCAAACTACTCAAAATTCAAAAAATTTCATAATGAGATCTAGTTGAGCAACTCGCTTAGCTGTCTGAATATAGAGAATTTCAGTAAAGGCATAGAAAAACATATACTAAATAATATCTTATGAGCTGGTTGAGCAAGTCAGATCTGAATAAAGAAAATTTCAGTGAGGGCTCAGGGAAATATATACTACTAAAATATCTTTTAAGCTAAGCCCGTAAATAGAGAAGGGCAAATTCTTCATCCTCCCCCAAAAAAATCAAAATAAAGTAATTAGTTTTCCACTTAACATTTATATAAAGTATCTTCTACATTCTTTCCTTTGCACCTCAAAATTTACCTTTGTTGCCGCGACAACACAAAAATTTGTTGCATGTTTATGTGGTTAGCCACAGTTGAATGCCAGTCTGCGATTTGGCCAATTGTTTGTTTGTTTAGATTTGAATTGGCCATGCACAATCACACACAGCGAGCCACTCACTCTGCTTGCCAAAAAATGAGCAGAGTGATGAGCTTTGGCTAGGGAATCTATTCCACATATACTGTATATATCATCAATGTTATTTGACTTAATCAGCCATCGACTGTGCGCTAATTAATTGCGCTGTTGCAGCAGCGCGAGCAATTGCTGTTGTTGTTCTCATTGTGGCCAACAATGAAAGCCAAATGCAACCACAGTCAAATACATGCACACAGAATTGCAGTCTCTGGATAAAAAAGGTGCAGCAGCAACAGTTTAATCACTAACTGAAAAGCAAATAAAACGTTTTGCAACAACAGCAACAACAGCAGCAATTGCAAGTGCAACAGCAATGCTTGTGATAAAGTTACCAAATGCGCTATCAGCACTCGATTTTTGTCCATTGATGGCTATAAAAAAGGTGGGCGTGGCTAAGGCCGTAGGTGGGGCCGTCAACAATTGGCCATGGGCAATTGGCAGCTATTGCTGTTGTTGTTGTTGCCCACCCACCTGCAACATGCACTATTGACACGTGCAACATGCTGTTAACAACAGCAACAACAATGACAGTCAAGTGCATGTGCGTGTGCATATGTATGTGTGTGTGTGTGTGTGTGGGTGCCAGCAACACTTTCGCTTTCAGACGCATTTCGCGTGAAACGCGCGAAAAAAAAAAAAACAGGCGACAGCAGCAGCAACAACAACAACAAAAGTGTGTGGCTGCAGCACGTTAAGTGCGATGTGTCGGAGTGTGTGTGTGTGTGTGTGCTGCAGCAAAACGCATTGCTGCCTGCAATAGCAGCAACAGCAACAACAATGGCAACAACAACAGCAGCAACCACATGACAGCAATACTTTTTATACGCTTTTGTGCCGCTGTGTGTGTGTGTCTGTGTATTTGTGCGTTGATGTATGAACTTTTCACACACGATTTGTGCAGCAGCACGCTGTCAGCAGCATTAAATTGCAGCAGCAAATGTGTGTTGTTGTTGCTGTTGCTGCTGCTGCTGCTGCTGCTGCTGCTGTTGCTGCTACTACTCCCGCTACTGCTGTTGTCGTACGCCTTTTGTAGTGACATTTAATAGCCACAAACTGCTAATAGTTGTCACGTGCGGCCAATTTCCATTCATAAAATTGCAATTGCAACTGCAATGCCGCAACATGTTGCTGCTGCACAGCACGATGCCAAATATCAAACAGCAGCAACAACAACAGCAAAAATTGCAACAGGTGAACGTTCAAATGAAAGTAAAGGAAATACATTGAAAACAAGTAAAAGAAAAATCTAGCCAAGGGCAGAGAGCAAACCATCGCAACGCCTCCTGCTGCAGCAATTGCAGCCAACTGCAGCCAGACTTGCTGCCATTAGAGATATTTTCCATTTCCATAGCAAATGTGTCCGCCCACAATTTCCTGTACAAAGCAAAAAAAAAAAAAAAAAAAAATAGTATAAAATCAAATTTTTATTTACGATTCAATTGCAAGGGCTTTGATGGCGTGCCATCAATATTTCATAGTTGCACAAATATTTTATAGTTAAGCCAATATCAACTGCAATTTGATACAACATAAATTCACATAAATATAAATAAATGTGAATATTCATTGGGACTGTACATTGAATTTGATAAAACTTTGAATATTTATATATTAGACACAAATGGCTAATTTAAATATAACTAAAATATGAAAATAGAGAATTTTATTATTATTAATTAGGCAATTTAAGGCGGAGTAAGTGAATTCGTATGCCAAACTAGTTTGTTAATATTTACTATTAATTATTTACATTTTCTAAATGTAAATATTTATATGTATATGATAATTACTTTACAAAATAAATGAATTAAATATTATTTAATTTGATGACTTACAAATTATCAGTTTAATATGAGACAAGTCTTAAAGTAAGTTCGAAATAAAATGAAATGCAATTCTCGATTAAAGAATATGCTGTAACAAGAAAGAAATTTCCAAGTGTGAAACAAAATATATAAATATTTATACTTATTAACTAAACTAACATTTATTTGAAAAGTGTTTTCTCAACTCAGCTTGTTCATCAGCTCAAAGATCATGGCTTATTAAGAAGCTTTAGCAACTGAATTTGCATGCAGCTTTTTATCAGGGGATTTATCTCAGATTAAAAATCAAAGTAAGTATTTCTAAATATCTAATAATTGAATAATATTAAACATAAAATCCATGCTAGGCTTAGCTTTCAGACAAACTCTAGCTGCCTTCATGTGCTTCCTAACGAGTTTCACAATAGACATTTCTAGACAGACTTTCAGAAAGAAACCATAAAAAAACCAATGACAAAATCTGATAAATGCATTAAAATAAGTATATAGAATATATATTTGCATCTATGCATCCATGCAACATCCGGTAATGGGTGCCACGCGTGGCATAAATGTCAGTTAAGCCAAACAATTTCTCATGCCTACAATTGTGGCCATAAAAATCTGATCACAAAAGCCACAATTTGCGGTCAATTGGGTTTTGGGCCGCAACAATCAACTCGATGCGTGCCACAATGTTGCACATGCAACAAAAATGCATCAACAACAACAACAACGACGTGGCTAAACTGTATAAAGGCCCAAAAGGCAATTTTTATTTTGATTTTGATTTTCATTGCAACCCAGATTTCCTTTTTTTTTCGTTTTTTCGCTGTTTGATTTTCAATTTTACGCTGCATTTTCACACTTCAGCGATGGCGCCGGCCACTGGTGTTGTCGAGGCGACAGCCCGTTGCGCTGCATAAAAAGTGCAACAATTCAAATGACCAACCGGAGGGGGCAGCATGCGCGTGGGCGTGGGCGTGGCACTGTGCCTACTGCAAAAATTCATGCAAAAATCGGTAAAATCCGAAAAAAAAATCGGCGGAAAAAAAAGAAAATCGCAAAACGTGGGAAAAAACGTAACAACAACCGCAAAGGGTCGACCGCATGGAGATGAATGGAGGGGCAGGTGGCAACAGCCCAACTGTGTGGCAGGGGTTCAAGTGCAGCGCGTCGATTGAAATCCCTAATAATCGCGCTGAATGCACTTGCCATACACGTCACACACACACAGAGACAGGGGAAAAAAATGACGTGAAAGGAGGCGCCACAAATGCGAGAGCTGGAAAAAAAAAATGCAAAAATGCGCAGCGAAGCGCAGTCAAAAATGGACGCAGGCTGTGCAGGACAGCAGTGGGCGTGGTAGGCAACACCTACATGCTGCATGACCTTCATGGAGCATGGCGCATGTAGCATGGCAGGACATTGATATGCAACGTGCGGATAATCGCGGCCAGTGCAATCAAAGTGCAACAAAAAGTGGCAGGGGGCAGCCATTCGCTACTGTGTGCGTGTGTGTGTAAGAGTTTTCTTTTTTTTTCGGCCAACTGTTGCACGCAAACAGGACACGGCTGGCTGTGCTCTAGTGTGCATGGAGCAGGGGGCAGCAGGCAGTCGCATAATTCGCTGACCTTGACGCGTGTGCCGCATGCTGCACAAACGAAAAACGTTGCAACATTATCAAGTGTGTGTGTGCGTGTGTGTGTGTGTGTAGGTGGGTGGTTCGGGTTTGTATTTTTTTGTGCACCGAAATGCACTTTGGCTGGCTGCAACAAAACGAGCGTGGCACGGCCTCTTTTTTCGCTACCATTGACAACGTGCAACATGGGCTGCATTTGGTGGGGGTCGGGATCGGGGGGCCCAGGCTGAGTAAGTGTTGCGTGCGTGGCCCATTAAACAAACGCGACGCGTGCCCCCGTCAATGGCCGCGCGCGTAGAACTTTTTTACTTTTTTGTTGCCTCCTGCTTTTGCAGCTGTTGTTGCAACGCGTCGTTTTGGCTGCTGGGCAGCGCAGTCGGCGTTTTGTGGCATGCAACGGTTTCATTCATGCGTTTGCAATACACACGCACACACGTGTATGTATGTGTGTGTGTGCCATTCATTCAGTTTTTCGTGGTGCATGTTTCAGCGGTTCATTCATCCACTTGCAACGCAATGCAGCATGCAACAGCCAGCCGCTTATCAATTCGATTCCCATTTTTTTTCTTATTTTGACATTTAAAAACAAATTTTTTTCGCTGCCATTTGATATGTGCCACACGTAAATTGAGTCAAGAATCTATGTGCAGCATGGAAAAAATATTCCATTATTCATAAAGTTTTTTATTCCGCTTACTTTATGAATATTTTAATTGCTAATAATTGCAGCTATTATTGATGTGTAACTGATATTTAAATATGAATATATTTATATATTTATACACGTATATACATTGTAATATAATTTTATGATCTATAAAAAAAACTTTAATTGCTTTGAATAGAAATCTAATCAAGCTGATGGCAAGCAAATGTAGCTTACTAGTTTTCTTTAGAAAACATTTTTACAAAAATTGTATTTATTTATTTTTATATAGAATACATTCTAAATGATTTTGTTCTTTTATTTATTATCTTTAATTTTGAAGAATATAAAAATTTTCTATATATCGTGCCAATCAACTAATGAATCTTCCATGAAATTTTCGATTTGAATCAAACAAACTTAAAAAAGAAGAAAATTAATACAAAAAATTATATTCAAAAAAATTATATATAATGTAAATAATGTATAAACATTTTTCGAATGTGAATAAAAAAAAAAAAACAATTCTTGATAAACAAAAATTAAATTACCATTAAAGAAAAATACTTAATATTATAATCAAAATAGATTTTTCATTTTATTTATTTATTATTATTTTTTCTTTAAAATGAAATGAATAAAAATGATAGAAACAATCTTAAAATTCAGATAAAAACAATTTTTTAACTTGAAAAAATATTAATAATAATTAGAGAAAAAAAATCTTAAATTCAGAAATCAAAATACATTTTTGTGTATTTAAAAAATGAATAAAAATTTTAGAAGTGTACAAAAATATTATATACTTCAAATTTCTAGGCACTTATTTAACGTAACTCAAAAATGAAGAAGACTAATTTAAAATGTTTAAAGTATTTAGTATGTTCTTCCTTAACAAAAGCTAATATCGTTCACCAAGCATTATAATTCACAACTAGTTACTGTAATGACAGTATAAAGGTAACAGCGTATATCTAGACTATAGCTGATGCTACAGCATCTCAATAGGTTCACTTGAAGCTCATCAATTTCATTCTCTTACCTTAGCAATTCGTTTTCAATGTATTTGTGATGTGCTCGCATAACATTTCTATATTCTTAACTCGCATTTTCTCAATTTAAAATATATATATATTTACATTCCAACAGATCTTTTCAATAATCACACATTTCTGATATAAATTTAATATGTTCAACTCTTTAATTAACACTTTTTCACACCCTCAGCTCAGCTTCACTCCTTTAGCTGCCCTTACTCTCAATCACAATTAAAGCAACTCTTGCACATGTTCTCTAATCCCATTGCATTCGCTGCACAGCAACAACAACAACCACAATCGCTAATTGACTTCAAAGAGAGCTCCCGCTCGCCCTTTTACCGACTGTGTCCTCTTTTTTACATTTCTACATATATTTCGCTGGCTTATTATAAACGCAAAGCAATCGCCGCCTTTTCCACTATTTTCTACAGCAACAATTAAAAACAATTCCTTGAAATCTAAATCAAGCAACCCTCAGCCCAGCTACTCAATTCAAGTCTAATTCACAAAAGATGCCAAAAGATTTGTGCAGCTTATTCAAAGATTTTTGTTCATTTTCTTCTCTTTCAGGTTTCATTTTTGCAGCTTTTTGTTATTTTTTGTTTTGTTTGCTTTTTTAATATTTTGCAGTCATTGTGAATGTTTTAATTAGTCTGCGGCTGGCTTTGTCGCCGCAACTGCCTTGACAATTTTTCAATCAGTGCAACAAGCACACACTGCCACCCCTCCCACTTGCCATTGCTCCCTCCACCTACAACTCTCATTTAGTCGCCGCCTTGCATTACTTTCTTATTATAAGCTTGAGTTTCTGGGTTGAAATTATTCTTGAATTTGCTGTGTATTTTAAAGTGTCTGCAACAGCCGGAGCAGCAGCTGCGCCTCACATATGCCCCATGCTGTCAACTAATCCGCAACAAAGAGTAGATGACCCCCAAACCCCACGGCGCCTCCTCGATGCCCATCATGCGCCTTCTAGACCGCAGCGCAGGCAACTAACAATAACAGACGTCGCACTGGACGTCGGTGAACGTGCAACAACAAACGACAGTTGCTGTCGATGTTGTTACAAATACAACAGCAGTAACAACAACAGCAGTAACAGCAGCGAAATAGAACAAGTCAGCGAACAACTGTTAAAGTTGACAGACTAAAACATATCCTGTAAGTGCTAATAAGGCAGAAGAATTCTTAGAATAGAAGAATACTTATCGTAACAATGTTCTATTTAATCAATTTACTAAACATATTTGAGAAAATCTATCAAAACATTTTTTATTGACTTCACTAATATTTTAGGCTACCAGAGTAAAGATCCAATCAATGCTGTTATCGATATTTATCGATAGTAAGCAAGACGATAATAATAATAATAATGAAAGCGAGAAGAAATTCTGAGAATTACTGGGAAATGTAAATATATATAGCTAAAGATCAAAGTTATAGTCTTCTATTATTAAAAATCATATAACTTTCTATCTGTAATCTAAATACACATTAAAATCCAACTCACCTGTACGCCTCTGCCACCTAAGCTTAGCTGCAATAAACCCACATCTAATAATTTCTCAATTATTACAGGGTATTAGAAAAAACGGTATAGAATGTATGCGCCAGCGTCTGCACTTGACGGCCGTATATAGGCGTGGCAGCCAAAGCCGCCAAGAGGCAGTGCGAGGGCGTAGGCTGTTGCGGAGGCGTTCATTTGTATATAAATGCGAGTAGAGGCGAAAGCCGCCAAAGAAGCGACAATGGCCAAGTGGAATAGCAGAGCAGAGTGAGAGTGGGAAAGAGAGAGAGAGTGAGATGGGTTAGAAGGTGCTGCTGCAGGGTAGGCAATGCAATCAAATGGCGCAAAATTTACAAAAACTGCACACACACACACACACAGGGAGAGACACGCACATGCAACACACAACTTGCAACGCACGCGAAAATCTTTGCCTGGGGGTCGCAGGCAAGCTGGACAAGAGACAGCGAGGCGAGAGAGAGAGAGAGAGAGAGTGCGAGTCAGATGTAGAAAGGGTGTCCACCATGTGGACCTTGGAGTAGAGTCCTGTGCCTGTGTTCCAGGACCTGTGCCTGTGCCTGTGCCAGTGCCAGTGCCTGGAGTACAGTTGCGTCTAAGCCAACTGGCTGGCAGGAGTTGCAGCCTCGATGGCTGGACTCGGCTTTTGCGCGCATTTCGTTTTGCCGCGTTAACTGTCCATCAATGCCGTGCCCCCAAGGGGGGGAAGGGTGTGGGCCGTGTGGGTGTGGTTGGGGAGTCTGGTGTGCTGCTGCTGCTGCTGCTGCGTATGCTGTCTATTTGTTTGTCTGCTCTGGCCAGCTGAACTACCCTGCATCTCCGTCTGCCTGCGCGTCTCTAGTCCAGCCTTTCAGCCATCGTTAGCGCTGCCTCCGTTTCGTACTTTTGCCTGCATTCGAACTTCGTTTTGGATTTATACAACACACATACATACTCCCTCACACACATACACACATTTCTCTCACACATGTTAAGCCCTTTTTCATTGCTGTGGCGCCCTCTGCGTACTCCTTCTGCCTCTCTCCCTGCCCTCCTCTCTCTATCCCTCTCTAACAACTTCTCGCATTCGGTTTTCGTTTTATTGCGCTAGGCATTTTTGCATATTTGAGGCATCATCGCTCATCGCTTTTGTGCGCGTAAGCTAACTTTGTGCAACAGCACCCCTTGCCATACAAGCCCCAACCCTTGCTCACTGTCCCACCCCACACTCCCCTCCCACCCCTAGCTTGGTTTTGCTTTCTAAGCTGCATTTGTTGTCTCTTCTATTTGGCGTTTTAATATGCGGCAATTTTTTTGTTCTTCCTCTTTGTGTTACGCTGTTGCCCCATCGCGCTGCCACGCCCACTGGCATCCAAGCAGCTGCCTTTACTTGTATACAGTTTGGTCACCTTCACACACACACACACACACACACACACACATATTTTATTTGTTTGTTTGCCTGTTCGTTCAGTCGTGTGTGCCGCAAGCCTCTCAAATCGAGCCCCTCCTGCCACGCCTCCTCCTGACAGCCTGCTGTCTGTTGGCCTCTTTGCCGTCCGTTGTCGTCTTTCGCAGCGCATCACATCACATCGCATCGCATCGCAACGCAACGCAGCGGCTGTCGCCTTGTCGCATAGCCTTTCAACATGCTAACCTCGCTTCCGTCCAGCTTCCCCCTCCCCCCCATGCCTGTCCACTCTATATATGTATGTGTCCTGTCCAGCATCCGCATTCGCGTCATCGTTTCGCTCGTCAGCTGCAACAGCGGCGGTCGTCGTCAACAGTTAAATACATAAATTTTCGTATAAACGCGTTTTGTGTCTCACGAACCCCGAAAAAGCTATTTGCCACATTTCTCTACAATTGCGTACAACAAAAGCAATAACAAGAGCAACAACGAGCAGCAGGCAATGCATTCCATTCGCAACAAAGTGCGTGCGTTGCTGCGTTTTTAGTGTGGCAACCAAATTTTAGCATTGCAACACTGCTGCAAGTGGTGCACAGTGGTGCGCGAGGACGCGATGCGAAGCATTGAACAGAGGACGCTGATATAAGATGAAATGCTTAGATAGTTGATAGAGATATGGAAGTAGATCAAACTCGTATATCTATTAAGTTAATGCAATGGCATTGATGACAGAATTAAGTCGATTATAATAGATAGAAAACTTACGAAACATAAAAAATATATTGCAGGGCATTAATAGACATACCTAGAATGAATAGAATAGATTAGAGATATTCTCTATAATAGTTATAATATATATTAATATTTTTAACTAAAGAAAATTGAATCTACGTAAATAATTCCTTTCTTTACATAAACAAAATCAGCTAAAATTAAGTCAACTTTGTCACCATTTTATAGCTTAAAATATAACTTAATATTAATAATAATCTCAACACAAAGATTCCGAAAATATCAAGACAAAATTTACAACTCATCAGCTCTCGTAAAATTAATGCAAGCAGCTGCTGTGAGATCTCTGCCAAAAAAAATGAAATCTATTTCAAAATGTATTCCCCGATCGCTTAAGATCATATATGAAATTATATTTTTATTAATTTAGCGTGTATTTATTTAGTGTTATTTATAATAATGTAGTCAAACGCCATTTGCTAGTTGTACCAAAAAAAATGTTTGCTTATTTATTTATTTTTTTTTTTTTTTTTTTTTTTTGCATAATTTATGACTGGCTGAAACTGAGCCGCAACTGGCTGTCTCGCTCTAATACACTGCACGCTGGCAGCCTAGTTTGTCTCGCTCATGCATTTGAGTGTGTGTTGAGCTCTTTATATTTTTGTTTATTTTATACATTTTAATGCCAAAAACAATAATCAAAATACAAGTGCAAGACTCAGTTGCGCATACATATGCATAGAGAAACACGCAACTACTCACACACACATATGCGCGCGTATATCGTTTGACCAGTCTCCAGTGACAGCCCCGCAGTGTGGGCAGTTCCAAAGACGAGCGAGCGAGAGAAAAAAAGGCAAAAACAGCAACAAGAGTAGCACACAGACAAAGGCAGGCCAGAAGCAAAAAACGTAAAACGTCGCTCAAACTGCAGGTGCAATGCCTGCCTGCACTCGCACACACACACCACCCCACCAACCCAGGCGCTGCCTCTCGCTCCCTCTCACAACGGCTAGCGGCTGACGGCTGACGACTTACTGTTCGTGTCTTTGCCAAAGAGAAGTGCAAGCCGAACGCAGAGGCACATGGCGCGTCTCTTAAAAACAAAAGAGCGTTCAAAAGATTGCGGCGAATTGGCGAGAGCGCAATCGACTGCAGCTCAAAATTGAGTATAAGCAACAGAGGCAGAAGCAGCAGCAGCAGCAGAGGCAGCAGAAATACAAACGGAACTAATTAATGAACAATCTTTGCTGCTGCTGCGGCGGCGACAGCGACGGCAACTGCTGTCAAGTATTTCTTTTTTCGTAGGCCGCGCCAAGAGCGTGCATGTGTGCGAGAGAGAGAGAGAGAGAGAGGGATATATATATATAAATTAATCATTTGATTTATGAATTAAATAATTGTTTAAATTATAATTTATTTTCTTTATTGATATTCATATTAATTAGCTTTTAGTTCGAGCTCATTTTTCTTGCTTATTAGAAGTACCGTTAACTATTCGCTGCATTTACTCACGCACACACACACACGCACGCATGCTTAACTATTAGGTGCCCCCCTCTTCGCACGCATTGCCGAAAATGCAACGCGTTTGTCTCATCTCTTGAGCTAACGGCACAACAACCGTTCAACAGCAGTTGCCGCTGCTTTTTTGGGGATTGCGCGGCGCTGACTGTGTGTGGGAGAGCGAACCAGCGCCGAAGTCGCTCGCGAGCGAGCTTTGCCTCTTCGTCTCGCCAAGCGCATTCGTCGTCGTTATCGTTGTCGTTGTCGTTGTCGTTGTCGTTGTCGTCGGCGGCGGCGCTTCGTTTTCGTTTTGCCGAGTAAAGGAATTTTGTACGTTTGCCGGCATTTGTTTTGTCGCCGCATGCCGCTCGCCGCATGCCGATTGCCGCCTGCTGACTGCTGACTGCTGCCAGCGTCGCTCTTTTGCACTATTTTCGCTGCGCTCCTTTGCCTTGAAAACTGCAACTGCAATATTTGCTGGCTGCGACGTCGACAGCGGCACACACTATTTACGACTTGGGGGTCTCGCGGCTGACGTCGCGACGACGACTCAGCGAATTCGCATTCGCAACTCTCGACGCGACGGCAACTACAATAACAACAGCAGAAATAGCAGCAACAGCAACAACAACATCAGCAGCAGCTACTAGCAGCAGCGCCTCTGCGTTTTCGTAGCCCCAATCGACGTCGTCTGCTGCCTACTGCTGCTGCTGCTGCCTGCTGCCTGCTGCCCGTTAAGTTTGTTTTGAGTTTTTCCGTATCAAAATGTGCAAAACGTTTTCAGTCTAATTCAGACGCTCGTGCTGAAAAGACTTTTTATTGGGGGCACGTTCCGTTGCCAAAAATAACGACGAGACGCCAAAAAACGAAAAAGCCGCCATACGCACGCACCTACACACACCTACCACAACAACAACAACAACACACACATACAATTTGTTGATAAAACAACAACATATTTTAAGCTAATTTCAAAACAATTTTAAAAAATTTTTTAAATAAAAAAAATGTAAAAATTAAAAATTAAATATTTGAAAATAAAATTGAAAATGCTCGTAAAATAAGCCACACACACATACATACAAATATACACATCTCACTCACACACACACATACACACGTTGTCACGTGTTCGTTAATTAAAACGCGACCAAAACGCGAGCGCGATAAAAACCGCGTCGTCTCGTTGCAGTGTTTGATACTCACACACACACACTCACACCTATACACCCACATGCATAGACGCACACACATGCATACAGCTAAAGAGTTCGATTTCGCTTTGCCGCTCGATCAATAGACACACGCTCTCTCCCACTCTCACACTCTCACTCTCAATTTTTGGAGCATACAAAATGGCGTCAACGGAGACGCCAACGTCGCGGCCAAGCAACGATCGCAGCGCTAGCAACAGCAGCAGCAGCAGCAACGTCGTCTCCGCTGCCGCTGCGCAAACAGACAGCGAAACCTATGCCACAGAGCAGGCGCAAGCGGCTCAGCGACAGCGCAGCGGCGGCGGCGCTGGTAGCGTCGGCAGCAATTCACCTACATCACAAAAGGATAAACCAAAGGCCGTTAGCCCGCCGTTAACAACTCCGCCGAGCGCCAGCGGTGCCGCCGATCCCGACGTCAGCGGCGCTGCCAACGCGGGCAGCTCCTCGCCCAGCTCCAGTGCGACAACAACAACGACGCCCCTGCAGCAACAACAACAGCAGCCACCGCTGCCGCAACAATTCTGCCTACGCTGGAACAATTACCAATCGAATCTGACGACGATCTTCGATCAGCTGCTGCAGAACGAATCCTTTGTGGACGTAACGCTCGCCTGTGACGGACGCTCGATCAAGGCACACAAAATGGTGCTCTCCGCCTGTTCGCCGTATTTCCAAACGCTGCTGGCCGAGACGCCCTGCCAGCATCCCATTGTCATTATGCGCGACGTCAGCTGGTGCGATCTCAAGGCCATTGTCGAATTTATGTATCGTGGCGAGATCAATGTAAGTCAAGATCAAATTGGTCCGCTGCTGAGGATCGCCGAGCTGCTGAAAGTGCGCGGCCTCGCTGACGTTACTCATATGGAAGAAGTCAATTCTGCAGCAGCGGCGGCAGCGGCAGCAGCTGCAACCGCCTGCTCCTCGCCCGCTCAACTGTCGCCCAAGACTCCGGTGGAGCGTGAGTCAAGCGATGATCTGCTCTCCTTTATGCAGCCGGAGAAAAAGCTGCGTCCGAGTGACTGGGATTGCGGTGAGTTGCGTCTTTCGCCGCAGCAGCAGCAGCAGCAGCTCCACCTTCAGCACCAACATCAGCAGCAGCAACAGAGCCGCAATGTGCGCAAGCGTCGCTGGCCCTCGGCTGATGCCATATTCCAGGCACCTGCGAGTCCATTGAGCAGCCTGATCGCCGCCGAACGATTGGAGCAGGAGCAAAAGGAGCGAGAGAGACAACGCGACTGCGGCCTGTTGACACCGCCGCCCAAGCAAATGGGCGCCAGCAGTGGTCGCCTAACGCCGCGACGCCTGACGCCCGCGGCTCAAGCGCTGGAGACAGCGCTGCATGGCATGGAAATGCCCTCACCTGCAACGACGCCAGCGCCAGCCGCAGCGAGTCGTTGTCCACGCGCGTTGCCCAGTCCTCAGCAACAGCAACAACAACAACAGCAACACCAGCAACAGCAGCAGCAGCAGCAGCAACAGCACCTTCATCATCTGCAGCAGCAGCAACAGCAGCATCATATCTCCACTTCCGGTTCAAGCACTTCCGCTGAGTCGCGTTTCCCGCTCGGCTCTGCCGCAGCCATGGCTGCTGCCGCCATGGAGCTCAGCGTCGCTGCTGCCGAACCTCGTCTACCGCCACCGCCGCCCCACCATCACAGCGGACCCTCAAGCTCTGCTTCGCTAGCGGACGACCTGGAGATCAAGCCGGGCATTGCGGAGATGATACGCGAGGAAGAGCGGGTAAGTGAGCATAAACTACACTAGACTCTCTTCGAACCTTCTCTTATGACATTTCATTCACAAAACACGATCTGCTTGGCGCGCTCTCACGGCGAGCAGCGGCAGAGGCAGAGGCAGCGGCAGCAGCATTTTGCTTACGCTCACGCGTCAAACATTTTGCTCTCTCAACCTACCACTCTCTCGCTCTCTGTTTTGTTTTGATTTACGTTTCGCGATCTTCATTTTATTTCGCCGACTTTTTGCCGACGGCATTTCGCCGCGTGACGTCAGCAACAGCAGCTGAAGCAGCTACCGTGGAATGTTGTTGTTCGCTGTTGCGCTGCTCTTGATTGACAGCATTCACGTGCTGCACGTCGTCGCTGGCGTCGTGGCTGCTGCCGCCGTCCTCCGCCCTCTGCCCCCTACCATGGCCACTGTTGCTGTTCCACTGTTCCACTGTTCATTGTTGTTGCCAGCCACGTCTTCTGCTCGCGATCGTTGAACGCATTTTAAACATTTTTCGCCTTGTCGTAGGTTCCACATGCGATGCTTCCTCCTTATGTCCGCGCACATTAATTGATTGTTAAATATGAATATGAAACTGAATATTCATTCATGCGTGATTATATTTTGCAAATTAAGGCCAGCCAGTGTTGGAAAACACAAAGTGAAACTTGTATTAATAGATATATTTTATTTGTAGATATATGATTAATAGATATATAGATGAGCAACAGATGATAATAATTGAGATGAGATAAGAAATTGGCAGTGTTGTGTAACGCTTTATGAAAGCAAATATTCCTAAAGTCAAAAATAAAATACTAATACTTGATTCATATAATGTGACTGCAAAAGGCCTACAAAAACCAATTTAAAGACTTACTAAATTAAATCAAATGCTAATTTAACGACATTTAAAAACATATATTCTATATATTAAAATAATATATATACATTTTACAACACGATATATACAATGTATGCTATAATCCTCTTTTATCTTAAAGCCTTAAATGTATATGAGCAGAAAAACCCTTTGACAAAATTTATAGCATATATTATTTATTTTTATTCTAACTAAAGCTATTCTTGCATTAGCATTTCTTTTTACGGAATACCCTTACTGAAATATTTAAGAACTAAAAACCCGTTCATAAATCATTTCAAATTATTTATTTTAAATGGTTTCTTAGCCACGTCTCTTTCTGTTCTTCTTCTGCTCTTTATCCTCAACAAAGATATCCACAACAGAGTTAACTCGCCTGCATCAGAGTTGCCCGTAAAACTGGTTCTCAGATACGATCTGTTGTGGTGCAATCATGTCAACGGTTCTCTAGACGCACACACAGTCAATGCGCCTTCGAGCGTTCCATCAACATTAAGCCGCATCGCAGAATTCGCACTTTAATAAAGAATTTTTATTTATTTATCTAATAGACGTCGACGAACCCAAAACAGTTTCCCCCCAGCAACATCAGCTCTCTCTCACACACTGATTCTGAGCATTCTCACATTCGATTTGTGCTCGCTGGAATGCAATATTTGTTTGTCTCTGCACACGGATCTCCCTTTTGGGCTAGGGGACAGATCACAGCAAAGCTATGGCCAGTGCTGCTGCTGACTCGTTGTTGCCAGTGTTGCCAGCCAGCCATTCGTTCATTCGTTTGTTGTTGTTTATTGTCGCTTTCGAGTGCATTAATCAAATAAACCAAAGACTAGCTTAACAGCAGTTCGGCTCGATCGATCGCTTCACTCGCTCTTCTTGAGCGCATTAGCATGCTCATATGTTTGAATTCGAAATCGTTTGTTTATCTCATTTAATATTTTGATACTCTGTAGGTAATCAACGTCTCTTATAGGGTAGCTCAGGCAATGTTTATTGCAGGCTAAGCGTGAGAGAAAGTGAGTGAAAGCGAGAGAGAGAAATAGGAGAAGAGAATGCTTCTATTGCGTCTTTCAATTATATATATAATAGTGTTTAATATCGTCTTCCATATGACCCACAATTTTTAATATTTCAATGTCCAAACAACAAAATATTAAACAGTATACTACAGTACTACAAATATATATAGTTTATGTAATTTAATATACATATAATATGCATTGTACTTTATCTATATACTTACCTGCTTAAGTCTTAAGTATTCTTTATTATTTAGCAAATCTAAAACTTTAAAGTAAAAATTACAAAATTAACAAACTGATATACCCCTTGAGAAAAATCTTGAAGAGCTATAATTCTAATTTCAGTTAATAATATTTAAGAATTGATTGATAAAAATTCCATCAAAATCCTAAATACAAGTTTTAGCACTAATATATGTTAGAGGGTATCTATAAGTCCATCAATTTTCACCTATTCAATATGTCTGTCTGTCTGCTTTCCCGTTTGCTTGTTAGCATATTTCTCTCTCTCTCCTTCTCTCTCTCTCTCTCTCACTCTGTCTGTCTCTTCTCACTCTCTTTCCCACCTGTATTTCTTCAATAAATATTTTGTTTTTATGCATTTTTAAATATTTTTCTAACGCTGACCGCGGGCTTTGATTTTGTTCGCTGTTGTTGTTGCTGTTTGTATTTTTATGTGCTTAGAAATTCTTTGGAAATGCATCTGCAACAACAACAACAACAACAGCAGCAGCAGCATCTGCATCTGCATCTTTTGTTTTGTTTGCCTTGGTATTAGTGTTGGCCATGTTTATGCTTTCCTGCTGTTTGCCTAACCAATTCTTATGCCACTTGTTGTTGTTGTTTTTATTAGTTATTGTTGTTGTTGTTGCTCCTCGTGCGTTTATTTACACATTTCATTTATTAAAAATCGCTGCCAAGCACCCCGCCCGACCCCTCCAACTGCTTCAACGCCCCGCTGATCCGTCAGCCAATGAACATTTATAACTAATAAGAACGTTGCATTCGAGTTGCATCGACTGCATAATACACGCTCTACTACAAAATGCATTTTGAGACTCCAAAGTTCATTTTAGATTAGAATATATGTAGCTTATCTTTGTCTTAGTTGATGATCCTCGTCCTAACAAATATCAATAAATAGCTAAAGATAACAATTTCATATGGCAGAAATTATATATAGTTATATATATTCACATAATTTTCTAGCATCTATCTTACAACCAATATACCCGCTTTTCACTTCATAAATGCATATTACAATCAAATATTGACAGGCGGCATCCGCTTCTATAGTTCCCTCTCTATATGCAAAATAATCAATTCTCATATGCAGCAGCTCTTCTTAAATACTTTTAATACGTTCTTTTTTCCATTTATTTATAAGTCTGTTGTTGTTGCTGTTTCTCTTTGTGGCATGCCACACACATAAGCAGCTAAAGCCGATAAGTGTCAGCCTTTGTCTCGCGATCGGTCGATCTTTTTGCTTCGCTTTCCGTTGATTAATTGCACTTTTATAATATTTCTCATTTTCTTGGAGTTTTGTTGAAAGTCAGTTTTTGTTGTATTTATATATATATTTTCTTTTATTTATTTTTTTCGGCTTCTTCGTCGTCTTCTTCTTGTTCATATTTTATTGCTGCTGCTGCTGCATTTTATCATCATTAGAGGTAATATTTTATTTTTATTATTCTCTTAGGTTCAGTGAACTCCAGTCGTGAAGATCTCAGCTTTATAAATATATATACATATATATATTTATATATTTATATATTTCTTATATATGCAGTTATAGGTGATGAGGGTTAATTAAATTTTAATTGAATTATGTTGAAATAAAAAGTCAAAGTGTTTTAGTCAGGTATGCACGACTTAAAGATACCCTTAACGAAAAAATTTACAAGCAACTGAAGCTAATACAGTTAAAAACAAATAAATAAATAAATAAAATTTAATAAAATTTAAAAAAAATTAATAAATAAAAGAAAATAAAATTAAAAAATAAATAAATAAAAAAAAAACGAGCAAAAAAAATATTTAATAAAAAATCATCTTTAACAGCTTGCAAAATTATATACAAACAATAATAAGAAAAAAAATTATATATATTAAAATAAATAAAAAAGAAAAAAGTTTGTCGTATTTGATTCTATTTTTTTTTTTATATATATATATATTTATATATATATTTTTTATTAATTTAAAATTAGCTTTCGCTTTTCACTTGCTCCACGCTTCTTATGAAAACTAATCATATTTTCAGATATTTCATTTAATAAATTATAAAATAATCAAGTTGTTCACAAACATTCATAAATCGTATTATTAACAAGCTCAAATTTTATTATTAAATGTATACAAAAATTACTTAACTATTTAGATTTTAATTAATCTTTAGCGAGATTCTTACGTAAACAAAATCAGATACAAAATATATTTGCATTAACCAACTAATCGTGCCTTTGAATAATTTACAAAAACGTATCTGTTAAGCACTTTCGTTTTCGCCCATACCAAGACAAACTGAAGCTAAATATATAATGCTCTGGGCAACTGTTTAGCTGTCGAATTATTGCAGGAGTCAGACTCCCAACAAAAAACAACAAAAATATTACGCACGCATATCCTTAAAACTCAGTTTGAGTGAGCTGAATATAATAAGCAAGTTGAAGCTGACAGAAAAAAAACCTTGTGTAGACAAATTACCTCAGAGAGGGGTGGGACTCCAACAACAACAACAACGACAAGTAAACGTGCCACATTCAAGCTACTTTGCACACACACAGAAGGAGGTGTAGAAAAAAAAAACAGGCAAGCAGCAATCAAAAAGGCAACAACCAGAGCAAAAGCAGCAACAACAGCAGCAGCAGCCGCAGCAGCCGGCAACAAAATGTGTGGCATGCATAAAAATTGAAAAAGATGCAACTCACAAAAAAAACCAAAGAAAAATGAAAAGAAGGTGCATTTGAATTGTGTGTGCGTATGTGTGTGTGTTACTGTATCTGTATCTGTGTAGGTGCGCAAAGGAAGCCAACAAGCCACTTAACCCAATCGACAAAAGTCATTACACTCGTCACTCTCTGCAGAGCCAAGCGACCCAGCCATCCCCCCCTCTGTTCGACCTCTGTATAGAGTCTGTGGCACAAACGGACGACGCTTCCGCTGCGCGTCGACGGCGACGGCGACGTCGACTGCGCCTGATCTTTTGCCTGTGTTAAATTGGCCTCAAGTGGCGGCAGAGCTAGCGTCGAGACTCGTTTCTGTCTCTGCTCAATGTGACTCTCCCTCTCTCTCTCTCTCTCTCTCTCTCTCTCTCTCTCTCTCTGTCTGCTCTCTGTTCTCTGTGTATGAATAAAATAATATAAATAATACAATTTATTACAAGCGCAGCGTGTGTTATTTCTAATGTATCTGTATCTTCAAGATACAATATCTTGTAGCTGTATTTGTCTGTGCGTCGACGCTGTTGCGGCCGCTGCATCTGCTCATCGTTATTGTATACAACAGCTCAATGCACATTGCTGCTTAATGAAAAATAAATAAATAACATAAAAATGAAGAAATATATATACAAAAACAAAAAAAAAGAAACCGAGTCGAAGTAGAAGAAGCAGCGAGGAGCTGCAATGGAAAAGACGATGAAGAAGCAGGAGAAAATGAAAATGAAAAAAATAGAACAAACTGCGGCCGTAGCGCATAAAAATAAGAGCAAATATAAATTGTATAATCCGCTTTGATGTATCGCCTTCTGTTTTATATTATTCAGACATATTTTATTATGCTCTAACCATAAGCCTGAGTACTATGGATTCTAGCTGCAATAAGTAACATGTAATTTTTGTTGAGTAATATTAATTAATATTAATTTAATATTATTATTATATATTGTAAGAGACTTGTTATAATATCAACAGCTTATAGATGAATTTCATATCATTTTTTATATGACAGCTACTCATGATTATAAGAAGATTACTGTATAGAATTTCTTATATACTTTTCTTCAGCTATAGGCCAAATCGGTTTTATTTATATCTAAGCATACTCCACTCTGTCTGAGTCATAATTTTTCTATATCTTTAAACTCTCAATTCTAACTGAAATTCTCAATTGCAAATTCTTAGATTCCACTAATCTATAAGTAATTTTTTCTAAATGAATCAGCATTGAAATAATTCCACGAAATTTAAATTACAAATGCGAATTTTGTTTAGATTTTCGCTTATTCATTCATTATATTTTATAGCTGTTATTCACTTGTCAATATTTATTTATTTTTCGTAGGGTATTAAATATTCTTTCAGCTTCATGCACAGCCAAGTTGTTTATATACAAAAGCCACATATGGGGAGCCCCTACCCCAAAAACAAAATTGAAGTAATTTTACATTTTACGTCTTTTAGCAGATACAGGCTATAGCTACAGCTGCAGATACATTAATTTAGTTGCCAATTCTATAAACATTTAATTCAAAAGGAAAATCCTATAAAAAATAGCCAACCAAATTGCTGCTGTTTATATTTGTATACAGAAAGCCAGAAATGGAGAGGGAACAAAATGAATATAATTTTATTTATTTTGTTAAGCTATATATACATATATAAATATATGTACGCATATATATATATATAGATATATTTGTTGCAGCTGCTGCAGTAACGCTCGTAGATACACGTTGATTAATCTATAAAAATAAATTTGTATCTGTTGGAGAGCGCTGTGCCGTGGCCCCTTCTGCATATTCTAATCGGATTTAGTTTTGCCTGGGCTTCATTTATTTTATTTATTTTTATGCTTGTAATGCGGCATAAATAATTTATGCAGATAAATAACCCAAAACCAAAAGCAAAGCCAAAGCCAGAGTCAGCTCCAAGGGGCGCCCCATACCTAAAGAGAAAGAGAGAGTGAGTGAATGAGTGAGTGAGTGAGTAGAGGCTATGAGGAGGCCCAAGCAATGCCATCATAAAGCAAAACAACAAACTAAGGGGAGCGAAGAAGCGGGCATGGGGCATGGGGCATGCTGCAAGAGCGACTCAAAATTCAGAAAGGGTTGGGCGGCAATCAAATCTTGCTCGTATGTATGTATGTTTATCTATATGTATATATGTATACATATATCCTTCTAAAAATATTTATTTATTTATTTTCTCAACCCACACACACACACACTCACATACCCACACTCACACACATACAGGCATTTATTTGTAACGTTGTATAAATTTATTATATTGCATTAGTTGTAAGTCAGCCTCCGCACTCATGCCAAGAATTCTGCCTGACTGGAGTGGCTTGGCTTTCTGCTGCTGCTGCTGCTCTTGTTGTTGTTGTTGTTGTTGTTTGTCTTGACTTGCGTGGGCAGGGGGTAGCCACAAGAAGTTTGAGATACAGCCCGTAGTCTGAGGCCCTGGCACAAGCGTGCAAAAAGGTGCGTAAAGCAAATATCTTATTATAAATTACGGTAAAAAATATAATAAAATACAAGCAATGATAAATCTAAAGAAAAACCAAAGCAACAGAAGGGGCTCATAAAGTTTAGCTAAATAACTAGGCCGCGTATACAGTTAGATATATGTTGATAAGCCAGAGGCAAGAGAGACAAATAAATTACAAAAAAATCTGTAGTTATTTAGTTGATGTAAAATCAATCGAAATCTCTGTTATTGCTAAAATGTTACAGTTAAAAAATATTTCTTCAATATGAATGAAAAAGATATTAAATTTTCATTTTTCATTTCACAGACAATAATATTTTAAGATACAATTTTGTAGCGCTCGCAAATGTATCTGATACTGAAAAATCACTTGGGCAGGTTTTTCGCGCGCTGTGCGCAGTGCAACAAACTAAAGACAAATATTTACAATGAGCAGCCGATTAATCACAGAGACTGGAAAAGAGTTGGGAAGAGGGAGTTGAGGTGAAATGGAGGGTGGTAGAGTATTAAATAAATAAATTAATGGCAGAGAGCTATGGCAGGCAACGAGGACAGCGACAACAAAAGATACTTTTCGTACTGCATGCGTGTGTGTGTGTGTGTTTGTGTATCTTAAAGATGCAAGTTTTTTTTTTAAGTTGGCTTTTGTCTTTGTGCAGGCAGAGCTGGCTTTGTGATTGTGCGCGCGCCTTGCAAACATATCGGCAAAAATAAATTAATTAAAAATGCACGCAGCAGGCAGAGCGGGAGCTGAGGAGCTGGGTGCTGGGGCGTGGACCAAGTGGGCGTACTGTGTGTGTGTGTGAGATACATTTTATTTATTTTTTATTTTTAATGAATTTTTATATATAAGTATATGTTTGTTGTTTGTCTCTCAATGCTCTGATTGAAAGTTGCACAGCTGTGAGTCAATACGAACGAGTCAGCAAACGTATTTTCATTTTTTGTAATTAATTAATTCTTTTTTATTTTATAATTACATTTATTTATTTACAATAATTGCGTGCTGTATATATTTATTGCAGCGCACACTCGTGATAGCCATCGGAAATCGATTGTTGCTTGCAAAACAACATTGTTCTCTCTATTTATTTTTTTATTGTCGTCTGCGATAAGATATCATTAATGCGATTGGGTAATCTATAGCTCTACAGCAAATTAATGTAAAATAATAGAAAGAAATAACAATCAAACAAATAACGATATAGAATATACAAATATACAAATATACATGTATACATATTTATATATATACACTTTGAATTGAGTTCACGATTGATTGTGCTGCGCTGATATAGCTTATCGTGGCCTAAAAACATAAATGATTTCGTAAATCGTAAAAATCATAAATGTAATGTAAAGATACGCGACTAACAGTTGGAGATATTTGCTGTAAGACTTTGAGTGTTGAAGTGCATTCAAAAGATACTCGACTAATGGTAACAGATAATGAAATACTTTTTATTTCTATTTGTTAAGCATGAGAATACAATGTACAGCTGTTTAGCTAATAGCTGCAGATACTTAAATACTTTTGTATCTGTCTTTGGTTACATTATCTGTTACTGTATCTTTATCGTTCGCTTTACGCTGTCGCACGCTTTTGGCTATTCTCTCGCTATGTGTTGTTGTTGTTGTTGTTCTGTATGCCCAGCCATAACCTGCCGCAACATTGAACAAATGCGTAAAGCATCAAGCAGAAACGCGAAATGATGAAGTTTGTGTACTCTTACATGCAGAAACATATATATATGTTTTCACTATAGACATCTCAAATCTCTTATGATAGATGTATGAAACAATTAATATAAATAAATACTACATGCAATATATATATATATATATCAACTTCGTCAGAGCCCAATTGATTGCTTGCTAGATTCCTCAGCCATGCTCAGCTATATTATCTCACTAAAAGTCCCAACTTCTCTCACTAAGCGCACAGCATAGCTAAGCTACCCTATAAGGTCAGTTAATGAATCAGCGAAAACAGCACAAACTTCTCATTGAAGGCTTTGACTTTGACTTTGACGCATGCCGGTTGCTGGCGAATGGACGAGACCCACAGACAGGTTGGCCAGCGAGTGGGAAGTGACGAATGTGGAGGGCAAGAGAGAGAGGGAGAGCTGAGTGAAGAGTATTGGGGCTCTCACGCTCCACTAACAGTGCATGGTGTTTGGCCAAGCTGCGTGTTAAGAACAAATCGCTGTCTGCGTCGCTTTCATTCAATTAGATACATTTGTATCTTATGACATATATTTTCACACCTTTTGCGCTTGGCTATCAAAGGCAGCGCCAGCAGCAGCAGCAGCAGCAGCTGAACCTGTAGTGTGTGTATCCATGAGATACATGATTATGGCTGCAATGTGCAATAAAAATAAATACGTTTTTCTTTTTGTGGATTTTTATAACATTTAACATTGTGCACAGCGCATTTTTCTCAACTTATTTATGTGTCGAGCACAAAGAATAAGAAGAACAAATATATGTATATATATATATTTATGTGTATGTGTGTGTGTGTGTGTGTGTGTGTGTGTGTGTTGATCTCCCTCAGCGTCGCCCGCGCTGCGTGTGTACCTACGTTTAAATTTTTTATGAGTTCGTAATAAAGTTTCAACATTTTTCATCATTAAAATAAAATATAAAGCCGAAATTATATTTTATCGTCTTTGCATCATTCTTTTTCCTTAAATACAAGGCACACACACACACAGACACATACACATGCATACACACGCAGCCGCTTGGCAGAGATACAAAGATACAGATACAAAGTTGAAATTATGTGCAGCGAAGTCGCAGTCGACGTCGCGGCCGTCGCAGCAATAATAATGAATATATATGGAGAAAGACAAGAAACCGCACTTTAAACGAAGACGGGGCTACCCTTGAAGAGCGAGAGGGAGAGAGCAAGAGAGCGGGGAAAAAAATAATAAATAAAATAACACAACGAAATAAAATAAAAAAAAAAAGAAGAGAAGATGAAGCAGTAAAGGCAGCAGCAGCAAAGAAATATTCTTTAATTTAGACCCGCGTCTGGGGAGAATCAAAAAGGGAAAAGGGAAACCAAAAAATATATAAAAAAAAATTATATATATATATATATATAAACGAAAAACGTAATATAAAATAAATATTTCAAGAGCCACGACTTCATTGTTGTTGTTGTAGTAATTTATAATATTCCTTAACGATGTGCAAAGGGCAAAAACTGCGCACACACATTGCACAGTGGTGCGCATACGTCAACAGTGGGGCAAAGATAGCAAATATCATAAAAAATCAAAATTAAAATTTAAGTACCTAATGCCCATTATAAAAATTCATTATAGATATAGAAAGAACTATAGAAATAAAGATATTGCACAAGAAATTTAACGAGCAAGCCCACAAATGCAGAAATATTAAAGTTATAATAATAAATAAACATATAGACTATGTATGATTTTATTAGAGATAAAGATAGGGACTTTAGTATAGTTATAGATAATATACATTTGAAAATATTAGTTTTGATAAGCTGTAGACTAAGGTACAAATTCTAATGGGCAGATTTTGCTATATTAAATAATGAAGCACATAGATAATGATGTAGAATTATTTGATATTAGGCATAAAAATAACTTTTTGCAAAGGTAGAATAGTTTATAGAAATATACATTGAGATTCATGTATCTATTATAGATCTATCGTATCAGTTAAAGAACATATAAAGCTTTTTCAAAAGGTTAGAAAAATACATACATTTATATATCTAGTAAAGAAAAGTATCTGAAAGATACAAATACAAAAGACATTCATTAACAACTTATAGATCTTTTATATAAATATACTATATAGTCATACAGCACACATATAGAACTAGAGCACGTATAGAACATATAGATATATATATAACATATAGTTCATATATGGATATTGCACGATATTGATTAATATTGACATTTGAGTATTAGAGAATCTGTAGTAAGACTATAAATAGCTTTACAAAACATATTCAACTTAATAAAGATTGATGTTGACAGCTAGATTTATCTATCAAGCTTTTTACAAAGTATTTAATTCCTTATCTAAACAATTTTATTTAATCGCAATTAGTTGAGGTGCTGACAAATTATTAACTAAATGCGCATTTGACATTGAAATTGCAAAGTTTTAATCGGTTTTCTTCTTCTTCTTCTACTTTTCTATACCAAACAACAACAACTAGTTCAGAATTTTGCAAACTCATGTGTCCACTGTGAATCTTAATACATTTTATTATACTTATTTTTGTTTTATTGTCGAGCCGTTGTTTAAAGATATATATGTGTAAATGTATATATAGTACATATTCATATATATTTGTGCGCAGCTGTTAAGGAAATGATTTTCGAAAATTGAAGTTTATGACGCTGAATGGAATGAATGCTCAGAGTCCATTTATACATGTGTTTGTGTGTGTGTGATTTATATGTGTGATGTGTATATATGTGTGTGTTAATATATAACCATTTATATTAATATAGTAAACAATAATTTTTAAAGCTGTTAACTTAAGTTCTGCGCCGCGGCGCATTGAACTTTGAACATATATTCCACACACACATACAACACACAAACACACACCCAGATACAGACACACACACACACTCACAGAGGCATCTTAACACGTATTTACTTGTAGGTTTGCTTGGCTTTGAGTTTAATTTGGCTTAATTGCGTGCAAGTCGCTGCCGCTGCCTTGGCTCGTATCTCATTATCAGGCAGCGACGTCGACGCTGACGTCGTACGATTAATCAAATCAAACGAAATCAAATCAAAGGCGATTTAGCTAGCGCACATGAACTGAAGTATCTGCCAGAGTCGAGGCAGGGCTACATACAAATACATATATAGAGAAAGAAAAAAAAAAACGTTGGGTTAGGAGGAGCTCTCTTGTGTGTGTGTGTGTGTGGAGTGAAGCTATGACAAAGCATTTTTAAGCCATTTGATTGACTGACGTTAAAATATTCACGTGCAGCGATTTTAATCGCTAGCAAAACGGGCGCAGTACAGCTTTTTTTCTTCTTTCTCGTACCTATACCCTGTAGCGCTCAAGTGCTCCAAATGGGGTATCGTGGGAGACATATTGTTGAGGCAAAAGATGTTGGAGTGGAAATCTTAAAAATTGGATAAATGTTGCTGTATTTTCTGCTCTAGAATCTCTGAGAATTCGATAAGTTGAAGGCAGATATCAATAATTCTATAAACAATTGTCGATCAATTGTTTTAAGGTAGCCGAAAGCTGACTTTTTGGAGAATATTATAATTATATTTCAACTAAATATTATTCAATCTATTTTTTTTCTGCTTAAACTGAATGTTAATTAAATCTGTTCTATATAAAATGTATACAAAATTATCATAGAAGCATTGAACCCTGTTTAAACTTCTCTATTTAAAGGCTTACAAATACTTTGAATCTATATTAGAATAAAGAATATTATCAGCAACGACATATTGTTTGCTTTTTGCACATTTATTTAATACCTTCTTTCTATTTCCTATCTAAATACCTTACAACTTCACATAGCTAACACGGCATATTCAAGTCTATCATTTTCAACTACCATCTTGCTTCCTTGTTGTTTTTTGCGCGCCTCATTTTTTTTACAGCTCTTCAAATCGCAATGCGAAAGAAAAAAATAATTATTATTAAAAACATATGAGTGTGCGTGTGTACGTATGTGTGTATCTACGAGTGTGAGTTTAACATAAAAAAAAAAAAAAATGAAAATATAAATGAGTGCAGATGCAGGCGCAACAACGTTGTCGTTGTCATAGTTGTTGTTGCTGTTGTTGCCTTTGGCTGCATTTCTTCAAGCTGCAGTTGTTGTTGTTGCTGTTATTGCATTTGTTATTGTTGTTGTTGTTGTTGTTGTTGCATCGCCTGAAGGCTTGCTCTGTATTGGGGATTAATGAATTTGATATAATGACATTTTAGATTGCATCTGCATAACATTTAATTGTGTTTGCCTGTCAGACAGCATTTCGCATTTTGAATTTCGCTGCAAACGCATTTTGTGCCTTGTCATTTAGACTAGAAAAAAACATATATATATATTTATATGTATATGCACCATGCACTTGTGGACGACTGATGAGAGAGGTGTGGAAGGTGGGAGGGAGGGAGCGCGTTTTGCGTTCAATCGATTTTGGTGAGCAACCAAAAAGAACATTTTCACAATTTGCCATATGCAAATGGCCATTTAATGTGAGCACAACTTAGAAAATAGCTCATGCCCAAGACCCAGATACTAACTAAATAATAATAGTTTACCTATATATTTTTTTGAGTGTATGAGTTCCAATTAAAAACCGTAAATGCCGATTGAGTGTGTGTGTGTGTGTGTTTGCCTAATTTGCCAATTAACTTAATGGGCATTTATTATTTAGCAATAAAATATGCAAAGCAATTGCTGAAATGTGGCACAGACAACACAACTGAGCAACTGAACTGCACAGAACTCAGTTAACTGTTGTACGTATTACCCACAAAGAGCAACAAATAATACGTGAAATACTAATACAACAACAACGACAACAAAAACAACAGCAACAGCAACGACAACAACCACCTGGCATAATAACTTTTGCAAAATGACAGCCAACAAACTGCTGCAAAAAGCCACGCAGAATTAAAAGCCACGCACTTTATATACTCTATAAAGTATAGCAAGTGCATCAAGTTCACTTGGCGAAAAAAAGTCGTTTTGAAAGAAGTAATTTTAATTGAAGCGAGCATATGATTTGACAGCAGCTCTATCTTAGAGAAAGATTACCGCTTAGGAATTCAAAGTTTGAATTTTATTTTATTCATTAACAATTTTTTTTTTAATAAGTGAGGAAGCATAAAGTTTTCAGGAATCGAAGCAGTTATACTATTTAATGAATTTTCTATTCTATTCACCTGTATCACCATTCTATAATTCTGCTGTTATTTCGCTTTTCCAATGAAAATCTTTCAATCATTCAGTAAGTAAAATGTATTTAATTTTTAACAATTCTACACTGTATGGATTTGCTAGCATATTCCACTAGAGTATTAATATTAAATGATATCTAATGCATTAGCATTTTAATATATTGCATTATATATTGCATTAATAAGTAATTGCAATATAATTTATGTCTAAGTATAAATTATATTGCACTTTACTTAATATTAATGCTTTCACTCGATGTTATTTACATTTCAAGATTTTTAAAAATATTTATAAGAATCTTAAGTCTTACCATATTTTGTATATCATGCAAACAATCTGATACACTGCAAGAAAAACTTTATAGCAACTAAACTATAACTCATCCAATTGCTTGACTTAGCTAATCAACTCTTATTGGCAATATACATATATATATATATATATATATAAAGACAAAAGCTGCTGCTCCGACGACGACGTTGCGAGTTTTGTTTCGACTTTGCAGCGCGATGCCGCGGACAAAACATAATTTACTTTCGGCTGCATAAACAATGCAATAAAATAAAAGAACCGATGCGAAGCCGTAGCCGAGGCAGAGAGAAAGAGCGAGAGAAGCAGTAAATAAAATATATGGCATTGGAATAAAATATTTGTAACAAAAATAAACGCAGCCCAGTTCAGTTGTTGGCCAAGACGTCAGAGACGTTGGCCAGGCGGCGTTAGGACCACGAATTGAATGCGAATCGCAACGTCGCAGTCGCAGTCGAAGTCGCAGTCGCAGTCGCAATCGAAGTCGAACTCGAAGTGGAAGTCAAAGACGAGTTGAGACTTGGCTCACACAAATTGGCCCAAGTCGAGGCAGAGGCGGCATCGGTACTCAGTTATTAGGCGCAATCAAAATGAGCAGGAATTCAGAAATTATTATCCATAGGAAGGGTGGAGTGCCAGCGGAAAGAGAAAAAAAGAGACTGAGTGAGGCTGGGGGAGTTAAGAGCGAGGGTATATCGAAGGGTGCTGCATTCAAGGTGCAGGACACGGGCTGCCGCGGCTATTGGTCCGCAATTTTCGATCTGCCGTGCGATTTGTTTTGTGTATAAAACTTTTTCAAATATGTTTGTGGCTGTAGCTGTAGATGCAGTCGTAAATGTAGCTGATGTTGTTGTTGCTGTATTTGTATTTGTATTTGTATCTGTATCTTTTGCTGTGGCCTTTATCTCTTGCTGGGGCTGCAGAAAACTTTTTCTAGCTACCTTTTGTTGCCGGCTTAAATTATGAGATGGGTATATGGAGGTGATTGAATGCTTGTTGATTTTTTATCTGTATATGTAGATTAATCTCAATTTTAATCTTAATCTCCATAATGCCATCTCTCAAACTCTCAATCTCAACTTTTCAATCGCCCAATCTGTCAAGTTCTTAACCTTTCAATCTTTGAATCCTCTCTCTATTTTTCTATTTATTTAGCTTCCTAGCTCTCTAGCTCTCTAGCTCTCAAGTTCTCTAGTTTTCTAGCTCTATCTCTCTATTTCTTAAGCTTCATAGCTTTCTACCTCTTTTGCTCCCTACCTCTCTAGCTCTCTAGCTCTCTAGCTATATCTATCTATTTCTTTAGCTTTCTAGTTCCCTAGCTCTCTAGCTCTATAGCTCTCTACCTCTCTAACTCTCTAGCTATATCTATCTATTTCTTTAGCTTCCCAGCTCTCTAACTCTATAGCTCTCTCAATCTCCTTATTTATCTATTTCTTTAACTCTTTAACTCTCCTTCTCCCTATCATTTATTTCTCAGTCTATCTATCTCTAGGTGTATCGCTCTAACTCTCAAATTGCTTAAAGCTCTTCTTTGTCTTTGAACGAGTATAGCTCAATCGTTACTTACCAATTCTTTGTGTTCTTCGGCCAAATATACAAACAAAATAGACATGAGCCAATAAATTTGGTAGCTGCTGCTGCTTGTATTTCTTTTCGTTCTATATCATTTATTTTTTTCTTTTTAATATTTTATAAATTATTACTTTTGCGCAATTGCTTGTTATTTTAAATATATATTTGGCTGATGCTGCCGCTGCCACCGCCCGCATTTTTATTGCATTTAGTTTTTGGGAAAAAATTTTTATTTATGCGCTTATAAAATAAATTACGCATACGTTGAACGTGCGCACTTTTTGGAGAAACTTTGTTGTTGCTGCTGCTGGTGGTGGTGGTGGTGCTGCTGCTGCTGCTGGGTGGGTCGCTGGCATGCCTCAAATAGTTTGCGCATAATTTTCAAGCGCATTAAATTTTATATGCGCTTTTTTTTACGACTTACTTATACTTATATTTTATTTATTATGTTTTTGCAATGGAAAATTGAGTATGCCGAAATTGCAATGAAAAATTATGAGCACAATTTATGGCAGGCGCCATATTACCAAGGAAATAACAAACCCATTTATATGTAGACACACCCACACATACGCACACACACATAGAGAGAGAAAGAAAGAGCTAAAGATAAATAAGCTAACAAGGTTAGCAGCTCTTGTTGTAACATTCCTAATGCATAATTGTGAACTAATAAACCATATTCTTCAAATAAATTGAGCTTCAGCTTCACTGTCTATATTTCTTTTCTATTTTCTTTTCTGTGCATAAATCTATATAAACCAAAACATTGACAAGCAATAAAAATGTTCCATTATGAGGCTGAAAAGCAGAGAAACAATCTTAACTAAATAGCATACACTGCTTGTGAGAGTTACGTCTAAATATGGCTGGATACAAATAAAATGTGTTAAAACAATGAATATGTCTGAAGGCAATGACTGCACTGAAAATACTCATGAAACAATGAAGTCGAAGAAAATATTTAGGATAGCTTGAGAATGCTGTGGGCTTACAATGTATGTTTATATTTATTATGTCAATATTTTTAAAATTTCAGAATTAATTTTTGTTCATATATTTTTATAAACAAATTTTTGGCATTTTATTAAAATTATTTAAATAATTTCAAAATTAATTTTTTATAGACAAATATAGACATATTATTCAGATACATGTTTCAAATATTATTTTTTTTAACATTTTTTTTTATTTTGTAATTTTTAACATAAAAGAAGAATGTCAAAAAATTATGATACAAAATATTTTTAAAATTTGATATTTATATTTAATTATTTTCGAAAATTTCTTCTCAATTATTCATATATTTACTATATTTACCATACCATATATTTACTTGACTCTTTACTCATATAAAGCGATCTACCCGCTCAACCCTTTTTATGACTACTGGGTATATGAGTATAGAGTCAAGTAAATATTGTAAACGGCTTAGAGAAGACGTTAACTGGAACTCATTGAATTGACTCCCCTTTATCTCTTTCTGCCCTTTCTCTATCTCTAGCATTGCTCTCTCGCTCTCACTCTCCAGCTCACACTCGAATATAAAAACAGCGTCACCAAGCCTTTGCCATTTGTTTGTGCAGCGTTTAGTTTGCCTGTGACTTGGCTGAGTAAATATTTGAGACTAAAAAAAGGAGAAACTTAAAGTTATTATCTAAATAGAGTGAGATGTAAATATTGAAGCTAGTGTAATGGCTAGACTCCTATAACGACGAAGCTGCAGAGTAAGAGGCAGGCAACGTCAATGGCCTGTTACACACACATCTGCACATATATATTTATATTTATATATGTCTATCATCTATATAGATATATATATATATATATATTACTTTCGTAACGTCTCGCACACGTTCGACCCATTAATAAAACGACAAAAGTTACGAATTTCAAATTATTATTATAACAATAACATTATTGACATTGTTATTATTATAATGGCCCGGGCTCGACTTGGTTCAGTTTTCGTTTTGGTTTTAGCTTTGGCTTTGGTTTTAGCTGTCGCACAGGGGCAAGTCGTAAAAGCTAAAGCAAATACAATTTGAATTTGTTTGCTGGCCATGCGAATGTCTCTCCCTCAACCCCCTCTCCTCTATCACTCTCTCTCTCTCTCTCTCTCTCTTACTCACTCACTCTCCTAGACTCACTCTATATCTGTCGCTGTATCTCTGTGTGGAAATCCAATATAAGTCTGTAGATAATAATTATTTATATTTATAACTAAATGCATAAAGTTTTATTGCTCAGTTTGCTAGCGACAAAGTCGTCAACAAAACTGCGCATAAAAACAAATTACAATACATTTCCTCCAACCACTTGCATATATATTTATATAAATATATATATATAAAAGATGTATATATAAGCAGTTGGTCTATAAAATGTATATATGTATATATTCATTCGAATTGCTCAATATATATTTTATTAGAAATACATTTTGGTTTTTCTGTGGTACTATAAAATTGACCAGTTTTATTCATCATGGAAATACGTTTTTTTTTTATACATTTTTTAATGCATAAATGGAAAGGAATGTATCTGAGAACCTCTTTGTAGTCAGAGCTAAAAAATTTAGCTAAAATATTTAGTTAAAAAACCAACTTTTGTTCTTATTGTTAAATAACCTTTCACTGCTACTTAGGTAGATTCATGTCGATTGATAGAGCTAAAATATAATTCTATATACTTTCATTAATATATTTTGTGAGTGATATCTTTATAACTCGAGAGAGATCTATATATCCTTATATACCCTTATATAAATATGTTTTGCGAGATATCTATATTTAGATATGGTTCATTGTTCATCCCTTAAAATTTCTATGATAAACTATAAAATCAATCTTTTTTTATTTTATAAATCAGAGTAAAGTTTTTATTTAAAATTAGTTTCAGATTAATTTTTCTTTTAAATTAGTTTAGATACTTATTGGCTTTGCTTCTCATATCTAATCAACGTGAGCTTATCTATCCTGAGCCTTACTAACTGCAATTTCTACAAAAATATTTATGACAGAATCAGCTTCAAATTAATTTAATTGTTTTGAGAAATTATTAAATTATAAATTGTATAAAATTTATCAACAATTTTATTACAGCTTGCCCCCGTAGTTTCCTCAGTCTATAAGTATTTTCCAACAAGCATTCCATGTGTCTGCTCCAATTAATATATTGAATATCTACATTATAATAGTTACAGTTTAAATAAATTATTTTTAATGCAGACTTCTGATCATAATTGTTGCAATTGCTATGCTGCACTTCCTGTGTTCCATTCTTGTTGCCACAAACTTAAGTTATTCATCATTCACTCTTGGCATTAGCATCTTTATTGTGCCGCTATCTCTGCAGCTACATTAATTAGACAAATGCTAAGCTGCACCACCCTGACGCCCTGCCACTGCCCTTACTATGTAGGCCAACTATGTGTGTGTGTGTTTTTCTTGTCGCTTTCTCGCCCATTGCTGCAACACATAAAAATCAGCAACAAAGTTGCGACTCATAAAAAATTGCGCACAAATAAAAAATAAACAACAGCAACAACAACAACAAAATGGCTTGAAATAAAATTTATATGAATAACAAAAACAACAACAGCAGCAGCAACAGCCAGATGAAGCAAGCAGAAGAACAGTTTACTGCTCTGTATATATAGTAAAGTAAACTATATATGTTTGTATATACATTCATACATACATATATAGCAAGTACTTGGGCGAATGCAGCGTATTTGTTGCAACGTGCAACGCGCAGCGTGCAACGTGCGTCCGGCATAAAAATTGTGTTTATGCGTGTTTGGTAATTTTATAAAAGTTAAATTAGTTTTAAGACCATAAATTGTGCGCCTCTCCCTTGGCCACACTTCTTGCCCCCGCTCTCTGGCTGCCATTTTAACTTTTATTACTTTTAATATAAAAAAAGCTGGCGCTGTTGCAAATGGGCTAAGGCTGCAACCAGCTGTAAAAACTGCACACGCTGCCATAAAAACGTTGCAAGCTGCGAGCTGCAAGTGGCGCAGTGGCCCAGCAACACCAGCAGCAGCAGCAGCAGCAGCACATGTTGCACGGCAACATTGGCCTAGCAGCAACATTGCAGCGACCAACAACAGCAGCAGCAGCAATTGCAGCAGCAATCGTAAAATGCGGCAGTTGCAAGCGTTTTGTTCTGCTAGTGCCACACAATGTTGCAAGCACTTATTGCGCATTATTATTACATTTTAATGATTAATTCTAATGATATGCGACATGAAAATGGAATGGCAATCAATAAAATCGCCCATTCGACTGCTGGCTTTCCTCTTTCAACTGTGCCTCACTTTATTATTTTTCTTTTTGTGGCGCCACAAGCTGCATGCTGCACATAAAAACAAACTAAAAAGAAAGAAAAAAAAAATCATTGCCTCAAGTTAATTGTGGCAGTTATTTGTTCTTGATGTTTTTTTAGCTTTTTTTTTTTATATATTCGTAGAGTTTGGCAGGCAACATTGTTGCAAGCGGCAGTTGCAAGTTGCATTTGACGCTTTTACGAGCGCATTTTTATATGCTTACTTAGTTGATTAAGGGCGTGGCCTGAGCGGGGCAGATGTTTAGATTTTGCACAACAACAACAACAAGAACAACAATAACAATGGCGTGCTAATGCCCCCAATGAGTTTTATGGCTGCAAATACAACAAACTGAACAACAACAACTAAAACTAGTCGAAGAAGAATGTCTTTTGAAAAAGTTGTATGTGCACAAATATTTTTATTACACCTACTCTAACACACACGTATATATATATATATATATTATATGATACCTATCCCTAACTTTCATTTATAGCATATACACTTTTGTAATTTATTACTTTGCTATAATAAAACGAATTCACTAGAGAACAAGAGAAGCGAATAAACAAAGAGAAATCGTAGATAAATAGTTGCATATAAGGGCGCACTATACAAATATTTATATATGTAAAACGAGCTAAATCTATATTATAAAATTTTATTTTTAATTTTAAAAAATATAATATATAAAAACATTCATAATATGCAACAAAGAAAGTCTAAGCTTAAATTCAAAAATCTTTAAAAGCTTTACAAATTGGGAAAACAAATTTAAAAAAAAAAGTCAAGCAACTAAGAAACACAACTGTACAACTGTACTTTTTGACAGCTAGGCAATAATTTATATAAGTGCGCCGCTTGGTTATCTATCAAATACAGGTCTAAAGCTATTGGCATATATCATGCATACATTTCGACAAAACGGAAGCAATTAACATTTCCTCATAACAGCATGTAATTAAAATTATAATAAGATGCTTTGCCGAAGATAAAAAAAAAAAAAAACAATATTACGCCATACGTGTGTGAGTGAGAGATAAGTTCGTAGAAAAATACAACAAAAATATATTGGTTTGTATGTACATATACATATATCTAACTATTGAACTCTACGACGCTGACTGCAGCGGTAAACAAACAGAGCAATTGCTATAGGGGCGTGGCAGAGGGCGTGCGGCGTGCGGTGCTGACAATTATTACGGAGCATTTTCTACAAAATAGCGGCGATAAATTTCAATATCTCAACGTAGAGGTCGCTGCACGTCTGTAGAAATGGAAAAATAATAACAATAATAACTAAAAACTACTTGAGCAACAGATACGCAGATACAGATACAAATGCGACGCATCAGATAAAAAGATATGACGGCAAAAAAACAATGTAAAAAAAAGCTGTAATTAAATTCGAGTGTAGTTGTTGCCGTTGTTGCCTCATTTAAACAAATACCAACAGTAAACAGATACACACACACACACACACTCACTTAAGCAATACATGTGTGCAGTTAAAGATACAGATACATCAGAACATATCTTGCATTTAACTAAGTACCACGTTTCTATTTCCACTTCTTGTTGTTTTTGCTTTTCATATTGTATTTAATTTTATTTCCAGTTGTCAGGCATGAAACTAAAGTAGGCTAATTGTTTCGGTTGTAGGAGAGTGTAGCACTGTAATATCTTCAAGAGATGCAGATATATACCGACAGAAACAGAACATATTTGTTGTTGTTGTTCTTCTTGCTCATTTATTTGCTTCATTATATGGTTATTATATGGCTGTTGGATGTGGCCGTCGTAGAAGTAACAAACTATACAAAAAAAAAAAAAAAAAAAAAAAAAAAAACTAATATTATGCAGCATGTTGCATAGATACAGATAGAGAGCTACATATACATAGATAGATATACAGCTGGAGCAAGTTACATTTGGCGTAATTAATGCTAGAAATCCAGACCTGCGGAGCCATCATAAAAAGAAATAAGTGAGAGAGTTTCAACAGGAACTGATTGATTCGAATATACCCTGTATACCGTGCTTGTATATTAAGTCTAGAATCTTCAATTTGGAAATGCGTAAAGGTATTCAAAAACTAGGTCTTGTGCGTAGACTCTAGATGATCTGGATGATAGATTATTCTATATACAATTTTATTGACTATATATATAACAAAAAAAATAAAAAGAATCAATATATATTTATTTTTTATTTTTCTTTTTAAAAATCCGTTTTCAGTTTCGTCTTTTTTTATAAATATTTGGACACAGCAAAACATTAAAAAAAGCTCAACGAACTAATCAGTAATATCACGCCTCATTTCATCAACAATAGCAATAGCAATATACCCGATTCACCACACATTCAATGGGTGCAGCGTATAAAAATAAGCTAGAGTGAGAGAGCTAAGGAAATTGTTGTAATATTTAATTGAATTTTTGTTGTTGTTTTTTTGTTTTTTTTTTTCTGCTTCCAAAGCCGCTTTTGGCCGCGCTTCATTTGCCTGCCATTAGAAAAGATGCATTAGAAAAGATACAAACAATTTTTTTTCTCTTCCATTTTATAATAATAAAATGCATAAGTGCAGCGTCGGCAAACGAATTGATGTGAATAACAAAAAAAAAAAAATGTTTTTTAATGTTTACTTCAACTTCGTTTTGATGTGTGTAGAGTGGGCGGGGGCCGGCGCAGAGGTTCGCAGAGGGGCACACACATTTTTCATGTGCCACATGTGCTGTAATTTATAAAATGCATCTAAATGCAATTAAGTAAAGCATAAAAGTAAATTACAAACAAATGCGGAAGATGCTGCAAGCGGAGGCAGTAAAAAAAAAAAAAAAAAAAAAAACAAACTAAGAAAAGTGGAAAAGCCAAAAGCCGATTTTGTTATTAAAATGAAATTTATACGCATGTATAGTATATATAAATATATATAAATATGTGTATATATATATTATTTTTTTATGATTTACAATTTAAGGCAGCTGGCTGCGACTTCGACTGCAGACAGTTGCAGATGGCAGCGACGCAGCTTTATTATTTTTAGATAAATATCTTTCGATTTCATTTCCCATTTGCTGCTGCAATTATTTATTTACTTTATTTTGTTTGTTGCTGCAGTTGTTGTTGTTGTTGTTGCTATAGTGTTTCTGTAATTTATTTTTAATGCCTGGGCAAGCAACTCTTTTGGCAAGCGCATCTGACTATTTATTATGTCGGCCTGCTTGAAGTTAAAGATACAGCTGGTGTATGAATGTAGATGCAGATTGAATGAGTGAATGCAGCGCAACATTAATTAAGTGTGTGTGCCACAAAATGTGGCAGCTATGTATACACTGCTACTGACTGTAGTTGGAAAATCAAAGCTTATACGAATTAATAAATTTTAATTATAATAAATGTTATTTATGGCACGTTAAGTTTCAGATACATTTTAAGAGTCATTAAGATAGCAATGAAAGTGCAGTTGCTTTGGAAATAAGTTTCATTTAATATACAAGAGCAAGGAGAGAGATAGAGAGAGAGAGAGAGATAGATAGAGAGAGAGAGAGAGAGAGAGAGAGATAGACAGAGAGTTATATTTTCTTGCTTAAATCTATTCCAATATACATTATATATTTCTCAATTTCGTCTTTCATTGCCAGACAATTTCCCACCTTGCTATGACTAAACTCTATCAATGCTCGTAGTTTATTTTTCCACTTTCAACAGCAGCTCAATTGATTTTCACAATTAAAAGCAATTCATATGCTACCAGTTTGATTAAGTGTTAACAAAAGTATTTTTAGCTACACAAAAATAACTTCAACGACTTTTTCACACCTCTCTCTCTCTCTCTCTCTGAGCAGTGTATGCATATACTATTTATTTATATATAAATATTTATTTATACCATTGCGCTGACTCAATCTGTGAATTATGGCTGACATCATCTATGCCTGCTGGGAAAAATGCAGCAAAACTAAAGTAAATTAGGCGCTGAGCACATATTTGATTTACTTACTTGCATTTAATATTCGAATGAATAACGAATGCCAGTCGGCAGACCGAGGCCGAGGCTATGGCAAATATATATGGCCATAAATGTCAGCGACGTCACAAATTGGCTAAAAAGCCAACAACAAAACTAGCTAACAGGGGCTTCGAAATGCATGGCTCAGTTTAGTGCGGGTCTGTGTCTGTGTGTGAGTGTGAGAGGGGTATTTGAGGGTCCAATGGCCGGTACGTCGACAAGTTGAAACGTCGAAAGCAATTAAAAATGTAGAAAATTCAATCGGAAAAATCTAATTCGATTTCTATGCCGCGTTTTGCCAATGGATGTCAGACCGGAATCGCACTGGAATGTTGCACACACACACAGAAAGAGAAAGAGAGTAAGAAAGAGAGGGAGAGAGAGAGAGAGAGCGACTCACACTAATGCATAGAAAGCAATAACTGCCAGGCTGTGTATAGGCCAAGAAGAAATATGAACATCGCAACATTTTTCTTGTCTCTCTAAAAAAGATATATATGTAGAAAAAAGTAAAGTAAAAAGAGAAAAGAAATACAACAAAAACTGACGCCTGCTGCTATATTTAGAAATATAAATACTAATGAAATTATATGGCAGTGGGAACGGCGTATATCCTGCCTGACTTCGACGACACAGACAAAGCAAAAGTGCCAATAATAACATTTTAAGCGGGGAAATTACAAAATTTTACAGCCAATATTTTGCACTTGAACAGCAGAAGAATAAAATGAAGAAGAAGAAAGAGAAATTAATAAAAAGATGAGCAAAAAGGCAATTACAATGCCTGCAGTCGAGATACTTTTTTAAGTCAGGCAGGATAATATTGAGATTGAGAGCATATAAATATGGATGAGCTGTAAACTCTGACATTATCCCATAAAATATAGATGAGAAACAAAACTCAAGTTTTATCAAGTATATTTATTATTTACATTTAGGTATATAATGCTTCCGGTTGAAATATAATCTCGAGAAACACTTGATATATAGAAAGATAATAACATAAATGCATTTTGCCGACATGCAAATTTTTAGCAAATGATACTTTTGTATTCGGAATATTGGAGATTAAGATACTTTTCCATTTCATCACATTTTGAAAGGTTTAATTATTGAATATTTTGAAAATAAATGTAACACAAATTGAGTAAATGTAAAATGAATTAATATTTTGTATCATTTCTGCAGTTGATCTTATTCACATACTTTTGTTCCTTCCAGTTATGAAAAAAATATAGATTTCAGTGATTCAACTGTTATTTAATATACATAATTTCATATAATATCTAAGACTTCTCTTGTCTTTATCTCACTTGTATCTTCATCTTAGTTTATGTTGTTTATATAATTGTATCTATTAGCCTTGCAAGGCCCCACTAATTTTCTTTGAAGTGTGCAGCAGTGAGTCGTCGTCAACGTCGTCATCGTCGTCTGTGCGTTTTATGTTTCATTAACACTTTTTGGTCGAAAGGTGCATAAAAAGGTGGCACAACAGGACAACGCTTCCTACGGCACCCAACCAAACGTTCTCTAGCTCCATCTCCCTCTACCTATTCTCTCGCTCTTTCTGTCTCTTGCCGGCTAGGCATGTGTTGGAGCTTTACAAATGAATGCGTCTGGCTGGCTGGCCGTCGGTTGCCTAAAGAGATGAGATGCACCCAGAACTCATACACAACAAATACACATACGGGCGGGCCTCGATCTCGCTGTGTTTGTTTGTGTGTGTGTATGTATGTGTGAGTATATGGATTTAGCTGTAGGGCCCCGTCATGGTCAAAGGAAAAAAGATCAACGAATGTAACGTTGCGCCTGTTATTGGCAACTGCCACGCACGAGTGTGTGTGTGTGCCTCTGTATGTGTGTGCGTCGACTATTTGAACATGACCAACAGCTATTGCCCAGCCTACATACGACTCTCTGTTCCTTTGCTGGAGCAACAGAGACTCGAGCTGCATATGCCGCACGGCTTACACCTAATATGCAAACACACACACACACACGGACCACGCACAGACGCCAAAGCAGACGCAAACGCAGCACGGGAGAGGGCACATAGAGAGCATGGTGTGGCTGGGCGCCTACCTGACCATATCGAGCCGTGTGTCTGTTGCGGTCGCCGTTAGCAACGCGTTTTCTCTATAACTGCACGCAGACACAGACATACCATATATTATATATATGTATATATATATATCTATCTAGATATAGATATAGATATATATTTCGCATGTTAGGAAAATGCATTTATCTCGGCGCCTAGGCTTAGGCGCTACTGCTGCTGCTGTTGCTGCTGTTGTGTGCATCGTTAGCTCGGTTTTTGGCAGGCGCGCAGCGTTAAAAATTTTATTCAGATTTCAACGAGCGGCAGCGGAGAGAGGCAGCGGAGCTCAAGCCGTAAAATGTAGAATGTAGTCGTCTGTCTAGAGTATATAGAGGCACGCATACACACACACACACACACATATATATATATATATATTTACACACTCGCACTCATTCGCATTTAGAGGTACTGAAACTTCGCATTGCGTATACGCAGGATGTGCGCGATTGCACATTGTGCGCCCATAACTATGCAGCAATATTTTTACATCTTTGCACACACAAACAATCACACAGACACACACACTCACACACACACACACACACACACATACGGAAAGCAGCTTTAATTGACGCCTGGCCACTTTACAACTATTTTGACGCGCAAATTGCAGTCGAAATGCAACTTGAGCTGACGAAAATTTTGTGCGGCGCCCAATTATGCAAAAGGGGCGCGCATACAAAAGGGCCTGGCTGCCAACACAGCTCGCTGCCAAGCGTAAATTAATGAACACTGGCGCCAAAACAACAACAAAAGCAACAACAACAACAACAACACGAACGTACAACACTCTTGCAACAATAATAACAAATCGTTGGCCAGGTCGATAGTAATTGCCAAAGCAAATAATGCAGCGCACAAGTCAGCTGACTGCCCCGCCCAGCGCTACAGCCGCTACCCATATAATATATATATATTTATTTCTATATACGTGTGTGTTTGTGTGTGTGTGTAATCTACAATTCACTTTTGCAATATGTAAATGATTTCAATAGAAAGCACAGCCACAGCGACCCCAGGCACAGCAGACCCAGCGAACCCAACTAAATTCAAAAAAATAAAAAATAAAAAAAAATACAAAATAGAGAAAGAAACTCTAGAGCAAAGAAAACTAATAACAAATTACGACAAACGACCAAAGCAAAGAAGAACAAGCAATGTAAAGTCACAAGAAAAAAACAAATCGAATGCGCATATACACTATGCCCATAATGTAGATACTAATAGATAGAATAGAATAGAAGAATGACTTCAAATGATCATACATTGGCCAAAGTTTATCCAATTCATATGGAATGGATTATTCTGAATTTGGAGATTATTCTACAGATAAACATAAAAATTTACTTAAATGCTATGAAACAATGTAGAAATCAACAAAAATAAATGAAAACATTTGTAATCACAACAATACAAATCATAAATAAAACTCGTCTCCTTAAGTTCCCCATAAATTCATAAAATTATATTAGAAATGTTCATCTTATGCAAAAATCCGACTTAGGCAATTATTTAGCTTTACATTTAACGAAATATATTTAAGAAAAAACTATACCAACTTCTCGTTAGAGTATACGACATGAATGCAAAGTCAAATGAGCTGGCAGCAAATGCAAAATGCGCGAGAAAAAATACAAGAAAAAAAAAAAAACAAGAAGTGAGAAAAAAAGAAGCAGAGGGAGCGACAGAGCGAGCAAGAGAAAAATTAATTCATATCCGGTACATGATTATACACCAAAACTCTAAGAAATCTATAATCTATGTGTATGTGGATGCAATTTGTAATTTGTAATTCTCATTTCGCGCTGGCTACAACACAACTAATTGGGTGTTTGGGAGGCGGTGATTGCACGTCAAAAAGGGGGGGCAAAGTGAAAGAATAAAAAAAATGAATGTAAGTGTACATGCACATATATATGCAAATATATATGTATATGCATGTATATATGTGTAGATGAAATATGCAAATCGTAAATCTCATATAAGCCAAAGCATTTGGCTCAGTTACAGTTGTAGCAAAAAGTTGACAACCCTTAAACGGGGACAACAGGAAACCCGCCACCATGGGCACTCGAAGGGCTTTTCTAAATATCAAAATATAAATTATATAATACACATATATATATAAAGCATTTCAGACAATGATATATATATGTACACAACTTGCATGCAGATGGCATGAGAGATCTGCGATATGCGTCACAATCAAAAGCAAGAGGGGGCGTTACATTATGTTGCCTGCCATCGGCCCACCGGCACAGACAAAAGTATTTACATATATTTATAATTTAAATATATTCCATATCTCATCAGCTGTGCGCAAAGTGCGTGCCTCAATAATGCAGCCAGTTGAGTCAACCAGTTTTGTTTTACCCTGCAACACGAGAACCCAATCAACTTGCCACAGTTGGCATACCAATTGTTGTTGCAAACTGATAATTATGTAGAGAGATTTCACAATGATGATAAGAAAACAGGGTAGCAGCCAGTATGGCCTGAATATAATACAAGTATGTCATTTGTATCTTCATGTGATTCTTTGCCCACTGAGGGTAGTTTGAAGAAATGTAATATAAAAGTTATGCATTCAAGTAATTTTAGTGCCCAAATATTTTATTTCTAGACTCTTCATTTCCCTCTTTTGTTTCCCTTTTGAAGTGTTCGAGCTCACATATGACGAAAATGTGGTAAAAAGATATAGAGAGAAGGAATTTAAGGATTTGTTATTATTATTATTATTATTATTATTATAAGCTGAATCAATGTTTGGGTTACTCATTCTATATGTTTAACTTACCTTAAAGGGTTGACATAACGTTGCTCAGCTTCAGCAAAAATATTCCTTATATACATTTATATATCACTTTACTTTTCACATTCACTTCTGAAACTAACACTGAGAACTAAATGAAAAAAATAATAAAAATAGGAACCCGAACACTGAAAGCAAAAAGAAATAAAAGGATTACAATAATGTTTATACAGGATTATATGAAAATAAACTTTGGTTGGCCAAAGATTAAAAATTAATGCATATATAAGCTGACTAATCCACTTTTCGAATAAAAATTAATATGCTAGCTCATTTACATATTAATATATACAGTGAACTCGAGGTTAAGAAAAACAATTCGTTCCGAGACGTTAAGCGAGGATCCACTGTATGTACAAATATAGAAAAAGAGATCCTTTTTATACAAAAGTCAAAGTCGACTTTAAGATAAATCGCAAATCAATTCTGTAGAATGTAATAAGAGCTATTTTATTGAAGTTTTATATGAAGTTTATAGCAAAGTTAAACGAATAAATATATAATATATATTTTATGTTTATATATATACATATATGTATTTCTTTTATCTGCAACTTAGCCAAGATTTAACCTTAAATGAACTTCTTAGCGAGTTGTGCATTCACCCACACACACGCACTTAGCTCAGTCATAATTCATAAGCAAAACTTTTACAAATATAATAATTCAACTAAAACAAAATGAAATTGTTTACCCCTCAACAATAACAAAGAACAAACGATATAAAAAAGAAAACTGTGTATGCAGCAGCATCTGACAAAACTTTTTGCACGCGTTGAAGGGCAGCTTTAACCCCAAAAAGACGACGACGACGACGACAAAGAGTAAGAAAAGCGCAGCCAAAGCAGCTGATAAAATCGATGCGACCAGCTCGAAAGGCAAAGGCAGACAAATAGCAACCTGCATGCCTGCCTCCACTCTCAAACTTTTATTAAATCCACCGCGAAAATCCACGGAAGATTTTTTTTGTTTTCTTCTTCTTCTTTTTCTTTTTTTATGCGTGCTCGCCGCTGCATTTCGCGTGCGGCTGCTGCAGTTTTTCAACAGCCACAAAAATGCAGTCGAATGCGAAGACTGCGCCAGTGCCAGGCGCACAGCAAAAACAGCTGCAAATCGCCCTCCAATGTAATGCAGCGCAATCATCTTCGAGGTCGACCCAAGCAAAATGCAGTCTCGGTCTTTGTCTCCATCTCCGTCCCCGTCTACCTCTCGGTCTTGGTCTTGGTCTTGGTCTCGGTCTCAATTTCAGCATGATGCTCAGCAACGCCCCCACCTCCTGTCCTGGACCTGTACTGCGTTCCCATACACTGCTTTACAGACGCAATCGCAGTCGCAGTCGCAGTCGAAGTCTCGAACAGAAAGTCGGCGAAGATGTTTCGCCTTAAGAAAAGCGCGCGTAAAATTAACCGAATGCTTTCTCCCTCTCTCTCTGTCATTCTCTCACTCTCTTACTCTATCTCTCAGTGTGTAGTGTTTAGTGTGTGTGTGTGTGTGTGTGTGTGTGTGTGTATGACTAGTTGTTGTGTGAATGAAACTGTGTATAGCAGCAGTATATGACGCCACTGTCTGAAGTTTTAGTTTTCCTTTTGAATAGCACTCGGGTTTTTTGGCTCGAGGGCCGCCCTTTTGCTTTTGACGCACTTGCAGCACAACAACAACAACAACAACTAACTATACTTAATTTGTTTAGTTGACTTTCGTCATCAGTTTGACGGGGTACCCGTCTGATAAGTTTATTAATTTGTATACCCTGCAAGGCGAGAGCGAACTTGCAGATAGATAATTAAACTACAAATACTATGAGCAAAAAAAAGAATAAAAAAAAATTGATAAATATAAAAAAATATATCGATATTTTATGCACTACAACATGTATATATTTTATTTTATATTTTCTTAACATTTACATATTTTGTATTCAAATATAAAAGCCCCTTTTAGTCTGCGCTTCGTCTCTCTCTAAATTCGCTCCCTCCCCCTCATTGTGAAATTTCTAGGGTATCTGCTCGTCAAATGTATCGACCCCCACTTTGTGGTATTATATAGTTTGACTTGTGTTTCTTTGACGCTATTATTTGACTCTCAACTACCCTTCGTAAATGGATTTATTCATGAAGCAAGTTGTTGTTGTTGTAGCTTGTTGTGCGTGTGCAGCAAGTTGTTCGTTATATGTTCTCGTGCTTTTTGTTGTTGTTGTTGCCCTATACAAATAATCAATAAATCTAATTCAATTATTATTATAATTATATTTTGAACATTCATAGACATTTGTATAAGGCTGACTAAGCATTTTCTTGGTAAATAACATATAATAATATTATGAGCATGCACACTCACACACACACATCCAGGCAAACATACACACAGATACATACAACTAAGGGCTGAGTGACACCCTCGTTAATTATTCAAAAGCCAGGCACCCAGTCGCAGGATTCACGAACCTAACCAAGGCCCACTAATAGCACTCCCTCCCAAAGTGTGTCTCTCTGTCTGCCGGCCTGGCTCTGTATGCGTGTGTGTGTGTGTGTCTACATAGATAACGCATGTAAAATAACGGCTGTTGTTGTTGTTGGTATTGGTACAAAATTCATTAGTCCGCATAATGAATAAACATAAAGACAAATAAAATTATTCCAATTAAAATAAATTGCGCAGCAATATTAAAATAAATTCCCATTTCAAGGCAATCGTCCGCAACTGATGACGCCGCATCTAATTAAGGGCAAAACATGCGGGGCTTACATACATATAGATAGATCTATATAGATATACAGATATATGTATATATATATAATACATATATACTCAAATATTTATGTGGCTGTATGCATGATTTGTCTTAGATATTGAGGTCGTCTTAATGCAATCGGGGCGGCAAAACATGAAAAGTTTGCTTTGAGGGTTTGAGGGTTATGTCTCTAGCATTCAATTTACATATGTATCTCTTATGTTTACACTCATCTTGTGTAGTTCGATTTTTGCTTATTTTGTATATGGTTTACTTTGTTGTACTCACTTATCCATTTATCTAATAGAACATTAAAAGAAACTCAAATTCCTTACTCAATTATTGAGAAGCTTACAAACTACGATTCCAATTACTATATTTGAACGTATTATTGTATTTTTTCTTTAACCTAAAACTTAACTTGCCTATTTTGGATAATTCCACATTGTTATTCCACTTCAACTATTGTCTAAGCCATGGGCTATATCTACTTGATAAACTACTTTAATTTACTTATATTCCATTTACCAATTCATTTCACTAACGTCATTCAGCATTCATTGTAAGCTCTAAGCTCAAATTCCGTGCTCGAAACTGCGCTTCCTCTGCTGGCAAATGTCATGCCACAACAAAGTGTTGTTCTTTAAGTGCTCTTGCACATCAAAATGGAGCAAATATTTTATTGTAATTATGCACCTGCAGGCAATGGCACCGCCCACTTTTTGCCTACCGCCTACCCCGCACAGCCCCCCATTTTAGACAATTAAACTTTTACAGCGTCAGGCATTTGCCAGTTTCTTCAACTTCTAATGCTGGCCCCATCTGTAGTCACAGCTATAAAACTGACTTTGTTGCTGAATTATATTTAATTAAATTTTATTGCACGCCGTCTTCATTAAAGTATAAAACGCTGTACACGAGTGTATGTAGCTGTGTGTGTGTGTGTGTCTGTATGTTGCATGATGCAGCTGCACTTGCTGCCTGGGCGGCCGCTTTTGGGGCTTGTCTTTTAATGCTTGCAACAAAATATTCCTATTGTAAATACAGCTAGTCGAGGCCCCCGACTAAAGACCTCTCCACTCCTCTACAATATCTATCCTTCAGCTACGCTTCCTCTTGCTCAGCCACATATTTATCCTGTTGACGCTGCTGCTGCCACCACTGCTGCTGCTGCTGTCGCTGCTGCATCATCATCGCAGCCGTCGTCTTGGCGGCCATAAAAGCATTTCTAGCTTGTTTAATGTTTATTTTATAGTTTAAGTTTGCATTTATTTGGTCTTTTAGATTTTATACGCAGTCGATGCCAAAGACAAAAAAAGAAGAGCAAATAAATACGAGAACAAAATGCACTCAAAGTAAAGAAAAAAAATAAAGAAAGAAAACGTTGTGACTAGAGACACCCTACTAGAAAAAACATTTTCGAATAAAGTTAATTTAAAAGTTCATCTAAAAAGATCTTGAGATATATACAAGAAAAAATATTTAACACTATAATAGTTATAATTAGTTCAATGAAAATACATTATTATTATCTCTATTAATCCCACAATAGATGCACATACATATGTATATATATGACTATTAATAAATGTCTGTTCAAGCCTCTAAGTTGATTTATTTGATAAAAGCTTTTCTTACTTTGGTTAAATGCAACATTTGCCTAATTGATTTTCGTTTGATATGATGTTTTTTTTTTTTTTTTTTTTTTTTTTGTATGTTTTGCTGCAGCAACCCCAATAAAACAACAAAAACAAATGCAACAATAACTAAAGCCAACAAATAACTAAAATAACAACAGTTAGAACAATTCAGGCTGCATTTTCGAAATGACTTTGGCGTTGCCTATGGCTAGCAATTAACTATTTGCGTTGAAAGAAATCAACGGAAGCCGTTTATTTGCTCAGCCTTAATTACATCAAACAATTACGGCCCCAAAAAAACATTGAAACAAATATATATAAACATATATATATATACATATATATTTATATATATATATGGTAAATAGTCGAGAGCAACCCCATAAAAGCAGACAAGTCGTGTAGTTAAAATAACAATAACGAACAGAGAAACAATAACTGAAATGACACTGAGTAAAATTTTGGGGGGGAAAAATGTTCGTTCTCCATTTTTTTTTCAATTTTATATGGGTACAAGCCCCATGCTCTTATTCAACAGACATAACTATCAACATTATACACATGTTTAAGTTAATTATATTGCAACAAGAAGATTAACTGGCAAATGACAAACGAAATGTGTGTAAGAAATAGACATGTAGATATCCTGTAATTCGATCATTTTATCTTATATATATAATTTGATTCTATAAATTTGAATATATAGTTTTCCAGGTTTCCTTACAGTGCACTATAAGGAGAACTGACTTAAATGAGCTCAAAATATTGCAATTTCAGCTCTCAGGCTCCTCTGTAACACCCTAACTTCTTATAAACTAGATTCAACCAATCATATCGAACGTATTCTCTTCCGATTTAGTAAATTTAAGAGTAACTCTTCTATTATGAACTCTTTTATAGACATCGCTCTAGCTGCGATTAATAATTATATTTACTACAAGAGAGCTTCTTTAATAAACATTCAAAGACTGCACAGGGTATTTCAAGTGCAGCTTATCAACTGAAAGACGAAATACGCTTTCAAAGGTTTTTTTTCTATTCATTGCTTTCCACAAATTACAATAAATTATTAAGCATGCCACACGGCGCTGTATCATTATTTATATTCACGAATAGATTGCAGTTCCTCGTCGGCGTGCCGCATTTTCCTTCATGTTTTATTTTTTGTCAAGTCCATTTTTATTTACCTGCTTTTTTTTATTATTGTATTAAATATTGTATTTACGCTGTCTGGCGTGCATTTGGCTTAAATATTTCGTGTCAAACAGACATTTGACATAAATTTTATGTTTGCATTTAAATGCGAACAAACACAGATATATAATAAATGTGATCAGACAGGCAACAAGGCATTTATACATATATATATATATATATATATATATATATATATATATATACATATATATATATATATATATATATATATATATATATATATATATATATATATATATATATATAAATAAATAAAACGACAAAATAAATACTATAAAATATTAAAAGAAATTGCGACACGATAAAAAGAGTAAACCTTTAATACGTTAAGCACAAACATGACAGGCTTCAAAAGTTTTATCCACTTAAAATGGAATTAAGAGAATTTGTTAATAACCTAAAGTGAACTATAATCTGAAAACTATTTTAGATTAAAAAAAAAAAATATTTTTTTTTTATTATCAAAGAGTTTCTAAAGTATTGTTTCTTCATTTTAGAAGCATTTTTGTTGCAAAGCTTTATTTGTTTTATTTTTTTACAAATTGATCCTACATCTTTAAATTTCATCAATTGTGAATCATTTTATATACGTCTTGATATAGTTTATGCAAATAATATGCATTGCTTGCAACGCAATTTCGTTTTCCACCCTCAAGACTTAACTTAATTTATGATCAGCTTTTGCATTTGCATATAATACATATTTATATTAAACATATTAAGCACATAAATATATATCAAATAATTTATATTGAGTGCTTTCAAGAGTGTATGCAAAAATTAAATTTCCCTTAACAGCGTCTGCACATTTCTAAGCTAAGCCAAGAGCGAGCAAAAAGAAAGTGTTTCGCCACTGTGGCAAGTGCGGCAATGGCTGCATATAAATTATTAGCAGTCATAAATATGCCATAATGTCATTTATTATATACGATATATATATATATATATAACTTTATATATAATATAATTTTTTTCTTTGGCTTTGGCTCGACTCTCGCCCGCATGGGGAGAAACGCAGAAAACTTTTATTGCCAAGTTTAATGAAAAATTATAAAAGGCGACGGCGCTGGCATCGAGTGTGACGTCGTCGACGGTGACGGTGACGGTTATGGCGACTGCGACTGCGGCGGCCACGTCTTCTGTCTGCGCGCTTAATATTCAAATTCAAATACTCGCCGCATAGTTCACCTTGCGGCCCTGCTGCTAATGCTGCTGCCAGCCGCCCTTAGCCACGCCCAATTCTGCACTGTCTCGACCCTTCTGTGTGCCCTCAGCTGAACTCAACTGCTTTGTCTGCCCCCCATTTTGTAGTGGGTATTATTTAAATTATAAATTATTGAATATTTGCCGCGCATTGTCGTAGCCAAGCGCCACCCACTCCAGCTACATTATTATATGTATTTATATATATTTATATATATTTATATATATATAAGTATTAATATTAGATGTTGGCAACATTGCAAAATTTCTCTTTGTTAGACGATACGTTGAATGGGTGCCGAAATTATTAGGTACAAGAGTAGACTTTTGATGCTCTTTCCATACAACTTAATTTTGTTAGCAATAGTTAATCTTAAGATTTTTTTTTTATTATTAGTTTATTATTGGTTCTGTGGTGTCAAGTTTTTTATAAATTTATATAATGATTCATTAATTTATAATGAAGTTTTGTCATTAAATACATTTATTTAGCTTTTTAATTTAAAATATATTTTAATATAAAATATATTATTTTTCTAAAATTTATTACCACATTTTTAAAGTTCTCTATATATTTCATCTCTATATATTTCATAGTCTTTTCTTATATAAATTCCTATACAATTCTGGTTTCTTTTATCTATTTCCCCATTTCTTATTATATTTTCAAACATATTTTTTATTATATATATTTTTATTTATTTTATTTTTATTTATTTTTTTTTTTTGGGCTAGAGTATTTTGGCTTCGTTGCAGTCACGTTTTCTTATTTTATTTTCATATTTATTTCGTCGTATTTTTTTCTCCTTTTCATATTTAAATAATAAATTAAGCCCAGGCAACAAGCAGGACTCAGCATTGTGAGTACTGCGTACACTGTGCCGTACTTTTGGACTACTCTGTCTGTCGGTCGGTCGGTCGGTTGGGTGGTAGCTGCTATACTCGTATCTGTATAATCAGGGGTTGATTTCTGTGTTTTTATGTATTTGCATTATTAATAAATTCCTTGCTATATAATTTTTCTCTCTCTCTCTCTCTCCTCTCCCTGTCTCTTGGTGTGTGTATTTTTTAAGCCTGGCCAGGCGTTCGCGTTCGCATTCGCGTTCACATTTCGCTTTTTTATATTTATTATATAAATTGCATAAATTGATGAAATATGAGGCCTTATCCAGGGGTATGGGAAACGTCGCAAGTAGTGGGGGCTGCTTTGTGTCTGCTCTTGTTGCATCTGGACAATGTTTTGTTTGGACACTCAAGCTTTTCACTTTTAATTAAAAAGCAATGACACTGGCTGCGTTTGTATGTTACGATGGTGTCGGTAGTGTTTGTGGTGGTGTTTTTTTTTTTTTATTATTTATTTATTTATTTTTTTTTTTTGGTGGTGGCATAATCAAAAGTGGAAATTGACATAAATTGATTTTATCGCTGCAGATTTAATGACAACGAAACACTTGCACACCCCGCCCTGGCCGCTGCCCTGTGCCCTTTAGCCAATGCAATTTTTGTAATGAAAATGTTTAAACGCATAAAAATCGCCATTGCCAATGGCCAAGAGAGTCGCGTCGAGTCGAGCCGGGCCGCGTCGGGCCGTGTCCTGCTTGGCCCAAGGATTTTTATGCACTGCTGTCGCATTTTCGCGTTTACATTGTAAACTGGCTGACAAGCTAGTGGAATGAAGGCTGGGGTTGTAGGGCGCGTCCCAAACGGAAACGAACCAGCCCTGAGTCATAGCTACGCGACTTGCACTTGGACTTGGGCCTGGGCAAGGGCTTGTCTGCCAGTAGGTGGCTGAGTCCTTAAAATGTCAGTTGCTGCACATGTGTGTGTACGAATATATGTCTCTCTCTGTGTGTGTGTGTGTTCAGTTGGCAAAAAACGCAAATATTTTATTGCGTTTCAGACTTGAGTAGTTCTGTTGTAAATTTTACGGTTTTACGGTTCTTGAATTGTGCTTACCTTCCAATGGCTATGGTGGCCAAGCAAGTCGGCGACATGAACATGATTGCATTCTATATACAAATATATATATATATGTATATATGTATGCTGGTGTAAACCTATATAAGTGTTACTTAACAAACTATTCGCATGGCTAACAATAAAACAATTCTACCTATCTATCTCCAGGAAGATAGCTAGAGGATTCTTAAGTAAATGACCTGTTAAAAAAAAAAGGATATATATATTTTATCTTGTTATCTAGTTATTGTCTTGGCTTACATTTCATAACTAGAAGGATTTAAAGTTTGAAATTCTTATTCTTGTTTGAACATATGAACTGTATAGATCATATACACTGATCTTGTACTACATACATACATACTACCTACATCATAATCAATCATCATCAATAACTAAGATATTGCATCAATCAGTCCAAAGTGATTTCAATATGTATGGCATATAATACAATCTGACCTGTATTACCCTCATGACCAATCAATCAATCATTCAAACAATCCATCTATTAATAAAGCAAAATTTAAGTCACATTTCGACCCATAAATACAACTACAAATAACGCATGCAAATGTCTTCAATAAATGTATACAATAATTGTATGCAATCCGTAAAGTTAAAACTAGTTAAATGCTTGAAGTGCATTGGCTAAGCTGTCATTTAATCAGCACTTAAATGTAATCTTATCACATATCATTATCATTTACAGTTAGAGGTTTTGTGTTTGATGCCAGCCGCTTTATTGATTCAATTAAGCGTTCGAATTATTTCACATGATAATTATAAGAAACAATGGCATTCTTACATTGCAACCATCATCATTCCAACAGTAATGTGTCTTTGTGTCTTTATGTCTGTCTGTGTGTGTGCCAAAATTCACATTAAATTGAACACACACACAGAGTTGCGTGTAATAATCGACACGTGCATGGCACATAAATATTGAAGACATTTTAAAGTTTAATACGGCACTTAGGCACGAATTAGCATACAAAGTGAATTAATTACGAGTGTTATACAATTAAGTAAATTTCATTATATTGAATTTTTAAAATTGTTTCACTGCACCAAACGTAATTGGAAACACAAATATGTATAATTACCCACACACACACACGCATTTATACAATTATAGATATAAATATTACGCACACAACACGCACTTTTGTCTCTGTTGACTTGCTACAAATAAATACTTATATTGAGGTCGCAATGTCATCAAGTATATATATAAATAAATATGTGTGTGTATATAAAAATAAATGTCTAAAAACTACAAGAACAAAATTTATAGAAAAAAAATACAAAAATATTAAAATATGAAAAAATAAATGCTATAATAAATTAAATAAATCTAGCTTTAGAGTTTTTGGGCTTAAAAGATTTCTAATGATATTAGCTGTGATAAAATATTATGCATTGGATAAACGTGAATGGTCTTGTGAAATATAGGAATCTTACCAAATATATTAAGAGTGTGAATTTTAAACTAAAATATAATTCTATATAATATATATATTGATATATCAACTTGAATATAATTCTATATATCAACTCTTAAGCTTGAAAATAGGATCAATTGAACAACTTGTGAGACGACATACACACTACTCTATATATGATTATTCATTGCTAATAACAACGATCTGTAGGGTACATACCTTACTTGCATATACCCTACTTAATACACCCTCACATTATGCATTATAAAAATCTTTTGACAATAGACAAATGCTTCTTTTTATATCCATTTTTTCATTAATTCATACGCTCAGGAATAAAATTATAATTTATTTTTATAATATTAAAAATAAGACGACATTTGGATTTTCGTTTCTCTCTCTCTCTCTCTCTCTCGCTTTTCATTTGTATAATGCTCTGTAGCCACGCCTTCTATAAATGGTTTATTATAATTAATATGCCGTCGTCGGCATTTTGTCTTTTTATTTGACATTTTACTGTACTAGGTACTTATAATTATATTTATTTTGAATTTAAGCGCATTTTAAATCCAAAGTAGACGACGAAAGCCAGCTACAACAACAACAAAAGCAGTGATGGGGCAATTTAGATGACAAAATTATATATTTAGTGCTTCGGCCTACTCTACACCATCATTCCCCTTGGCCCCTAGCCTCTCTTGGACGCCCTTTTGTACCGCCGGCTACCCATTCCTTGCCCCTCTACTCCCCATACCAACGAATCGAAGCGACCTCGACTAGAAAACCGTTGTGCTGTCTCTTTTTCTATGTATTGTAAATGTAATCAAAAATATCGATCGGTTTTATGCAAATTGACTGCGCGTTGCCCAACACCCAATGCTCTCTAGCCCCTCAGCCCCATCCCCGTCCTACTGCTGCTCTTCATACACCCGGCAGTGCGCCCTGTCGTCTTGTCTTGTCCCGTTTTCCCGTTTTTATTATAATTTTTTTTTCTATTTCTATTTATGCTATAATTTAGCAAGAAAATGGCGACGAAATCATAAAATTACATTATAATAAGCAACTACGCGCGAAACCTGATTGAATGAATGCTGCACTAGTAGTTACCCTAGCATTTGGCATTATTTAATTTGTATATGCTCGCATTGCGAGTGAAGCAAGCAGCTGTTCGATCGAGGAGATTTCTTTGTATTGATCTGAAGCAATTCCCTTACGAATTTATATTACAATGAAAATTTATTAATTATACACATTAATTTTCTAGTAATTTGAAAGCGAATTCGAATTAATATTACATTCTATATATTTTATATTTATTCTATTCTATATTTATTCTATGAGATATTTATTATATATTATTTTTAAAATTGTCAAAACATTATATTGAGATATTTATGATATAATATTTTTAAAATAAAATATTAACTCTTTTCCTTTTGAGTTTCTAGAATCCTATATATTTCTCATTTTCTACAGCCATTCACAAATTTAATATTAATTATTTTCAAAAGCCCAATTCATTTTGATTTCACTTAACTAGTTGCCTACTGTCCTTATTTAGTCAAACTGCTTGACGTTCGTTCTATAGAGATTTTGTTTCACTCTCGTCGCCTTTTTTTTTTTTTTTTTGCTTCACAATTAAATTGCATTTTTGTTGTTGTTGTTGTTGTTGCCAGGGTGGCCGCATTTTACAATTTAATATTTTTTTTGCCTTGGTCACCTTTGCAGTGGCTTTGTTCTGGTTGTTTCTATTGTTGTTGCTGTTGTTGTTGTTGTTAGCTTGGCTGCATTTCTAGTTGATTGGAATTCAATTAATTTTATTTGCTTTACTCTGCAATTTCCTTAGCATTTTTTTATTATGCTTGTATTTATTGGCACACACACACAGAGAGACCGCAGAAACTACAGTTAAATTGACTCCCTTTTTTTTTTGTTGCCCTTCGCCTTTGTTCAGCGGGTAGTTTTTATTTTTGCTTTGCATTTGTCGCCAATTTAGTAAATAATAAAAAAAAAAAAAAAAATAGAACAGAAGTCACTCTTCGCAGTTCGCACTTAGCTGCTGCTCCCCTTCTTCTTCTTCTTCTGCTGCTGCTGCTGCTTCAGCTTTTTATTGTTATTGTTGCTGTTGTTGCTTTTTTGCGGACACTTTGCGGCTGGGTCAGTGTTCAGCATTTGTTTGCCACTGACTTATTGCGAACGTGAATTAGTTGCGGACCGCCCAAGCAGCGGCCACATTGATTTGACTGCAGCGCCATGTGGCGTATACGTAATCTACATTACTCACCCAGCAACGACAATATTTAATTGTATTTCATTTATAACAATTTGTGTAGGGAAAACAAAAAATAAAACTAACAAGAAAGAGTTTAACTGGCTGCCAACTAAGGCATAAAAATACAGAAGAAATAAGCAAGACTATGTTGGAATATTTTGCTAGGCAGTTGCTTGAATACCCTTTTGTTTTATTTTGAAGCTTATCACAATTTTAGCTCTAAGAAATTTAGTTAATATAATGATTTACTAAATAACGCTTTTATAACACAAATTTTGCTTATGTACTTTAACACGGTTTTTGCTTTTCACTTCAAACAGCGCAACAAAGCCGTTAACAAATGAGCTAAGCCAACTTGTAGAGTGCTTTAGTTAACAATGGTTAGTCTGGTTAGCCTGGTTAGCCTGGGCTCAGGCACAATGCTCATCTATATGTATAGCAAGGGCCAACTGTGTGTCCTCGGCCATAAAAGTAAATTAATTTAGTTGAAAGCTGTAAAGTTAAAGCGTTTGTTCACAGCTTTTTACTTTATAGTCTTTTTTTTTAGCCACAGTTCTTGGCTCGTATAGAATGACGCCATGGCCATGGCCGTGGCTGTGGCTATGGCATAGATTTTGTATTCTTTTTTTTGTTGTTATGCTGACAGTTGATTTAAACTTTTGTTTAACGCCGTGTCATATGACAGCAAAGGCGTTAAGCTATGATATTTGTATTGCATACGAGAGAGAGAGAGAGAGAGAGAGAGAGATATTGTCGAATGTTGTGTGTGCACGTGTGCCGCAGGAAGCGAACAATTAAGTATCATTAAGTCTCTAACATAATTTGCATAAATAAACACAAGTAAAAACTATATAAATATAAATGTATATAAGCATTTATATATATATACAATAAAATTGCTGCTGTGATTTTAATCACATGTGAAAAAGCTAGCACATTTTATTGTTTAGTTTTCAACGCAAATAAATTACATTTGCATATAAATAAATTGCTACAAAAAAAAAAAAACATATATATATGCCAAGTCAAAGGCATAGCAGCATTTAAAAGTCCAATTCATGGCAGCACAGACGAAATTGTTAAAAAAAAAAAAATACAAAAATACAAAAAAATATAGCACTAACTACTAATAACAATTTCCGGCGCATAATGCAAATGACTTTTCTCAACAACAACAATATAAAACAACTTTTCTTTGCATTGACTTACGAGACCTTTTGTCAGCGCAAACAAAAATAATTGCATACAAAATGTGTGTGCGATTTATTTGAGAAATAACTACAGCAGCAAAAAATTGTAAAATTGTAATGAAATTAAAGCAGCAACAACAACAACAACAACAACAGCAGCAGCAGCAGCAGCAACAGCAACAGCAGCAGTTGCAGTTGCATCACATCCTCAGTTTTGCTAAGTAGAAATTATAATGCAACAATAAAAAGACAACAAAAGACCGAACGAGCGAACGAATGAGTGAAGCATTACACAAAAAATAATAATAAATAAATATGCAACAACAACAACATTTCAAATTGCTCCAATCAAGAGTGAACGACTAGAAGATGCCATATTTAAGAGAGCTACGTCTTGATATCAACTTCGAATCACCATTCGCATGAATTCAATCAAGGCGAAAACACGAGTCGTAGAGATAGAGATTGAATTAGAATGATAACAAATAAGACAAAGAGCCTGATTGAGATAAAGAACAAAAAGTAACTGGAAGCAGGAAAAGATAATTCAAAGGAAATGAAGTGAAAGGAGTATAAAAGCAGACGATTATACACAGGAAAAACAGTATGGAAATGAAAGAGAACAACTGGAATCGAAAGCTGAATTGAAAAAGAGAGAGAGAGAGAGAGAGAGGCGCTAAAAAAGATTAAAGAATAATAAAGAGAAACAATAAAACAAGTAAGAGAGCTTGAGGCTAGTTGGCAGATGATAAATAACTATATAGACAAGAATCAGCTCAAATCAGCTTCAACAATCAAATAAATATAATGAAAATAGCCTCGTTGCTTACATATATGATATACAGGGTATAAAAACAAGAGAGACCTCAACACTCGGTTAGCAACAATGATGATTATGATGATGACGATGACGAATGTTGCAGCTCGATTGCCGCCTCCTCTGCTATAATTACGACCGTGAGGCAAGAGAGGTAGATCGAGAGGAGAGGCAGACACAGGTTGGGGAGCTCGAGCAGCAGCAGCAGCAGAAGCAGACAACAAAACAGCAGCAAGTATTACACATATAATTTAAATTTAGTTTAATTGTTATTCTCCGGTGCACAAGCGAGCAACTGTTGCTGCTTGCACTTTGCTGCTGCTGCTGATGGCAACAAGAAATAATAAAAAAAAAAATAAGTACTTAAAATAAAAGACAAAACTACATGACAATTGCAATTCAAAATGAAAATGAAAATGAAAACATACAAATGCTAATTAGCTCGCGTACCACATGCGAAAAATTAAATAGGTGCAATTAAACATCCGCTAAATAATCAAATTTTCAAATGTCGACAAATGCTGTTGGGACATGCTAGGGCGGCATTGCATGGCTGGGCGAGGGGAGAAAAACAATTAGGCGCACAAGACGTAGCAGACAGTGCCAGCAATAAATTTACGTAGTCACACACAGATAGACAGCACAAGTAATTTATATATATACAAAACATATATACATTTATTAAGCATTTCAATTGAACTACATTTTTATTTGTATAAAAAAAAAAACATTTGACGGCAATATTTTAAAGAAAGAATATATTATTAGCCTAATGAATCAACAATGATAAATATATTTGAAAATACAAAAATATTATTTATGCGCACAGAGAAATATTTATGTTTAGACATATTTCATATTTGACAGTGCGAATATTTATTTATAATTCAACTGAATTTTTGAAAAATCATTTTAGACAAAATATTTAAACAAAATATGGCAAATTCAGCTGTTATAAATAATTAAATTCAAAATATTTCTACTTAATAACAATTTATTAAAAAAATCACGCAGATACTTGAAACAGAAAACTCTTATTTTCAAATCTATAATCTTTATTATATTCACAAAATATTCCCATAAATATTATGTTCATTTTGCATAGGATTTATGAAGGGAAGCAGCAAGCACGTAGCTTATCATGACACATATGCCACAGCTGTGCTGGATAAAAAAGTGATAGAAAGTATTCAAGCTGAAACGAAATAGACTGAGCTGAGGAAAGTTTTTGAACTACCCTGGAATCAGAATTTTCAAAATCCTATGTTTATTAAAGTAGCTTAGCACATTGCTAAAGTAGTTTAGCCTAACACTAGAGCTACTTAACTCTATCCCTAAAACCGACTGATGATATTTTACTTTTTACTCAAGCTTCAATCAGTCCGAACTACATTCTCACATTATTTGCGTAGTATTTTATAGTCAAGTGTCTTTATTAGCTTCTCATAACTATTGTATTAGTTTTTGAAAAGGGCTTTTATTCAAACTATGTAATTTACACAGCGAGAGGGTGAGAGAGAGTGAGTGTGTGAGAGAGGGCACACAAGAGTGTGAGCCGGATAAACTCTAGCGTATCAGTCGTAAAAATTCGAACGTTAGCAACAATGTTGCCAAGACTCAGTCAAGAGCCAAGTGCAGCAGCCAGTGCAATAAAATTTACAACCACTGTGGGTGGTGTGAATGCTGCTGCTGCAGCTGCTAGTGGTGCGGCCATTGGTGAGGCATCAAGTTCTGGGCAGGTGCAGTTGCAGCCGTAAAAGCCGTCTGCCATATAAAGTGCAACGCCTTCTAGCCATAAAAATGTAGACAGCAATGTATTTTATTTTGGGCACTTTATTTATTTACTTGTGCATGCTAATAATATATAAATGTACGTTAATATATATATATATTATATATATATTTATTTACTTAATGAACATTGTTGCCTGCTGCCAAATTACATTATTTGTATCAAACGCTGTGCGTCGATTCAAATTTGATTAACCAGCCCACTTGACTGTTCAAAAGAACTCCCGCCTCGACACGCCCACTCAGCGTTTGGGACGGCAGGCGCTGGGGCGTGGCTATATGGGCGTACTCTTGTAGAAGTCATCGATACTTTTGCGCAATCAGCGCAATTTCTTGCGACGTCACAGAATGAAAATCAGCCGCAGCCGAGGCTGAAAATCAAATTTAATATTATTATTATGATTCACTTGTGCCTGCCTGTCTGCCTTTCCTGGCAAGGACTGCCAAGGACTTCCCAGCTCCCAGTTACCAGTTCCCAGTTCCCAGTTCTCAGTTGCCCAGACGCTCTGGCGGTGATTGACTTGACTCGACGCGACTTGAGACTCAGTCATGTGCGCTCGCCAAGTGTATGAAAAAAGGGTGTCATCCCCATGCCCAATATCTACCACACAGCTTCGGCCCATGCCACGAACACGCCCACACGCCCACCCGTCCACATGGCGAACTAACTAGGGTGGTGTCTCGGGCGTGTTGCATTACACTTGATTATATATTCCAACATATTCACGGCTCAATAGATCGACCAGAGCAGTCGTCATGGCCGGGGCGGCACTTTGTTTCTTTCTGCATATGAGCGTATGTGTGTCTGTGTGTGTGAGTGTGTGTGTGTGTGTGTGCGTGTCGATTTCCTGTGCGAAGGCTCAATGTTATTTTTATACCCTCTACTCATAGAAAAACAATTATATTAGGGTATGCTGACAGAGCAGAGATTAGATTCATTAATATTTAATTTACAAAAATAAATATAGTTTATATACATAAGAGAAGGGAGACAAGATTTTACGCATTTTCTTACAATCATTTTACATCCATTGAGGAACTTTTCCAGCGCAATCCTCAGTCCATGACAGCCCTTATTAAACTCTTTCTGTATTTTTTTTCCTTTACGTTATGTATGAAAATAATAAGTGAAAATATGCATGTTTGGTTTTAGCGCACAATTGCGCACGTAAGCCCCCTTTAAAACCAGAGCTAGGACAAGGGCGACGGCTTGGGTGAAGGCGAAGGCGTGTTCTGTCGTGGCAGGATAGGGTAAGGGAGGGTAGGGTATCTGGCATTCAATTTTGTAACGCCTTGTGGTTAGAGTTGTACGCAAAGGAGTTAAAGGGAGCGCATTGCACGCCTCTGCATTACTTATTGAGTTCGAGGTTTTCTGGAGTGAGAAGCGAAACCTTTTACAATTTCACAAATGTTAATAAAATTTCCAACTTTACTGGCCAAGATCCAAGCTAATTTACGATAATTTGTTGCCATAATTAACAGCTAGAAAATGTGGAGCAATCAATGTACATTTCACATTTTACCAGGCCACTCGTAAAAAAAACCCATTTACCAAACATAAATCAAAAGTCTGCAGCGACGAGGACGGCGACAAAACGTCAAAGTCTCTGAACAGTTAATAAGCACCACCAAGGCACAAAAGCAGGAAAATGTTAAAGTAGAAAAAAAATCACTTAGTCAAGAACTTGCAACAAGAATTGTGTGTGGCATAGGCAAAAAGTGGCACAATATTTTGTGGCAGTAACTGCTGAAGAAGTTAACTTGAAGTCGTCAAAGAAGTCAACACAAAATGAGAAAATGAACAAGAAAAAAAGCAATGTCGAGGAAAGCGCAGTTAGATTATAAATGACCGAAACACAGTTATTATATAATCTGCCAGAAAAACTCTTGTGATTTCGAAAGTCTATTAAACAGAACATTCAGAATTTGTTTGCTGATTGGATTAAGTAACTTAACAAAACCATAGATAGAAATAGCTTGTTAGCAACATATGCTTTAGTCAAGGCTTTTCTAATGAATCCAAGCTCTATCTATCCACATATGGAGATACATATATATATATATATTTACATATATGAAGAACTCATAAAGCAAATCTTACAACTGCATACATGATGCATCATCCCCATACTGACTTTTAATGCAAATATCAAACATCAACACATTGTTTTCAAACGGGGCTACATACAGACATATCAGGGCAAGGCCGATGCAAAATGAAAACTGTAAAACATTTTCCACTTGCAGCTGTGTCGACAACGTTTTCCCATTGCTAGCGTGTGTGTGTGGGTGGGTGTGTGTGTGTGTTGGATTTTTACATTTTTAGATTTTAACATTTTATATTGCACGTCATTACAGACAATTAAATGCAAAGTAGTTTCCTGCACTTGCTTTTCCAAGCGAGCGTCCAGCTCCTACAGCTACAGCTCCCCTACCCCATTTCCCCTATTGCCACAACAGGCGCCCACGTCAAACGGACAATGCAAAAAAAAACAATAAAAAAAAAAAAGGAAAAAGTTGAGAAGTTAAATGCCGACACATCGTGGTGTGTAGCAACAACAACAACAAAAACGATGACAACAACTACAGCAACAACAATATGAAGGCATTCATTCATATGTGGCACAACAAACAGCAACAGCGAGTGATTATTGCCGCAACAGAGCACATAACACATGTTGTTGTAGTTTTGTTGTTGCTGCTGCTGTTTTTATGCCCCAGCACCCAGTGAGAAATGCTGAAGAGCGGGTAGATAAATACAGTGGATAGATATGGCAGAAAGTTAAGTGCTATAAAGTAACTTGTAATATTTATAAATATATATAATATTTTTATAAATTATGCTTATTGATCAGATTCATTTCACATTACAGCCACTTTATCTCATTTCTTCTGTGACATACTCATGCTCATTTCATTATACATTTTACAATATAAAACTTGTTAACTCCACATCTTAGGGTATCTCTCTTGTTAGTCGCGCTCCAAACGAGAGCTGTCTTACTTGATTTTTTTTTTATGCTGCTTTCCTCAGCTGGCGCTTTGCTGTTTTTGTTACTGCTGCTGCTGCTGCTGCATGTATAAATATATCTATATATATATATATATGTACGCTATATAATAAAACCCATATGCAGATAAATATCTGAGGTAGCAGAGGCATTGGAGCACATTTTAAGCTGGCAATTGCTGGTCGCAAGCGCCGCTTTCTTTGGACTCTCTTTCTGTCCCGCTCTCAGCAGCTCTTTGTTCGCCTTGCTCTACGCAATTCACTTTGGCCTACCTACTACTTCCGCCACACAGCCGCTTGAATGAGACTGCAATTTATGCCACTTGCCACTTGCCGCAGCTCACCGCTTGCCACTTGCGACATTGCCACTTTATTATTATAATACAAAACAAAAACAACAAAGAAAACTTTTAGTTGTTATTTTACTTACCAAATGATGTGGCGGCTGCCGCTGCACAGTGGTTGCGCTTGTATGGAGAGAGCGGTCAAAAATAGTTCCAGTTGAGATATCGAGTTGAAATTTTTTTTATTTTATAATAAGGCATTAAGAACTAAATTTGAAACAAAAGGGGCGTGGTTCGCCCATTGTACGCCCTACAAAAATTTTTTTAACAAAAAAAAATATTTAAAAAAAAATTAAAAATCAATATAATTCAAGAAAAAATAACAAAGAATAAACTATAAGTTTATTAAAACGAAAACAAATAAATAAAAAACAAAAAAAATTCTAACAATAAATAATAAATCATATATTAATGTTGCAGTTCGTGACATTTTTCTAGTATGTTGCTCTACATTATTTAATTCTTCAGACAAATCACCCAGATCGGTAATATAGCCATTCTTCATAACTTCTCCATGTATAATTTCAGTCAAAGTCTTTAATTTTTGTTCATTGGTTCCATTTTCTGTGCACCAAAGGTCAAATATATATACGCGTGCAAAAACACACTTATACAAATTGTCTGCCAGAATCAAAATCAAATAAAAATAATTAATTAATAAAACCATGAATGATTTTCTAAATCAGACAAACCACAATCGAAGAAGACAGAACAATAATAACAGCACAATTCGCCAAACAGATGTTGCGTAGGGCAACGCTGACCTTGAAATATGTAAGGCGTTGCAACGACATGTCATCACTTTTTTCACGTTTACACACACATGGGCAAATTTCGGCAGCTAAACTAAACATTTTTATTACCTTAAAACATAGACAATTTCAACGAGGTATAAGTCATTCGTGGCATATTGTGGGATCATAACTAAAAGTCTACCTAAACATTAAAAATACGTTCACAAAACACATAAAAAAGATTGACTCAAATAAATTAACATTACATAAACAATTTGATGAGTTGGCTAATTATTTAAATTAGGAATTAAAGTAAATACCTTCAACTTTAAAATGCATGCCTAAGAATTAAAATTGGAACACTTAAACTGATGTTTGACCACTTTGAATTGCAATTATGATTTGTAAAATTCTTACTGAGCGCTGCAGCTGCGCAAGAATGAATACGTTTTCATGACTTCTATGTTATATTTAGAAAGTACCATTGCAAATCTAGAAAAAAGCGGTTTGCCATCAAGAAGTTTGGACATTTAAGAGACAATTCATGTATGTTTTGTCTAAATAGCTGGTAATGGATTTTTTGATTTTTGGCCTATGGGCGCAACCACTGTGCGCTGCTGCTAAAAACTGGTGCAGATTTCCTGCATTTTCTTTAATTTACGGGCTCAGCAATTGTTTGAATTTTAGATTAGAATTAAGTGCACGATGATTTGAAGTAAATTTATTTAAGATCAAAATACAGAGTCAGGTAAACTAAATAATATTATATATACATATTGATTTACTATTGATGAACTTTGTATATGAAGGTATTGATCAGTTTAGGGTTGTATTCATAAGTTAGTAGTTCAGTAAGCAGTTCAAATAACATAATCATTTTTACAATGCACTATGGGGAATTTTGCCGTTTTTCGGGTATTTAGTCTTTTTTTCAAAGTATTCAAATTAAATTTTTTTCTATGCTAGCATCTTTAGAAAACTCCAAAGTTTTAGAAACAATACATAAAATGTTAATTAACAGTCCACTGTTAAGCCTAACAGCTGTTAAAGTCAGCTTTTGTTTTCAAAGAGCACGTGCCTTCAGATTGCAATTTTGGTAGCCGATTTTCAAATTGTCATTACTCGAAGACCATGCATAATTTTTATGAAATTTAAAAGGGATATCAATCATAAGAGTTTGTACTATGTGTTGAATAACCCAACTTTTTGTATTTGCGCTTGTTCTATTAATATTTTGTAAAATTATCAAGTGTTGTCCATTGTCATTTCGTGTAAAGGAATTTCACCTTTGAGAAGGCATACAAAAAAAGTAGAAGGGCTGATAAGTGTAATTCCAATTGCATATCGTAAAGTCATTAATTATGCTTTTAATGAACTTTGTCTCAATGTGCACTTTTCCGCACAACCGGCGCAATTTAATTTCTTGCAAGTGACTACGAGGTTTTTGAACGCTGAGCTGAATGCTTTTTGGCTCAATGGAAAATGCAAATCTAACCATAACAAAGTAATTCTTTATTTTCTTAAGGCGAAACTAAATAAGATTAAACTTATTAATTATATTTGAAAAGCAAAACCCGCATTATTTGCAAAAATATGATTGCCGATTGGAAATAAATGAGCCCGAAGACGATTTTGTAGGATAAATATTTCTGGCTGATCTAGAACTCGAAACTGAAGAATATTACTTTCTTTTTGAACAAAAATAATTAGTTTGAAATATTGATAACCAAAATTAAAAAAAAAAAAAAAAATTTTTTTTAAATTATTAATAAAATTTTTTCTTGGGTGGGCGGGGACACGCCCCCTTTTCCAAAAATATTTCTGAGGGAATACATAATAATAATTAAAAAACCGGATCAAAAAATCTGGCTTAGTTTTCAAGTTATTAATATATACCCGATAATTTGGAATTTTCCCCATAGTGCAATGTTCTATAGAACATTTGAATACATTCCTTCTTAAATTACTTTACTAGCTCATTTCCATAACGCCCTCAATCAAACACTACTTAAACTAAACTAAACCATTTATATGCTAAAATCCAAAACTAATTTAATCAAAGGCAGCATTAATCATGACTAACCAATTTATCAATAATGAAAAACCTTTAAATCACACACACACACGCAAATTATGCGCCTAAAAATTTACTTAATCAAAAATCCGTAAACAATTTCAATTAATTACACCAAAATGCTTAACAAATTGCATTAAAATCTGCCACAATCGTTGATAAATTGCCTTAATATAAAATCCTGGCAAAAATCAAAGCTCAGCTAAAAACAAAAAACAATTGAGAGAGCAATTAGCTAAATGCGTACAAAAAAAAAAAAAAAGACATTAGAAAACACAAAAATTAATAAAGTGTGCAACAAAAAAAAAAAAAAACAAACTAGAAACATGCAACAAATTATGTTTGCGCATTTGACAAATTGACACGCAAAAAAATATTAAAAATGCATAACATAAAACACGATTTGGTTGAGAGGCGAAACAACAACAAAAAAATGTAATTCAACAGCTAAATAAATGGTTATGCTGTGCGTATGTGTGTGTTAGTGTGTAATTATGTTTGTGGTGAATGAAGTGTTGGCGCAGTAAATCAACAAATTAAAATATTGCATTTCAGCCACACACAAAAAAAATAGAGAGAAAACGCTTATACAAATGCGCGCAACAAGTGTCCAAGTGTATATGTATGCGCGTGTGTGTTTGTGTGTGTGTGGGTGTCAATGGCAAAGGTCCGGCAACATGTTGCGCTTGTGCTGAAAAGCCACAAAAACCCGGAAACCACAAATAATTGTGGCTGGAAACGACAAAAGCAACAACAGCAGCTTTTAATGCTCTCTTGTTGTTGTTGTTGTTATTATTATTATAGTTGTTGTTGTTGTTGCGTTGCGTAACACTTGACTAGGCCCAACACAAAATACGCACGCACACACATTTGGCAAAAATATGCCCCCGAAATCAACGCAAACAGATTTTACCAAGGCAGCAGCAAAACGAAGAAAGCAGCAGCAGCAGCAGCAATTGCTACGGCAGCAACCCAAAAAGAGCCGCAAGTTTAAGTAGCTGGGGTCGGGCGTGATTGGGGAACGCGACTGAGGAAACGGAAAAAGGAAAATCAGCAGACAGCAGCAGCAGCGACAGCGACAGCAACAGCAGATGCTTGTTCTTCTCTGCTTGCCTGGCACAACTTACAGTCGCACAAACACACGCAAAATCACAAAATGTTAGTGTGTGTGTATGTGTGAGTGTGTGTGTGTGTAGCAGGCAGCAACAAGCTGTCCAAGCATACACACACACACACACACACACACACACAGATTTACCCCCAAAAAGTATGCTACGTGCTGTCTACTAAACTGTCTCGCTCTTACTTCTTCCTCCACTTGGTCTTTTGCTCTCTCGCTTGCTCTCGCTTTTGCTATCTCTCCCTCTTTTTGCTGTTGTCGCCTTGGCTTGTAGCTCAAGGTCAAGTACAAGCCACCCCAAACAAAACAGCAGAAAAAAAAAAACACAAAATCCGAGAGCAAGTGCCACAAACTGCTGTGGCAGACGCCGGGCCCAAAGACATGCCCAAATAAAAAAAAAAAACAAAATCTGGGAAAAAAAACTCAACACCCAACCCTTAAACCCCACTCAAGCTAACCCACAAAAAAAAAGTAAGAGAGTGACAATAGTTGTGCACAACTGACAGATACTCCTTATGGGCATAAACAGAAAATGTATTTAATGTATGAGCTGTTTATATTTCCTGAGTATATATATAATATATACTAAATCTCTTCTCTGTAAGTCTGCATATATATATATATCAAGTTTAGTTTAGAGAAAAATAAAATTTACGTTTGCTGCATCTAATCAAATTTTGATTAGTCATTAGATATTCTTGATTTCTTCAGTGTTTTTCTTCTACTGTTTCATTAGACTTTCATCATTCCTTCACTGTTGTTCTTCTCGTCTTTCACACATTTCCTTTTTAGCCATCATACCCTCTTTAACCTTTCACAATGGGCATAATTGCCACCCTGCTGGCAACCTTAGGCGGCACTTTGCCAAACATTTTTCGTTTGCGCTTACTTTCTGCCACTTGTCTCTAATGTAGCAACTTGCCCCTTGCCACAACACACCCCATTTAGCTTAACAGTTTTTTTTTTTTTCTTCTTCTTCTTTTGGGCGTGTTGACATGATGTTTTCATGGATATTTTTGCGCTTTTATTGTCTGTGATTTTGCCACCCAAAAAAAATTGTAAAAAAAAATAGAAACAAAAAGGAGCTGTCAGTCTCGGCTCTTTGCACTTTGCTCAGTTTCCTTTTTGTTTTGCATGTTTGTGTGGTTTCTGCCACTTGTTGCGCCTCACTGTTGCCTGCAAGCTTTAAAAGTCAAGTGAGCGCAAAAGTGGCAGCCAGCATAACTGGCCGCTGCACAAAGGAGTGTAAAGCAGTTGGGGCAACTGGCATGCTGCAAGGACATTTGCATGTGGCTGAGACACTGATGCAGCAGCAGCTGAGGCAACTGACTGGCACACACACACACATACATATATTTATATATATGTACTTGCACAGACTTAAGCAACAGCCAACGGGCAACATTTTCCATTGCATACTTTTGCGGGCGCACATTTGTGGCACATTCGCCTGGGCGACCAGAAGCAGCAAACCAGCCAAACTAGGCAGCAGATGTAGATGTGCGTGCGAATCTGAAAATGTGTGTGTGTATGTATGTATGTATGTGTGTGTGCTGTGCTCAAGTGTGCGCTTAAGTGTGCGGTTTCATGGCTAGTTAAGCGTCTGCTTCAAGCACCGCAACAACAATTTTCTAGGCATGACCGCCCGAAGACAACAACAGCAAAACTTAAGACCGAAGATGCAATTTGAAGTGGTTAATATACAGATAAATGTTAGAGTACATAAAGGGATTATAGGTCAGGCTTCGTTTAACTTACCTTAAGGCATTTGCTGCCGCAGATAAAAAAATATAAATAAAATATTTATATAAATTTATATTTTCTTATTTTTTCAGTTTTTATATTCACTTTAACAAAAAATAAATAAAAAACACTGCAAGCTGAAAATAGAAAAACAAAATTATTTAAATTAATATTTATAAACAAAAATTAAACAATATAAAAAAAAATTCATAAAAATAGTTTTTAAAAAATTTTATAAATATATATATATTTTTTTAATAATTAAAAGCTCTGTTTCGCTTATGTCAACTTCAATTCAAATTCTTTCTCTTATAGCTCTTGAAATTAATTTTTCAACTTACATAACTTCCTAGCTATTTTTGCTATTACTTAAAAAATTCTTTTGACAAACTCTTTTAATCAATAATAAACTTTTCATGCTTCGCAACTTTTGTTCAAAGCTCTCACGATATGAGGGCACAGAAACAAGCACGACATTTTAATCAGGCAAATGTATATACTATATACACATATCTTTATCTATATCTATATAGATATATGTTTTTTTAAGATATGCATACATATGCTAAAAAGTATGTGCCATGCATTATGCTTTTGTATCAATGATAATTATTTGTCTGATGTTGTTGTTGTTGCTTGCGCCGTTTGTTGTTGTCCTCGCTGGCTGCACACACAAAAGGAATCAAACAAAACTTTGTGCCTTTGTCTAACGAAACAGGTGTGGGTGGGTGTGTGGGGGTGTGTGTGTGTGGCTGTGTGTATGTCAAATTAAAAGTGTGAAGCAGATGCGGCAGCAAGACAAAGGTGCCAAAAGGTTGATGTCTGTTGTCACCCTCTTACCCATTCCGTACATTTTTTTAATATACTTGTAGCTAACGCGTGAGCGAGCTTTTCCCTTCACTTTTGTTCAACAACAACAAACACACACATACACACACACACACACGGGCAAAACTTATGCATATGAAACAAAAGCGGGCGCAAAATAATAATCATCAGTACGGATATGTATAAGACACTCGTAACACTCAGCAAAAATAAAAACAGAAAATAAAGGAAAAATAACAGGAAAACTGAATAAATTCGTAGGAAAAAAATTGAAAAGAAAACTCAAAGCAACATTTATGGAAAGTCTTTTTTGTCCGAATGTGCTGAATTGTAAATGAAAATTGAACTTGTAGGGAAATATGTGCATGAATATATGTTCTCTATATAATAATCTACTATCTGATTTGAATTAATTTTTAAAATTGAATTGAACCAGCAAGTTTGAAATTTTCTAGAATTTTAAATATTTTCATATATATTTGTTGTATTTTTTATTATTTATGTTCGAATTAAAATATGTATATAAATTTTTAAATTAATATATATTTTATATTAATTTAATTTTCAAATAATTTTTTTTTTATTTGTTTTTAAATTTGTGATCCATACACAATTATTTTTTTTTTTTTTTTTTTTTTTGTATTTTAGTAATTATAAAAATTTGCAGACACACGTTTAAGTTTAATAAACTCTCATATCTCGTTGTAATTGTTATTTATTATTATTAATTTGAAATTGTTTTGGCAAAACGCATTAAAAGCATATTGCTGTTAACAGTTATTAGAATGGACAGGGTCATCAACCAAAGTTGGCTACAAAATAAACAAATTATATTATAGACCAACTCAACTAAAAACTAAACAGAACCAGAACCACAACCAGAGAACCAGAGATAACGCGTGAGAGAGGTAGCTGGAAATGAAGTGCCATCAATTTATTATAAATTAGTTTGGCCAATAACTGATTTATGCTTTTTTCCAAACATTATAGAGAGGTATATGTGTATGCGATGTGTGTGTTTGTAGTTTAGCTCTGTTGTGTATTGCGGCTGTTCAATATTTTATTAATCGTATGTTATCAATCAAATGCCAACAAGCAGAGCGACGCACATAATAGACGGTTTAAGCTGGAAGGAGACAGGCAAACACACACACACACGCATTGGGTGGCACACATGGCGTATGCGTAATGCGCAAATCAAAATCACTAATTTGGAGCCACAGGACGATTGGCCGGACTTGGCAGGAGTCGGACATGCGGCTACTTAGCCACGCAAATTCGATTTGTATGCCTGAGTTTGTCTACAGGCTTTGCCACACACTCAAGATGGTGGCACAAAGCGCTTTTGAGCCAGCAGCAAGGACAGCCCATGCCAGACACGGCAGAGGTGGAGGATGCACGCCGAATGCAGGCAGGATGCAGGCAGGCAATAGGTTGTACGCTGCAGGTTGACAACCATTTGTAGCTCCTGCTGCCACTCCTGCTGCCACTCCTGCTGCTGTTCCTGATGCTGCTCCTGCTGTTGCTGCGTGAGGCTGCGGCTAGTGTCAGTTATTAACGCAATTAATTCAATCATTATTGAATCATGCAATGCGCAAATGCAAAACACGATAATCAGCGCACAGATATTGTTAATGATAATTATGATGATAATGATAATGTGGATATGCTACTTGTGCTGCTTCATTATCGTGTGTCTCGCTGTGTCTCGTCCCTTGTGTGTGTTTGTCCTGCTGCATGCCAATGCACATATTTGTCATGTCAAATCGCAACCAAAGTGTTACGTCAAAATCAACCACATCCCCCTTCAATACGGCCCACCGCTCAACTGCCACCCACGCGTCCGCCCATCATTTGGCAACATTTTCATTAAATATGCCCAAAGTGAAGTTACCCATTCCCAGTGACAGTTTATCAAATGCATTGCACAGAGCCCTAACTCGTTACCCTCTCCCTCTCCCTCTCTCTTACTCACTCCCCCACACTGTATAACTCACCTCTCTTTCTCTCTGGCTTGCCATCTACCTCTCAATCGGCTCATTTTATCCAATGGCTATTGGGGCATATAACACAAATTAACTCTGAAATTGCTTTACTCATATCAACGACGAAAAATTTAATAACTAGCGCACGTATATAAACACAGAATATTTCTCATTCTCTTTCAAAGATTTGTTAGGAGTTGACTCTTTAGCAAATTATACTTTAATTTCGATGGCATTTCTTACATTTTTGGAATCATGATTGAAGTGGAAGCTATATAGAAACTCTTTTACAAATATATTTTCTTGGAAATGCTGAAAAATGTCTTAGATTATGTTGAGTTTGTCAATTCAGAAATCTTGAAGATCTTTGCTTTCCCTATAAATCTCTGAATACTTGTTTTTTAAGCCAAAAAATGATGAAAAAATATTTCTTAAGATATTTGCTAGTCGAGCTAGTAGGCAGGAGAATTGTATTCTAAGGCTCTTAAGTCTTATAGATCACAGCAAACTCACGGATAAAAAAAAAACACACACACACACACACCCTCTATACTCTCACTAACTGTTCCCTCGTTTATGCCTCCATACTATTAACGTTTTATGGAATTTTTAAATAGCATATTTTGACACTCGCACAAAAATGCAAAAAACGTGCAACATTTGACGGCAAAAGCAACGCAACTCGAATGGGGCACGCTGCAGTTGCCGCTCGCAGTTATTATTTGTGTTTTTTTGCAATAATTGCATTCCACAATAAGGCAGCAGGCAATAAACATAGGTATTCCAGTACATACATATATATACACACATATTTTTTACAGACTCGACTCGCAGCAGGGCAAAGGCAATTACTCACGCTGGAAATCAATTTGTTGTTTACATAATTGTAAAAAATGTTTTTCAATAAACAAATTATTTGATTATTATGGCCACCAATTAAAAGCAGGAGTGAGTACAAAAAAAATTCAGCAGGATCTGAATATTACAATTGTATTGAGTCGGCAGCAGATGCCGAAACAGCAGCAATAACAGCAACAGCAACAGTAATTGTTGCTGCTGCAATAACAGAAATAAAGATCAAGCGACAATTGTGGCATGCAAACATATGCTGTTGCTGTTGCAGTTGCTGTTGCAATTGCAACTGTGGCATTCTGACCGCCAACTGGCAGGATAAAAGCGGTTGTTGATGTTGTTTTTGTTGTTGTCGTTGTTGTTGATGTTGCTTTTGTGCTCCGGTAAATGCTGCCAGTCGCTTTTGAGCCCTCCGCCTCCAATTTGCCTCATTTTTTGTGTCGGATGTGCGAGGCGTTGCGACGCGTTGCGGCTTGAAATATTTAATTGCCTTGTATTGCGGTTGAATGCGACGCGTATTAAAAATATTTACCCACAAGCGACATACACACACCCACAAATACCCACACACTCACACACACGCAGTCAGACAGCTGCTCATCCAGTTGAAGCTGAGGTGTCTGAGTGTTTGCGTTTTTCACACCATTGTTGAGATCATTGTCAATGCTTCAACTCGATTCGTTCAATAAAGCCCAACGCATGCAGGCCAAAAGATATTTACGCCATTTTTTCTTGGCCGCAGAAAAACTTTCAAGAATTTAAAACAAACGTGAAGGCAGGCCATTTTCAACTCACTTTGAGTATAGGCATATTAAAGAAACAAATTTTGTGTATGAACAAAAATAATTGAACAGATTTTGGTTCAACAACAAATTTGCTGACTATGGAATCTGCAGAAGCTGAGTTCAAGCTGAATGTTAAATAAGTTAAATGGATTATAGGAAATGATAGAAGCAAGAAGACAATTGAGTTGATAAAGCTCAACACAGATCAAGTTTACTTAATTTAAATTTAATTTTTAGCGTCTCTCAATGTCTGCAAATAAGTCTCTTGACTCATATTTTAAGAAAAAAAAAAACTCAGATGAATCGGTTGCTCGATTTCATCGGGTTTTCAACGATTTCGTTCGCGATCGTACAGAAACTCTCTCAAAAAGTCTTTTATGCATGTATTGGTGTGTAAGCGAGAGTTGCTCGCTTACATTTCATAAGCGTCCGTTAGATGTGTGTATGTGTATATGAAGATCGGTGGCATTGGCTGTTTGTCTCATTTTACGAACTTCCATCGTATCGCTCCCTAAACGATGTTCGGCAAAAGAGCGTCACACGAACAGATCCACGCGAAGCGCTCAACTGAAAACTGAAACGAAAATAACCGAAGGGAGAGAGAGAGGGAGAACTTATGAACTGAGCGTAAAGACTTTGCAGTAAACGGAGACTCTAAAGATCTAAACTCTAATTACTAATGTATCAGCTTCAATTTTGATTAGCAGTAAAAATCCCTCTTTATCTCAAGTATGAAATATATATTTTCAAAAATTTACATAAAAATATAGCTACTTTATTTATCGGCTTTAAAATGCACTCTTAGCCAGCTTATTAAATTTGAATCTCTCACAAATGAAAAGTATTATTAACACACGTCGATAATTGCAATTTTGTTGTTGTTCTTTTCGATATACTTGAAATAATAAACCTAAATTTAAATTAATTGCCTTCTGCTGCATGCATATTTAATAAACTGCTTCCAGTTTGTTGATACACGTATATTTTTATTTCGACTGTATTATCTGTAGAACACATTATGTTAATATTGACTGGGCAGCCAACTAGCGCATGCACTGAACGTACAAACAACACGTCATGTTGCTCATTATTTTTAAATCGAAGTTTAATTTTTATGAAGTCACGATTATGGAAATACGCCAAGCCAATAGCCGATATATGTATGTATATATACTCCATCCTCCCTCCCGCTCCATACATACATATATGTATACTCCATCCCTCTGACAGCGCTGCTGCTATTAAATTATTTTCATTTGGTTTGTTGTTGTATTTTTTTACAGACCGTTAATATTGAATTTTAATTTGTAAGCCTTGCCAGGTCAAACTGTTTGCTTCTGTATGTGTGTGTGTCCGTGTCCGTGTCTTTGAGCTGTGACAGATTGCGTGGCGTATATCTCTGCCTACGCCGCTTGAGCCCCGCGGCTACGCCAACCGATACAACAGTAAGTTGTCAATTAAATTTGGCCAGCCGCATCAAGCTGAGCCTCAGTCGCTGCCGCTGCCGCTGCTACTGCCAACGTCGCAGTCAACACAGCTGCTGTTGCTGCTGCTGGTCAGGCGTCACTCCGATCGGACCATTTGCTTAATTTATATGTATCGTCCATGTAATTGTCAATATGTCAATAAGCTCCGTGTGGCTCTATATAAATACATATATATATATATATATATATATATTCAGATATATATAAAAATTAAGAGAGGTAAATGCAAATGGAAGAGTTCGTTCCGTTCCGATAGATTGAACGGTTTGTTTGTTGCGACTTTATTGAATGCAGACAAATCAATTGGAAAACCCAGATGAATGCTGCCTGAGGGCTGAGCGCGCTAACAAATGACAGTTGTTATATAAGGTATACGGTATGCTGCTGATTGATCGACTGAGTGATTGAGTCTTGACTGAAATGTGAAACTTAATTAAATTGTTTAACTTGATCTGATCGACCTTAGGCTTGTAGGAATTAAATTTGAATTCTTTTGGCATATAAAAAATGGCTGATTGATTAAGTGATTAACTGATCAATGTGTGATCGTGAGCTTAGTATATCAGGATTTCAGGTTGGCAGAAACTAAATCGCATTTTTTTGCTATACATAACTTAATTAATTGAGTGTTTGATTTTGCTACTTATAATTGCTATAATTGTTATCAATTATAATATAAATAATGTTTATACAAAAGATTTTAAGTTGTTAATGAATTATGGAATCTATTCGGCATTCTTCTTTCCTCTAGTCGACATCTTGACTGCATTTCATAAAGAAATTACATTTTGTATATTGTACAACTGCAATGTGTCTGCCCTGAATTATTGTAACCTTTTACGCAGCCCTGACAGATGTTGCAATAACAACAACAACAACAACAACAACAACAGCAACAATAACAACAACAATAATAATAATAAGTTACGCATACGCAACGTGTTGGACGTAAGTAGCTCAAAAGTGTTAAGGATTCAATTAAAGCGATACAAACACACACACACACACACACAATACGCAAACACACACACACACTCACTCACACACTCACATAAACATGCAGATTGAGAGATGGGAAACAAAAGAGCCGCAACTCTGTAATTCGATTATGGATTTTCCGCCATATTAATGCGAAATATTTGCAGCGCAGTCAAAATGAAAGCAGCCACACACATACGCGTATATATATACAGATATATATGTATGTATATTGAGAGAGTGACCATAATGGCAACACAAATTATAAATTACGCGACAGATGAAATGTCAATGCGTTGACGCTTACTTATTACGTTTATTTAATTAAATAATCAACTTTAAAGCTAAATAAAAAATATGAATATAAAAAACCTACTAAAAATATCTCTCTACCTTCGGCACCCTTACATATATAGCCAGGTCGATGCTACTCAATGCAAATTTTCTGCATGTCAGTTATACAAATAGAAATACACACTTGCCAACTCTCAACGTTTTTGGCTTTGGACGTGGCTCTATAACTAAAGCTACAAATTTAAATATGCAACAGGAAATATACGCCAATCAAGTGCCAATCTTGAGGCCTGACGGTAGCAACAGCAACAACAACAACAAAAACAATAACAAATGTCTTTAAAATAGAACGAAATGTTGTACGGCGCTTTTAGCGTAACGTCTTATGACCTAAAAAAAGAAAAACAACCAAACTCTAACCCAACCAACCCAGACCAGCAAAAGAAACAACTAACCCAACTAACCAGCCAACAAAACGGCCATAAACTCTGGCCTATAACAACAACAGCAACAAGAACAACAGCAGCAACAATAGTAATAACAATAACAACAATAGCATTTGGCTAGCATAGTATGCTGCTTACAGCGTTTGCCACTTTTACTATGCAAAATACTTTTGCCTACCTCTTGCATAGATTAACAACAACAAAAAAATGCAAGTAAATATGCTTGAGTCGATAGTATACGACTAGAAGATACTGTGCATATCGTGCTGAAAGCTATTACAGTAAATATATCTAGCTGATATTTTAACTATATTTTAGCTAAATGCACAATAATGAAAATATTTCCAATTGGCAGTCTCCATAAATATTTTATCCAATTTAATTATTTTTTGACTCTGATTATTTATTGACTGATATTATATTATATGCGGCTAAACAGCTACTGTTATGGCTTGGAAATATATATTTTCTCTGTTCATTATTTTAAACAAAAACGTCATACCCTTAGCTTACATTTTCTTTGAATGCAGAGTATGAAAATTAAAAAAAAAAAAAAAAACTTTTTCGCCTGGCTTCAATGTTGTGTGAGGCCTGAGGCATCCACTCATCGATCTATAATAGTTATGCTAAAAGAAAAATATATACATATATATCTGTTTTTACGCTCATGAATATAATATATTTATATAATATATTTAGGCAATAATTGAGTGTGACTTTTTCTGCTATTAGTAATAGCAAAAATTAATTTAAAAATTGATAAATTTCTATAACCTAAACTAAAATATCGGGATTAAGGATTATCTTTGTAAAATACCTTGGCAAATTTTTCAAAATTCGGTTTATTGAACTCAACTAGAGATTCTCGATCTCGATCTTGCTGAATAGAAATTTGTTATACATCAAATATTTGTACTTCTTTACTTCTTACTTTCAAATCTCCTTAAAGCCAACAACTGAATAAAATGTTTTGAGTTTTATTTAAAATATAAAAAATAAAAAAACAATTGAAAATATATATGTATATTCTATGACAAATCACAAGTGTCTATTCAATACAGCTCAGCTGCGATTGTCTCAGTTTGGATTTGACAATTGCAGCTGCTAGCAGCTGCTTGTTTTTACAAAATGTACATTTGGCTGGGCATAAATAATTGATTACATTTTATTGCTCAACACGGCAATGGCAAACACAACGACAACAAACAAAATTGAGACTGAAATGCGGCTTGTCAGGCTGTCTGCCAAAAGCAAAATTTTCGCCATAATATGCCACAAAACTGCAGCAAGAGGCAGCTAAGTGTCTGTCGTGTCGTTGCATGCCCCTGCTCATCCCCTCACTGCCACTGCTGCTGCATGCCACACCTTGAATAATTCATAATGAATTGAAATATAGTACATAATACTCATTTTGTTTGCAGGCAGCGCAGAGCAGGGCAGGGCAGGGCAGTGCAGTGCACGCAGAATCAGCCGGGTTAGAGTCACTCGACTCTTACACGAGGGAATCATCTTGAATGAAATCTTAACTTAAATTTTACTTGCAGACACTGCCAGAGCGTTGTGCGCGGCTTAATTGTTTTTCATATTTTAATGCCATAACTTTTGGAGCAGACAACCCCCAAGAAGGTTGTCCCAACTTCCTTAGCCTTCCCCCCTTTTCGCCCTTACCCATTGCACATTTATTTTTTGATGTGCGTTCATAAAATTTAAAATTAAATTTGGCTACGCTTCAACGAAGCAACGCAGACATTCGCCATTTTTTATCAGCGAAACAGCGTGTGTATGAGAGAGAGAGAGAGAGAGAGAGAGAGAGAGAGAGAGAGAGAACGAGAGAGAGTACACTTGAGGTCAGGGGTTGAGCTAAGACAATCTAAGCAAGTAGCCAAGCAGTTAACTAAAAGCTACAAGAAAATGGCCAAGCACAGAATATATTATGCAAACTTTTATACAATTTCTTTTATTTGAAATATAATTAAGCATAAATTAAAAAGAAAATTGATTGTAGAATAACTTTTGTATGGCATGCTATATAATAAAGGAATAAAATATAAGAGAAATATATATAGTGAAGAATGAATAGCCTAGCTGAACAAATCAATTGCATCTATCTTCCAAATTATTTCTGAATTTAATCGACAAAAGCTTTTCTCCTAATATATTCTCATATTTTCTACAAAACCTGCCTATGCCTATAAATTTATCAATCTATATATCAAGCTTAAATACATTTTAATTACAATGAAATAGAAGTCAACCTAAAGCCAAAAAAAAAAAACACATTTCAATTTCCGCCAAAGTCTGCAAAGTCTCTTCAATTACTCCACTTCATATATCATAGCAATTTTTTCATGTTTCGCAATAGCTTAAAAAACAATATGCATTGTCGATTAACACTTTACCTAAAAGATATATATATATATATAGATACATATGTACATATATATATATATATATATAGGTATTTATTGCCTTTATTCAGTCTGTTGGCTAGGCAAAAAAACATTTTTTATGTATAGATGTGGCCTGTTATAAATCACGAATCTTTAATAGTCTGTGCACAGGGCATACAAAAAACAAATGCACTAAAAATATTGAAATTCATTTGGCCAACGATTTTTACCTATACACACACATACATACGCACACATGCCAATAAACCGTTTGGTATAAAAAAAATGGTTGCCTATTTTTCGGCGCACAAATTGCAGCAGACGCTTTTTTATGCATTTTGTTGTTGCTTGTTTGTTTGCTGCTGCTGTTGTTGTTGTTGTGGTTGTTGTTGTCAGCACATTAAAGGCGTGCCAGCCGCCCATGCAGCACGGGCAGCACGTGCCGCACATCAAGCATCAATGGGGCAGGGGCAGGAGCAGTTCGAAAAACGACAAAAAAGGAGAGGAATTGCAGCCACTGCCCAGCCGCGCGGATTTTAATCTAATAAGCAATCAATGATGTGAAAAAATGACTGCCAAACCATTTTAAACGCTGCGGTGCACCGCACAGCGTGCCACAAGTACAAGTGTGAGCGAGAGAGAGAGGGAGACAGATAGGGTAACGATGCGGCAACCAGGGAATTTTCCACGTTCCCTCGCTCGTTTCGTTTCTTTTTTTTTTTTTTTTTGTGCATTTTGCATTTTGTTTGCGGCAGCTTTTTGATTTTTATTTTTTGGGCTGCACTTGCCACACAATTGTTGCATGCAGCTCGTGCAACGTGCAGTGTGAAAAAAAAAAAAGAAAGGGTGACAGCAAAGTGCAGACCAGTTGCCCAGTGGCTTTTGTTGTTTGAGCGGGATAAAGGGTTGAGGTTTGAGGGTCGAGGGATGAGTGGGAGCATGTGTTGCATGTGGCAATATGCACATAAACTGTAAATGCCACACAATGACAGTGTGTCAATTTATTAGGTGCCACAATTTATGACGTCAACAGGCAACGATATCGTTATCGTAGTCAGCAATTTCATTTCATTTTGTTTTTTTTTTTTTTTTCGTTTGCATCTCTAGGCTTTACATTTAGAATATTTTTGGTATATATATATAAATTGAATTGTTATTGAATCTGAAGTCTAATTGATGGGTAAATAAATTGATTAGTGATATATAAAAATGAATTGAAATATATGCCATAAATAGTTGAGTTGTTGAGGCTGAAAAGAATTTATTTGTTGCCAACATATGTTAGCCAAAATATATATATTTTATTTTCAGCAATTGATATTGGCAGTGACAATCATTTCTAGCTTTACAAAAAGGCATTGTCTTGAATTTGCAGACATAGTTTATAAAATAATAAAACGTATAATAATATAATAAAATGTATAACTTTACTTTACAAAAAAAAAAAAAAAAAAAAAAAACTGCTATTCAAATTAAATTTTGTTAAACCAACTCAAGTTTTATCAATGCGTACATCTACATACAGACATATATGTGTAGTGTACCTATAGATTGCAATATTTTAAACTTTTATTGTTTGTTATATTGAGGCTGTTCAGTAGCAGCTGCAGCAGACGGGTCATGTCTAGGTCTAATATTGCCTATGCAATACTTTTTTTTCCCCTAATCGCTTTTCACAAAGTTGCTGTTGCTGTTGCTGGTTAGTTGTGTGTGAAAAGTTGCGTGTGTGCGTTGCAGCTGTGCGGCGCGTTTTGAAAAGTTAACGCATTATTTTGACGATTGATTGCATAGCTATACCCAACGTACCTCGCCCTTGCCTCGCGCCTTCTCTACTGCTAATCGTTTTACTTCATTTTAGAACGTACAACTTTTTGTTTTCTGCTTTTTTTTTACTGTCGGTTGTATAAATTACCGCAGTTTTTTAACAAACAAACAATGATAAAAAAATTAAAGTTTTGTTGGTTTGTTCTTGTTTCATGGAGTACAGTAACTCAGCCAGATCCGGCCAATTGCTGGCAATTAGTCTGCGCAAATTGTACAAAACAGCAGACAGAAAGCAACAAAATAAATTAAAGAACATTGATTAGTTATTGTATGCAATAATAACAATAAAAAAAACTTTAAGCAATTTATTTTTAATCATATAATCGCATTTAATATTTGTTGTTTTTTCTACTAAATACAAAAAGAAATATGTACAAGTTTATAAAAACAAAACTTAAGCAATCTCTTTTAAGCATAGCTCGAAAATAACTGTTGTTCACGAGATCAAGCGAAAGCATTCCTACACTCTCTCCATCTCTCACTCTCTCTCGCTCTGACCAACAGCCTTCGGTTGTTTTCGTTTTGGGTTTCGGCTGAGCACGTCGCGTTGAACTATTCGTGTGACGCTCTTTAGCCGAACGTCGTTTAGGGAGCCATACGATGGAAGTTCGTACAATGAGACGATCTTCATATACACATGCACACATCTAACGTTCGCTTTTGTGATGCTTAACGAAAGCAACTCTCGCTTACACACCAATACATGCACAAAAGACTTTTTGAGAGAGTTTCTGTACGATCGCGAACGAGCTCGTTTAAAGAACGATTAAATCGGTTGCTCTCTAAGTTTTCTCTCAAAATAAGAGCCAAACACACTTATTTGCAGACATTTAAAAACGTTCAACAAATATATGCGAGCTCTAATTTTAAGTGAAATTTTTAGCTATAGACTATAAAAAATATGTATATACATATAAATTTAATAAAAAGGCATTTAAGTTTCCAAATATCTAGTACACATAGATATGTATTATATATAGATATGCTGACTTTATGCCTGATATGAATTAAGCATATTTTTCAAAATTGAAATATTAGTATTAAATCAATTTTTTAATTACAACTGAATTGCCATTTTAGCTATTATTATCCTGCACTTCACAAATAATTTTCTAAACAAACTGCAGTTGAATAACCGGAACACAAAACTTATGAAATTTCAGTCTGAAGCACTTAGTGATTTTTTTTCTGTTATTATTAAGCACACATATGCAACAAATCCCCATCCATAGACACACACATACACACACACACAGCATCTCTTATAATGTGCGCAACGTTTCATATTTTCATTATAAATACTTATGCATTGGCAAACATTTTGTAGTGGGCGTGGCCAATGGGGATGGCTGTTATGAGTGCAGCACAGTTAGACGAATATATAGACCATAAGCTGTTATTACCGATCGCACACACACACACACACACACCCATACAGAGCGAACAGTCCTCCATATATGAAATATAATAAAATTGTACAGGAAATGAGGAACAAGTGCTCATGTAGGGGACTATGGGTGCGCGCTCTGTCTCTCTCACGTGCTACCTCTCTGTCTCTCTCTCTCTCTCCGTTCTCGATTTTAACCATCGATGGTTTGATTATTAAATCCATGAAGTTTTTATACACACACTCACACAAATACACATTGCCGCACACACATGTGGATATACATATTGAAATTCACTTGATTGCAGTTTTCAAGTGAAATCGTAGCACACTTCAGAGCGCTTGTTGGCCCGCCTAAGGGTTAAGGCGGCTAAGAGGGCTCTGCTTGGTTTAGGGTCTAAGGTTTAAATGTGGGAAAGTCGGAAATATGCCGCTTGTTGCTGTGCCGCAGCCTACCGCTGCGCTGCTGTTGCTGTTGCTGCTGCTCCTCCTGCTGCTTAGCTGCATTTTGTAATTCCCGTTTCAAGTAGCAAAACGCGAGCCAAAAAACTTTTCATTTGTTGTTGCACGAAATTTTAATGAAGCAGCAAGTTTTGCGACTAAATCAAATTAAAAATGTGTGTGTGTGTGTGTGTGTGTGTGTGTAAGGGACTGAGGAAATGAGCTCGACAAAACTAATGCAAGTTTTTAGCCATGCATCCGTCTTCCAAATTTGGTTTGTCAACTGCTTGGCTTAAACATTTCAAAATGCTTTTCACGCTAATTAATTTTTGGTTACACACAAAATTTCACACACACACACACACACTGACACACTCAGACACACACAGTACACTTTGATAATTTCCTGAACAACATCCTTGAATTAGGAATTTCGAGTTAGTCAATTGAGCGTGCAAGTAGGTTTTGAATTACGCAATTAGAATAGGAATTGAGGGTATGAATATAACATATATATATAAAATATATAAATGTATATATATATTAAAATTAATGATAAAAGTATATATTTCGTAGACCCTTTAAAGTCCTGTCTACAATTTCATTTCCCCTTATATTTGCAAGAAATATTTCTAAATTTCAATATCCATAGAAATCCCCCCTCTAGACAAATGTTACATTTATTTTATTTTCTGTTTTCTATCATTCTTATTTCTATTTATATATATTTTTTATTTAATTGTTTGCCTCATATGAAATCTATAAACATGTTTTTGGCCACATGTCGCTATTTCCTGCTGTGAATTTGTTTAAATTGCATTGCGGATGCTTTATGGTCGAAGCAAATCAGAAAATCTGAAATTGTGGCAACAACCACCAGACCAGCTCAAGTTGTGCGACGCCCCGCGGGCTAAACTAGAGTCATGCCCACATGCCGCATGCCACACAAGTGCCACAAAAGTGGAAGCCAAGTGGGTGCACAAATTGTGGAAGTGGTTTAAGGTAGTCGAAAAACTGACTGGCGGTTAGAGGCTGTTTAGCGCTTTTTACGCCCAATTGATGTGAGCTTAACGCCTCAATGCTTACCAGAGAAACAGAGAGAGAGAGAGAGAGAGAGAGAGAGAGAGAGAGAGAGAGAGAGAGAGAGAGAGAGAGAGTGAATGGCGGAAGAGCGACCAGGAGTGCGGGTGAGAAAGGTATCTCAAAGGTTTCAATTGCGTTGACTGCAACGCCTTTTTCCTGGCTTCTTGACACTGGGGGCGTTCTGTAAAGGAGTTTTTTCTTTTTCATCTCGCCAAGTTTGTTTTGGGCTACTGCGTAGTCGTCTGTCTGCAGCCAGAAAATGGCGGAAACATCACAAATTTTTCGATAATTTAATTTTAAAGCCATGCCAAGGCAGAAGCTTGTTGATGGTTGTTGTTGTTGCTGTTGCAAGTCTAAATGCCAGCGAGCGAGACTATGGAGACTAATCACGCTAATGCGCAAGACGAACGACAGATGGCGCCGAAGCTCCACACATATGCGTGCATATGTGTGTGTGTGTGATGTGTGTGTGCCTGTTAGCCAGCTGCCTTCAATAATACGTACGCCAAATGCCAAATAATTTATTTATTATATGTGCAACTGACCAAAGCAGCACAACACACACACAACACACACACGTTTAATACACTAACTCATATGCATATCACACACACACACACACACAGACACATTTACTGAACGAGATTTCATTACAACTCATTTGACAGTCTTGGTGCACTTCGACGCTGCCAAAATGTCATACCTGAGTGGCATGCCACGCCCCCAACCCTCCCTCACACACACACACACACACACACGCTTACGTCGCCCTCTCTGTTTGCCAGCGCTGCAGATTAGCGCGCGACATATAGCTACAAATGCAACTCTTGTTTGTCTGTGTGTGTGCTCGTGTGTAGAGTCAACGCGAAATTAAGCGAAATGAAGTTGACCACGTTTCGATTTTGCATCAAAGCCAAACGCAGTCGCAGCCGCTGCTTACCTCAAAGCCGCGCCTTCACCTCACCTCACATCTATCCCTGGCCTGCACCTGCCACGCCCATTTCATATGCTCGCCCAGTGAGCAGTTCAGTGAGCCTGGTCTGTGCCCCATGCATTGTTAATACAATTCGAGTCCAACGTCAATAACCAAGTGCCACGAATGGACCATTAGTTGGCCTGCCTAGTTGGATGTGCAACATTTTGTTGTTGTTGTTGTTGTTGTTGCTTTTGTTGTAATTATTGTTGTTGTCGTTGCAGTTGCTTTGATGGCTGCAACGTTTCTTCGCTTAGCTGCACAGCTCAACTTGAGTATATGTATATGTGCGTGTGTGCGTGTGTGCGTGTGTGTATCTACTCTATATGCAATTATGTGGATTAGCTTATCCCATTTAAATTCTCTCATTTTCAACTGCGTTCGCCACAATCAATTGCATGTAAAATCTACCAATTGCAATAGAAATTATTAAAGAATCGTGTAACATTGCAACAGAGAGTAATCTAAATAAACTCTTATTAATAAAATAATAATAAAAATAAACTAGCTCCGTCTAAAAATGCATGCAAACAATTTGTTATGACTTCTGCACACAGTTCGCGGAAAATGCCAACTTAATTTGCTTGCATTTACAAATAAAGTAATTTTACTTTGGCTTAACAAAATCAAAAAAAATAATATAAAAAAAAATAACTACAAAAATATCATATATAATTTACGTCATAATAAGAACGAAAATGAAATGGCTAGTTTGGAGACGTGCAATTTGCATGTCTGGTGCCTATAAAAGTATGCAACACAAATTTTCGGACAACAACAGAGCCAAGGAAAGCGCATTGTCTTGGCAGCTGCTATTACACACACACACATGCAGGCACACACACACACAGAAACACATGTGTATGCATTTAAGCGAGGAAGCAACTAAAAATGAGAAACAGGCAACAACTTAACTGCTACTCAGCCACGCAGTCACATGGCAAACTTACAAGTAATACTTAGCCTAAATGGGCTCAAGTGGCCCCCGGAGTCGGTTGGGGAATAACCCACTTGATATGTTAGATGATGCGAAATTCTTATACCCCTCAAATCATCATTAAACTCAAAATAGCTAAGCAGGGTATATTGGCTATTGTTGAAGAGATGTTAAAGATACATACAAGATGGACTTTATATACCTGCTGGAAGTCAAGATCTAAAGCCCATAGACTTTATATTTGGATACTAAATTTATTAATTCTATTCGATAATGTATCAAATTAGATAGATATATTTATTTCATTTTTAGATATATTTATTTTTGTTCGTTTAATATGCAAGAAATACTTTTCATACAAAACAAATATTAAATACATCATCAAATCAGATATAATTCGATTGCAGTCCAATCTCAGTACTTTAAGATCTAGCTATGCAAAACTTGGTACGATTTTTTTCAGATTTTCTTCATATAATTTTACTTTAAATAAGATTTCAAAATATTTCAAAATTACAACTTGAAAATCGTTGAATTGACATGAATTAAATATTTATAGATCAAACATCTACAACGGCATCTCACAAAGTACAGGGTAGCTCGTAATCATGTACTTTCAACTAAAGCACTCTTACTTAGTTTGTAATGAAGTTATTGACAAGCACCAAAGAGAGTGAAAGAGATAAAGACAGAGAGAGAGAGAGAGAGAAAGGCAGAGTGGGTGGCAACAGCGGGGCGTGGCTCACCTTCGAGTGGGCATACATAGACACGTTTAAGGATATGTGGCACAATATGCAAATGTTACTTTGTTATGCAATTAGTGAATTCAATACGAAGCACTCGGCAAACGGTACTTCGGCAAATAGACAGGTAACGGTAACTGTAGCGGCAACGATAACGGTAACGTCAACGTCAACGAGGAGGAAAAGCCACTCGAACAACTCACAACTGCAGGCCAAGCACTGCAGTTAAATGTATCGTTAGCATTAGATATTCGAAACTGGTTGAAAACCATTAAGAACTGCAATTAGACGACGATGAATGCTCTGCAATGTAAATATACATATGTGTACATATAGATATTTACAACTATTTAAACAACGACAATTATACGACTTAATAATGCCCTGCAATTTGCTGAATGTTGAATTTAATTGTAAAACAATTTAAGTCCTTGCCTGGATTTAACAATTATTTTCTATAGCTATTCTATTTGCTGAACTTAATAATTGGTCCTGTAGTACACAATAATTTTCTGAATATTTATAGTTATTAATTAAACTGGAGCAACGTTTATTGGAATTATATTCAGCAATTAACTTTAGCCTAGGGAATTTTTAAAAATCTATAACAATTGAATATGGATTTGTTCTATTATTTCGGACTTACTTTTATTTTATTCTAATTTTAATATCTATTTATTCAAACAAAATTTCATATTTTTTAAACATTTTACTTTATGTCTTTTACCGTCACATGCAAACGCTGCACGCCCATATACCCGACCCATTCTTTAACAGCTATTTCATAAAAAAATAGGTCGATCTTCCTCTACATCAATGGCGACAGCACATTGTGCAGCAAATAAAGATATGCAATTAATTCTCTCCCTCTCGCTCTCACTCCTATATAAATTTATCTGCCTTCCGTTATTTTACATGCTCTTCTTCTTCCTCTTCTTTTCTGACAGGCAAAAATGATGGAGAACTCGCACGCTTGGATGGGCGCAAGTGGCTCAACTTTAGCAGGTTTGTATAGACAATCAAAAGCTGCCAGCTTTAGCACTCACCCAATGCTCTGCATTCCGTTATATTGTATGTCGCCTTCTCGAACCTTCCAGCAGACAGCTATCAATATCAGCTGCAATCGATGTGGCAGAAATGCTGGAACACTAATCAAAACTTAATGCATCACATGCGGTTTCGCGAACGAGGTCCGCTTAAATCATGGCGACCCGAAACGATGGCCGAAGCCATTTTCAGCGTATTAAAGGAGGGACTTTCACTATCGCAAGCGGCGCGAAAATACGATATACCCTATCCGACATTTGTGCTCTACGCGAATCGGGTGCACAATATGCTTGGCCCCTCGATCGATGGTGGACCCGATTTGCGACCCAAGGGACGGGGCAGACCGCAGCGCATTCTGCTGGGCATCTGGCCGGATGAGCATATCAAGGGCGTCATCAAGACGGTCGTGTTTCGCGACACTAAGGATATGAAGGAAGATACCCTCGGCGCACATATGCCACCGTACGGTCGGCATTCGGTATGTTAAAACTAATCCCAATTCACTACACAATACACAATTAATAGCACTTGCACTTCAAAAAAAAAAAAAAAAAAAATAAAAGAATTACTACGCAGTAAATGAAGCAGCCATTTTTATTTGCGATTAATTTGATTCATTTGCGATTAACATGTGATATCGATGCCTGTCAAATGGTCCTTAAGCCGAATGTTAATTGTAACATTCTATGCTCACTCATGTAAATAACAACGGGGATTTGGTTTTTGTCACACTACAGAGCTATAGAGTTAACATTTAATGCTTGTTTAACATAAAGTTGAATCACGAAGTAGTTGAACCTTGAAGCAAATATTAATACTTCTTATTGTAAGACAGTAATCTGATTGTAGCACATCTAATCTTAGCAGATATCGATGCCAATTAAGTAATCTGCCTTCTGAGAAGAATTCCAAGAACATATCGATGCTAGTTTGCCGTTTTATAGCAGTGATCTTTTTGGTATCGATTAGCCGCAACCAACTTAATTTGCAATTTAAATTTCGCAAGTTATTTGATAATTTTTTTTCATTCAAATTAAACGCATCAAACTCTCGATCGGGTTAGCCCGTTTTTCCCTTGCAGGACATGACGCTAAGTTATCCAGGTCAGCCGGTTGGCGGAGGAGCCGCCGGCCTCAGCGCTCTGGCCTGCCCGAATGGCATGGGCAGCGGTGGCGGAGTGGGAGGCGCTGCCAGTGTAGCGGATCAGCAGATGTCGCAAGAGCAAATGTCAGCGGTGGCTGCAGTCGCACATAATATACGCCAGCAGATGCAAATGGCCGCCGCAGCGCAGCATCAGCATGGGGAGGCGGGGCCGCAGCCGCCCCCACCGGGTCCGCCGGGCCTGTTCAATTTACCGGCCCATTTGACGGGCGGAGCGGGACGGGCTAGCATATCGCCAGCATTGAGCAGCGGCTCAAATCCATCGCTGGGAGCACGGCATGCGCCCTCGCCCTGCGGTCCCGCCGGCCTCCTGCCGAATCTGCCGCCCAGCATGGCCGTTGCACTGCATCGAGATCCGGCAGCGGCTGCCCTACTCAGCCAGCAGCAGCAGCATCATCTGCAGCAGCTGCAGCTCCATCAGCAGCACCAACACCAACAACAACAACAGCAGCAGCAACAACAGCAACACGCCTTACATCAACAGGCAGCCGCAGCTGCTGCAGCGGCGGCGGCGGCTGCTGCTGCTGCTGCAGTGCAACATCCGCACACACATCCGCATTCCCATCACATGCAACAGCCACACAAATCCGGTTTCGGTGCCAGTTCCATGCAGCAGCATCAGCAGCAGCAACAGCACCAGCAACAACAGCAACAGCAGCAGCACCAACAGCAACAGCAGCAACAACAACAGCAGCAGCAGCAACAGCTCTCGCAGCTGGACAAGTCCAAGGCGAAGAGCAGTCCGCCGCATTTGCATTCGCCGCTGGCCGAGTTGGGCTTGGAGCTGGGCTACAAACGTGACTTTTCGCCCACACGTCTCTTTGCCGAGGATCTGGCTGAGCTTGTGGGCGCTTCCTCGACCTCCACATCAGCATCTACCACAGCAGCAGCGACGCCAGCAACAGGCGCAACTGCCGTTGGAGCTGCAATCGGCACAGCCGCTGCAGAGATGTGCGCCAGCAGCAGCAGCGGCAGCTCCATCAAAGTGGAGCCCATTACGACCAGCGGCGAGTAGAGTCTAAGCTCAGCTTCAGTTCCCAACTCAACTAAATCAATCAATCAATCAAAAGAGCAACAAATTTTCCTTTTTAATTAAGCAATTGAGATTTGAGAAAAAATTGAAATTTTCAAACTTTTACAAATATTATTTAAACTATATAGTATTTAATATAAAATACATGTGTGTATATAAATTGATTTATATATATTATATATAGACAAACATATATGTATATTTATGTGTGTGTGTGTGTGCATATATACGAGCGTGGTCTGAAGAATTGACGAAATCTAAGTGAAGCTAGGAAAATAAGATTAAAAATGTATGTATTTAAATGTAGTTAAATTTTTATAAATTAATTTATTTAAAATGCAATTCAATATTTGAATTAAATTTCTTTATTTAAGCTAATGTATTTATAATTTGTATTATCTTTAAAAATGTATTTGCAAGTTGTTTAAATATTTAAATAATTAATTTATTAATATAAGTATTCATTTACATATCCAAACAAAATTAATTTGTATTGTGCACAACTTAAATTTTAATTTAAATAATTTGAATTTCTTTAAATTATGCACTTAATAAATTTGTTAATTTTTTAAACCATCCTTCTATACATACATACACACACACATATATATATATATACATATATATATAATACATATGCATAAGTATTTCGAACGCGCGTTCCTTTGTTTCTGTCGGTCCACTTGAATCTAATTATAATTTGATTCTTAAACAAACATTATGAAGAAATCGAAAATGAGAAAAAGTATTATTATGTTAACTAATTAATTAAATAGCGATCTCTTTTATTTTTAATCTATATATATATAAATAATTAAAATGAAAAACTAAGAAATACCCTGGAACATTCCACAGCAAAGCCCACAAAACAGTTTTTCAACAACAACAACAACAACAAAATACAACTAAAAAATAAATAAATAATATTGAAAAAAAATACAAGTATTTAATTCTTAGCAATTGTGTGCCCAGTTTTATTTAGTTTATAAACAAAAATTATATGTACAAAATTGATATAAAATTAAAAAGTAAAAACTTTTGGATGTGCATTAAAAACCAAAATGAAAACTTAAAAAAAAATTGCAAATATGGAAACAACTAAATTTAATGTTTAGGTCTTAAAACAAACAAAAAAATTCACAAAAAATGCCTTTCGGAATTAAATTCAGAGAAATTGTTAAAAGTAAAGAGAGAGAGAGAGAAAAAAAAGAAACAAAATTTGTAAATTTAAAATAAATTTTTTAACCAAAGAAAAAAAAAACTTTATACAAAACAAAATTTATAGAAAATTATGAAAATGAAATTTAAAAACGAAAGTTGTTGAACATTACAAAAAATTAAAGGCTTCAAAAACTTTTTAATTATTGCATTATTAAAAAAAAATAATAATAATTTTATGTTAATTTATTTTTAATTAATTAAATAAATAAATTAAACAATTTCGTTTCTACTCTTCTAAAGTGCCTTTTCTAGCATTAATTTTAACTTAAGCACTTTTTTTTAAATTTTATTTTACAACTATAAATCAACAACTTTCGTTAATTAATTTAGAAAAAGTCTGGCATATACATACATACTATATATATTTTTAAATAAATATATAAGTATTTTATTAAGTTAACAAAAAATGGAAAAGAAAAACATTTAGGCAAATCTTTCGGCAAAGCATTTTATATATTTTTAACAAAAACAAAAAAAAAAAAAAAAAAAAAAAAAACAGTCTCATTTGCAAGCACACAATAAATAAAACTAAATAAATAATAATAATAAACGTATAAAATAGCAAAAAGAAAAAAAAAAGAAAATAAACAAGCGGCAATTAAAATCAAATTTAAATAAAAAATTAAATATTTACAGTTTATACAATAGCCATAGCCATATAGACAGATATGTGGATATATATATATATTTATATGTATATCTATGTGTGCAACTCTCATAACTAATCCCCCCATCCACCCAATAAAAAGGAAATAGACTCTAATGTTCCCTACCTATTTGGTATATTACGAGTATTTCAACAAAAAAAAAAAAAACATTATATAAAGTAAATAAAGAAAAAAAATAAGTTTATAAAGCTAACCGAAAATTTCCAGAAAACAAAATATATATATAAACATATATATGTACATCATTATTATACGTTTTCTATAAAAAAAAACTTTAGTGCAAAACTTTATGTTCAAATTAACTTTTAAATGTCGAAATGAATGTTTCTTATTAATCGAATAACAAAAACAAAAAACAAAAAAAAAAAAAAAAAAAAAAACAACAAAAAAATTGAATAAAAAATATTTTATAAAACAAAAAATTGGAAAAAAAAATAATTTATTTAAGGGCAGGCCCATTTAAAGTTCAAATTTGTATATAGTGCCAGCCTTCAATCCATATCAAAATCAATTTAAAGTTCATATTATCATTTGGTATTTATTTAGTATTTACAGTATTTAATTTTATTGCTTTGATAACGACATAAAGGAATTTTAGCTTAGGTCTGCTATTGCAGTGCCATACTAATGCTTGGGGGCGTCATCTCCTCAAGTGGTGGTTGATTGATCTCCTGGTGACGCTGCAGTAAGCCAAGGCATTGATGCAGACACTGTGTGCTGGCCGTAGAGATGGCCTTCAACAGCAATAGATCCGGATCCGTGGGCGAGAAGGAAGCACAGTCAATGTTTTCAATGGCGCGCGCCAAAGAAGCATTGCTAAAATGAAACAGTTTAGGGAGCATTATAAAGCAGTCATTAGAGCTTAGCATTCAGAGATTAACTTACCACTGTTCGGTGAGGAATAGAGCTTGTCGAGCGGCGACTAATGCATCCGAAGCGGCCAGCAGTTCCCGTGCCGGCAATGGCGATGAGTTGCTAATGTCCATGGCCTGTGTATGGCTCTCGACGACAGCGCGTAGGCCATCGACCCATTCCTGGCGAGCACGTGCATCACTTGCGCGCAACTTCACCGTGTCTCCCGATGCACAGGCAATGGAAAATGTGCGTGAATCCTCATCGCTGGGATAGACGACAGCGCCGGCCAGCTGTACTTGGCCGCGCGGTGTGTTGGCCAGCACATGGGGCGAGGGAGCAATATCCTCGCCCACTGCCGACGAGTCGCACAAATAGTAGCTCAAATAGCCAGTCTTGGCGTCCACGGTGAACCAACGGAATTGCCAGCCTAGAAGAGATCAACTGCTTAAATTGCTGTATATAATTATAGTCTCAACCTTACCCTTCATCACATTTGTATATTTGCTTAGCTGCCCGCTGAGCGGATGACGCAGCGTTTGGTTTATCATTCGATTCAAATTGCTTTCCATCTGGCTGCAGCTGGCGTCGCCGTCGTCGTCTTGGTTACAGCGATGGAGGCGTTGTTGCTGCTGCTGTGACTGTGACTGTGCCTGTGCCTGTGCCGCTGCCTGTTGCTCTGCTGGCTTGTGCTTGGGTCGGCGCTTCTTCAGATGCAATGCAACTTTGATTTTACGCAGAATGTTTAAAATTTGTTTATTTTCCGAAGGATTATTATAAAATTCTTATTGCAATTATCTTTGCAGTGCTGCCAGCTTGTCGAAGAGAGCAGCTGATTAGCTTGTCAATGCTGGCAACCTTAAAATGCTCATAGTGCTGCCAGATTGTTATATATGAGAGTTAATTTACTTAAACTAACTGGCAATCTCAAAGCGGCAAGATATTTTGAATCCATTGCACTCCGTATGTTTACATCGATACGGTTTCAGATCGCTTACATTTTAAATGTGAGCTGTGAGCAGATTGGTTTATCTTAAGGCATTACTATTACTTCTGGCTCAAAACAACTAATTTTACGATTGCTAAGCAAACAACAGCTGATTTACTTAGTCGAATAGCCATTCCCAGGATACGAAAATACTAGTCGCATATTTTATGTATTCTCTAGATATTTTTTATTCTACGAATTTCTGGTCACTCTTCTTCTGTCTAACATTACCATTTTGAGTTAACATGGCAAACGGGAATCATTAACAGTGCAACAACAAAGAGAACGAAGCGCATAAATTTCGCGAAAATTTTTGTTGCTCCGCAGATTTGTTAAAACCAAGAACGACCGAGTATAAATAAAAACAATGTGAATGATCACATTGTCGCCGAAAATAAAACAATGCAAGCGCGCGTCTAATGGTAATGTGCATATGTGCAGTCAGAACAAACGCAAACGAGTGAAAAAAATCAATTTGTATCCCAGAAGCGTTTTTAATGTTGGGTGAATAAGAAGAAAAAGAAGTAACAGTAGCAGAAGTGGAAAGAGGGAGCAAGAGCGAGAGAGAGTGAGATAGTAAGCGAGAGGAGGCGACAGAAGACGCAGACAACATCTCAAACGAAACGAAACGAAACGCAACTGTGAAAAGATGTGCGTCGAAGGCGGATGATGTGATTGTTGATGGAGTTCATAAAACTAAAGCCCCATATTGTAAAAATGGCAATTAAAAATTATTAAACGCGCGCGCTGTGCAGCTGCAAAAAAAAAAGAAACAACTCCCTTACGCCCCCTCGCCCACGCGTGTGTTTTAAAAATAAGAATAAGAATATATACATGTACTTGTGTGTATGTGTGTGTATGTATGTATTTCCGCGTTTATGTTTTATGCGGCCATTGCGTGACACGGCATAGAGTTGATTTATGACATTTAACATTTAACCGCTATTCGGTGGGGGTGTTTCGTGTCATGTGTGTGTGTGTATGTGCGTTTGTGTCCCTCTCTGTCTGTGTATGCATGTGTCTCCCTATCTGTCTGTGTTTGTGTGCTCAGGGGTTGCCCATATGATAAAAATTTGCCTAAAATGTAATTAATATGCTTCGTGTTGAGTGTGACCATTTGTATATACATATTTGGCTTATTCGCCCTTTTTTTTCATTCTAAACAAACCGCCTACCCACACACACCCACACTAATACATACATACGTACATATATATATATATATATATATAGCGCCGCTGCTGCTGCGTTGACCATGAAAAAATGGCAGCGAGAAATTCGCAAAAATCAATGAAAGCCTTCAAAGCAAGCAAAAGTGTAATAACAACAACTAAAATAATAATAATAAATATTTCAAATTAAGTGAAATTGAAGGCGAGTCCGTTATGCTGCGCTGCCCTCGCAATAGTTAAAGACTATTAAAACAGCTGCTCACACACACACAAACACCGACACACATACACACACAAACAACACCAACAACATGGATGGTCAACGTGCCCGCGATCTGTTAACCCTGCTGCAGGAGCGCGTTGTGTTTCTTACTGGTGGGCGCGATAGGCGTGGCGGACCATTATTATGCTTTCCGGCAACACCGCGCCGAGATCGTCTCAAACCGGAGGATTTGCGTCGCCTGCTTATCTATTTGATTAGCATACCCAGGTGAGTAATGTAAACAATCGATACTGCATAACTACCATCGATACTTTGCCTCCACTATTTACTGTTTTTTATTGCAAAACTGAACATGTTCTTTCGCACTCGCACTCGCTGTCAAGCATTCACAATGAGGGGCCATTGTGTCAGCTGACGCTGCGCTTCGTTTGCGGTTTTTGGCTGTCGCCTCACCCGCGCAGCTGCAGCTGCATGCATTCCACTTGATTTTCCAGTTCTTGCATGTTTTATGAATCATCAAGCAGCCTCTGTCGCAGTTGCAGTCGCAGTCGCAGTCGTCGTCGTCGTCGTCGTCGTCGCGGTCGCCGTCGACAATGGCAAAGAGCACGCACATTGTTGTTATTGGTTCTTGTTCTTGCAGCCTAGGCTGACATTGAATGCAGCTCTCTGAGTATGTGTGAGAGAGATGGATAGAAGGAGAGGGTGAAACAGAAGCACAAGCAGACATGTTACGCTTCTTCTTTTTCGTCATTTTCTACTCTTTTTCTAGCTCGCCACTTGGCAAAAATACAACACCAACAGCAAATTGCATAAATCTGTGCGACAAAGAAAGCAATAGAGAAAATACATAACAAAAAGCAAAACGCGTAAACCGGCATTTTGCGATGCTCGATGCTCGATGCTCGTTTGCCAAAAGAATGCGGCGTGAGTCGAAAGCTCTGTTAAATGGCTGTTAAGTTGTTGCTCTTGCTGTTAATGTTGTTGTTGTTGTTGCGCTTGTTGTGTGTTTTTTCTGGCGAATTAAAGCGGCCAAGAGTCAAAGTGCTTTGAGCAGTTAAGAAAAAGCGAAACAGAGCAAAGCAAACGAAATGAAAGGTGGAATGCGAATATTTCTTCTTAATTTTTTTTGCGTTTGAATAAAGCTTAAATTTTATACCTGGAATCGATTGGAATACGGACGTACGACTATAAAGAACTTTGTTGTCTTCCAATTCGATTTGATTATAAACAGAGCTTAAAGTAAATATTAAAGGGGAGCAACAAATATGAATAAATGACTAAGTAATACAGTGAGCATACGCTAAATGTATCTTCTGGAAAGTTGGGATAAAAAAAGCTTGTTTATGCATTATAATATCTTCCTGTTAGTGAGTGTTCACTGTACTTAATTTTTATTAGGCCATTGAACAAAGCGTGTTATTGAGAGCTCCAACCTAATACACTAAATTACAATATACAAATAGTACATTTAGTTTGAAGTCGAGTAAGAGATACCCTGTAATTGGCATTGAGTTAGGGTAAGGCAGGAAAAGCGTTTTATTTCCATACATTACAGGGTATACTGAATGCAATACACTACTTTCTAGTTGAATATAATTTACCATAAAACACTCAACAACTGCTAGTCAGAAATGTTTCTCATGAATGATCTTCTTGATTGATCTTAAAAACCCGAAAAACAAGTAATAAAATTTTTGATGAACATCTCTCAATGAAAATTGCGACACACAGTTGTCTAGATATATGTATATAATCATATATACATACTGCTTACTATATTTCTTTTGGCTTATTCATTGGAAACTACGTGGGCTATTTCCACAAGATTTTCGTTGAGCAGTGAAAAGCAGCAAAGACCAAAGACCAAACAAAAATGGAAAGAAAATGACGCTAATGAATCACAGTGAACTACTGCTCGTTGTTGTTGTTGTTGTTGCTGTTCTCTGCCCAGTTTCCCATGCTCTGCACTTTCTTATCAGCGCCACCTATTGGTGACTGTTGATGGCTTTGGCCGCCCCCACCCAACCCCAATTAGTAAGCGCTATCTCTGTGGCCCACATATAAACGAGCATTCAAGCTAGAAATCTCAAATGCTGACGCCTCAACTTTGACTGATAAGCGCGCGCAATCATTTGTTTTGGTGGGGCCATTCATACATATGTATATACATACATATTCCGTGACATATCTATATGTTAGTATATATACCAAGTATGCTGACGACACGGCGTGTGTTTGTCTTATCGCCGCCGCTGTCATTCAGAATTGCGTTGTGCTTCTGCCTTCTACTCTGCTCCTCCCTCTAACTCTCTCTCTCAATCTGTTTCTCCCTCTTTCTTTCTTTCTGTTCTGCGCGTCTTCCCTTCTTGGCTGTTTGCCCAAATGTGCGCTTTATCGTTTCTTCTCTCTTGTATACCGCTTACTTATTGTAATTTTCTTAGGGTATATTGTTGTAAGCAATATTTTTGATCTATCAGCTTAATGAGTATAATAATAGATGTAATAAACTGTGGAATTCTTTTGAAACTATAAATATCGAATGCTAAGCTGAATTAGTTGTATAATTACTTTTTCATATGCAAAATTATAATAATATATGTAACATTTTCTAAGATACGACATAATATTATAGATGAAACATGCGCTGCACTTTGTGCATGCAGGGTATCAGCTAGTTGATCAATTATGTTGTGAAATCTCTTTTGTTGTCATTTACTTCGGTTTATAACTTTGTTTTATTTTGTTTTGTTTCGTTTTTTGTTGTTGTTGTGTCGTTCTTATTTATTTTGTTTTCATGCGAAACATTTTTGTTTATTTCTTCGCCTTCGTTGGGGTTCGCTTTGTCTTTGCGCTCATTTGGGCCGCTGAGTCGCGCGTCAATGCAAATTTCTTGTTTAGCTCACTCCCACAATGACAACAACAACAACAACAACAACAACAACAACAATGCTAATATATGCAACAACAACAACAATGGACGCTAAAAATTTTAGACACGTTCCGAGGCCAACTTCCTTTGGCGCTTCATTTCATTTCATTTCGTTTCGTTTCGTTTTGATGCCATTTGTGAATCCCTTGTTTAATTTCCAAACAATTTATGGGTTAAATAAACGATTTTTGATTAGTTCGCATATCAATTTTACTTGTCTTCAGAGTTTTCCTACGGGCGACATTCGAGAAGAAACACGTATTTTATATTTTATTGCATTCGATTCGATTCGATGCAAGGCAGCTTGTTTCCCCCGATTTCAGCTGTTGATAAACAAATTGTGAAAGAATGAATTCTTTTAAACATTTTGCCTCTCCGCCCATAAATATGTCGTGCACCCAGATATATATATAAATTTTTTACTGCTGTTATTAGTCATTCAAGAACACACACAAAGTCTGTTCTGTGACTGCAATTTGAATACAGAAATCTATCGAATACAGAGAAAGAAAAAAAGTATAGAAACGTGTTTATTAAAATACAAAAACTTGCCCAAGCTAAGGGCTTGCTTCGAGAGATTGAGATTTGATTTTGAATTCGTAGTTGGGCAGGGGCTAGGCAGATCATCAATTATAGTCAATCAAGCAGTGTAAAGCTAATATATATTTATTGCAATTTGAATACATAACAATTGGACTATAATTTTGTATATTTTGTTTTTATATGTACTACACATAAACATATATTATATATATGCTTAGTAACTTCCGATTGAGTAGTTTTCTTTGATTGCCATTTATGTTTATCGTCAATCAAGCAATCAATTAATATACTTATACGAAAACAAGTTTTTAAAGTTTCCCTATTTCCTCTTATTCAACTAATTTGAGCAATTTTTCAATTAATATTTCCACAATTATACCTTTCTCTTGCACAGTGTAGAGCTCTAAGCGTCTTTTGCTTCATTTCCTCTTTATTTTTGTCGATTTGTAAAGGGTAAACCCCTAGAAATGCGTTCGCAGAAACCACACGAGAATCCAGAAGCTAAGAGCCAAGCAAGCCAAGACTTGAGCGGCTAAAATGACATTGTTAAAAAGCGTGAAGAAGACATAATAGAGAAGGAGAGTGTGAGAGAAAGAGAGAGAGAGAGCGAGAGTGAGATATAAATAAATAAAAATATTTATAGTTAATGATGTGATTAAAATTCAAATAGAATGCAAATCAAAGCACGACACAATGCAAAACTCTTTAATACGGGTGTGGAGGGTCTTTAGGAAATTATTAACTGAAATTGGTGTCAAAGCAGTATAGAAATTGTGCTCTTGACTCTGGCCAGTGAAAAAGTCATAATTTATGCAAAAGTCGTAAAAAGAGCAACGAACCAAACGTAGAATCTAACCAAATCGAACTACGAAAATAACAAAAGAACAGTTAGGTATTTTCTGTTGTATTTCGTTATGATCGAAGTTTGTATACACTAAGCGAAGAGTGGGCGCTGCAGTGATCTATCAAGCGATCCATCTATGGGGAAAAGCATATGAAATATGTTAAGCGATATTATTTGATTTAAAGTGTATCTTCTTTATAGGCAGATCGTGTGAATTGATTAATAGGATTAACGACATTTTAGAGGATATTGAACTCGTCTATTGATTAGATGTCATTTTAAGTTCTAATCATATCTACAGCAAAGCAAAAGTTGCAAAAGTCAGAATGATCGTCGATAGATCGATAGGTAAATAGATTGATAGATATACAGATATATCCATAGTAATCACATAGATATATAGGTATATCAAGTATGTATGATAAATAACATATTTTAGACTATAGATGACTATAATGAGGATCGTATGTAAACAATGATCAGTCAAATATATATGTTTATATAAAGATCAATTCTAATAATACTCTATCTCTCTCTCTCTATTCCTAATACATACTTCATTTTGTGATTAATTTGTTATTTATAAAGAATATTGGATTATTTATCTTTTACATTATTTCTAAGGCTCGTAAATGATCTTGACTTTTCCATAATATGTTACATACTTCATTAAAAATTTTCTATACTCTCACGAAGAGTATAAGAACAACAACACTCTCACTCACGTACACTTTGCTGGCTTGCTCTACCCGTCTCATTTCCATGTTCCTCTATCTTTCTCTCTCTCTCTCTCTCTCTCTCTCTCTCTCTCTGCCTCTTTCCGTGTGTGGCGATCACGTTTAACGTTATATTAATGGTCACCTTTCACTTGCAGCGATGCGGCCAAGAATCTCGGCTTCACAGTCATTATTGATATGCGTGGCAATGGCAACTGTTCGACGAATGTGAAGACAATATTGAAGGTGCTCCAAGAGCATTTCAGCGCCAACATTCACAACGTGGTGATCATTAAGCCGGACAATTTTTGGCAGAAACAACGCGCCTCGATCAGTTCCAATAAATATAAATTCGAAACGCAAACGATATCGATTGAGGCACTCAACAAGATTGCCGAATCGCATCAGCTAACATCCGATTTCGATGGACAACAGGTGTACGATCATCAACAGTGGACCGATGCCCGTTTGGCCATAGAGGATTTCTTTTGGCAAGCGGGCGATATGGCTGATCGTATAGATGATCTACAAGAGGATCTGCATCGTAACGATTTTGCCGAAGATGTGAGTTTGGCGCGCTTGGCCATCGATCATCACAACGAGATGCGCAAGAAGATCACCAAGCTACCCATTGAGGATTTGGATATGCAGGGCAAAAAGCTGCTGACAAAGATCAATATGACAGCTGCTGCAAATGCCGGCACAGCAGGGCAGGTGAGTTAAGAAAATATATATGTAGAGTATATATAGTAATTGTAACTTTTTCAGTGCGCCTCCACATCGGACTGCTCCGACTCGGGCACCTCCTCGGCTGGTCAGCAACAGCAGCAGCAGCAGCAACAACAGCAGCAGCAGCAGCAGCAACAACAACAGGCTGCACGTGCCGCTAGCCACAATAATCCAGATATGTCGGCTGCTATTAATAAGGCGCTACGACAAATTGACCTCATCCATTCGGGTCAGGAGCGTTTGCTTATGCTCTGGCAGCACAAAAAAGTCAAACTCGATCAATGCTTTCAATGGCGCCTCTTCGAACAGGATTGCGAAAAGATGTTCGATTGGATTCTGCACAATCGTGATGTGTTCCAAATGAGCTATGTGGAAATTGGACACAATTATTCGGGCGCCAAGCTGCTGCAGGATGAGCATCAGAAATTTGCCGTTGCCTCAATGAATGTCAATGTGAATATCGATCGCATTTTGGCCGTGGCCGCGCGACTTATTGAGAGCCAACATTATGCAGCGCAACATATTAAGACTTTGGCGCAACGGCTCGATCGCACCTGGAAGGATTTCGGTGCTGGGCTAGATGAGCGCACAGCTGTGCTGCAATTGAGCGTGCTCTTCCATCACAAGGCCGAGCAGTATTGCAATAGTGTGGCCAGTTGGGCAGCCGCTTGTCAAGCATCGCAGCCATTGCCCTCGGATATACAGAGTCTCGAAACAGCCATAAGAACACATCAGTCCTTATACGAGGCCATGTGTCAGGCCTATACGGAGGTGCACTCGACCAGCAAGAAGCTGCTCTATCAGCTGGATCATTTAGTGCACGTTTGCAATCAACCGCCGCCGCCGGGTGTGCCCGATCATCGCAAGAATAGTAGCGGCAATAGTGGCGGAAGTGGATACAATAAATATGAACGGCCAGATCCTGCTGCAGATTATAGCGAAGGCGCCAGTCATGTGCTCGCTGTTATACACCAAATATTAGGACATCATCGCACGCTTGAAGCCAAATGGCATCAGGAGAAGATTCGATTGCATCAAACGCTGGCGCTACGTCTCTTCCAGGAGGATGTTAAGCAGGTACTCGACTGGCTGAAGAATCATGGCGAAGTCTTTCTACGCAAGAATACGGGCATTGGACGTAATCTGCAAAAGGCGCGCGTCTATCAGAAATCTCACGAGCATTTCGAGAATGTGGCACAGAATACGTACAGCAATGCAGAGAAGCTGCTCTCGGCAGCCGAAGAGCTCGCTCGCAGTGGCGAAGCTGATCCGAATGAGATTTACTCGGTGGCTCACGAACTGGAGCTGCAGGTAGCGAGCTTTGCCGAGCGTGTGGAGCAACGACGACGCCGTCTGGAAATGGCTGTCATATTTTATACTCATGAGAAAGAGGTCACAGCTTGGATCGAATCGTTGCGCACGGATGTGAGCACAGATGAGACGCGCCTCTCACAAGAGAATCTCGAGGGCATTGAGCGTTTGCTGCAACAATACAGAGATCAGCAGGACAGCACAGTGAATACCTGCATGACGCTGATTGCTCAGGGAGAGGCTTTGCTGCAGGAGATGCGAGCTCTCGAATATGTTGACAATACGGGCTCGCTGGCCGCGCTCGAAGCGACGCTCGAGAAGTTGAGCAAACAAAAGATCGAGGTCGAGGAGCTTTGGTCGGCACGCAAATTTCGTGCTGATCTCATTCTACGTTTGCGTTACTTTGAACGCGATGCCATGGAACTGTCCTCACAGCTGGAGATGTGGTCCGAGGAGCTGCAGCATGCAGATCTCTCGCGTGATTATCAGAAAGCCGAACAGCTAATACGCATGCACAACGAATCCGTAACCGATATACAGAACACAACGTATGAGGTACTGCAACAGGGTCAAGATCTATTGCAGCTCTTTGAGAATGCAGGCTTCATATCCATGGCAGATGCTACACACACGGCACAGGCACGAATCGAATATTTGTTGGACTTTTTGCGTGAGCGAGAAATTGACTTGGAGGAGCTGTCGGAGGCAAAGCGTGCAAAACTGGAGCAGGCTGTGCAGCTATGTCAGTTCCAGAACGATGCCAATCAGGTCATCTCCTGGATACGCAATGGCGAAGCAATGCTCACGGCAAATTTTCTAACGCCCAACAGTCTGCAGGAGGCGGAACAGCTGCGCAAGGAACACGAACAGTTTCAGGTAATGAGAGATAACATATGTTAAACGCTAACATGAGGCAGTTAGCTTTAGGTACACAATAATTTGCTATCTAGTCATCTTTGACAGATTCTTGTTTATGTAATGTTCATTTAGAAATTTTTTTATGTTGGCTAAATTTTCTGAGGAGTGGTGTTAAAATTTTTTTTATTTTTGGGCTAAATTAATAGAGGAGCGATGTTAAATTTAAATGAACAAGAATCTTTGAAGGTGTTAACATTGTTCTGTTATTCAAATGTCCTAGCATAAGCATTAACAGCTGTGCAAATGTTATTTTTTTTTTGCATATAATTAATCGATGTTTCCGCTTTTCCAGATTGCTATTGAGAAGACACATACATCAGCCGTGCAGGTGAGATATCGTGCAGATGCTCTTATCAATGCCAATCACTACGATCCGAAATCGATACGTGAGATCAGCGATGATGTAACCAAAAAATGGCAACAGCTGGTGACCTATGCCGAGGAGCGTCACAAGCTGGTGACAGCCTCCATAAATTTCTATAAAACAGCCGAGCAGGTGTGCTCGGTGCTGGACAGTTTGGAGCGTGAATACCGCAGGGAGGACGATTGGTGCGGTGGCGGTGGTAGCAGTGATAAAGCCCAAACGATAGTGCAGCTAATATCGAAACATCAGGAGCAGAAGGAGGCATTCCTGAAGGCCTGCACACTGGCTCGTCGCACGGCAGAAACATTTCTCAAATATGCGAATCGTTCGCAACAATATTATCAATACACACAGGGCAATTGCGAGGCACATGTGAAGAGTAAGCTGGATAAATTGCTCACCCAGGAGAATCAGGTACTCGACTTTTGGACTCTGCGCAAGAAGTCGCTGGACCAATGCCAACAATTTGTGCTGTTCGAAAGAAGTGCCAAACAGGCCATCGAATGGATACATAATACAGGCGAGGGTTATCTATCGTCGCGCACGAATCTAGTGGGAATAACCAGAGAGGAGACGGAAGGATTACTCAAAGAGCACAACGAATTTCGCAGTACGGCTAAGGAGACGAGGGAGAGAGTTAAGCTGCTCATCCAGCTGGCCGATAGTCTGGTGGAGAAGGGACATGCGCATGCCAGTTCGATCAAGCAATGGGTCGCCTCGGTGGATCAGCGCTATAAGGACTTTAGCAATCGCATGGATAGCTATTGTGAGCAGTTGGAAAAATCGCTGGGCATGTCACAGCAACAGCTTCAGCTCCAGCCCGAATCGGATGCGAATAGTTCGATAAGCAGCGCATCCGGCAGCACCGATCGACACTCTGATCCCACGCTGGAGGCAAAGCTAACCACCTCAGCTAGCTCGGCGATCAGCAAAGAGATCAACGAGGAGAAACGCAAATCGGCACGACGAAAAGAGTTCATCATGGCAGAGCTAATGCAAACGGAACGTGCCTATGTCAACGACTTGGCCACCTGCATTAAATGTTTCCTTGAAGAGTTTCGTACTGGACGAAATGTGCCACCCGCTCTGGTTGGCCAGGAGGATATCATCTTTGGTAACATACGGGAAATACATCATTTCCATCAGAAGATCTTTTTGAAGGAGCTGGAGAAGTATGAGACCATGCCAGAGGATGTGGGCCATTGCTTTGTCACCTGGGCCATTAAGTTCGATATGTATGTGCATTACTGCAAAAATAAGCCGACATCGAATAATCTGCTCGTTCAGCATGCGGGCAATTACTTTGAGGAGCTGCAACGACGTCTCGAAGTGGAGCATCCATTGCCCGCATATCTCATTAAGCCCGTGCAACGTATTACCAAATATCAATTGCTGCTCAAGGATCTGCTATCGTGTTGCGAGGGCAGCCATGGTGAGATCAAGGAAGGTCTTGAGGTCATGTTGAATGTGCCGAAGAAAGCGAATGATGCAATGCATCTGTCCCTCCTCGAGAACTGTGATGTCTCGGTGGATAAGCTAGGCGAAGTCGTGCTACAGGATGCGTTCCAGGCCTGGGACACAAAGCAAATAATACGTAAAGGTCGCGACCGTCGTGTATTCCTATTCGAATTGTATTTACTGTTCGCCAAGGAGGTCAAAGAATCGAATGTGGTTAAATATCAATTCAAGAGCAAATTGATGACCACAGATATGGGCATTACGGAGCACATCGAAGGCGATGAAACGAAATTTGCTGTGTGGACAGGTCGTTCACCCATGCTATCCGATTGTCGCATTGTGCTCAAAGCTAACAGCCTGGAGACCAAACAGGTAACAAGAATTTGGCCTTAATTGTTAAACAATTTATTAATTTTATATTATTTTGCCTTACAGATCTGGGTCAAGAAACTGCGTGAGGTCATGCAGGAAACTTGCTTCTCGGGCACCTCGCTTACGTTGCCAAAGTCGCCTGCCAAGCACTCGGGCTCCTCGCAGCGATCATCACGTGATCTAGATGAGCCACTCACCGAAAATGATCACGATCGCTGCTCCTTGGCCAGCTTCGGATCGGGCAATACTACAGATAGTGATAATAAGGTAAGTTTTTTATTTCATTAACTTTTGACCTGTGTGAACAGCTCGTTGTCGACTACTATTAGCTGTAGGTGCCCATAGGCAGCTTAACAGCGAGTCTGTTAGTCTCAGAGCTAACAACTGTTATCATACAAGTTTTTCATTCGATACTCTTATAATCAGCTAATCAGAATTTTCTCTGTTAACATAGCAATATCTTGTTTATATATTGACTGGCGAGAAAATTTCAAAATTTAACATCTGATATATTTTAAATTTTCGTTTAAATTTCACTTTTGTTTTTTATAAACTGGCAACATTTACTTACCTTGCTCGTAACAGCCCTTACGTCTACTACGTTTAACAGTGACACTTATACAAAACCTTAACAGTTTTCTACTTAAACAAAGCCTTAACAGCTTGAAGAAAGTTGCGCGCGCTGTTAAGCAGTTCAAAGCTTTCGCTTTGTTTTGCAAGGAAAGCTCTTTTGCTTCCTATGGTCCTACCTCACATGAAAACCATTTATGCCATTCACTAAAGCGCTTTCTCTCTCCTATTGACTCTCTCTTCAAATGTTTCGCTCTTGAACGTTTTGTGCTTTATTGTTAAGGATGCTGCTGCTGATGCTGCTGCGGTGGCTCCTGCTGACATTCCATTGGCTGCCGCTGAACTAGTTTTTCGGCTTGTCTGCAATATGTTTAAAATTCATAGCAGGATTTAATGAGATTTTTGCTCGAGCGTGGGTGCATATGTGTGTGTTTATATATATATATATATATATATGAATGTATGTATGTTCTTTGAATTATATATGAAAGCCTTCTATGCGACATTCTTTCATAGTTAATGCAATTTCCGCTCCAATTTTTCGTTCCAAATTAAAACGAAAAATAAATATGTTAAATTCGAAAATGAATATATATATATATATATATATACATATATTTGGAAAAATCTTTGTCCCTTTTGCTCTTGAGATCCTCTTTTAACTGTTTCGACATGTTTTTTGGCAATGCTTGTATGAGATTTTTGTATAGCTTTTATGCCACTCATAGATAACAGCAATAAAACCAGTGTGTGTGAGAGTGGGAGAGAGGGAGAGAGCGTGAGTAAAGCTTTCGCCTGACGTACATAACGTATACGCAGCGTATTGCTGCTAGCTAACGCGCTAATTGACTGAGTGTATCTCGCTCTAGCTCGCTCACGGGCTCTCTTTTGACTTGAAAGCTTTACTTTTTTGGCGGTTCACGCGCTGCTCTGTTGTTGTTGTTATTGCTGTCGGCTTCGTTGCGCTGCGTAGCGGCCGCTGCCTGCCTGCCTGCTGCTCCAGTTGATTCGTAGAGTTAAAGCCAATAGGTTCTTCGTCGCGTCTGTGTTTTTTGTCGTCGCTGTCACTGTCTCTTCCTAAAGCTTCACTTCCTGCCTGACTGCCTGCCAGCCTGCAGATGCGCGCCCGGCCAAACGCCCGCGAACGCTTCTTGGCGTATTCGTTGCAGCAGCAGCCGTAGCAGCAGCAGCAGCAGCAGTTGCTCCATCGCCAGTCCATATAACATCTACCAGCTACTCTCAACGTTACTCGCTTACAACTAAATATTTAAAAAAAAAAATTTATATATATATATATATATATATATATATATATATATATATATATATATATATATATATATATATATATATATATATATATCAAATTGTCACTGAAAATCGTTGCCAAAATTTATATATATGTAAATTTTCCCCTATAAACGGAAATTCCTGTGTGAAATTTTAAACGGAAATCCAACAGGAAATCTCAATAAAGTAGAAAAATATAATACTAATAATAATAAAAAAAGAAACAACATTCAGCATTGAAAATTCCAATCAGCTGATAAGCGCGTCCAATAGATAAACAATTTCGGAGTATCTATATTTATTATAGAAAAAAAATAATTATATAAAACTAAACGAAAAAAATTCGACAGCTGTCTATCAAAATTAAATAAAACGTAATAACTAAATAATATATATAATAAATATAAATCAAATGCCAGTCGAGTGCCACAAAGCCAAAGCCAAAAGCCATAGTGAAATACCCTTTAGCAGAAGAATTGTTATAAATATAAATAAATATGCCTTAATGTCAACAAAAGGCATTTAAAACATTTCTGCAATGTAAATAAATATGTGTGCGTGTATATATAGTGTATATATATATATTTAGGTATATTGAAGTGTAGTAGTAAAAGAAATTGCTGCAACGCAAAACTAAATATTTAAAATTAAAATTCTAAAATATAAAATATAGAAAAAGTAATAAGTATAAGCTTTTATACATACATACAGATTGCTTTATATACATATATTTATATATATATGTACTTGTCTGCTGCTTAAGCCCTTGCGGGCTAGCCACGCCCCCCATGCCATACACCATTAGCGCTGCCTTTGACCTTTTTCACGCCTTTGGCTACTTGAGTAGCTGTTTGGCTTTTCTTTTTTCTTCTACTGTTTTCTGCTTCTATTTTATATATGTATATATACATACATATAGATATATGGCGGTACGTGTTTTCGCTTTCATTCGCTCAATCTATGTCTCTGTTACTCTCACTCTCGCTCTCTGCCTTAAGATGCTTATGACAAGAAAAAAAAAGAAAAGATATATGGCGCAATTTAGTCAACTATGTATACAAGATTTTGTCAAGCCATAATTCCAGGGTATCTTGCAGTCTAGGCTTACATATATATACACCAAAAAAGCAATTATGTTTGTTTTGTTGCAATACAATTAAGTGCACGCTTAGCTTTTTGCATTTTAAAATACGAGCGCATTAGAATTGTGTTGATTGTTGTTGTTGTTGTTGCCATGGCGCGACATGTTTTGGTCATTATAATTATTATTCTTGTTAGCTGCATTGCATTGCATTGCAAATTTGATGTTGTATGTGAAATGGGTTTGGTCTAAACTAAATACTATATAACTTGAATAGTATAAATATACTCTATATATATTTGCATGCAGTTTGTACTGCATGCAAAGTAGGAATATGCTCAATATAAATATAATAATATTTTCTATATAAATATATAATACACTCTGAGAAAAATAGCTGTAAATAGTATGTTATATAGACAATTTTCGGCTATAGACATTTATATGAAACTCTAGAATTTCATTTGAAGGAATAAGTGAATAAATTCAGACTATTTTTGGCTTGACTTACAACTTGATATAAAAATTTTCGTAGAACTAGTAAAATAAACAATTATTCTTTTAGTATTTTAAGAATTTAGTATTCATATCTATTCTTCATTATTGAAAAATACTGCAAATACTAATTTTCTAAAGTTGCTTGAAAGATGTTTTAAAAACAAAGATAGAAAGTTGGAAATATTATATTCGATTATTTTCTACTATATTAGTACTATACTAAACACTTATATATAATTTATTTAGTATATTATATTTAGTATTACATTTTAACTTATTATGATTATCTAAAATGGTTTGAGCTAAAATTTATTGAGCTTACACACAAAAATAAATGCTTCAAAGAGGATTTTTCCCTAGTAAAATTTTCTTATACTTGAAATAAGTAAAATATTTCTAAAATTATATTTTCGATATAATATAAAAGCAATTGCTAGCTCAATAGTTTCATTAAATTTCCTTTGCCATTTAATTCGCTCTACTAAAAATAAAGGGAAAGCATCAGAACGTATTTAATTTTTATAATTGTTTTAGTTTGCCAGCGCTTTTATTTTCATTTCTCTTTTTTTTTCATTCTATTTTCACTTTTGCTTTTATGGACATTGAAATATTTAATCCTGCATCCTTGGCACGGCCCGTTGGCATCGCACTCTCTGCTCTGATGTGCGCATTCATTTGCACAAATTGAATTAACTTGGCTTTGAGCAGTTGAATGTAATGAAGGTATTAGCAGTACCCATTGTTGTGGGCGTGGCAGCTGAGCCACAGCGCAACGGGATATGTCAAGAGACAGAGTGAGAGAGTGGGAGAGAGAGAGATCCCTTTGTCGTTGTATCTCTTTGCCATAAAGTAGCAAAGTTTTTAATGCCAGTGGCTAAAAATTGAGCTAAAATAAAAGAAAAACTCAGCAGCTCTGCCGCCACTTAGCATACAGCTGTTTGTCAGCCCCCTTTTACCGCCGCCCATGTGCTGCTCGATTACTTGCCTTCCCTTCTTTCCCTTATATACTATATATTTCACATTTTCCAAATGGCCTCTAACGAAAATTTCTATACAACATATGCCAATTTTCACGCATTTAAACGTTTCTACCTTTTCTATATTTATAGTATTAATCTTATATATAATAAGTATATATATATATATACGTACATATAAATGTGAAAATATATACCCTAATCAAATATCAAATGGAGCATATTGTTTGCTTTGCTTGTGATGAACTTTTTTTTTTGTTTAATTTACGTTTAGAATTGCTCAGTTTTTCATTTCATTTTAGACATTATCTGGACAGCAAATGTCTTGTAAACAAAGCGCTTAGATTCTTTGGGATTGCCTAACGAAATATATATATATATATATATATATTAGTTTGTATTGAATTTGTTTATAGCATTGGTTACATTACGTATTGTAAACTGATTTTGTTTATGTGCAGTTAGCTGCAGCTCCTTAAATTTGTGAATCAAATCAAAATCTTTTCTAAGGCCTCAAGTATAAAGCTTAGCTGTGAGATTCAAGATTGCGATAATTTAAAATATATCAATATTATTTATAATACAGTAAAGATTTACAATTTTTTCAAAATTAAATTCATATTTTCTACAATTTTTATAAAGGGTATAAGCTTTAGCCATGCGTCAGTTTTATCTTATCTTCACATTTTCTATATTTTCACTTATTTAAAAAGAAGCTATATTTATATTTTGTTTGTATTTATTTTTCGCACATTAAAATTGATGATTGTTGTTGCTGACGTTATAAATTATTGAATCATGATTGCAATCGGGTCCAATCGTTCAGTTTGTTTGGGGCGAGCGCTATGGCGCAGCTGCCACAACTGTGAGAAATGTTTTGCAGTCGCCATCGCCGTCGACGTCGGCAGCGACAGCGATAAAGTGTAAAAATAACAAACATTTACATATACAAGAAATGTAAACAAAACTAAAAATTATAAGATAAATTTCTCGTGCAAAGCGGCGGCAACTTTTTATCTGCCAAAACTAGAAAAAAAAAATTAATAGGAAAAATTTATAGAATTAAATAGAAGCATTCATAGAAACAATAAAATTAAAGCGAAAATGATTTATAAAATTGTAATAAACAATTCAGTGTGTGTTGATGTCATAAAAAAATTATGAAAATATGCAGCAGATAAGTTAAAGAGGACAATAATTAATGTTGGTAAATTATTAAATAAATTTAGAGCTGAAGCTCTACAAAAAAAGAATAAAAGAATTATTAATAAAAAATAAATATTTAATAGAAAATACAACTATAATATTTTTTAATAATTAAGAAATAAAAAATAATAATAATAATAAAAAAATATATCGATATTAAAAATTTTTTTTTAAAATAAATACAAAAAATTAAAAAATAAATAAATAAAAATAATTTAATTATTTAAATAAATATAGAATACAAATATAATAATTTTTAATAATTTATAAATAATTAATAAATTTAATAAAAAATAAAATATAGAAAAATAATATAAAATAATAAAAACAATAAATAATAATAATAAAGGAACATGCATATAATAACAAATAATTATTTAATAAATAATATATCAATAAAATAATTCAACATTTAAAAAATTATATAAAAAAAAAATTTGTAAACTAGAAAGGAATTTCTATCAAATAAATATTTTCCAATGACAAACTAATTAGACTAAAGTTAAAAATAAACAATTAATGAAACAAAATATGCAATTAACATAATTAAATAGAGCTAAATGTGTTTAATTATTAAATCATATTTTCATATTTTAATAGTTGAACTTGTTTTGACAACAGTTTTGTTTAAAGAGCGCAAACAAATAATCAAAAGTGTTTTAAAAATTGCTCATACGCCGCATTGTGCTAATTGAAAGTCACATTCGATAATCGTGCAGCAGCGTCGCAGCGTAACTGTCGATAGAACAACTCAATTCGTAATAGATACAAATTGCAATGTCAGATTTGATAGACAGTCGAACTGTGGCACTAACTCTGACAGCTGCTTATGTATACAGCAAATGCCACACTCACACACACACACACTCATACACACACACACACTCATGCACGCACACTCACGTATTTTTTGTGACTTTGGCTTTGGCTTCGTGGAACTTGGCTCAAGTTTAAAAATAAAACAAATCGATTTCTGCGCAGATTTATTGATAAACCCATTAAAATACAAAAAAAAAAAAAAAAAAAAAAAAAAAAAAAAACTTCTATGAAAATAAACTCAAATGACAATGGAAATGTTTAATTAAAAAAACAACAAAAAGAGAAAGAGAGCGAATGCCGAGTGACACAGCAGAGAAGAGTAGCGAAGCGAAGCCATGAAAAGCGTTAAGAAATTTTTGAATGAACGCATGAACAGCGTCGATGGCGCTGATGTTGGCTCCAAGAAGACAACGCTGGAGCGTCTCAAGTGCGGCGATAATCAAGCCGAGCAATCTGGCGGCGGCGGCGGCTTTAATTCGCTGCCCAATACACCGTTGACGCTGCCACCGCTCAGTGCACCAATTGCCGTGGGTGATCCATCGCCGTCGCCCTCGCTCGCCGATTCGGCACAGAATACGCCGCTCTGCACTTTAGAGGAGGATGACAGCACTTCACCGAAGCAAACGAATAATGGTGCTGCCTCGGCTTCGGCAGTGCCACTCTCACGCTCACCTTTCACCTTTCCAACGGTGACGGCAGCAACAACAACAACAGAAGCAGCAACAACAGCTGCGCCACAACAGCAGCAGCGCAAGAGTCGGCGCAAGATCTCGCTGCCCTGGTTTCGCCAGTCGAGCGTCAGCAGCCATGGCACGCTTGCCCGTCAGCATACCATCGATACGCCCAGCTCCTTTCGTTTCTTTCGACAGCCCAGCAATAGCGGCTTCAAGGTAAACAATCAAGTACACGACAGGTGTCCAGGGAGATTTGCAATTGTTATCAATTTGATATGCAGCTTATGATTAGGTTTTGCCATTCACAAAGTTCAAAGTTCATGGCGAGCTTTCGTAACTTTTGACTTGCCTTTTTGCAACAAAGCAGGACACACAAATGGTTATGGTAGAATGTAGATAATATATATATAACGTCTTTCAGTTATTTCTTATAATAAATATCTGCGATGTAGTCCAAATATGTTGACTATGCAACTATGCCAGAATGATATTTTAACTAAAGATTTTTATAGAAATATAATACACCTATTAATACATAAATATTTAACTTAAATTCTTCATTATTTACCTCTCCATTTAGCCCTTATTGACAATCCTATTAAACCATTAATAAATCTGATTTTGATGGTAAACAATTAACGTAAATATTAACACTAATCGAATAACTATAATTAGCTTTCGCTACAATATAAATTTTTCCAACATTATCCTCTACTCTCCCTCTCTCTCTCTCTCTCTGCTCTTCTATTCTCTATCGTTTACTACTTTCTATTTGCTTCGCACGTTTTCGTTTTATTTGATTTTTAGTGCTTTTATTTTGGTTCTTTTATGACTTGTGGCTAGTTTTTATGACAGCTCTCCGGTTGATTGTAAAGTGTTGTTGACCCTGCTTGACACGCCCCCACAGCGCTGAGACATATACTTGTCTGCCCTTTAATCGTATTGTCGTTTTAATAAGCACATTAATCATACGCAGCTCGTTGTGCGCTAATTTATTTGCTTCAAGTCGCTTCAATTATTACCAGTGGCTGCCTAGTGCCTCTGCTCCACCTACCCCAAGCAGAATTTATGTAATTTATCAAGCGCAGCCAATCAACGACAACCAACGAAACCACCCACAGTACTCATAGTCATAGTGTCATAGACCCACTCTACTGACTGGCAAATGACTCACATAATGTATTTATCACTTCATCAAGCCATGTAAAAGCTTATCATCAGCTCGCTTCCTTGTTGTTGTTGTTGCTGTTGGTAGACCCGGTAGCCCCGCTGCATTGAGTCTGCTGTTGACCTTACTTCCTGTCCCAGTCCCTATGCTCGATCCCGTTTCCCTTTAACATGTTTTGTCAATTTGCCGCTGAGTGACGGCAAGTGTGTCCGTTGTTCCATCGTCTAGTGGCTGCTGGCAGCAACGCTCGCTCCTTGACTTCATTTTCACACAATTTACGAGACTCTTAATCAATTTATGCAACATTTAAGTTGCGTCTTGCCTTTCACTCTAGAGCCTTAAATATGAAATTCTATTGAAATGCTCAAGCATTCTCAGCGAAACTTGCCTAAGCTATGCGCTACGCGCTCTCTCCTTCTCTTTCTCTTACTCTGGCTCTGTCTAGTTGCTTTTCTTTGCTTCATGCATCGCTGAGCCGTGGCTCACGGAGCGTATGCTTTATGCATTCCATTATAGCATAGTTTTACGCGCGTGCACACACACACACACACACACACACCACTACACGCTCTCAAGTTGCACACAAAAAAACGTGTCGTGGAAAAACGTAAAATTTGTTTCACGCACGAAAAATGCAAAAAAAAAAAAATAAAAGTAAAAAAAAAAAGTAAGAATAGCGCACGCTGTCAGCTGCAGCTGAGCTGAGCTGCTTTCAGCGCCTCACGTGCCCAGCAGAGTGCACAAAAAAGGGGAAGCAGAAGAAAAACAAGAGGATGTACATATAAAAAATACACAAAAACGAGGCGGCAACAAAGATAACAGCACCAACAGCAGCAGCATCAGCAGCAGCAGCAGCCGGCAGCGATGGCGCTTGAAGCAACTGAAACTGACGACGCAGCAGCCGTTAACTTAAACAAGTTAGCGTGCTCTGCTAGAGTATGCTAGACTAGTAAATACCCTAAAAGCAGCTGGCTAGCTGTTAATGCAATAAAAATAGAAGCTATTTGCTTGGCAATACATTTTTGGAAATGCATTATATTCAGAATAAAATATTGCCTAATTACTATATCAATAGAAGCAGTAGTATTTCAAAATATCATATGTATATATATATTAACTAAAATCCAATTAAGATGTCTGACTTTCGTAGACTATGAAAAGACCATTAAATTGCATATCAATATCAATTTTTATCGCTTACACAGCTAATTGTGATTGATAACGTGAAATTAACATGTTATACAGCGGGCTATGCAATATAGTTAGAGCATATATGTAGTATATGACTGTGAGATACATATATGAGATAATATAATATATGTATGTAGGTATAGCTATATATAAACCTTAGAGATTGATATATAGATTGAGGTATTTAAATTGTCTAGAGTATTTCTAGTATTTTTGTATAGTATTCTTGTGTATTTAGTGTATATATTATACAAATTAAATATCTCTAATCTAAATACCCTAGCTTCTTTAAATATTCGGTATGGCAGAAACGCTCTAGCACAGGCAATGGCTACTTAGCCAATGACGTGCAGCTAACACACAATGGTAGATGTTGTAGATGTTGCTTTGGCTATTGCTCTAGCTGCCTTTGTTATTGTTATTTTAGTAGTTATGTATGTATTCTTCGCTTTGTAGTATATTTTGTTGTTAGGTGAATTTTTATGACAGTAGCAGACGACATGCTGCTGTGACTGCTGTTGATGCTGCTCTCTCTCTCTCTCTTTCTTTCTCCCTCTCTATCTCCCTTGGCCTTGCGACAATAATATGCAAATTGCACAAGAAGTAGTCAGTGAATGGCAAAACTAAAGGCAAAACAACTTATGGATGCATAAAACGTTAGAATGAAGAAATAAAGAATGCTAGACATGATAATATCCTGTAAAAAATAAATGAAAATAGTTAAGCTATATATGTTGCTGACTCAAACTAACCTCTGTTAGTCAATGCCATATGTACAGGGTATCTAGCCAAAGCAGGCAAGCAATGCAAAAGTAAATAACAACAATTTGTAAGTAAATTGACGCAGAGAACTATGCAATGCCAAACTCAAGCCAGAAACTTAGCTAGATATACAGAAGAGATACACAGATACAGATACAGATACACAAATAGAGCTGCAGATGCAGATGCAGATACAGATACAGATAGCATAACACTTAAGGCTGCAGTTAGAATTGCGTTGTAAATATAACTAAGGCAAAGCCAGCTTAAGTTTTTATGATTTGTTTGCCAGTGAGGCACAGAATGAGCGTGTGACAGAGAGAGAGAGAGAGAGAGAGAGGGTATATATCAGGACGGCTTTAGCTGAGCTATGTGCATAAAAATGATAGCTTTGATGGCTTGCAAGGCCACAAAACTCAATACTAAGCGTTAAGGCAAAGCAATTTACAATTGCTCCCTCGTTGATTGTCCCAAAATTTAAGCACTCACATGCTGTGTGTGGCTGTGGCTGTAGATGTGTGTGCCTATGTCTGTTTGTGTGTGTGTATGTGCTTTCATTTTTCATTTTCGGACCATCAATACACAGAGTACGCTGTCAGCTAAACGTTCTGTTGTGTGTGTCTTGCCTGCTTGCCCCAGTCCCAAGTTTTTCGGTTTCACCCAACAGCATTTGGGCTGTGCCACAAGCAAAAGGTTCTCGCCTTGTTTATCAGCATTCTCTGCTGCTTCAACATTCATTTTTGTCTTTTTTTTTTTACGTGCCACAAGCAGCATGTTGCACAAGTTTCGCAATGTACTTCAGCAAATTGCTGTCCAGTCGAGTTCTTTTGGCGATAAAAACACTTGGCTCAAGTTTAAAAGGAATACAACAATCAAAAATAAAAACGTTTAAAACGATTAGCGTGAATTTATCGATTGACTATCGATGAAAAGTAGTAAATTTTGATGGGAAAGGAATATTATAAGAATAAAATATACAAGATATTTGATTCTAAATTAAAATAGTTTTAGTTATAGTAGGTATAAAAACTGGCTTGCCATTGTTCGCTATCCCAGTTCAATAAACTACTCTAATGAACAACAAATTTGTACAATACTAAATTAGTGTTACTTAACAGAATACAAAGCGCTTTCCAACACTGTTCCGGAGCTAATGCCCTGCATAAGGCAACTCTGCGCTATATTTACTCCATTTCTATTTGCATATATATATATAATTGGCAATAACACCCCTATCGGAGCACAGCCTGATGCACAATTTGCCTCCACGCTTCTCTGTCCTGTGCGCAACTTCTCCAGTTGGTAACACCATTCAGGATTGCCTCCATCTGATCCTTCCAACGGGTTCGAGGTCTACCCCTTCTTCGTTCTCCTCTAACTACCGCATCAAAAACCGAACGAGCTGGAGTGTTTTCCTCCATACGAGCAATGTGACCCAACCAACGAAGACGCTGAATGTCAATTCGCTTGCCAATGTCAACATCGCCGTATAGCTCGTACAGCTCGTCGTTCCACCTGATACGATAGGTTTCGCCAACGCAAATTGGTCCAAAGATCTTGCGAAGAATCTTTCTCTCAAAGACACCAAGAGCAGCTGCATCTGACTGCGTCACGGTCCAGGCTTCCGCTCCATAAAGCAGCACTGGAATGATGAGTGTCTTGTAAAGGGTTACCTTTGTCTTTCGAGAGAGGGCTCTACTGTTCATTTGCCTACTGAGCCCAAAGTAACATTTGTTGGCAAGTGTAATTCTCCGCTTGATCTCCAGGCTGACATCATTTTTGTTGGTCACTGCAGTTCCCAAATAGACAAAGTCCTTGACAGACTCAAAGTTATAGTCTCCAGCAGTAAGGTAAGAGTCAAGACGCCGCGACTCTCTAGTACTGCACACCATAAACTTTGTTTTGCCCATGTTTACTGCAAGACCAACTTTAGCTGATTCCCTTTCGATAGCTCCAAAAGCCGCAGTTACATCACGCTTGGTACGACCAATGATATCAATATCATCAGCGTAACCAAGGAGCTGGACACTTTTGTATCCCAGTATTGTGCCCATCCGATGCACTCCAGCTTTCCTTATTATACTCTCCATAAGTAAATTGAAGAGCACACAAGACAGCGAGTCGCCTTGTCTGAGACCCCGCTTGGTATTGAAGGTTTCGGATTGGTCATTTCCTACCTTGACAGAGCTGATGGTGTTGCTCAATGTCATGCTACAAAGCCGTATTAGCTTTGCAGGAATACCAAGCTCAGACATGGTAGCGTACAGGCAGTCTCGCCGTGGGCTATCAAAAGCAGCTTTAAAATCGACGAACAGGTGGTATGTGTCGAATTGGTTCTCGTGTGTTTTCTCCAGGATTTGGCGCAATGTGAAGATCTGGTCAACTGTAGACTTGCCAGGACGGAAACCGCATTGATAAGGACCTATCAATGCTTCAGCATATGGTTTCAGTCTCTCACACATTACGCTCGTGAGAACCTTGTATGCGACGGGAAGAAGGCTGATGCCACGGTAGTTGGTGCGTTGTGTTGCATCACCCTTCTTCAGGATTGGGCAGATCATACTGAGGTTCCAATCATCGGGCATGCTTTCCGTTAGCCATACGCTGCTGATAAGTTGGTGCATGCACCCTACCAGCTCATCGCCTCCAGCCTTAAACAATTCAGCCGGTAAGCCATCTGCTCCCGCGGCTTTATTGTTTTTGAGACGCTGTATAGCTGTCTCGACTTCCGTATGGCTAGGGATGGCAACTTCAACACCATCATCTCTGATTGGGGTTAGTGGACCAACTTCGTCAAGCTCATTCTCACTGTTTCCAGCCAAAAGACTCTCAAAGTGATCCCGCCATAACCTCAGTACAATCTCCGCATCAGTAACCAGGTTTCCATCGTCACTCCTGCAGGCAAGCGATCCAGACTTATACCCTTGGGTCATATATATATATAATAAAATTTCTAATTCTTTAGTCTTTTAACCAACTGCTATGTTTAACTAATATGACATCAATATGCGACTATTATCTTAAATATGATCCACTAATTGCTGTATGGGCTTTGTCATCGGTAGTGCATTAAGCAACCGAGGCTATAAAAAGGGCTCGTCCTTATCTCTAACAACATGTCATGTTTGCACGTAATTTATTGAGAATATTATTCGATTTGCGTTGTAAATGCCTTTCATTCAATATACGCACACACACACATGTGATCTATATATATATACGCACACACACACATTGACAAACAACTGCGGTGTTAACATGCTGTCGCACAATTATCAGAGACCACAGCTCGGCCCCAACGTCAGCTCATTGTGGGTGGCACTTTGGTTGGCTCAATGTATTTTATTTCATTCGGGCTGCTGTGTAATGCCCCCACTCCCGCTTCCTGCCCACCTTGCCTTTTTGTTTCCTATTTGTTGTTATTGTTAACAATGTAACAACGTAATTGTTGTTGTTGTTGTTGACTGTGCCTTTGCTTGCCTGCCTGCCCTGAGCCACGCCCAGGCAGCGTCAGTTAATTGAATAATGGCTAACGTTTATGTTTTATGTACCTACAACATAAATATGTATATGATATGTTATATACGCGCATATATGTATGTACAAGAGAGCCTATATTGGCTGCATTTGTGCGCATTTAAGTGTCATGTTATACCCTGTAATTTAGTCTGCTAGATGGGCTCTGAATTGCTAGCTAGATTGCTAGCTATGATAATAGATCCAGCTTAGATTGCTAGCTAGCTGTGAGCTGGCTATCAGTCTAGTAGAAGTCTGATATAATATCGGTTTCAATCAAAGTCATATCCTATAAATAAGTACTATTGAGTTTACAGGTAGCTGCGTTAGTTTTGACACTTTTCATGATTCATTTTTCCATATAAGGCTTAGATCTGTTCCTAAAAAGATATCATATGTATTATATTACTCATACTTAATACACATATATTATATTTGTCATATTATATCCTAGTAATTCAGTTGAAGAAGAAGTCAGATCTGGTTGAACACGTAGTTTGTTAAAATAAAAAATTTCCGTAGAATTATTTTTTTTTGTTTTTACTTTATGCAAATAGCATTCGCAAAGGACTTACATGGAATATAGAATATAAATCATTATTTTTTAATAAAGGGTATGAAAGTTTATACCCTGTAAAAAGCATATAAAGCTTCTCCTAAAGCGACTCGCTGTATTTTATTTTATTTTATTTATTACCAAACATCTTTCTACTGTACTTACTTTTGCCTAAATCTTTTAATATATTGGCATTTATATTCTGTATATATATTTTTGATATATTTTCTTTTTTATATATTTTTATTTATTCTTTTCAACCTACGCTTTAAATTCCTGCTTTCATCTTCGATTTCAATCAGTTGAATCTGCTACGGTAATTCAAATTGACAAGCCTAAGTGTACTCACGCTTGCTCAGTCGCTGTGACCAGCCTGCGCTCCTTCCCTTTCCCTCTCTCTCTCCCTCTCTCTTCCATTCCCTTCCCTTTAATATGTTCCCTTCGATTGATGAGTTTTAAGTGAGCTGCAATTGTGTTTTTATTACAGCCCATAAAATGCCAAGCACAATGTGTCCTGGAGTTTTCCCCGTCATCTTTAGCTAACAATCTTGCTTGCCTCACGCACACACACACATATACACACGCACATATATATACTCACGCTCTGCCCATACTCAGTCAATTTGTCCATCAATAATAACGTAAGCATTTTGCCAAATCGCTTTATAAATTTTTGCTTTTCTTTCTTTTTTTTTGTGTGTGGCTAAAACACACTTTCCGCCTCGGCTAATGCAAAGTTTCCTTGCTGTCTCTCTCTCACACTCTCTCTTTTCATGTTTTGCTTTTACTTTTATCTGACTTTTCCGCTTTTCTCTTGTTGTTTTTTCCCTTTCTTTATCCGCTTTGTAATCAGCACTCAATATACCATTTGTACTTCTGACTTGTTAACCATATACCCTGTTTGAATGCTATAGCATTGCCTGGTCAACTGCCACGCCCCCTTTTAGTATTTTGCTTTCATGCTTGTGTAATATGCAAATGCGAAACTTTTCAAATTGATTCCATGCTTTAGACTTAAGTCAACATTTTTTTTTTTTTTTTGTCAAGTTTGATTTCCAATTCAATTTCGAAATGTTTTCTCAACTTTGGCACGCCCACAATTTTTGCATTTCGCTGACGAGAAAAAGAAAAAAATGATTAAATTTTGTTGAATTTATTTGCGTTATTCAAGAAATTTGGTCAAGAAGTTGCGGTCTATGCAGTAAACGTTTGATTGATTGAGGTTTGCTTCTGGGTTTGAAAATCTTGCGAAAGAAATTGTCAGGCCAAAGTTTTAAACTGAAATATTTAAAGAGCTCAGTATTGGTTTTCTCTCACTCTGTCGGCGTCTCTCTCTCTCCCTCCCTCACTTCAGCTTCGTTGATTAACTATGTAAATGCGCAGAGAGGCAACAAAAAGCTACGTTAATTATTTTATGCAGAGCAAGAGTAGCACGAAGAATAAGGAAATTGCTTGAAATGGTGGGAAATTTAAAGGCAGTAGCTAGCAGGAGGAGTGGACAGGAAAGATCAGGAAAAGGGGGCAGCAACACGAGCAAAAGCTTAACAAGGCAGCGCTGATTGCATTTTGCAACAGCCAAAGCCACATTGAAAGTTGCCAGCGAAGAAAATAATAAATAAAAATAGCAAATATTGCGCATAGTCGACGTTTGGCAGCATGAAATATCCTTTCATTAATTTAATTAAAGACCGCAACCAGCAAGCGGGGTGGCAAAACGTGCAGCTACAAAGTGAAGATGAATTTAATTTGAGGGCACTTGCAGCAGCAGCAGCAGAAGCACGCCCACACACTGTCAGAGCTATAGCCGCAGCTGCAGCAGCAACAGCAACAACTCAAGAGGAGAGGAAATTGAAGACATGTCTCTCTGCCAATTCTGAGTTACACTGCGCAATTATTTGAATTTAACTTTTTGCAAACTAGCTAGGGCAAGGAAGAAAGTTTGCAAACTTAAATAAGCTAAAGTGTGCATAGTTTGAGGTTTAAGTAAAACTCTGCAATGAAATTAAAATGAATGATGATAATGCGAGTTCAGAGAAGACCCAAAGATATATGAAAGTTTAGCAAGGAAGTGAATATCTTCAAAATTATTCAATATAATATATATATTTATTAAGTTTATTCTGTATATATATATTTTCCTTTTAACTAAAACTATATTTAGCTTTTAATTAAACTCTATCGCAATTCAATTTCAATTAACTTGCAGCGCTTCAATCACTATTAAGACTTTAACCAGCTGCATTGATTCGAGTGGGGATAATCAAGTTTTAAATGCTTGCAGCTTAAATGTTCTGCCATTGCAACCGCATTCAATTGTGCAATGTGTACCTGTGTATGTGTGCATGTGGCTGTCCTTTGTTTCGCTCGGTCGTCGAGCAATTTCAATGCACTTCAGCAATCATCGAAGCTCAGAGAAATTGCGCATACGCCATGTGGGCCAGCCACAGCCTAATGACAGCTTATATACGTTGAATGTGTGTGCGTGTGTGTGTGTGTCTGTGTGAATGTAAGTGAGAGTGTTGATTATTGCTGCGTGCAGCAGCCCACAGGAATTATAATCATGCTGATGATGATGACGTTGACAATGATGTTGATGTCAACCATTGCTGCTCTTGCTCTTGCTATGGGAAAGCACTCAGTTGCTCTGAACTCATTAGGAAAATTAGTCGCAATTGCTGTGTGTGTGTGTGTGTCTCGCTGCTCATCTCAGTTCTCAGTTACTTTTTGCTCTATCCAGAATTATACTTAGCTGGGATTATACCTTGAGCGCCTTCTCTGTATGCTGCTCATCAGACTTTTCTTAAGCTTTCTAGGAGTCTTTTATTAACTTAAAAAGATTTTGCTTTCTTTTCATTTTTGCCATTTACTTTCTTTTTGGTGTCAGATTCTTAGTATATTTTCTCTTTAATTATCTAATCCCATTAAACTATATATTTCTCTGCTGCACACTATCTATCTCTATCTATGTACTTCTCTGTGTATGTTTATCTATCTGTCTCTCTCTATCTATCTCTCCCTCGGTCTTTCTAACTAACTATCTCTCTCTCTCTCTCTCTCTCTCATCTTTTCATCTATATATCTATTCATCTATCTATCTCTCTCTCTAAACACCTCCCTAACTCATACTCGCTCTCGCCCTTCTTCTCCCACTCTTCCTCATCTCTTTAACTCTCCCACAAATACCACGCTTCTCTGCAATTCTCAATTGCGAGTACCTCACACGCCTCACTCTACTCTCAAAGCTTTCGTAATTTTTACTTCTGATTAGAATAATTTTTCAGCTACTTACTCTCTGTCAACTCGAGCTACACACTGTGAGCATATAATTGAACTAAAAACGTTTGATATTTGTCTTTTGGGCAACATTTGCTGCTGATTTATGTGCAGCCTCTCGATTTTTCACTTTTCTGTTGTATGTGCCCAGGCACAACTTTTAATAGCACTCATTTTGAGAGTTGACAGGCAAGCTGAAATATACAATTTTTGCTCACATTCAACGACCATGCCGCGCCCCTTTGCACATTTGCAGCTCTTAATGTGGGCTGCACAAATTGTTTGTTGAAAAGTTTTAATGCTCAACGCGCTGAAAACTTTTCGACTAATTGCATTACAAGCGGAAACGTGCAATATATGTAGGAACACTATATGTATGAACGCTGACACACACACAGACACATGTGTGTGTGTGTGTGTGACGCTTAATTAACAGCAGCAGCAGCTGACGCGCAGCTCCTTGAGGCAGCTTCCTACTTGGGCTCATTGCTCAGCTTCCTGTTAACTTGTTCCTTATATACCCTGTAGTGAGGACATGGCATAGGGTATATACAGTTGTGTTGTGTAAGTAACTGAGAGCTGTTTCTAAACATTCATTGAAGAGACCTCATGAGCGCTAGACTCTCATGAGCTTTGAAATTGGTTTTGATTATATGCCATGCATTTGTGTATAGGGCAACTGCCAGTTGTGCAGTCTTTTGCAGCTTTAATTGCTGATGGTTGAAGAAGCTCGTCCCATTTATAAGCAGCGAGCTGTAGCATGGCAGTCGGAAGCAGCGAGCAGCTCTAATGAACAGAGCTGCTAATGAAGCTCCATACTCAGGCAGTACATATATATATATGTATATATATATATATATATATATATGTGTATGCACACACACACATAAATCGTGTAAAATCTTAACCTTCATATTTATTGATTTCCCTAATCGATTTGCATCCTAAAATAGCCAAAAAATTGGGTACTTATCGATTCTAATCGCCAATTGGCAAGCTCCAAAAATTCCAACACAGCGAAATTGGCGTCGTCTGCTTCATCTGCTTCTTGTGGCTGTCATGTAAATTAATAAAGCGTTAAATTATGAATAAACATTATGTTGTTACTAATCGATGCTGACATCTTGCCACTTGAACAATGGGGCGTGGCTGCTGGGAATTGTTTTCTAATTAGTTCGGCTTCTGTTGGCAAATGATCCTTGAGCTGCGTTTGGAGGTCGCCTTTGGGTGTTTTTTTTTTTTTTTCTTCTTCTTCTTCTGTTTTTTCTATTTCGAGTATGTGTTCAAGCGAGTCCTTGCTGTGGGTCACATAGTCACTCAATGAGTGTGTGTGTGTGAGTGTATGAGTGTGTGTCGCCTGCAGCTGACGAAAACCGCACAAATTAAATCAATAAAATCGCCCGCTTTGCCCTTGCCCTTCGACACTTGGCATGGTCGCTGTCCACTCGCTCCAATGGATGCACTTATGTCTCTTGTGTGTATAGTAGAATGTGTGTGTGTTTGTCTGTGTGTGTGTGTATTTGTGTGTCCATCAACAGCATCAGCATCATCTTTATACACTCGCTAGCGGGGCATTGAAGCTTAGTCATACCCAAAGAAGAGCTCTTTCAAATATATATATTCTTGATCTTTGTGAACTTTGGCAGTTTTAATAAACTATAGTAGAATAATCCGGTTATATCACCTCCGCTTGAATCATTCGTATGAATATTCTGGTCTACACAAACTTTTGTGAACGAGGATGTCTTGAGCGTCGTTATAACCGGTTTCTACTGCATTTTTTTTTTAACTCTATATTTTTGTGCAAACTATTACCGAGTATTAAAAAAAATATATATATAATATAATATCATAAAATAATAAATTTACAGCTTAAATCCATGAAATATGGAAATATGAAATATAATAAATAATATCATAGTTAACTAGAGCATTTAAGTTTCGTCTACCCATAGACCATATTTATTTTTTCATTTCCTAACTATGCTTAGAGCATACTTATATCTCATATCTCACACTCACACATGCACTCTCTCTATCTCTCTCTTGCAGCTGGGCAATCAGGAGGCCACCTGGGTTGTGGCTGACTATATAGCCAGTGCGGGCAGCAATGAGCTGAGCGTTAGCAAGGGCCAGCAGGTTGAGATTATTGAGCCGCCCACAGCCAGTGAGCCGGACTTTTGTTTGGTCCGTTTAAATCCACAGCATGACGATTCGGCTGTACAAGAGGGTCTTGTGCCCGTTGCAGTGCTCAAACCGCCGCCAGGCGCTCACAAGCAAGGTTCGTCCACTGGAGCAGCAACAGCAGCGGCAGCAGCAGCAGCAGCCAGTAGCACCTCACAGAAGCCAAACGATATGCAGGATCAAGGTTAGAGTTGCTTGCACTAAACTAAATGCAGGTTGAGAAAACTTGTCTTAACTAACTTCATTTCACTTTCGTCTTTAGGGAATCGCGGCAAGGCGGATGCATTGTCTTCGTCGACCAAGCGACGCGGCTTTAGCGGGTAAGTTTCTGACTATTTTCACTGTTTTACAATGCAAACGTGTCTCAAAGAAACTAGAAGAGAAAAAAGTTGTTGGCCAACTTAGCTTGACTTGACTTAAGTATGGCCTTTTGGGCCACGTCAGCATACTAAATCGTGTCACTCTCTAAGTGACTGTTGCATAATTAATGCGCAACGGCCCATAAACAGAGGCATGCTAAGGCTTTAAGCTTTTGGCCACGATTTTGACAGCCTCTAAATATTTTAACGCTATTGTGGCACATGCGCCCAACTCAAATGTCAAGAAAAATGGGTTAGTTTTTACAAGTGAGTCCTTAGACCGACTATATGGAAATTGTCAAGTTGTCGACTCCTGTCAGAAGGAATTTATAAAATAATAGTTGTAATATATTATTAATATGTATATTACGAGCAGAAAGCAGAACTACTTGGACAACGATTCTGTCAATACTATGAAGAGCAATTTAAAGCTTTTGGCAAATATATTTTTGGAGAGAAAAACTATAGATTTTAGCTTGATTTATAGTTTAGCTAGGAAAAGAACTTTTCTTTTAAAAAATTTTACAATTTTTTATTGAAGGAGTCTCTTTATGAATATATGCCCGATTTTCAATATAGATATAAATTACAGAAATATATTTATATATAAATTTCATTTTTTGCATTGCATTCATAAAAAAAAAGCTATTGAATTATTTCCACCTATTGTTACATAAAAAGCTAGTCAACAAAAATCAATTATATTGACTTTTGAATCGTTTGAAGGCTGTGTTTTATTGTTTCAATAAGATTACTCTGCAATTGTACAAAATTCTATATAGTTTTGTAGAACAGTTGTTTAAAGTGCATTCACTGCTCTGATTTAATAATCATTGAATTTTTTAGTTCAGTTGGTCAAGAATGTTGATCCGTGAACGATAATTCTAGCAGATGTTCTGTTGTGCCTAAATATTTATTGTAGTTCTTTGCCTTATATTTGGCTTTTTATTTAAATAATATTTCGACATAGATATATATATTGGGCTAAAGTGATATCTTAACAAATTCAAATAAGCTAAAGATAAGCAATATAGCAATAGCAATTGTTTCTATACTATAGAAAGTGTTTTCCAATAGCTGAGAGTTATTGTGCACATTCATAGTCACGATAAGCGTTAAATATCTAATCAGCAATTAAGCTAAAGCGACCTCAAGATATAGTATTACTTATTGGCAATGTTAAAGAACTAAAGAGAGAATATTAATAAAAAGAGATTTTCATTTAAAGTGAAATGCTCTTAATATATATAGAGAGAGAGAGCTGTAAAGTTTTCCTACAACACTATAGTAAAACCTACAGAATTATAACACGGAAACAATTAGCAAAATTTGCCAAAAGGCTTCCTACTACCTTCTCTCTGCTCTGTGTGCATATGTCGATTATCATGTTGTACTACAAATCTAACCCTCCAGCTAGTTTCATAACAATGCTAGCAATTATTTTGGCCAAATTTATCGAAGTGCTTACATGTGTGTGTGTGTGTGTGTTTATATAGGCCAACGTAATGACTATCAAGCATTGTTGATTGTATTTTCGCTGGTCAAGGAATCAAAATAAAGTGCGGAAAAAAGAAAATAGAAAACAAAAAACCAATTGAAAATGTTTGTCATAAAACTTATCAGTTCTCACTCTACTGCCCTCTCTTTCTATATCTCTTCTTTTCTAATGCGAGCCACTGAGCTGTTCAGCCTGATAAACAAAAAGAAAGAAAGAAAAAAAATTGCCGCATTTACGTAATTGTCGCATAGTATAAAGTTCTCTGTAATATGCTTTATAAGCTACGCAGCTACACTACAATGATTTATCATGCACTTCTTGCCCTCTTTGAGGCTTATGCGTCATGATGTGGATTAGTTGATAGTTGTATAAAATTATGCGATAAAATCCAAAGATTAAACTAATATACTTGAAGTGTTAAGCAGGCTTTGAGAAAACTACTCTAAAACATATTCTATGTGCACAATGAAATAAAGTTAATTGCTTTTATTATTTATATATTTAATAAAAAGAAACTTAAATTCTCATTTCGGCATTTCACAATTAAATTTCACTATTTATTTCAATAAGACAAATATATAATAATATATATAATAAATCAAGAAAATATATATATTAATATATAATTGATTAATATTCACATATATTTATATATTTTCTTGATTTATTATATATTTATTATTTATTTAATCATATTGTCTCAACTTGTGAAATTTCCCAGTATTTATTCGTTGATTAATGGCTCATAGCAGCTTTACTAACATTTTGCGTTGGCTGTTTAATCGCGTGTCGTGTGCGGCTCGGGTGCTAGCTATAAAGATATAAACCCATTACACTGAGCAGCTACAACAACAACAATAACAACAGCAACCAACAAAGACAACAACAACAACAATAATAAGATAAATACTCATAAAACCGAAAACGTAGAAAGAACTTTATTTATGCATACCCTAGCTGATTAAAATATCGTTGGGTATTTGCGTAATAGTAGTGAATGTACATATTGATGAAATTGATTATATATATAGTAATATATATATTACGTATATAACTTGTCAAGCAATTATAGCTGTGGCTTTTATAATTGGAAATTTATAACGATAATATATCGAATTGTTAGCTAAACCAAATGAATAATCAAAAAGCGTTATAGAGTGCATATCATTTATATCAATATTTCTTTATTAGATAGATAAACTGCTAGCGTATTATAAACAATTTAGTGTTATTAAGAAATTCAAAATTTTAATAGCATTTATTTAATTATATTTTAGCTCAACTTCATATATCGAATTCTAAAGGGTGTCTAGTAGTCGATTAAATTGCTTTTACGAGTAATTATTTTTTTTTTTTGAGAGCACAAATACGCGCAACTGTTGCTCACAGTTGGCTTTTATTTATACTTACTTACTCTTTGTGTAGGTGCCTAGAGTGACGAAGTGAGAGGAGAACAATAGAGGGTTTCGCTCACCCTATATATAGTAGATATATATGTATGTATGTGTGTGTATGTGTGTGTGTGTGTATGTTGGTTGTTCTCCAGAAAGCGAAAGCCCGGCCGAGCTATAGAGAGAGCTTGTCAAAGTTCTGCCTCAGTTGTTTTTGAAACGCCGGAACGCAACGTTGAGTATACGCAGAGTGTGTATTGTATAAAGCTGTCTAAAGACAAGCGACGTCGTCTTAGATAGTTTTTTGTTGGTGTTGTTAAGATATCTGCCACAGCCTGTTATCAGTCATGTGTAACAACAACAATAGCGCTGCCGATAAGACTTTGGACAACGGTGCACATTTTGGCAATGGCAGCAGCAACAAGCCTATAAGTGATTATCGCATTTGTCATCTCATTAACGATGACAATGATAATAATAATATCGCAAATGTGAATCCAATGAAACGTTATTCAGCGCTCCATGAGCCACGACCCAAACTCACACAGCCGCAACTCTTTAAATCCATTTCATTAAATATCAATACAAATGGCAAATGCAACACTGTGCCCCTCCATCAACATTCCAAGACGCAAGGCTTTGCCTGCTTCTGCTGTGAACCTGTCGAGCCCCAAACGCCTACGCTGAGCGGCGATTATCAGTACAAAACATGGTAAAGTTACTATTTCATCATTTCTGCTAAAACTATATGAGAGAGGATAATGTGTTTTCATAGTATATATAGTTCAACTATTATTGACGTTGCTGTTTTGATTTTATTTTGTTCTGATCGATATTTATCTGTTATTGCCCTCTTGAAGCTACCTTAAGTGTATGCCACCTGGCAACTGAAATTGTTGTTGTCTGCTAAACGTGCTAAGAACCGCTGATAAACACCATATATAGTCTATCACTGATATCGCTTAGCTGCCATGCCATGCCATTATCTGACATAGAAACCCGTATATATTTTATATGAAAATCATTTCAATTTTCTACTATTTGTTAGATCAGCAAATTCCATGAGAACAGTTCTTATTAAATTATTATCTGCCTGCAGTATTTTGGACTTCAATGAAAGCTTAGAGTAAACAAAAATTGTATAAATACTTTAAGATTCAGTTTTATTGTAGAATTCTGTTAGAATCACTGAAAAATCCGTTGCTTTTTCAGTGCATATTTCATCAATTGCAGCATAAGCTTTAATCTCGATGACTAAACCAAAACTTGGCTAATACTCTGTTGCTATTAACGCAAATCAACTAAAATTGTAAATGCTTGCTCCTTGACTATTTCATCAGCAAATGAGTGCCTCTCAAACTGTCAGGCATCACAGCTTTAATCAAACAAACAGTCCATAAATTTGGTAAATTCTTAACATATTTGCCGTACTTAGTAGTATACAATCAGATGCCCTGAAAAAGCTGGTGCTTATTCAGCTCAATTCAGTACAATGCATAGCCTTTGTTTGCTTTTACTGTAATCCAAACTGTGCGTTTGGCCGCACGTTCAATTAGATGCCCATACGCTATTATATCGTATGTGTGGTTGAGTGTTCAAGTTTGTGTGTATGTGTGTGTGTGTGAGTGTGCGCAGCGCCTCAAAATTTCACTTGTATGCAATCGCAGCCAAGACGCTTCCGTCCATCAATATCAGCAGTGAAATATTTATGTATATATATATTCGTATTTAATATATGTTTCTTTTGGTTGTTTTTGTTTGTACAACGTTATCCAAAAAGTGACTAAGCATAAAAATGTTGGTAGTCTAGTGTCGCGACTCAATCCAAAAAACAAAATTTTATATATATTGTTGATTTATTGTCCGCGTCGTCTGCTGCAGGCGATATCTGTTTTTATATTATTTATACAATGTATATATGTTGTCTCAATTGAGTCAAGCACGTTTTGCTCTATAAATAAATACAGAGAGAATCTAGGTAGCCCTTAATTATTATAGAGAGAGTGAAAGAGAGAAAGAGAAAAGTTTATTATTAACTTGAATTAATATTATGATGTTTTAAATTTTAAATGCAAGTTAAAAATTTGCATAAAAAACTTGTTAAAAAATAATTCATTTTTGCTCTTAGCTCAAGCAAAACTTGAGTTACTAAAATTCTACTTTACACTGAGAGTTACATAGCAAACTGCAGCTGCAAATCAATTTTCTTAACTGCAGCTCTTAAATGCGCCTAGTTTGAACACAGGTCTATAAATAACTCAAATAATGTATGCTAAGCTCTTGAACTCATAGAAACAGAAATATTCGATGTTTTTCAGAGCAATAAGCTAAGAGATTATTTATTGAAATGAAATTGATGGGAACTTCCAGATTCTATCGCGTGTTGTAAAAAAAAAAAAAAAACCCCTAGCTATCTATCATTATCCGAGTTAATAGACGAACAATTTTGAACCTGGTTGCAAACCGGCTTAGTATTTCATACAGATGCTTGCAATAATTGCTCTAAACGAAACCTGTTTTGTTTGCATGCTGTCTGATTGCAATTGCCTTTAGATTTTCTTATGCTTCTCAAATAATATATTTTGTTCTGCTGAGTAAGGGGAAGTCGAGGGGGAAACTCCCTGCAAGCATTGTGTATTGCCTTGTGGATTAGTCAGCTTGGAGTGCAGCTGGAACTGTGGAGTCGTCATTGCTGATAAGCGGCAATTGAAGACTATATGTTCTATATAAATACAAATATATATGTATGTTTATATATGTATATTTGTTTGTATATAAGTTTTTTGTATTAATCATACGCACTGCGGTCAAATTGTTTATTTGGTTTCTCTAAACTGATTTGTTTTCCTTGCTTTTACTCAACAAAACTAATCAGCCACATGTAATTACGAGTTTTTCTAGCTTTAAAGTGCCTTGCTTGTAATTAAGTTTTCGCTTGAAATTCAATGGCTAGATAAGAGTACTTCATGACAATCTTATCATTATGGCTATAAGCTTTCAATATTTTTGACCAACGATCATGAAATATGTCGCATTGTTGACTCAATCAATCTGATGAAAATAATTTTTACATTCTTTTCTATTTCAATTTCTTTAGTATATCAATAAGATGTTGTTTCTTTTACTGTACATGTTCCATGTGAACTCGATTTCTTTATAAGCTATGCAGCTGCAAGTTAGTATAACTGCTTGTATAAGCTTTCTAATGGAAATTTCTTAGAATCTATTCAAACGGCTAGCTAGTTCGCAGAGCTAAGTATTCTTGCAAGTAAAATTATTTTCTTTAGAACTCTTGTTCTGCCAGATATTACAAGAAAGCTATAATCTTTACCTTTTGCTTCAGACAAGAGTTGATTGAGCCTTATTATCATAAATAATATAGTACAGTATATATACTTTGTTCAGTTATATCAAAGACTCTATAATCTAATATAATAAATATTGTTTTGTTATTCCAATTTATTTGCTCTGCCTAAATAATTTATGTATTTGTTTATGCGGCCTTTTTGAGCCTGTCCCACATCGGCTACCTTATATGGGTTAGCCAAATTGTTGAGTTTCAGTTAGTTAGTTGGACATAAATTACAAAATACTTTCACAATATTTGCACACTAATTGGGCATTTCGCCTCGGCCCAGCGAGCAATTTCTTTTATTGTTGTTACTGTTGCTTCTTGCGCTGTTGCTTTTGCCTGCAATGTTGTTGTTGTTATTGAGTCAAGCTCTGAACATGAATATAGATTATTGTCAGGCCGAGCGTGGCTAGCCTGCGAAAGGACCTGCTTGCCATCTAGCTAGCCTTTGTCTCAAGCGCTCTGTCAATAAGCGCGTTTATTTGTGCAGTGGGCGGGTGGCTGGATGGGTGGTACAAGGGGCGATGGCGTGGACAGCGCGTGCTGCCAGGTCCAATGAACTAAATGGACACATTTGCAAGTGTGCAAACATATAAACACACACACACAGATGGACACATATATAAACAAACACACACACATACACCACTATACCTTAGCAGCAACAGTTCAGTTGAGGCTTTGTTGCATACTTTAGGGCGAACTCATTAATACGCAGGTCCCGCCTCACACACACACACACACACATGTGCATATATATGTGTGTGTGTTTGTGTGTATTAAATGTTGCTTATTTGCCTAAAACATTACATCAGCGAAATGAATTTTGAACGTGAACGAGCACGTAATAAATTAAATACTATTTCCAGGAACCAAGCTGCTCTGCCTGCCTCTCTCTCACATTCTCTTTCTGTCACTCTCTCACTCGCTTTCCCCCTTTCTCTGCTGTCCGTGTCAATATTTATTTTTACTTGGAATTATGTTACGCTGCTTGAAAGGTGTCACTAGCCATGCGCCCATTTCCTCCTCCTCCTCCTCCTTCTATTGTCCCTCCTCTTCCTGCTGCTGTCTTCGCTGTCTTCTTTCCATCTGCACAAAATATTCGCTAAGCTGATGTGTACTGCAAGCTCCACGTTGTATGCAATGTGCTTGAAAGCAAAATATCTTGCTTTAATCAACAATGACAGTTATTATAGTAAGCTAAGGCAGCAATTGTGCTAAATTTTAGCTATTTGTCATTCAAGGCAGCGCTACTCTCTATGCATTTGTCTAGTTCATTTATAGATATGCCATTTGCTTACATTTTTTCATAAATTTTTAAATAGCTAAGCCTAAGCCTAAGGTACATGTCACGCAAACGCTGCTCAGGTTAATGACTCTTGAACTTTGTGGCTAATGCTTTTCCTGTTCATAGAGTTTGCAATGTATATTATTTTTTTTTCTCTCGCTTCTCTCTCATAATTATCTACCGCAAAATGTACGCTCGCTTTTGGTGCTAACCGCAGCCATGCCCACTTTGCATTATATAAAATGTCCCTAATGCGCTTGAAGTTAATTATAAACCTATTTATATATAGATTTATATAGTACATATACATGGTATATAAGTATATATATATTTATGCAAGTGTATGAATGTATTTTGTAATAAACAGTTGCCCATAAAGACCGCAATTTCAGTCATCAACAAAATGGAATTTTGTGTGAAGTAAATGAAATTTTATGAATTTGACAGGCTGGCAAAAAGGCTATCAATGGAGGTCTAGGAATAGCTTTAAAGATCGATAGATTTTTAAAGCAACACTTGAAATTATGTTAAATGGTGTGAGAGGGAGGGAGGGAGAGAGAGCGAGCGAGATAAGTGTAATTTTAAAACAAAGAGAGAAAGCAAAAATATGGAGGATACGAAATATTTATTGAAAGTGTAAGAGAACGAGAGAGAAAAGTATAGATAGAGAGAGAAGGAGAGAAAAGATAGGAAAAGAGTAAGAGAGAATGACAAGCTAAACAATATACGACCTTAATAGGAGGTAAAAATTAAAGAAATTATTAAATCGAGGAATGAGAAAGTAAAGGAAGCAAGGGCTATTAAATAAAAGAAAAAAGAACGGGGAAATATCGTATTATATGAACAAATTTCTGAGAAACATTAAAATGTTATTGAAAGCACAGGCAAAATGTAATAAAAATAAAGAGAAAGAGAGAAAATATACATATATAAGTATAGATAGATAGAGAAGAGAGAAGATAAAAGACAGACTGTAGAGGTAACTTCTTTTTGAAAAACGGAATATTTTACAAATTTTTTAAATAATATTAAAAATGTTAGAAATTTGAGCTTTTCCTTAAAATTAACTTGTATTATTCTTTACTTATTGCTGACTATTCAGTCAATTTATATGCAATACATAATCCTCAGCAGTCTTCTCCTTTACTCTTTAAAATGCCAAGTTTTTAATGGCATCTGCATTTGGCTTGGCCATTAAAGATTCTTGGTTAACTGACCCGCATAAACTTAACAATTGAAAATTAAACAAAATTGGTTTTGGCTCACATAAAAAAAAAAAAGAAGAAGAAGCAAACTTTACGCATAAAAAGTGAATGGAAATTGTTATTAAAAGGAGCGAAATCATTTAATGATAAGAACCTGTAAAAAACGAAGCAGAACAGAAGCCGAAGCACAGAAATCATAAAACAAAGCACTTTTAAAAGTGACCAACGATATTTTCACAAGGCACGAACATGTACAGGGGGAACGCAATAAATTGACTGGCAATGAGTGAGCGCTCTCTCCCTCATTCTCTCGCTCTGTGAACTGGCCGTGTGCCATGAACTTGGCCCCACTGTGCGAATGGCGTTGGCGTTGGCGTTGGCGTCGGCGTCGGCGGCGACAAAGAGCTATGCTGCTGTGCTATTGGCGACAGTCTCATGTCGGCTACGCAGCTGGATAGCCAATTTGCCAAGGGGTCGGGTGTTTTATATTTAATTGCGTATACGACGCGTTCGCCCCAACGCACGAACACACACACACACACACACACATACAGAAACATAAGCGTGCACAATGGATGAGCTGGTGCACAATGCCACCGCAATACGCATGTTCTTGTAAAATTGATCCCTGGTTGCGTTTGATCTGACTGTAATAAATAATTCTGTATTTCTCTTCTTCTTTATCCCTTGCAGGCGCAAATGGATACCACAGCCGCTGCGCAAGCTCTCGCAGAGCAAGGTGGAAAAATCACCCAATGAGAAGGCACTATTGAAGAAACCCTCGGAAAAGAATCTGAGAGTGAGTATTATTTATAACACACAATAATATTTATCTATATATATATATATATTTTTATATGTATATATTTGTTTTTTTAATATATAATATTTAACGCTTCTGCTTTCTAGCTAACACAGAAACACACCGAGGAGCTTGCCGAACAGACGAGCAGCGGCGCCAGCGGAAGCGTTGGCCAATTGCCATCGCAATTCCCCAATGTAAGCGCACAGCAACCGGACTTTGAGGCCGAGGAGGAGGCCGGCTTGGAGCTGCCACCGCCCATGAAGCCCATACAGGAGCCGCATTTGATTGCCAATGGACCGCCCGCATATCCCAAGGATCTCAAGGAGAATGCCGCCAATTTGGTAAGTGTTTCTATGTGGCTTACTTAACTATTTTTTAGAAATATATATATTTGAGGCTATAGATTATTATTCTTTTATATATTTGTATAAAACGACTCAGCATTTTCCCTTCTCCTTTGTCCTTGCGCCTATATTAGTATTGTGGATGAATATATTCTATAGTTAGATTTTTATATGGTTTTATAGCATTTATATGTCATATATCGATGATTTAGCTTAGATTAAATATATAATAGATTCTATTATAGATTCGACTCATATATATTATTCATGCAAATCTCAAGCTTTTCGTCAAGGGAAACAAATTTATTTTTACTCAAAAAGTATTTTTTAAAATGCTTTATTAATTGCTTTCTGAATTTTATTGACTTTTCACTCAAGCAACTCATCAAAATTGTGAAAATACAAATAAGATTCACATCAAAATTTTTTGTCAAAATCTACAAACAATAAAAGTCGAAAATATCTTTGACTCAATGACTCTTTCATGTCGATATTGGGTTAAAAATAAACTACAATTTTAATTTTGTTTTTGATTTTAAATGCAGATTTTTATATTAAATATTAACAATTTCTTGAGTTATGTAAGAGAGAGAAATAAATAAATATAATGTATATATTTATTTTTATAAATCATACAATTTATAATATAATATTTGAATCTGGGCAAATTGAGCTGTCTTAGAAATCATTAGAAATTATTAAATTTTCATTTCGCTTGAAATTAATGAATTCTTCACACTCAATTGAAAGTGCACATAGAGTTCGAGCAGTGCGTAATCCATTCGCTTATTGCCTTTGCACTCATTTCCAATGCTAAGCACACAGCTCGCAGCATCCAAAGCCACAGAGCAGCTTCCTTTTGAGTTGTGCTCTCAATATATAAACAGTTTGGGAATTCTTTAGTTGTTGATGTTGCTGCTGCTGCTGCTTTGCATCTTGTGGCCTTGTGTGTGCTTGTGTGTTGTTTGTTTGTTTGTTTTGGTCTTTAGCATGTTTGTTTAAATGTGTATTTTCCAATACAAATCAAAACAGTTGCCACAACACACAGCCACAGCAGACGTAGCCGCAGCCATTGGCTAGAGCTAGAGCTAGAGCTAGAGAGAGAGAAATACAAGGCATAGACATTAACTCACTGACGGCGTCATAGAGCTTGTTGTGCTTGGGCAATCCGAGCACGAGTTGCCTTTGCTCAATTAGAAAGCATAGCAAATAAAGCAGATCTCAGCAGGTGGTGGTGTCGGCGGTTGGTGGTTGGGTGGTTTGGTGTTTTGGTGAGCCACCTTGCCACCATAAATGCGCCACTTTATATTGTTTACACACTCATCAAGAGCAACAGAGAAATGGGGAAAGGGCGAGTGGGGGCTAAAGCTAAGCGAATGGACATTGAGCGGGCGAGGGAGGGCAGACATGAGGTAGGAAAGAATACTTGGATGCTCAACGCCAGCGCTACAATAAGAGATGACAACAACAATAGCAACAACAACAACAACACACGTAATGAACGACGCATAAATTTGGCGCAGTCAAATTAGCTGGCAAAACGCTTTGTGGCTGGCTAAATTTCACATTCAGATTTAGTTGTATACGAGTGAGTGGGTGGATGGGTGGGTGAAAGGTTGTTATGGTTAGGGTGGTTTTCTGCTGCTTCGAGTGCGGTTTGCTCACTTCATTTGCATTGTGTACATTATTTTCAGACAAAAGTTGCCACTAAATCTCTGTGCGCGCTTTATTAGCCGGAAATGCGAAAAGCAAAATAGCATTTGTCATGCCAAATGGGAAAAAATGTGAAAAATAGAAAGTTATTTTTATTTATGTATTATTATGGGCTACAGTGCGAATTCAGCTGAATTAATGTTTATGGGAAATATACATACATATATTGGTTGTTTAGTCAGGTATTTAAACTGAAAATAGAAATATACACTGAAGTGATCTTATGAGAACCATGAGTAAATGAGGGTAGAGTATAAGGGTAAGGTAGGGCATAAGAGTATTTTGTTGAGGGAGAGCGCAGAATGTGGATGTATTTGAACTCGATGAAATATTGTAAATCGCAGGCTGATTGATTAGAAGACCTAATAATACTTAATTTACAATTTAATTTATATTTAAAGCATAATTAATTGTAACTCTTTCTTTATGCATGTTTTAGAGAGTTTTAATCGTTATGGAATGGAAAATATGTTTTTAGATATTTTATTTATTTATTTATTGCTGTCTCAAGATTTGATTTGCCTTATAAGTTTCTCTTACTCTCTATTTAGGTTTAGTCTTCTTCACTACTCCTGCTCCTTAGTGGTCTTAATTCCCTTTCGCCTGTTAGCCCACATGAGATGTTTATATTCTACTTACTCTACTTTTCGTCTCTATCTTAGATGAGATTATCGCACGCTACTGTTCTTAGCTTCTTCTGCCTCTAATTTTTCTTACTCTTTAATTGCCCTAACTCTTTTTTATCTCCAGCATATTCTACACTTGTTTTCACTCTTCTGCCTTCAAGCTTAGAGAAGAGAATTCTCTTACAATCAACTTATCTTATCTCTCTCTCTCTTTAAACATGTTTCCTAAAGATTCTACTTAACTCCTCCTGCATTACACCGGAGGCTAAAAATCAAGCCAGTCTTTATTGCAATCCCTCCTTCTTTCGCTCTCCCCCAGATAGAGTATCTATTAGTCATCATGCATTCAACACGGCTGTAACAGTTGTCAATTTGGGCTTTCTATATATATATATATATATATATATATATATATATATATATATATATATTTGTTTTTTTTTTTTTTTTTGACACTTGTTGAAGTTTGGGCGCAAATCAATGACATATCCATTACGATTAGCTCTTGAGAAATGCTCTAATGCTGAATGTCGCCATATTGTCTTTAGATGCCATTAACAAGGCAAGGCAATGGCTGCGTTCTCTCAAAATGTATGAGTGGCTGAGTGTTGTATGCATGTGTGTGTCTGTGTGACAGCAATACAACTTATGTCGCCATTTGGACGCCGTCGCCGACGTTGCCTTCATTTTCATCAATAAATTTAATGTCGTCTGTGTCTGTTTTTCTTTTATTCCTACCCTCGCTCTTTCTGCCTGTCTGTCTCTCTCTCTCTCTTTCTCTCACTCTCGCTCATTTTCTATTTTATGGCTTATTAGCTGAATTTAATGTAAATTCGCGTTGCCTTGTAAAAAAAATTTTGGCTTGCTCTTTTTTTCATTCATTTATTTTTATTTAAATTTAAAAATTTATTTATTTTTTCCTGTTTTGTTTTTGGGTTTTTGTTGTTGATATTTTTTCCGTCTGTTTGTTTATCTGTCTTTCTGAACAGGGGTGTGAACTTATTGTTGTTAACCCAGTTAGGACGGCTAGCATATTTATATAGTAATATTATTATCGATGCATTGTTGTTGCTGTGTTAACTCTTTTTTTTTCGTTTTTTTCTGGTAACAATTGGCAATTGGGTTTCCAGGTCGTCTCACCTTTATTTAGTTGCCCCTGCTCTACATTTAATTTCTTATTCATATATTTACATATCCATTAGATTTTAATAGTCCTTTGTTGTTCTTGTTCTTCTTCTTTTTACTGCTCTGACATCAGCCAATTGCAAACTTCGCCTTGAGTAGTTGCCACGCCCCGCCCTTTGGCCCACACTCTTGACCTAATTAGACGCAATGGCAAACGCATTTGGCAACCTACTTCATTATCCATGTTAAATTCAATGCTCTTGCTCTTATCAGAATCGCATAATCCAATTAGGAAAACGCACGAATTCAAATGTCTGACCTTCAAGTGCGCTAATGCCATTGAATTTTCATTTATTTAAGTGATTCAACCAGCAACAAGAAAGGGCTTTAAGCTGTTGCTGTTGCTTTTGAAAGTACTTGCATTCATTTGTACTAAGAATTACTTAACTCTTTTGCCACGAAATTGTCGTAAAAGCATTTAAAAGCATTTATGCAGTCAATGCATACAAGAGTTCAATAGGGTCTTTTAATAGTAGATATCAATTTGAAAATATAGGTTTTATATATTTTTATTTTTTGTATTTAAAATCTCTTGGCTATATTAATTCATTTTGAATAAATTTCTATAATTGAAAAATTGTTTTTGCACTGATATGATTAAATGATATACAATCATTATATAGTCGCTTATCAGTTGTAAAACTATTGATTTACAGTCAAAACTTGTCTAATAAATATGTCTTTTGATTGTTGAAAGTAGAGTCAATTAGTAGATGTCAATGCAAATTACAGGGTATTTGCATAACAAGCAAACATTTTGCTTATGCATTGACTTCAGTATTTGCATATTTTCTTATTCTATATCTATTTTAATGAATATTGAAATCAGATCTTGCTAAATTTCAACAGAACAGGGTAAATACCAAGTTTTCCAGGGTATTTGTTAGTCGTTCATTGTCGTGTTTCTCTATTGTGGGTGTTTTTAATGTGTGTGTATTTCAGAATTTATACATACAATAACAACGACAAGCCTATTTAAGAACTGTGCGCTCTTTCTTCGCACTCTCACTCGCTCTACACACTCACTCGCTCTCTCTCTCTCTCCCTCTCACTCTGTCTGCTTGCTCAATTGTATATTCAATACAATTATTTTAACGCTTGTCCACAATTTGCGACGCGTTGATTGAGAGTTTCTTTGATTGCTGTGCGGGTGTGCTTGAGTGTGTTGTGAGCGAATATGTGCTATGCGTGTATGGGTGAGTAAGTATAAACACACACACACACACATTTAAATTATGCGTACCAACTACTGAAAGCCCTGACAGGTCACATAGTCAGTTAGTTATTTAGTTGGCGTTCGGATGCGCAGTTCGTTTCGTGTCATGAATTTCGCCTCTTGTCAAAATGACAAACAGATCGCCAATCCTTATAAAGAGTGCAACAGCCAAGCTGAAAAATTAAAATTTTTTTATAGACAATTATACGAAATCGGCGCGTGATAGCCAAAATAAGAAGAAGAAGAAGAAGAAGACGCAACAGAAGAAGAGGAGATATAAATAAAAATTGAAAATAAAATTCGCGAAAGCAAAGCGAAATATTGTAAAATATCAACACGTGCCATGAGCTGTTTTCTGCGTCTATTCGTAAGTCTGTAAATGCAATCAAATGCAAGCAAGAGCTGCATTAGTCGAGTGTATGTGACTAGCAGATACCCTAAGTGCTAGCCATAAATATGATCGGATGTGCGTGACTCGCAATTGCCGGAAATATTGTGTGGAAATGTTTTTGTGAAATATTCTAGAAATGCAATTGACAATGTGTGTGACTATCAAATACCCTGTATATTGTAATGAAGTGGAGAATTGTCATTGAAAGTGCTAGCCTAGCAGATACTCTACTAAATGTTGCAACGAACAGTTACTGAAAACATTCTAGAAATGCAGTTGACATTATGTGTGTGACTAAAAGATTCCTAATGTGGGAAGTAGTATGAATACTACTTGAAAGTAGCAGATATACTAAATATTATGACGAAATCTCGATAATCGAAAATGAATGAACAGCGGAAATATAACGTGCTCTAGAAATTGAGTCGGTAGGATATACATATACCCGATGTATTGTGACGAAGTATTGTTTCAAAGAATCTAAAGTGAAAGCAAAAACAATAATATAAATGATCACCTTTGGATCTGTTTATTTCTCAAAATTAATGCAAAGCTGGCAAATCTGTATGGGATTTACTTGGGATCATCAAAATCTCTTACGAGTTTCAAATTGTTGTCGAAATTCTTCCCAAACTTCCACAAATCGTACAATGTTCTTTATGTTTTCTAATCCATAAAGCTAAAGCATTTTAACAAAAGTTTAAATGTACATATATGATATATTTTATTCATATATTTATATACATATATTCGGACAATATCGTATTATACGCTCTTGTTAGTGTAACTCAAGCAAAATACACGCAATTTCAGACGCTGATGACTCGTGGCTTGGCCAAACGCAAATCTTATCGCAAAATACACAAAGTCATGCAAAAATACTATATATGAAATATATATGTACATATATCTTACTATATATTCCTACATATATACTTTATATATATATGTATAGATACACTTTGTACTCAAAAGAAACCCAAAAAGCAACAAACGCTTTTTACACAATTTTTTATCTGCAATTTGCAAGCTGTCAAATGTCAACAAATATTGGCTCAGTGTATATTGTATTTACCATTTGACAGCTTTGGATTTTCAGCTTATTTATGCAATAATAATTGCTTAACAAATTCTTTTCTTCAAAACTTATAAATATTTCTCTGATTCAATATCATTGTTTAGCCAAGTAAATAAATTTTCCATTAAAACTTGATTATTGACGAATTCGCAAATATGCGATATTTAAAAAAAATGTGAGAATATCTCATAGAATAAACATTAAACAATTGCATATTCAACTACAGTGGACTATACAATTAGCATACTACTAAGAATTGAACAGAATTTATATTATTTGAAAACGAAATATAAAAAAGTGAATAAATAAAAAATTAAAAAAATAAATAAAAATAAATAAAAAATATAAAGAAAATAAAAATAAATAAATAAAAAATAATAAGAAAATAAAAATAATTAAATAAAAAATAAAAAAGGTAAAAAATAAAAAAAAATTAAATAAAAATAGAATTTAATAAAAATATCTTAAATATTAGTATATAAATATTTAATTAATATAATAATAAAAACTAAAAAATGAATAAATAAAAAAAATATTTTTTTAAATAAATTTAATATTAAATACTCAATAAATATAAATAAAAATATGAATTTTTTTTTTTTTTTATATAAAACAAATAAATTGAGTATAATCAAATTATATATATATATATAATATATATATATATATATATATATATATATTTTTTTTTTTTTTTTTTTTAGAATTATTTTTGCATTTGAATTAAAGGGGAAATGTATGATAAAAGTCACATTTTCTACAGGCATTCTGGACTGTATTTTGTGTATTTTGAATTTTTTGCCAGCCCTAATATAAACACCTGCTGTTCGCCATTTGTCTGTTGCTGTTGATGATATTTGTTTACAGCGAAAACAGGCAGAGCTTCTAGCTCAACGTGTAGTCTTACCTGTAGTTTGTATTCGCATTCGCATTCCCAGTAAAAAAAAAAAAATAACCTTCATGCAAATATTCGAATTCCTTAGCCTTAGCAGGGAAAACTTTTTCAATTAGAGCCAGTTGGAAAAATCAAGTTTCAATTGAGTTTGGCATATTTGCATTTCAAGTGGACAGCAGCTGCTAGTTGCAAGCTACAAGCTGCAAGCTGCAAGGTGCTTCAACTGCTTGCTTTTGTGTATCCTGTTTCTAATTCTAGTTTCCACTTTTTCCACTTACAGACTAGCACGGGCAAGATAGAGGGCAATCCGCTATCGGAAATTGAACAAATTGTCAGAATGAGCCGGGTAAGTACTACAGTTGAAGAGCTTGAATCGACTTTTGTAAGTGTTCGATTGCATTTTAACTTTTCACTACATGACAGGAACAACACGAATCGAACAGCCGAGTCGATGGCAGTGTGGCAGGTGAAGCTAGTAACGAGGGCGCTGCCACAGACAATGCGGCCACCAATGGACGTGCCCAGTCAAATGCCGAATTGGGATTTCTACAGGATAACAATGACAAGGTAAGCTTTCACATACATACAACTCTGAACAAAAGAAACGCAAACTAAGCGAACAAAAAATAAATAAATAAAAAAATATATTCACAGAACAAAACAGATCCCAGCGATAGCAAAGCGAGCGCTCTCAATAAACGTCAATTGGCTTTAAATGAGCTGGTGGTTACCGAGGAGTCGTATGTCCAGGATCTGTCCAAGATAGTCAATGGGTAAGTCAAATCGAATCAAAGCTGATTCAAGCTGCAATTTATAATGTGATATCGAATTTCATTTGCACAGCTACATGGAGGAAATACACAACAAAGAAATACCCAGACCTGAGGATTTGTTGGGTGGCAAAATGGATTTGGTATTCAATAACATCAAAGATATCTACGAATGGCATAGAGAGTGAGTTGAGCAATTAGAATTGGTTCAATGCATTTGTTTCACGAATTTCTATTAATGTTTCCCTTTTCTTTATTTTTTTTAGTAAATTTTTGATATTCTTGCGCCAATGTCAAAAGTCACCCGCAGAGTTGGGTCCGCTCATTGAGAGCTCTGCCAAGAAGTTCACCATGTACTATTATTTCTGCAGCAATAAACCATTATCCGAGTTTATAATCAATGCGCATTATCAGTATTTCGATCAGATACGTCAGAAATTGGGACATCGCATGGATGTAAGTGCAAGTGGCCTAAACATGTGACACATTTACTAGCTTTTCACAGATTCGATCAGTCAGGCTGATTCAATCGCTTGAATACTTCTTTCATAGTCATAGTCATAGTTGAAGAGCTAGTCAAACACTTTAAACGAGCAATTAACTGCTTTAAACAATAAGTTGATTAAATATTAGTAAAATTACAATTAATTCTCTCTCCCTTTGCAGTTAAGTACTTTAATTATAACACCCGTGCAACGCATCACAAAATACGTGCTACTGATCAATGAGATATTGCGTGAAACGAAGCGAGCGGGTCTGCCCAATGAGGTGGCCACGCTGATGAAGGCTAGCGATCAAATGAAGGACGTGGTTAAGAAGGTCAACGATATGATGATGGTGCTGCGCGGTCTGCAAGATTTCGATGGCGAACTAACCGCCCAGGGCAATCTATTACTACAGGACACACTCAGCTGTGCCATCGATGCGGGCCAGAAGCATCGTGAGCTGAAGGTATTTCTATTCCAACAGATCATCATCTTTGCGGACATACAGAAGCAAAAGTCGCAATTCACTAGTCCCATATTCAAATATCGTACGCATATACAGGTAAATGAGATGAAATTCGAATATTTTTTCATTATATTAATTGTTTCTCTTCTTTATGTTAGCTGAATCATATGCAATTGGAGCGTGTGAAGGATAGTTCGTATACTTTTCGTATCAAATCGACGGATCCAAACAAGTCACCCGTTTCGATTGAGTGCCGAGCGAGCTCTGAGGCCAACTACAACGAGTGGCTGAACAGGCTGAACAAGATACTCAAGCAGCAGAACGATTTAATATTACAGCTTATCAATCCACTCAACAAATGAAACACCCACGCCCACAACACACACACCACCACCACCACACACACGCGCAGTGTTGAATTCCAAAAGATAACTAAAATTATATAAGAAGAACAAAATACTGCAATCTATGCGGATTGTGGTTTCTTTAGAAAATACAAAACAACATGTTTTGGGTCCATCCGCAAAAAAAAAAAAAAAAAAAAAAAAAAAAAAAAAAAAAAATCAAGGAAAGATAAAACAAATTTCTAGTGAGCGCTCCGCCTCGCACTTTGTCTGAGCGTCTGTTTCACACACACACACACACACACAGCAACACACACACATACTCAAAGCATAATTTGTATGTAGCTTTTAATTTATTTATTATTGTTCATGCTCCAATTTTTATTTTACATATACGAGGGCTGTATGAAAAATTTCGGAACTTAATGTGAAAGTAACAAAAAAAGAAAAGAAAAGAAAAGAGGGGAAAAATAATTTATTTAAAGTAAAATATCATTTTTTAATTGCCAACTTACATTTTTTGTTTTTTATTTTTTCTGTTTTTCATGTTAAATGCAAAGCAAAAGTATTATATGCTCAAGAATACGTATATGTAAATATAAATTATATACATGAAGTGCATTTCTTAAATTAATTTCCTATTTTCAAAATATTTTTACTTTATTTTTTATATATTATATATATAGTACTTGTTTTCCTACAAAGAAATTACTCACAATCAAAAAGCAATACACGAAATACTTAAAAAGAAAACAAAAAAAAAACAAAAATCAAATCAACAAAAACAAAACATCCAACCAATCACAATTTATATATAATATATATATAAAAGTTAATTAAAGTATTTAATGGGTACGTTTAGTTTTTAGGTTCATTTGCATGTTTAGTTATTTAATTAATTTAACTAAATCGAGGTGATTTCTGTAATCTTTAACAAAACAGTGCAAGAAACATTTTGAAATTAATTTAAGTTCGCTTTAATTTATGTTTATACGCAAGAAAACACACATATTTGTACTTTATAAATATAAACGTCTATTTTTAATATACATAAAATATTTAAGCTTTAAAAGTAAATCAAAAGAAAAACAAAAAGAATAGACATTTTCAGTTTATAATTTAACTAAATAATAAAATTAAATAAGAATTAAATCTACTCAGATATCAAATGAAATTTTGTTTTATTTTTTGTATTTTCTCATATGATTTTATCTTATATTACAAACAAACACCAACCCACACATATACACATCTGTCAGCCCCATATATTTAATATATATATATATATATAATGTATATAGTATATATTTGTAGTCTAAAAAGTTTTCGCTCCAAAGGGTAGAAAAGTAAAAATACATTTATTTTTATTAATTAAAAAATATGTTTTTAAACAGAAAACTTTGTAGACTACATTTATATATTATATAATATTTGCGTGCGTTATAGTTTCGTTAGTTAGATAAGTCGTTTCTAGGGGCTTGTACAGAGTAGTAGCATATGCGATAAGTCAGTTTAAGTCAGGTTGGTTTGACGGTCAACATATATATATACATATATACTCTCTCGGTCAAGTCAAATTCACGCTATAAAATACATGAAAATGGACCAGGATTTGATTAAATGTATAAAAAGAAAACAAAAAATGCACTTGATAAAGTTACTAAACGGTTGTTTAAACAATTTCATTTTAAAATCAGTTTTCTTAATATATCTTTTAAAATACACACATACACACGCATAGACACACCGTGAACAAACTTATCAGATCAGCAAAGAAATGAAAACACAAAAAAACTAACATATATCAAGCATAAATTTAAACAATAACAATTTAGCATAGCTAAAGCAGCGATTGAAGAAGTTTTTGCATACAGAAGAGAGAAAGAGAGAGAGAGAAGCGTTTGAAATGTATTTTTTTACATATATGTGAAATGAACCTCCGGCATTAATAATGAATATGAATCATGATGATGATGAATGATGAATGATGATTAAATCTTAAAGAGAAACGCACATTGAACAACAAATTTAACAACCACATCTTTTTCTACATCTTTTGCACCGCACACAAAAAATACAAAAGAAAAAAAATAAGAAAATTAAATATAAAATAACATATTGATATATATATCTCTTAACATGAATTCTATGTAACATAATTGAATTATAAATTATGCAACTTATTACTTAAAACTTATTGTTGTACTTAAAAAAAAAAAAAACAAAAAAAACTGTTACCAAAGTAGGAGAAAATGGGGAAGTTCGATAGATAATTGTGGTAAAAATTTTTGGTGTGCGTATTTTTATGTATAATAAATATACTTGATGTATTGAAGCATTAATTATAGTAAGAGCATCAAATAAACGTGTTAATCTGTGTTTTAGCCAAGTAAGCAAATAAAATGCCGATATAAACAATACAAAAGAAAACAAACAACAAGAACAAAAACAAATTGCAAACAAAACAGCAACATATATTTATAGAATATATATATATATCGCAATACAAATTGTATGTACCCAAAACAAACATAAGCATGTAATCTGAATTTAAAATTTTCAAAAAGCGTAATAAATGCAAAATGTAGAACACACTTTATGAATATTCAAATTCTAACGGACATTTGAATTTGTTCATTCAACTTACATAGCAGTCAGCTTTTAGCCGACAGCTGACATAGGAGAGTGTGTGTGCATAACAGTGAGTAAGTTGTGCGGCATAGTATTTGGGCCAGGTTGGCATCTCTTCGAATTCTGCCAAGTAATGCAAAGGCGTCGCAGCAGCAGCTGCAAGGAAATTCAATAAATTTTCATTTCACAATTTTGTAAAAAGTCAAACATAATATTTGTTGAAAGTAATGGAAGAGCTACGCAAGCATTTATCCAAGGTAAACGTGCCGTGCGGCAATCCACCAATTTACAAAGACGAATGCGTCTACTCCTACGATAATCCGGAGACGCCGACGGGCCTCTATGTCTGCCTGCAAAGCTTTCTTGGCTTCGGGGAGGCGTACGTGAAGGAATATGCCGCTAAAACTGGAAATGTTGTGTTTTTGCACATTAAACGTGAGCGCAAACTGAAGGCCGGCGAATCCAATGTGAAGGCACAGCTGGACGAGGCGGAAGCCGGGCCGGAGCGAAAAATTACGCGCCTTGCCATTGGCGTCGAGGGCGGTTACAATGAGACTGATTTGGCTAAGAAGTACGAGATTAAGGATACGTACAGCATTGTGGTGGCCCCCGATCTGGACAAGAAGCTGCCCTATCCAGATCCCGAGCTGCCCATGCGTGTCACCCAAGCGGTGGAGGCAATCATTGCCGCCGAATCTGCCATAGCAAAGCTCGAGAAGGCCACACTCACAGGTAAGCAGTAGCAAAAGCATTAGTCATCAACCTGGACAGAAACTGGTGACATCTGTAACAATAACAATTACTTCATATACATACATATGTATGTATTTGTATTGTTGCAAATATTTGCTCATATTGCCGCTCTACTATGATTGAGCGAGACGGCCGCTGCTCTTATTCACTTGCACTACTTACTGTTCGCATTTGTTTATTCTCAATTGCTCAATACGATCGAGGATAATGGCCGCTGCTCTTACTCGCTCGCACTGCTGTGCATGCAGTATTTTGTATTTGCTTACGCTCAATTGCTCTCTGATGTGTGTGTGTGTATATATGTCTCTGTATGTGTGCAGAAATTCTTTCCTTTGAGGGGAGTAAGAAACTCATATCAAATTACGTCTGTTTAGTGCTGAGTGGACATTTATTCATTTCATTTATCTCATTGTTTGTCAATCTTTCAACTAATTTTATTATCATTGCAGGCACATGGGATGGTGAGGTGCGTCAGGCCTCGAAGTATGCTGAGAATCTCCAACAGCTAGACAATGGCAAGAAGATACCGCCATCTGGCTGGCAGTGCGAGAAATGCGATCTGACCAGCAATCTGTGGTTGAATCTAACAGACGGCTCCATCCTGTGTGGCCGCAAGTTCTTTGATGGCAGCGGCGGCAATGATCACGCTGTGGAGCATTATCGAGAGACGGGCTACCCGCTGGCCGTTAAGCTGGGCACCATTACGGCCGATGGCAAATCGGATGTATTCTCTTATCCGGAGGACGATATGGTCTTGGATCCGCATTTGAGCAAGCATTTAACACACTTTGGCATAAACATGGCGGCCATGCAGAAGTGTGAGAAGTCCATGGTTGAGCTGGAACTGGAAATTAATCAGCGCATTGGCGAGTGGTCTGCGCTTACGGAGAGCGAGAGCGAGCTGCAGCCGTTGGCTGGACCAGGCTATACGGGCATGCGAAATCTGGGCAACTCCTGCTACATAAACAGCGTGATGCAGGTGCTGTTTGTCATACCCGATTTCCAGAAACGTTTCGTGGGCAGCGGCGCCGAACACTACTTCAAGGATTATCCCAGCGATCCGGCCAATGATTTCAATATACAGATGGCCAAACTGGGCAATGGATTACACTCGGGAAAGTACAGCAGCTTGGTGTCCAACACACTGGACATGGAGCACATGACTGGCATCTCGCCAGCCATGTTCAAGAATATTGTGGGCAAGAATCATCCGGAGTTTAGCACCAAACAGCAGCAGGACGCCAATGATTTCTATTTGCATTTGCTGACGCTGCTCGATCGCAATTCACGCAATCAATTCAATCCGGCCGATGCTCTCAAATTCCAGCTGGAGGATCGTGTCGAGTGTATGACCAGCCACAAGGTGAAGTACAAGAACCGTGAGGAGTACAGCTTCCGACTGCCAATTCCCCTCGAGCAGGCCACCAATTTGGATGAGGTGCGTGAATATCAGGAGCGAGAGCAGGCAGCTAGAGCCAGTGGACAGCGTCTGCCGGATCGTGAGCTGGTGCGGCACAAAGTGCCGTTGCAGGCATGCCTAGAACGCTTCTTTGGCACCGAGATCATCGACCAATTCTATTCGGTGGCCATCAATGCCAAGACGACGGCCAAGAAGACGACACGCATGGCCACCATGCCGGATTTCCTGATGATTCATCTAGGGAAATTTACTTTGGGCGATGATTGGGTACCCAAGAAGCTGGATGTCTCAGTGGATATGCCAGATGAGCTGGACCTTAGTGTCTGGCGTTCGAGAGGACTGCAACCAGGAGAGGAATTGCTGCCCGAACCTGTGACTGCAGCGTCCCCAGCATTTGTTTTCGATGAGGTCGTGATGTCGGAGCTGGTCAACATGGGCTTTCCACAGGAGGCATGCAAACGCGCCTGTTTCCATACTCAGAATATCGGCCTGGAAGCTGCGTCCAATTGGCTAATGGAACACATTGCCGATGCGGATATCTCCGAGCCATTCGAGGTGCCAAATAATCGCATTGGCGATGGTGCCACCTCCGCCTTCGTTGCCAATCCCGAATCACTGGCCATGCTCATGAGCATGGGCTTTGGCGAGCGTCAAGCGACGGCCGCGCTAAAGGCCACCGATGGCAATGTGGAGCGAGCCACTGACTGGATCTTCTCGCATGCCGATGCCGGAATCGATGATGCACCTGTGGCGGCTGCACCAGCCCCCACCACAGCCGCCACATCTGCAGCGGGGAGCAACTATCGCGATGGCCCAGGCAAATATAAATTGGTTGCCTTCATCTCTCACATGGGCACCTCTGCCCAGGTGGGTCACTACGTTTGCCACATACGCAAGCAGGGTGAGTGGGTGATTTTCAACGACACCAAGGTGGCCAAGTCACAGAATCCGCCCAAGGATCTGGGCTACCTGTATTTGTACATGCGCGATGAGTAGAGCAGCGGATGAAGTTGAGAAGATGATCTCCCCTCCCCCCCAGGAAGCAATTCTTAGGATTTGTATGAATTATATAAAATATATACATATATATAAATATATAAATGAATGATGAAATAAAGGCAAAGCGTCTGCATCAGCGACAACCAGAGAATTCTCTTTTGGTTATAGTGAATCCTAACGAATGTCTGCTCAGCTAATCTTCTGGTAGATATAGATAACAGCAATGGAGTAGCTTAACAAGTACCAGCACAAGGAACTCCCCACTCTGTCCACTTTTCCAACTAATCTTCATTTAATCTCCATTCCACCTCCCACTTCGCCCTCATCAGATTCCTCCTCATTTGCTGCTCTTACACATTTATTCACTCATTTTTCTTATTTGTCAGCATCTCCTGAACAATCTCATTGAGACGATCCGCAAATGCCTCGAAGGAGAACTTCTGCTGCACTCGCTTGTGGCCCAGCTCGCCCATCTTCAAGCGTAACGCCTCATCCTTGAACAGCTGATGCATAGCACCACCAAAGCTCTTCGCCTGCTTCTCACACAAAAATCCAGTGGAAGTGTGCACAACCGTTTCAGTAGGTCCACCACTGTTGAGAGCCACCACTGGCTTGCAGAAATACATGCCTTCCAGTGGCACGATGCCAAAATGTTCGTTCTCCGGCGTGTAGAGCAGGCAGTGAGCGGAATACAGTAAATTGCATTTCTCCTCGTCTGTGGGGGAGCGCAGCAGCACCACATGCTCCTCTAACTGCAAATCAGCTATCAGCTGCTCCAGCTCGGCGAAATGCTCCACATTCTCTGTGCAGCGTGTATCATAGCCGCCGGCAATGATTAGACGGCATCTCTTGAAATCCGCCAATGGCAGCAAATCCCGGAGCAGGCGCAGGGAATGTAAGGCCAGCGCATGATTTTTCTTGCGCTCGTAGCGATTGATGTCCAAATATATAAACGAATTGCGCGGCACACGTGGATGCACAGGCTCATCCAACAAGGCCGAGCGCTGCTCTAGCTTTCGCTCCATTTGATCGAAGTACTGAGTGTGCAATGAGGGATAGAGAACATCGGGTACGACCTTTAACCGTCGGAATGTGTCCTGGAAGACGCGCAATGTGAACTTGGAGTTCACTAATACTTTATCCGCCTGGCCAATGGTCTGTTCCTCCAACCAATTGAGAGGCACTCGATATAAACGCTTCAATAGTCCCGCTTGACTACTCAGCAATTGATCAGGATAATGGCAATAGAAGAGCACACGAGGACGGTGGCGAGCCAGTCGCAATATTGGCACACAAACGGAAATCAAATCACAGACAACCACATCCACCTGCTTACGCTCGGGCATAAAGAAACTGGCATAGAATGCCGCATAGATCATTCGTACATAGGCACAGATTGCATAGAAACGACCAAAGAGTTTGCGTGGCAGCCAATCACCGACAATCTGTACCGGGAAGCTGCCATCGGCAGTTTCCTTGAAGCAGTGCGTGCTATCATGATGATTAGTCAGAAAACTGACCTCGTGGCCGCGCTCCTTCAATGCTAGGGCGGCGTCCACGACGAGACGCTCGGCGCCTCCAATTCCCAGATCTGGGTGCAGAAACAAAACTCGCACCATTTTCTTTCTACAAGTAAACGCAACACATAAATTAATAATATGCGAAATAACATACTTATTAACTATTAAACGTACCCAAATATCAAGCGAATTGCATTCTATTTAAAAACAAAAACAAACAAAATAAACTTGAGTTTGTGTATTGTCTCGTATTATCTTCAAGAGCTATCGATAGGTTTTAAGAGATACATTGGCAGCCCTTAAATTGCATTCTTAATAAAGAAAAGGAAAAACAAAAACAAACAAAACCAGCATATGATATAGTTATCGATATGCTATCTGAATCACTATCGATACTGATTCTTGCTGGCAATCCTAGAATAAGTAGTCCCAAAACGCGTTTTGCCATTATTTAGCGGTAACAAAGACGCTGCGTTCGCATTTCGGCCCGTGTTTGCAAACGAACGCATTAAATTTTCTGTAAAAATCGAATTAATTTTGTACAATTTTAATTAAAAGTGCTGCCGCCCGTCAAGGCGTTGTCAGCGGTGTGTCGATAGAAATTCGTGCACACACTCATAAACAAACATTTATATAGTGAGACGTTTCATCCAATGGGATGATGCAGCCGCCAATTAATTTGCCAACAAGCGCAGGCATCGACATCGACAACGAGCGCGCCTCCTTGTTGTTGCTGAATAAATAGAATATTCTAAAGTATTAAAGTTTTTTACAAATTAGAAGCTATAAGTGTAATGTATGCAAGTTGCTGTATTTATTGCTGTGACACCCAATAAAAATCATAATAAAAAAAAACAACACTAGAAACAACCAAACAATCCGCCTCGGCACCTAGGCTTTTAGCAACGGCTGCGATTAGCCCAACCATAACCAAAACACAATTGCTAAACACACATCGCCCTACACACACACAAAGTCATACATACAAGTAAACAGTTATTTGCGGGGCCACGTATCTAGCAAATTTAACGAGATGCCCAAAATCTACGTGAAGAAGCCTTTGGCGGGCCTCGTCATACGCAATCGGGCGCACAAGAGCAGTTTATTTACCGTGAGTAACAAATCCCCACATACATATGTGAATAAGCATATGCTTATAGATATATATACAATTATATACTATCTTAGATATGTATATGTATGAGAGTGTCTGTCTATGTGTAACAACGTAAGTACACTCAGCTCCCCTTTTAAACACCTGTGAAGCTGATATAATAACTACAGTAAAGCATCGATAAGGCCAGCCGATGATTCGGTCAGCTGTGCTATCGAACTGTTATAACTGTTATATGGGCTCTTCATAGATTAAAAATAGAATATAAAGATTTATATAAGTCAAGATACGAATATTAAAATTAGTTATGGGAACATTTTTGACAAATAATAAAATAAGCACATTAGCATATCTGATACTATTCTTACTAACCTACATATGTTTATTTTATCTCATTTAAGTTAAGATAAAGTATATAATCAGATTATAAATTTTTGCCAGACTTAATTAGTTTATAGTAGTTTTACAATTTTGGGAAATTCTAGAAAACCCAAATTAACGAGATATATAGTACAGTATACGTTATTATAGAATATAAACACATTATATATGTTAATTTTTAAGACATAAATATATATTATTTATCTCAAATTTTAGTATATTTTGCATTTAAAATTATTGTTATCATACTTGATTATAAGCTTTCATTTAATTTTAAGATAAAGTATATGACACGCAAAACAGGTTAGCTGTTTAAATTACTTTATACTATAACGTTTGGGTAATTTCCGTAGCACTTACTGAGTATTTACTGTAGATAATTTGAAGTCTGCCAATAGGCAAATTGTTATCAGGCGCTGGTACTCACGCTTTATTTCGACATGAATCACGCCTCGTGTGCCTCGTATGCTTAGACCGTATTAGAAAAAATTATAAAACGACTTCAAATGCCTCAATTGCTTATTTCAATAATTGTGATTGCGTCCAATTTTTATGAATTTCTTTTTAATTTTGTTTTGGTATTTTTCCCTTATCAACATGCGATATTATCTATAAATCTTGGACCCTAATCGGAAAGTCAAATAAAACGAATAGCTGGAAAGTGAGGCACATGCCATAATATTTGTAGATATAGTTTGTAATCAATGTCGAAGTTTGTCAGCCATAAAATAGGCTATAAATAAATAAATATATTCTTAATGTAGTTAAATTAGAATCGTATGTATACAAAAATCTTTCTATTTGTTGATAAGGAAATGTTTCCTTGGAGTTATTCATTAGTCATCAACGCGCTGACTCGCTGACATCAGCAAAGCTTGTGTGCTACAATATATAATGAAGCTTTAACAATTAACATTTTTAAAATAAAAATTATAATATAGCTCAAAATCGTTGTCTCGTATATTATATATTTTATATTTAATTATTCACTGCTCAAACACAAATGTTTACTTATGTGAGCATGCACTGTATGTGAGAGCGCACTGTTATGTGAGAATAGTTAGTTCGTTTCCATCGCAAATGCAGTCATATGTTTGCCAGTACTTAACGGCTAGAGAGAGCGAGAGAGACAGATGTAGCCGAAGAGCGCAAGATCTTAAACATTTGTATGTCAAATTTCATAATCAATTCAACGCTGACCTCTTCCAGCAACCACTTGTTTAATGGGTGAGAGCGAGAGCGTCGCAACTGTCTCTCGTGTTCGGCTTTCGCTTTCGTCAAAAAGCTGTTCTGCGTGTCTTTCGTGCTTGACTCAGTTTCTGGTTCTGCCTTTTGTGTTTTGTTTTCGGACTTTATTATGAATGTTCCATATAAGCTCATTAAGAAATGAAAAACTATAAGTGTAATTGCTGTTGTTGTTTTTCTTCTGCCTTTTATTTTGTTTCTGGGGAGGGCAATGAACTTGTCGAGCTTGTCGCAATGAGCGCGTCTAATGAGGCGAAGCTGTTAAATCAGCACCCTATGTACATAAGTATGTACATACATACATGTATATACACATACTTATTGCTATAAATATTTGTGTAGTGCGTGCGCGTGTAAATATAACATTAATCACAATTCTTCCCAACCCAGTTGCTCTGGGGCCAACTCCAACGTGTAATTACAGCTATATACAAAATGTGGAACAACACTCGCCGGGACAGGCCCAATTCTAATTCTGTCTCTGTCTCTCCCCATTCCGCTAACCCGTTCCTCTCCCCTAGCTATGCATATTTAATGCTGCTATGTCAACTGCGAACTCAAATTTCAAGAAAATTAGCCGCTAACTCTACACGCAGTTAAAAGTCAGCCAGCTTGCCGCCAAATGCGTATGCACACTGTACAGCAAAAAACAGGTGCACCTATTTCATATATATAATATTTCATGAAAGCAAAATCAGGCTATGATAAATAGGTGTATATTCAAGCGTAGCTATATAAATATTTGCATATTTGAATTATTGCTGTTTAGTCAAATCAAATTTCTTGCCTCACAGTGTAATGAGCACATTACACATGCGTCATGTGGAATACGAACAATTATTGTTGTTGCTCGCAGCTAATTTAGTTAATGGCTTTTTCTATGTAATTTGAATAGTCTTGAACTTAATGAATTACTTTTAGTCGGAATTTGATTTCTTTAAGAATGCTATGGAAAAGTAGAATAAATAAGAAAAGCAAATAACAAATCACATTTCCAACACCTCAGAATAATTTAAATTTAATGTATAGGGTAGCTCCTTAGTCGTTCACACTCTCGAGAGCAATCATTGAACTCATTCACAATGAATCAAAAATGTTTCCTTTTTTGGTGCATTTATGTGGCGCAAAGCTTTCATTCATAAAACGAGCGCGCAGAATCTACAAAGAAAGCGAAATGAAAACGCGTGCGGCATTTGTTGTAGCTTTTCGTCTAAGCGGATACCCGTCAAGAGAGCCGAAAGCTTTTATAAATACACTGACGCGCTCTCTTGCTCTCTCTGTCTCTTTGCTTCTCTTGTGCGGCAGGTGCGCGTGTACGAACTGTGCACCCACAAGCGACATGCAACAGAGGATGCAACAACAACAACAACAACAAACAAATGTGCAAACAAACAAGGGAATTAGTAAACACGGAATGGGAATTATTATGGGAAATTTAATGCCAACGCGAAAGCAGGTTTATGGAGCAAATGTGTGCAAACGAAAGAGCAAAGAGAGGGAGAGAGGGAGAGACGAAGATGTGAAATAATCGAAGCTGAGCTTTAATGTGTGGGAGTTGTGTATGTGTGCGTGTATAAGTGAAAGTCAACTAGCGCCGGGAAATTGTTGAATTAAATAAACAATGCTTAATAATTTATAACGCTTTTGCTCAAAACGCTCATGTATTATTATAATTATTTTTGGTTTGCTTTCTTATTTATTTTATACATATGTGATTTTTGCCTCATTTTTAGCTAGTCGAAATAATTATACATGAAAAGCTCTGCGCGCCCCGAAAGCTTTACAGTTCGCACGCGAAAAATTGCATACAAGAATGGGAAAAAACTAAGTTGAACGACGCTTTTCCAGCTGAGTACAACGCAGCATGTGGAAAAGCGCACAACTAGCTCGGAAAACCTTCTCGCGTCTTTTTGTTATTATTATCACCAACCTCGCCAGCGTCTTCGTTTAACAAAAGAAAGAAATATACACAAAATTCGTTTATTTCGTTAAAAACCTTTCAGTTGGTTTTTCCTTTTGTTCAAATCAAGTTTTTCGCGAGTGTTTCGAATTTAGAGGGCAAATAAACGATTAGAATGTGCAATAAAAGAAATCAACAATTAAGTTTTGAGTATATATAACAAATAATATTTATATTAACAATTCATTTGAAAATGTCTAACAAAGTGTGTGCCTGAACGTTTTTGTGTGAGCGTGTGCCTGCTTGCAGTTTGGCTGTAAGTTTGAAAACGAAAGAAAGAAAAGTGTATTCATGTGGAAGAGCAAGAAAAACTATGTGGAAAAATCTAAACTTCAAATGCTGCCACGCATCATTATCATCATCATGGTTGTTGTTATTGTTGTTGTTGTTCTTGTTGTTGCTGCTGCTGCGTTACGCAAAATATTTTGTAACTGTACTTAAGTGTGGCCCACGTACTTGTTGTGGCATGTGGCCGCTTGTCTTGTTGGTCTTCAGCTCATTGTTGTTGCTGCTGTCTGGCTCTCAGCGCTATTTTTCGTGTCTGCCTTAAGGCACGACCGAATGTCGCCATATATACCCAGCACATACACACACACACACACACACACAAGCACGCGTCAATACACGCACACGCATTTGCCTTTCGTGTTGTTTTCCTTGAAGAAGGTCACTCAAACTTGTCTCTGTCGCCCACCCAACAACGCTGCCCCCATCTCTCTCACTCTCTCTCTCTCTCTTTCGTCTCTTTCTCTGGCATCATCTCTGTAGCTCCACGCGGCGTCCTTTCTCTACTTTCACTGCCTTGACCAGCATTTGCTACGCTTGGCTATTGTCTCTACAGTCCTTTGCTGCTTTCCTTTTCTTTTTAGCATTTAGAGCCTTGCCTTGCTGCAAGCAGATGTACATTAAAAATATAAAAAAAAAAAAAAAGTCTTTTGTTGTGGCTGCCCCATGCCATTATTCATTATCCATTGTATATCCATCTATCTCGACTCAGCTCATTGCACTGGTTTTTGTGTCGTTGCTTAGGTTTATGACTACATCAAAATGGCTCATAAAATGAGCTGCGGTCATACCTCCCTTTTATTTGTTATATATATATATATTTAGCTGCGACGCCTCCCCCACACGTTAACCTCAATTGCAGCGTTCTTCAAGCTTCAGCATATTTGCATACAACAATCAAATGTTTATCGTAATTGTATACTTAATCATGATGCTCTTTCTTAAACAATTTATTTTGAATAGATTTTGGAACACGTGTCGTATACACAATATAGAGATTATATTTTGCCAATATACATATTATTTAATGTAAATTATTTACTGAGCAATAATTTGTAATCTTAATATTTACAGTTTTTTATTATAATTATTAATGAGCTGACTTTGAATTTATTTAAGCGAAATGTGAAAAGTTATGGAAATTCTCTAAAGTCTATGCAAATTTTGTTGATTTTAATTATTATTAATTTTAATATTTATTATATTTATTTATAGGTTAACTTATAATTTAATTAAATAAAATGTTGAAAAAGAAGTAATAGAAATTCTATTGAATTAATTGATAATACCTATGCATAATATGACTTATGAATGTTATTTTTGAATAATTGCTAAAATAATTATATCAAAATTCATAAGAAATTGTCTTTCCTTTCACATAAATCTCTAAGAATATATACGTACCATCTGTCGTATACGTAATTGCCATAATTATTTACTAATGAAGTCCTGCGCCCCCATTGGAAAACTCTTCTGATTTATTACATCAAACATTTTGCAGCTTGTTAGCAATTTTTACTCCTCCCCATTGAATATTTTGTGAAAATTTACACTGCATAAAGGCAAAAGTTTGCAAAACAAAAGATACATAATTTATATACGTATTTCGGATGGCTCGCACTCAAACCCTTTTGCCGTGTCACTAACGCTGCGCATGGCTCCAAGGTTCAATAAACCTTTGTGGCAAATAAAAAAAAATGAAAAAAAAAAAGAAGCAAATCCAGAAGTGTGGTGGCCTGCCTGTACACGACGCTCTCCAATGTGAATCGTATTCGATTCATTAGCATATTTGTTAGAGTGGCATTGCGTCTGCACCTTCCTGATAGCTCTTGGGATTTAGCTGACACGGATTTAGCTTAGACTAATATTTGTCCTAGTCTGCTCGAATCAATTATGATGCAGCGTGTGAGAGCAGTTGAGAGCTGTAGCTGAAGCTGAAGCTGGGCACAGTAGCCAGGCCAGTTGGGTACAGCTACTGTCAGCTCTTATGACATGTCGTTAGATAATGCACACACACACACACACACACACATACATGCTGCCATAATTTGTGGCTCGTTGTTGGCTGCTTTTGTCCCGCAGTTCATAAACAGCTTCGGCGGCTAATGCGGCGTATGCGCAATGCCGCAAAACCGAAAGCCCAATCACAGCAGACAAGCTCTTCGCTATTGTCTTTCCTTATTTTATGTGCCCTCAACAGCAAATTAAAGTTAAGCACAAGCAATATGAGTATACTTACTATATCTATATCTATATATACAAGCCGATTATGTTGACTTATTGACGGCATGATTGATGAGCAGTGGCAAAGGCATAGTAGTTAAGGCAATATAAAGGATAAAGGCTTATGAAAATCTATAATGAATTTATAGCAAAAATATCTATCAATTTATTTATATAGGCATAAAATCTGTTAATAAATTACAAATTTTTAGGTTTCAGAGCTCTGACAATTCAGATATTCAGTTCATTGGTGCACTTATGTAGCTTTCACTGTACTCATGTCTACATATGTTTATTTAATATTTTTTTCTCTTTTTAACAATTTACGTATTTGTCAATGTCGCGTAATTAATAAAACTTCAAAGTCAGTTTTTCTGCTATTTATATATCACATTCCAGGCTGTGACATGATAGATATTATAGAATAAGAATTAGCGAATGAATTGGATATATTTATGCATATAGAAATTATATTTGTTTAATTAAATTAAGTTACACTGTCTTTTTGTTGGTCTTATATATATTCACATTCTCATCACTCAGTCTATATATATGTGTATATATAAGGTATATCCATATACCCGATGAGTCACATTTGCTAGGCATGTGACAGCCATGTCCTTGGCTAAATTGTCTCCTTTTTAGCCGAGGCACACCCTGTATACGCTATGCAATGGACTGGTATCTGCGTTAGCCGAGTGCATTAGAATTTCGAATTCCGTTTGTTTGCGATTCATGTGGCAGCTAAGAAAAAAAAGGCAATAGTTTGGTTTTCTTTTTCTCTCCCACTTTTGTTTTGGCTGTGCTGCCAAAATATTCTGTTGCAACATATGCAAATTAACTGAATGACTGCAGGTTCTTTTTTCATTTTGTATGTTTTTCATTTTTTATTTGACTTTTCATTTTGTTGTTGTTATATTTTGCTGTTGTCAACAAATTTCGAGGCGCAGCCAAACGGAACTGCCGTGTTTTTTTTTTTTGTTTTTTTTGCAGGCATGTGGCATGCAAGGTCAGCTCGTATTTCAGGCTGCATCATAATCATTGTTAATCAATAAAATCAGCCCCGAGCAACAAGCAGCCAAATGAATGAATACAGAAAAAGCAGCAGAAAAAAATTCGAAAAAAAGTTGCAGAGAAATTGTTGAATTGGCCGAATGGAAACTGAGATCAGAATGAATTAAAGAAGAAATATATTAATATATACATATATAAATGATATAATAATATATTGGATAAGAGCTAATTAGAGTCAAATTTGTAAAATTGAAAAAGCAAAAGTCTATTGATCATTGAAAAGATTAATTTGTAGTACTATATTTAGTCCTATTATGATATTAGTTAAATTGTTTATTTGCAACTTTTTTGGCAAATACAATAGTTTTTACTATTTCTATTCGTTTTGCTTACTCAAATTTCTAATATTTTCTACTTTGCTTAAACTTTTACAAATCATAAATTTAATTAAAATATTTTAGTTTAGTCCTCAATATGCACTAAACTCTAGCTCTTTCTCAATGATTTTAGTTTGCTATTTCGCTCTGCACACACATACACACGCTCTCTCTCTCTCTCTCTCTACACACATACGCTCTACTACATCAACACTCTCTCATAGTGTGTGTGTATGTCAGGAACTTTTGCGTGTTTGGGAGCGCAGCTTGCATTCGTTTTCAATATTAAAAATAGTTTGGCCAGCAAGTGTCAAGCTGCTACCAAAATTGACACTGGCCTGGCCTGGATTGGCCCATTGGCCAACTGGGCAATGCGTTTTAGGAAGGGGTCATAGAAAGAGACAGCATAAGAGAGAAAGTCAGCAGGAAAGAGAGATGGACAGTGTCATTTAGATGATGAATGTGCATTTTATTGATTTTACTTGGCCAGTTAGATAATGGTAATTGCATAGCTAGCTAGGCTGGCGGCACTCACTCACTGACACTGTGACTAGCTTAGCTGGCAGTCACATCAAATCACACCATCGTGACAGGAAAAGTCGTGGCGCGAACACTCGGAGCCCTTGGCTGAACGTTCTACTGTATATGACAGCGGGTTGTCAGCGGCCAACAAGGCCTAGGGCATCATCAGGGGCGTGGTGTGCAAGCAAAATGGCAAATAATAAATGGAAAATGGCATGTGGCATGTGGCATGTGGCATGTGGCATGCGGCATATGGCACAAACGAAGCTGCAAACGTGGCCAAGTGCAAGGCAAAACACGTTTTTATTCTTGAATTTTGAATTAAATTGCTCGAGCAAAGAGCAGTTCCATGTGTTTATAATATATATAGAAAACTATTCCATATAAATATATATATCTAATTACATATATACATAGCATATGTAGCATATTAAAAAGTTTTCTTTCCATTATTGAAGTTTCCTTTTCACACTTGAAATAACAATTTATTCAATATAAGCTCGCTGGTCTGCCCGTAGAGTTCCGCTCGTGGCATATTACGTATACGCCGCATGGTCATGCATTTGTTGTCGTCATTGAATTTGAAACGAATTGAAAGCACTGTGGCCGCTACTATGACAACAACAGCAACAGCCAACCAACAGCGGCTGCTGCACTCATCTAACCTTGAATTGGTTTGTCAATTGTGCCCCGGGCAGAGAGCTCGAGCTAGCAACAGGCTTTGTCAGCACGACACGAAAGCGTATATTCCAATACTAATTGATGCAACTTCTTGGTTAATTGAAATGCTAAAAGAGTTGAGCTTATCATTCATTCACTATCGCAAGTTGGTGACAAACTGAATGACAGCTCTGACTGCTGCCTAATGCATGAGTATGTGTGTGCCTGTATATTGTAGTGTGTGTGTGTGTATGTTTTTGCCTTGCCCTCCTTTGAAAGTTTCTGCTGCATACCTTTAGGCTCTGTTGGTAAACCTTCTGACTTCCATTTGAAAATACGTACTATAATTCGTTGCCCAAACACAATTTTTTCTCTTCATGCATATCAATTATTCAAGCAAACCGCAAAATAAAGGCCCCAAAAAAAAAGAGTTTGTGACCTTGCACGACAGGCTGAAAAACTCTTTTTTTTTGGTTCGCCATTTGCGTGTGCGAAAATATGCAAAAAAAAAAAAAAAAAAAAAAAAAAAGAGAAATATATTAGAAGCATACAAACTAGCCGCTGAGCAGATACCCATTAAAAAGTTTGCTGAAAAGTAATTGTAAATTAAATAAAAATTAATATGAGAAAATATTATTGTACATTTCAAAATCAAATAAATATATAATTAAAATAAATACAAATTCCTATATGCTACAGTCTACTTTAGTTCAGTGCATGCCCAATTACAGGGTATATGCCAAAGCACATGTGCTTCTCCCAACAGCAGATTAATTAACTATAAATGTGCTGTAAAATATATGATATTACGTCGCGTTATTAGCTCATGTTCTAACATAAGGCCGCCACAATGGAGTAATTAGAAAATCCAATAAATGCTGAAAAAAGTATATATAGTACATATATATAATATATTTTCAGTTGACAATTGACGCGATGTTTTATTTATTTTTTTTAGCACTTTGCATAGTTGTATATATGTATATGTATATCTTGTATCAACAGAAACTATCTCAGTTCAGAAGCTTTTCTTATCGCAGTTGCTTCATTTTTTTTTGCTTGCCTTACCCCATTTACGCTGCCTTAACTGAGTTGCGTCGAGTGTTTGGCCAGTATTCATTTCCATTTCCATTTATTTAGCTGTTGTGCGTTTGCACTTGACCTGATTGGAGCTGATCGTTGCGTTCTCCATGGGGTTGAGCACGTTGCGTTGATTTATGCTCGGCCAGACAGTTTTTTTTTTTTTGCTTTGTTGATGACTTTTATCTGGTCTCAGTAGAAGCAGCGCAGTTTAATGTTAATTTTATTTAGGTTTATTTGTATTAGATTTGTGATAACAATTTGTAAATATTTTCATTTTTAACATCTTCAACATGGATATGAAATTTTAAAGTGCTCACATCATTTGGGCAATTAAATATCCCTTCATAATAGTAAATGGCCCGAGTTTAATGCTTGTTAAATATTTCCCAAAACATCTGGCCTATGGTTTTGTATTTGTTATTTTGCATCACTGATCAGCTCGCAAATTGTTATGGCTCAGCTCGTAAACGTTTAGTTTAATGAGTTATTTTCTTGTTCACTTAAATTTTATATCACAGTTCACGGGGTGCTGCTAATTTTTAAATAAAATATATTCTACAGCAAAAACGGTTAAATTTTTCCCTTCATTTCACACACACACACACTGATGTATTTTTTGAACAGTTGTTGCTTGTTGAATACACATACTTGTTCGGCAATTCTTTGGTCATTAATTTCCCCATTCGTTACAAAAGCACTTTTTGGCTATTTGTTGTAGCATCATACACACACGACTATTTGGGCTCTTTTTTTTCTCTCACTACATACACAAAGTACTTTGCGGTTTCTTATTGTTGTTCACAGCTACAGCTATTGAATTTCTTTCTATACGACTGAATCAAACAGCAGGTACTTTTTGTGGTATTCGCTCTTCATATTTTAGAATAAGGCGCCCAATTTACCTCTTCATTGAACACACACACACACACACACATCTAGTACACATGAATTGAAAGCCGAAGCCGCTAAATTTCCCTCTTTACAAAAAAGTAAAGCTTTGACTATTTGTTACTGTTGCAATTGTACTATTTGGGCAATCTCTTTGTTCTTTGCTTCGTTTTCACTGCAAAGTCCGAGGCGCAGCTTCAAATACTAACACACTCTCTCTATCTCTCTCGCTCACACCCGAACGTCTGCATTGGTGCTGCTCATTTGCGAAGCTCTGCCGCTCGTTCAGTGCCCAGCGCGAAGTCGAAGTGAACGGTCGTCGCTGTAGGTTTCTTTTTCGATCGGATTTACCGTTTATAATTTATAGAGAATTCAGGAGCAAATTTAGACGTTAATCGTGAGAGTCGTTGTTGTAAAAAATTAATGTGAAACATATTTTCAATACGTTTGTCAAAATTCAATACACTCTTTATATGAGAAACTAAATTTTTGTTTAAATTTTATTGATTCGTAGTTTTTGTTTCGGCTTTTTCTCTTTAATAAAGAATCAGTAAATTCTTCCTTTCGGTGTGTTCGGACGTGTTGCACGCAACGCCCAAAGTTTCACAGATAGTGTGTGTGTTTCATTCGGAATTTTGTATATATAGAATTAAAAACAAAGCAAAACAACAATAACAATTACGGTGCCTGTTCAGTCACTTTCAATTAGACTTGTTATGAAAAGCAAAGCTCTCTTCGATGCCCGATACAAATTTAATTCAAGACAACTTTAACTTGAACCTCGTACGATATCTATAGCACTCTATATAATTAACATTCGAATGTTAAAAAAAAAAACAAACATGTGTGCAACAAAAATAACAATTGATAACGTAAATTGGCTTTTAACGATTTTTCATTTGTTGACACATTTTAAAGTCTATTATTATTTGTAATGCATACTTGGCGGAGTCTTACAAAAAAAAATATTAAATTTAAGTGCATTATCAAAAATGGTAAAAGCTATAAAAACAAATTAATAATTGTTTGATGGGTCATGCCATGCCCACTCATGGTAAACCCTTACATAAAGCTAAAAAATGTGGCAATGTGGCTATAAAATGGTTAATTAAATGACAATTTTTAAGAACTTTTGATGAACCAAGTTGTGTAATTAAATTTGTATTGAGGCTAAATGTGCGGAGAGCGGCACTTTGAAATGAAAGAGCATTCAATGTATTTGCAGCCAGAAAAGTGCCTGAGAATCAAGCATAAGCGGCCTAACAGGATTTGCCGCCAGCGGCAAAAAGCAAAGGAGACAAATAAATTATCAATGATCGAGAATCGGCGATCAGTGATCAATCAAACAAACAAACAAAGGAAACAGCAGGACAAGAGCAAACTGGAAAATCAAAGTCAATTCAATTCAAAGAAAGAACTGCACAATTTCCTTGGGATAACTGTGCAGCGATCTGTGATCCGTGATCTGTGATCAGCAATGTTCCTAAACCTATACAGCTGAATCCTTCAATTTTGTCTAATACGTGGCAATGGAAATAAGTGTGTTGGATCGGCCAAGGAAACTGTATGAAAAGCAACTCACTTAGCGGAAGCCAAACGTTGAACAGAGACGAGAGGAGACAGAAGGCGGACAGATAGTGAGAGAATTAAAGAAAAAGAGAGTGAGCGAGAGAGAGAGAGAGAGGACGAAAAGAGCACGATTTGAGCAGAGCAGAGCATAAGCAAGGCTTGTTCTGTGTGGCTCCTCTCTCCATCTACGTGTTTGTGCGTGTGTGTGCGTGTGAAGCATGCGTGACGAGCTAAGCTATGCCAAGCGGCAGCCAACCGAGCATGCGAATGCGGACAGCAGCAGCTTTGAGCTGGACGAGCACGAGCCGACAATTAAGAATTTGACAATAGGCAGAAGCAACGCCAATACCAGCACCAGCACCAGCACCATCACTAGCACTAGCTACACCGGCACCATCAACATCACCAGCAATACGAGCATCAGAGCGACGGCAATTGCAACGCATATCAAGGACGAGTCGGATGGGGGTGAACTGACTGATACGCAGAGCACGCACAGCAGCAGCTCGACGCCCACAACGGCGGATGTAGCTGATGTCGTTGCGGATGCGGATGCAGATGCGGATGATACCATCAGTTCGTTTTCGCCTGCAGCACAGCTTATGAAACGACATGCAACATCACTTAATCAGCAGCAACAGCAGCAGCCGGGACAGACTGCTGACAGCAGAGATGAGGATAATGTGCCCACGGTAAGCTGAGCTACGACTAATACTGATGGCATGCCTAATGCTATAGCTAATGGACATAATAATAGTAATGGCAATGGCAGTTGGCCTGCAGCTATAGTTGCAGCAGATGTTAATACTATAATCAATAATGTGACAGCTATAGCTAAAGCAAATGCATAGGCCAAGCAGATGTTATATCTGATTATTAAAGTCATGCTAATGATAAAGCTAATGCTAATGCTAAGCCTGACATTACTGGTAATAATAATAAAAATTAATAAAAATATAATGCTAATGCTAATGCTATAACTGACAACAGTGCTCATATTTTAGCTAATGCCATTGCTAATAGTATTTGCAATAGCAATAATAATGCCAAGAGCTGAAACCAGTGCTAACGCCAATGCCAATGCTAATACTATTGCCTATGTCATTGCTAATGCTAAGGTCAATGACAATGACAATGCGACGGACATTACTAATGCTAATGCCAATGGCAATTACTTTCTGCAGTCATCACGCTATGCAGCGCATCCCAGCGCCGCATTTGCAGAGACCACAGCACAGGGCGGCGCAAGATCAATTGGTGGCACACATCGACGCACCCTGTCCTCCGCCTCGTACATCTCGATGCGATCACAGCAATTGGGAGCGACGGGCAGTAACAATGGAGCGCCAACAGATCGACCGAAACGCAATCGTTGCTTCGAATGGATACGTGTCGCCTGCAAAATTTGCTGCTGCAAGGTTTGTGATGCAGGCTGGGTGCAAAAATTTCCATTGAATTGCATTTTAATTGAGCGCAAGACAAAACAAACAAATCAATTGCAGCAATCCCAGTGCCAGACCCAGACCCAGACCCAATTCGTAATTCCCAAACGTTTGCATTTTCTGAAAGTTTCCGATTTCAGCTGGTGTCGTGTTATGAACAGACTTTGATTCTATTTCTAGTGTATATACTATATATATTTATATGTATATGTTTAAGAACATATCTATAAGTAATCCTAGTTTTATCAGATGCCATTTGGTTTAGGAATTCCGAATAATTTAAGCTGCACAAACAGACTCGAGTGCCAGACTCTAGCTTCAGTTTCTTATTGTCTAGGATAGTGATATAGATATGATATACATAATAATGATTAATATTATATATAATATTTAAATTGTATTTCAATATTCAATATTGCCTAAGCTAAAGGCAAATATATTAATAAGTATATAAATTATATTCAAATTATATTTTCTTAAATTGCAGCTTGAGTTCCCTATTGAAAGACTTTAAGTTATTATACAAATATTACTTATATATAATAATAATGCTAATGCTATAATTATTACTTAATATACATGTATAGTATATTTATATTGTTTAGTGAGGAATGACTAAGATCCAGTATATATTTTAGTTTATTATTTTTTACTTCATCTACATAAATAATATATTTATATTTCGCATTTATTATGTACTAAAATGATTCTTAGTTTTATATTTCGTTTTTAGTGAAAATTCAATTCACCCTATTACAATTCCCATACGAATATAATTACTAAAATAGGAACTTAGCTCTAATAATAATAACTCATGAATTTCATTAGCTAATGCATATCCCCACACATTATCTATCTACCCACAGAGTTCGGGCATTGGCGAACCAAGTGTACATCATGCGCTGATTGTGATATTTTTAGAGTTCTTCGCCTGGGGTCTATTAACCATGCCCATTATATCGGTATAGTATAGATATATATATATATATATTATAAAGTGTTTATAAAATTATTAATATTTGATATTTTCAGACGCTCAATCGTACATTTCCGGATCACACGTTCCTCATGAATGGCTTGGTGATGGGCATCAAGGGCATTCTGTCGTTTCTGTCGGCTCCTCTGATCGGCGCTCTGTCTGATATCTGGGGACGAAAGTTTTTCCTATTAGTTACAGTATTCTTCACCTGTATGCCCATACCGCTGATGTGCATTAACACATGGTGGTTCTTTGCCTTGATCTCAATTAGTGGCGCATTCGCTGTCACCTTTTCGGTGGTGTTCGCCTATGTGGCCGATGTGACCACACCGGAGGAACGATCCAAGGCCTATGGCCTTGCCTCGGCCACATTTGCAGCCAGTTTGGTCATCTCGCCAGCGCTGGGCAATGCATTAATGGACATGTATGGAGATACCTTAGTGGTGGCGCTATCCACAGCGATTGCGGTGCTAGATGTATTCTTTATACTAGTCGCTGTGCCGGAGAGTCTGTCGGAGAAGATGCGACCAGCTTCATGGGGTGCGCCCATCAGCTGGGAGCAGGCAGATCCCTTTATGGTAAGTTAAAATCTAGCCAGAGTTTCATAATTGAAAAAGTTATTGAAATTCATCTTCTTCTTCTTCTTTCTTTTGTCAGGCACTACGCAAGGTTGGCACAGATAAGACGGTCTTGATGCTGTGCTTAACTGTGCTGCTCTCCTATCTGCCGGAGGCTGGAGAGTACTCCTGCATGTTTGTCTACCTCAAGCTTAAAATGGGATTCAACTATGTGGAGGTGTCCATTTTTATAGCCATTGTGGGCATACTCAGCATAACGGTGCAAGTAACACTTGGATCGTTTATGAAGTGAGCTGAATATATATTAGAAATATCTGCTATCAAATACTTAACACATTTATCTCTTATATATTTCTAAAGAGTCTTTGGCGCTAAGCGCACGATTATTGTGGGCCTAGCCCTGGAGCTGGTTCAATTGCTGTGGTATGGCATGGGCAGTCAGAAGTGGTGAGCAGCTGGAGTAATACAATATATGCTTGATAGTTTGTTAATCTTTGCTTATTTACAGGATGATGTGGTCCGCAGGCGTGGTAGCTGCCTTAGGTTCAATTACCTATCCCGCTATTAGCGCATTTGTCTCGCTATATGCCTCGCCCGAAAGTCAAGGTTAATCGCCATTGTATTTGCTCTTCAGCTGTCCTGTACTTAAGCCCAGTTCTTTTTTAGGTGCCGTTCAGGGCATGATCACTGGCATGCGTGGCCTGTGTAATGGTCTGGGTCCCGCTGTGTTTGGCGTCATCTTCTATCTGTTCAATGTCGACTTAAATGCCGATCATGAAGCCATCGTGAACAACAGTCATCCGACGAGCGTTGAGAAGATCTCAATGCATGTGCCCGGTCCACCATTTGTATTTGGAGCTCTGTGCGTCTTCTGTGCCATTGTTGTGGCCGCATTCATACCCGAGGGCCAGCAGGCGGTGCTAGAAAAGAAACGTAAGGAAGAGCCTGATAAAACAGGAGTTAATTCATAACTAAAAAAAAAAAAGAACTAAATTTACAATTTAGCTGAAGAAATGCAAAATCTAAGCCAAAATAATATATCAAATTGAAAAGTGTTGTATATACTCATAAATCTATATGTATTGCCTATATCTGTTTACTATCTCTCTCTCCCTTTGTCTCTTCTCTGTACATGGACTTACAGGTGCCTCGCTCGATGTGCAGTACGAGATCGAGACGGGCCACAAGTTGCCCAGCTCGTTGGCTCCGCTGATACGTTCCGATTCGCTGGCGCAGCTGTAGTCGGTCACGCCCATCGTCTTTAATACTTGATTTAACTGTAACTGTAACAAATGCTGTAACTAGTGTCGCTTTAGTTTAAACATAACAAAAACCAACCAATATTCAGTTCGATTTTCGATGCCACAAAATATTGTTTGTATTCACATTTCTTTTCATGTGTGTAATGTACAATTAACGTAATTTTAATTAGTTAATTAATTACTTATGAGCTATTTATTTTAAAATACAACTCTGCGCTCCTTTTGCCACTGCGTGTGCTTGCCCCAAAAACAAAAAGAAAAAGAAAAAAGATAATAATATTAATAATAGTTTAAATAAAAGGCCTGTGTTAATTTTCGCATTAAACTTTGTAACATCACAGCGACAATTTGTATTGTAGGAACAGAACAAGAAAAACAAAACAACTGCCAAATACAAAAATAAAATAGAAAGCTTATTGTTTATATAAATAGGTATATATATATAATTATGTGTTATATATATTGGTCTATACAAATTGTTCGTAAATATTATTTATACTACACACAGCTCTAAAGAATTTTAATTTCTTCCACTTTTAACAGTTGAAACGAGTTACAAAAAAAAAAAAAAAAAAACAAAAAAAAAAAAACAAAAAGTATAAATTATAAATTGAAAAATTTTATTATAATTACTAATTAGAATTAATTGTGTAGCAAGCTTTACTTTGCAATCTGTAGTGATCCAAAAATTCGTGAGTCGTGAATCGAGCATCAAGAGTCGCAAATGAGGAAACGAAGTCGTGCGTTTCACTTAAACTAAATAATAATAATAACAATAATAATAATGCTAACTGTTTAATAGTTTTTATTTTGATAAATGAAACAAAATACAAATTAATATTATTGTTTTTTTATTGAATTAATCAAGGCTTTAGGCATCAATAATTTATAAGCCAGTGCGTAAGTAGTTGTAAAGTTCTTTTGCACGTGCTATCAAAGGTGCAAAGTTTCAACAACTTGTAACATATATGTATGTATATGAAAATATATATATGTATATGGAGAAGTGAAACATATAATGTAGACATATATATATATTTTTGATTTTGAAACGCAATTTCTGTGTAACGCAGTTCAATGTAAAATTGAAACCAAATTTCTAATGTAAATTATTTAATATAGAAAACTTGATTGTAAAGGCATACACATATATATATGTATATATTTATGCTTGCCTATATAATAACTAAATGTATGTACAAAAACTTTTGACACACTAAAAGATAAAACGAAAAAAAAAGAAGAAAAGTGAAGAGATTTAAAAATACGAAATGATGTGAAATTAAAAATCAACCAATAATTAAACAAAGCAAAAATTGTGTAACAAATAAAAATATGTTTTGATGAAATTCAAGATATGTCTTTTATATATATTGATTTATGTAAATATATATTTATTGTAAATAATAACAGTTTCCCAGTTACTTTAATAGAATCTTTATGTATACATATGTCTATAGCTAGTGACAGGGCACTATATGTAGAGGGAGAGACGTGCTGGAAAACCAAATATGTTCGACTTTGATTGTATTTCTGGAAATAGCAACAGCTTGAAAAAACGGCTTGAAAAAAATTTGATATGCGAGAGTTCTAAGAATATTTTGATCAACATTAAAGACATGCAAGCAGGCCAATTATCTGGAATAATATATATATACCAGTATTCTTCATGCATCAAGGTTGCTTCGTGCCACGAGTGCGAGTCCCTCTGTCATATTTTTAAGCAAATATTAAACGAGGTTTTGAATGAGATAGAAATATTAGGATATCGAATTGCAATTTTGTATGAAATTTCTAGCTGTCATCACATATCGATAATTATCGATGAGTAAGGAAATGTTTATCATTCATGTGGGACTATCAACTATTTAGCTACTAGCCTTTTCTCTTCTACTAATGAAAATCTATGAAGGCGGGTTCTTGCATAGCATAAACAGAAACCGATTAGTTGAGCTTCATTTGAATCTATTAGAAAAAAGCGATATACATATATACATATTTATATACATATTTCAGTAGCTACATTAGCTAGAGACTAGGAAACATTTTAGCTATGTTGACTCTCGAGTGAACCAAAATTCTCTAAATTTTACCTATAGACAAATCAAACCTCTCCATTCAAAGCAAAAGAAATTCTCACAATATAACATAACTTTATGTGTCACAATTTGGTATCAAGTATGCTTTTGGCTTAGATTAGAGTAGTCATTGTTTTGACATTTTTGTTACACTTCACTTGTTGTATAAATTACGATCAATTTAAAGTTTCTATATTCGTCGCAGTGTTTAGCAATAACTATTCTGCATGTGCAGCAAAATTTTACGTGTTTCTCACCACCCATAGATGTACGTGATTGGTAGAACTGATACGAAAACCAAAAAAAAAGATTGATAAAGTCAGTAAATAGAGTTACGGGTAAATGGCTGCTGAGGACGATACAACGCATCGCAAAACCAAAACTCGTTGTCGTTGCTATCCAAAATTATGCCTTCGCCTAATTGGTAGCATTCAAATTGTTGTTCTATATGTTCTACTGGTTGGACGGGTGGCAGCAGAGGCTGAATGGCACGATACGTATGGTGGTCATGGCACCACACACGAACAGCTGGGGCAACTTCACTATCCCGATGCCGAGCTAACGCCCTACAAATCAAGTATCAAGTATACTGAAGAACGGAAGAAGAATACTTGGTCCGTAACGCCCGCTTATAATATAACGCAATATCTGTTCGATTCAACGATAAAAGATAAGCCATCTTTGCCAATCGGTAAGCAAAAAAAAAAAGCTATATCAATCATTATATCGATATTTATATATTTATTCCCATGAAAAAAAATATCAGGATATTTGGAAACAAAGAACGGCGATACCTTGGCATTGGGTAACAAAGTTAACAGCAATGATTGGAGCGATCTGCTAGCACAATATGCTTTGGTCATCTTATGGGTGATATTCCTGTTGATTGTCATAATTCTATTACCATTTCTTGCGTAAGTCTAGACAACCTAAACATCCAATGAATCTATTTATATATATCGTTTCATCAAACAGCATTTGTTATTGTTGTTTCTGTTGTTGTCGCCGTTGCAAACGTGGCTGTGGTCCGTGCGATAAAGCAAGGGATACAAAAATGAGCATGATTTGTGCCGGAATCTTATTGCTTTTGGTCATACTCATTCTGTAAGTCATCTAGAGTGCCATAGATCGTGTCCGTTTCTCGATTAGTTATCATGTCTTCATTTTCAGTTTGTTCGCCATCGTTGCCTTTGCATCGAATCGTGTTCTAGATCGCGGCTTGGATGAGGCATCGGACGCGGTTAAGCGTGGCAGCAAGGATACCTGTCTCTTCTTGGAGGATATCAATGCGCATCTGAATCATATTTTTGTGTACAACTACGAGGAGTTGGAGGCTCATCTGGCCGAATTATTGAACAGTATGTTTGTTAGATGCCCAAGAGCATTTTGGCTTTGTGAAATGCCCGACTAAAACTTGTTTGTTTTCTTTTCTACAGATGCCCATAATCATATATTCCTGGACCTGGCTGATACATCCGAAAGTAATGCCATCGAGCAGTTGGAGCGCATCTTTGATAATATGAAGGAAGCGCGGTCTCTAATAAGGCAGGTGGACTCTTTGGAAAAGGAGTTGCGCTTCTACGCAACACAGCTGAGAGATGGTAAATGCAATTCAGTCCCATCTTTATATATATATCTTTATATATATATATATATATATATATATATATATATATATATATATTGCTTTTTTTTCTAGGTGTTCGCGGAGTTAAACGTGATGTGAACTACGCCTGCGGCAGTTTGGTTACTGAAAAAAAATGCTCAGACTTTTTGAAAACCTCAGAAATGGAAGTGGTTGATTTGTCCAAGTGTCTACACATGGATTTGGTAAGTAATTGTGAATCTAACTAAATCTATATTCAGATTAATACTTATTTTGGAGCATTAAGCTCACCGTCCGTCTATCAATCAGCATCTCAGTTAATTAATCAGTCAATCAGTCACTGACCTACTAATCTGCACTTCTTTCACTTTCTCAATCTAATCGAAATCCCCTCTATTACAGCTGCCAAACACAGCTATTTTTGTGGAAGGCATACAGAAAATTATTTATGACGATATTGCACTGATACCGAAAATCGCTCTGAGACGTTTCCAAGATATTGGCACAAAAATCGAGGCCGCAATGACGCTGGTCATACCCTCGATACTGAAGGATATACAGGATGGTCGCGAAGTGTTCCGCCAGCAGGCCGCTTTGATAAGCAATCAGACGGAGGCCTTAATCAGCAATATTCAATTGAAAACGATTCGCTCGACGAGATCGTTCGATGATGTCTACGATAAGTTTGGCAGCGATCGAAGTGTTATTAACTCATTGGCCTGTGGTTTCCTGTTTATGGTAAGTTTCGAGACTATTATATACGCTCGATGATATCATTTTTTTTCCATTCATTTCATTCCACAGATCGTGTTTCTAATGTTGGTTGCCTTGCTATGCGGATGTTGTGGTAGGAAAGGATCCGGAGCTACATGTTTACTGATGTAAGTTGATAGCCTCAAATACTCTGTAGCAATTGTGCAATTGAGATCGAGGACAGAGAAATCTGAGAAAAATATTTTATTGTTACTAAAGAGAATTTTGATTCGGTGGCCCTTTTTTAATTGGGTTTTATAAGATATCTCTTCTATACCCATTAGAACTTTATAATGATTATTACGACAAATAATGTCGTAGAAACTAAAGTTGTATGAGAAGTCTTTCTAAGACGTTTTAATACGCTTTGCATATCAAATTATTTGCAGGCTATCCAAGCCATTATCATTTCTACTCATCACTGCGGTTACAGGATATCCCTTTGCTGCTATCATATGCATGCTAATAAACTTCCCTTTGTTACAGCGGCATAATGTTAATATTCATTGTGTTCTCGTTCATTACGATGGTTGGACTATTCTACTTTATGATGGGCTTGGTTACCTACCAGGGCGCATGTGCCCCAGTGCGAGATCTCGATAAGAATGCCGTATTTAAGCAGCTAGATGCATCTATTAATCTGAATGAACTACTGTCCGAAGATGGTGGTTTGCCCGCTGAATTTGCAGAGCTAAAGATGTCATCGGCCATCCAGGCGTGTAGGGCCGATGAATCGATATTTGATTTGCTTCTGCTGCATCGTCTATACGATCTGGATGATTTAAGAAATATTGAAGTGATAAAGGAGAAGAATGAGGAGGACAAAAAGGAGACCATATTTGATGAAGATCTATCCGGCGTGGTTCTATTAACGCCGGAGGAGAGGGAAAAGCTCGAAAATGCACGCAATGGCAACTTTTCGGAATACAACAGTGTTCATTATCTAAAGCACATGTGCAAGACTCTAACGCCGAACTTAGCCACTTTGGCAAGTGGTCTAAGGCAGGTACGAGATGCTATCAAATTTAGTGAGAAATGGGAGGAGTACAATAAATATGCCCGGGTCTCGTTGTCTAACGAAGCATACCATTTGGATACGTATAACTATGAGTGGACCGACAAGATATTGGGCATTATGTCGCAAATGAATGAGAAACTATCTCGTATTGATGATCTTGTCCTGTACGAGAAACGAAATTTCAGTAATTCAATTCAGGTGCTGGTCGATGCCGTAGTCCGATCCGAAACATTTATCAAGACACGTGGCAGCGCCTTCATAAACTCGCTCGCTCAAAATCTCACATATGTGATCAGCGAACAGATAGAGAACTATAAGGAGGGCCTCATCACGGAGTCCAGCAAAAATGTGGGCCGCTGCGCCCCACTCGCTCATGTCTATTATCGTGGAGTGGATTTGATTTGTTATCGCCTGGTTGATCCAATCGTAAGTTACAGAAATAATCTTATCAGAGAGATTACTGTTATTTATTGGTTTCCTAAATAATCTTATATTATATTATATATTAGTTTTAATATCTCCTCCCTAATTGGGGGGAAAAATTGGGTTTATAAAATCAAATCCTGAACTCTTACTAATCTTATTTTCAACTATTGCAGAATGGTTTCTGGATTGCATTGATTCCCGCTGCATTGCTCCTGCTGCCACTATTGTTTGTCGCCCACAAACTGATGTGCTTGTGGCGCAGATTACACTCATATGCAGTGCCCATAGTCATAATACCCGAGACAGGGTAAGTAACAAATAATAATAATAAATATGCAAAAGACTAATTCAATGTAATCATAGTCCAAGCTGTCCCACCTGCTCGGGTCAACCGTATACACCGCCGCCAATTATCACCTGTAGCGGCGGCCAGCAGGCGAGTTGCGTTTGCCGGGAGGAAACCAGGCGCACAGATGGTGGAGCTACTTTTAACGATAGCTCCTCAATTGCCACATCTGAACAGAATGTTATTGTTGAGCCAACCGGCACACCGGTTGCCGAACGCCATATTCAGATCTTATCCCAGGCTCAGGCTACGGCTTCGTCTCCAGCTCCAGGTCAGGCTCAGCCCGAAGACGCAGCAAACATTAAGCCAAAAAATGATTAGATCATCGCGCACGAATTGGAAGATTTTTATAATTGGTGTATCAAACAAGACTGATCAGAGTAAATTTAAGTGTGTTAATTTATATATATACCCGTGTGTCTATATTAGCACGACTGTAAAACATAAAAAAAACTAACGAAAATAAGATAAGATTGTGTAATAATCGTTTACGTACCACTTAAATCAATGTTTTATATTTATTTCTATTTAGCCTGGCTGGGGGATGATTGGGGGATGGTTTTTCAGAGTAGTAATAACGTTTCCTGCTTGACCGAGATTACCCTGATAAGCATATGATATAGCTAAAAAGCTGATATCAAATTTATTTTCGAATGTATGTTATTAAAAAAAAAAAAAACGTTCCATTACTCTCCTTCCAAGAGTCTCCGATAAAGAACGTTAAAGTTTTCTGTGGGCTCTAGGGCTCGAATCAGCATCTACTTTACGATCAATTATATATTTCTGTACAGTAAAGACTTTAATGAAAAATGATGTTAAAATTATTCAGAGTACATTTACACTTTGATTTAACTGTTATTAAATTAAAAGAAATTTTATAAACTTTTACTTTTATACATTGTTTATGTATTTTTTGGTGTTTGTCCTGTTTGGACCGTGAAATGGATGCAGTGAAGAGACAATTAACAAAAGTATGATAAGGCAACGGTATTTTGGCAATTCTAGGCAATTATGGCTTTTACGGGTGATAATAATAGGATATTTGTTGAGCTCATTGATGGGCTCGGCTGTGGCACAGGCAGATGAGGAGGAAGATATTAATATTACAGAAGATTTTGCAGATGATTTATCAAATAAGTTATCAACAGACTCGCCACAAAATTTATCAAAAGTCATTGAGCCCGAAGATGCCTCAGACGTAACTCTTTCCGATATACAAAAATATAGAGATGAATTCCTTCGTGCAAAGGATTCATTCAGAGCGGATGAATGGCGTGTTGGCTTCGAGGGCTTGGGCACCATTCACGAGCAGATGGGAGAACAACATTGGCCCGAGGTCAATTATACGAAATATGAGTCTAAGGTCACATACTCAGGACACCCTATATATTCAAAAATGGGCATGGCACCGATCTACAATTTTACGCGTTATTTGTTTCAAAAAACATTAAGTGATCCGCCCTACCTACCCGAAGGTAAGCAGTTCCAAGCAGACCTGAGTGTTGCGAGAGATTGAGTTTTTGGTTTTGTCGTTATAGGCTATGTAGTTTCCAATACCAGGGATAGTATAATATTGGGCCCGAAAACGGAGATGAATGACTGGCGTGATTTGTTTTGGCGATATTTCCATCACCTCATCTGGGTTGCCTTTCTGGTACTCTTAATTGTAATCATACCATTCCTTGGGTAAGTCCATAAGATCGAACTCTCAATACATTTTGATAGCTTGGATGGTTTGTCTCTTAGGGTCTGCTACTGTTGCCTCTGTTGCTGTCGACGCTGTCCCAAGGGTTGTCCACCCTGTACGAGAAATCGAGAGACTCGCCTGCGATATATTTATGGATTCCTGCTTTTCCTACTTATCGTTCTACTTGTGTAACTAGTTCGCTAAGCTCTCCTTGATTTATGCAGTAATTTCGACCTAATTTACACAGCTTTTGCACAGTCATTGTTTTCTTGACCAATAAAATGATCGATCGGGGCATGCGTGAATCGACGCTTACGATGCGGAGAACCGCTGAAGATACCTGCAAGTATCTTGAAGATACCCGTACTCATATTTACCATCTATTTGGTAACAATTACGAAGAGCTCTTGAATGCTATGATTTACTTGCTGACGCGTAAGCCCTAAGCTGATTAGCTCAGCCTGAGAAGTCACTTAAGTTCACGTTTTGTAATTTTCAGATGCGGAAGATCACATGTTTTCAGATTTGTCCGATAGCTCAGATGCCAGTGGCCTGGAAGAGTTAGAGCGCATAATGGATAATATGGTTACTGCAAGATCACTAATGAGAGAAGTGAACACAATGGAGAAAGAATTACGCTATCTTGTCTCCCAGCTAAGAGATGGTAATTACCTAAGAGACTATTTTCTTCATTGATTCATAAAGCTGAAACTCTTAGGCAGAGTTACTTTGAATATCCTTAGAATAATATTAATTCATTATATATCATACTTCTGTTTCATTCTTCTTCTTTATGCAGGAGTTCGTGGCATTAAACGTGAAGTGACTTATGCCTGTCACATTTCGTCACATCCGAGATGCCGAACTTTTCTTAAAACCTCATCGATTCAGTTCATAGATGCGAATAGATGCATGCACATCGATCGTGTGAGTTGAATGTATATATAAAGTAAACAATTTTCTAATTGTCTTCATTTCTCATTAGCTACCCGACTCGACTTTATATCTATCTGGATTTAAGCAGATCATTGATAACAAGTACGTTGAAATAGCAAAAAATGCGGTACTTCGACTACAGAAAATCAAGGACGCTCTAACTGAGCAAATGAAGAGGGTGGCGCCTCCTGTAATACTTAGTTTAAGAAGGGGACGTGACATATTCCTCTATAAAGCGAATGAGATTCGCAGTAAAATTGATTTTGTTGTCAACGATTTGTATTTTTCGTCGTTAAGCGCCTCCAGATCATTTGAGGACTTCTATCAGAGATATGCTACCGATCGTTCGGCTATTAATCTTATTGTCTTCATTCTGTTGGTGCTGGTAAGCCTGATTCAGACATCTCCTAGAATTCAAGTATTCTTTAACGCTCTTTTCAAATCTTACCCAGATATCAGTCATACTTATCTGTGGCCTGATTTGTGGCTGTTGTGCGAGCAAGGCAGCAGGAGCTGTTATTTTGCTATTGTAAGTGAGAAAGAAACTATATAATTTTCTAGTTCACATATCATACTTCATCTACCCATTATTAAATTTAATTTTTTTCAGAGCCCTCATCTTCATATTCTGCATACTGTCATATATTATACTTGTTGGTCTTTTTTATTATATATTCGGATTGGTAACCTATGGCGGAGCATGTGAGCCATCAGCACATTTACGTAATCTGGAGAGTGTAATCGAATTTGATCGAAAACTGCGGCGAACTCATATGTTCCAGGAAACACTGGACATAAACACAATGCAAGCTTCAATAGCCCTTCAAGGCTGTGGACTGAACCGCACCATCTTTGATGTACTCAAAGATAATTCTATATATGATGTATCTGAATTGGCGCAACTTCAATTTTTCGAAGCCGATGACTTTCTGATGGGAATGACACACGAGGACCTCGCAAATGTGAAACTGTTAACTCCACTCGAGATACGCAGATTAAATGAGATGAGAACGGGAAATCTTTCAAAGTATCGAAGTCAATTATATACGGAGCATATATGCAATAGGCTAACACCTCGTTCTTTAAGGACTTATGCTACAGAAATGAGATCTATCATTAAGGATCTCTATTCTGGCTATTATGCGGGTCATTGGAATGTAAGAGTCGCACTATATAATGCTGCCATGAACCTTGATGTCTATCATGATGAATTTGTTATTCCTATTCTAACTCTTCAAAATGAGATTAGAAAAAAGTTGAAACAAATTGATAATATGATCTTGTATAATAGTAACAATTTTGGCTATAGCATTAGGGCTTTGGTGCTAATGGCAAAAAATGCAGAAAAGTTTATCCAATCGAAAGGAAAATATTTCATTTATGAGCTCATACGCAATCTAACAATGTCTTGTGGGGAGCAGACCGAACAATATACCGAAATGCTCGTAGTCAACTGTAAAATGGAAGTCGGCCGTTGCGAACCATTAGCCAACGCCTATCAGAGTAGTGTGAATTTGATCTGTGAAAATCTGGTCGATCCAATTGTGAGTAAACATTTCTATGATATATATTATAAACCTAATAACTGTTTTCCTTTAATGTTTTGCAGAATGGCTTTTGGGTTGGCGTCTTGTCCGCTGCTTTTGTACTTCTACCTCTATTGTTTATCATACATCGCCTAATGTGCCTATACAGAATATACACCCCTCCACCTGCTGCTGCTTTCGTTGGGTATGTACTATATTATTATTCTCAGTTATAACTCTTTTTTTCCCTTTCGTCTTTTGTCGTCTTAGGCATTGTCCAGCCTGCATGGTTCGTGCCCCGGGTGGTTATAATGCTAACTCCCGGATAGGTCTGCCCGCTAATCTGCAAGATTTTCTTGGAAGCGATTTAAAAGATCGTCAACATGCTGCTACCAAACGAAAGAAGAAGGACTAGTTGTTCCAGTCTAATACTTTTTGTATTCGAACTGCGCGCTTCGTTTTCGTTAAGAATTGAGATTACCACAGTATCATTTCTAATGCAGTATCGATATGGCAATTTATCAAGAGAATTGGCTAGAAAGCAATGAACAAATTTCCGCTATGATGGGTTAAATACCTCAGTGTATCTTTTTAAAATCAACCAGTTAACAATTACTTAAATGTAATGGGTTTTATTCAAAATAAATACCACAGATATACATCTTTTATTTAAAATAAGCGCTAAACTTTCGTTTACTTTGAAATGTACGATGACATTCGTTAAAATATACATCAAGCTATCGCAGTATCATCACATTTCATATATCGATACTTTTGTGTTACCGATAGTCGATAAGTTGATGCTGATTTTTGACGAATCATCATCTCTAGTAGTTGTCGTTGTGGGATACGCGCGTCGAAGCGGACGTTCGACGGCGTCTACGCTCTTGTGGAAATTGTGATAATTGTCGTTGAGTGAATAAAAAAAAGGTGATTTATCTAGTGAATACAATGAAATTCTGAATTAAACTCATTTCACTTTTGCATTATGAAATGTGTAAACAAAGTGTTGGGAACTCATGAAGCGAGACCCACCACCAAATTCGTTTGCTGTGTGCTGTGAAAACAAAGAAAAGAATGTTGTGATGGTAGCAGCGTAGCAGCAGCGGGCGTTGCAATAGATACACACACATTCATACACATGCACATGCTATATATGCATTTATGCATATACATATGTGTGTGTAGTACATGAAAACACAGTTGCCAATTGAAAAATAAATTACTTCAAGCTGAAATCTTATAAAGATTTTAAAATTTTCAATGAAAAGTCAAGAATAGTTTTGATAGAAGTAAATCATACAGTTTTATTTGATTCGCTATTTCGAAATTGTAAACTTTTCGCCACGTGCATTTGCGAAATTTCAAAACATTCCAGCTAAAATCTTTATATGTTCCGTTACATGCTGTGTGAATATATAGAATCATACATATATACACAGTTGACCCACGCACAGCTGCAATTCCAATTAGAATACGGGGTCGCAGGCCATTGGAAGCTGCGATGTAGACAAAGAAAGGGTGGGGTACAAGTGTATAAGCATGTAGTATGTATATAAAAAAAAAAAGTATAAATGTTTAAATGTGTACGACAAATGAAAAAGCATGTGTGAAAAATAACGGTGATTATTTGCTTCAATAGTCTATTGCAGTATGCCCTTTTATTAAAAATTTTCAAGCTAATAGCAAGTGTTGTACAACGTTGAAACAGCTACTGCACAGCTGCACTTGGAGTTGCAGTTCTGTCGCGTGTTATTGTTGACCACAAAGTGTTTTTGTATTTCAGTGGCAGTGGCAAACCCCCACGCACGCACACGCACACACACACAGCCACAGACACATGCAAAAGTGAAACGTTCTTGGCTTTGTGCATGTGTGCCTGTGTGAGTGTGTGTCTGCTTGACATTAATGACTAATTGGATTTGGAAGTCGCCGTCGACCAAAAAGATAATACGTATGTATGTATGTATGAACGAGTGCATGTGTATAGCGCAAAGAAGCTGGGACAAAGACACATAAAAAATAACCGTTACTATTATTGTCGGATTCAGCTTGTTTATTTCAATTGCTCAGGGAACGGGTGCGAGTGCGAGCGAGAGGTCGGGTGTGCGGCCGAGGTGAAGGCAGCGCAATGCGACGCTCTCTTTTATCTCGTTTATTCTGCTTTGTCTTGCAGCATCAAATCGGAAGCAGCACGACCCACAAGCAACAAGCACAACAAAAAAAGTAACCAGTACATGTGTACCGTAAAATCTGCTTAAGAAAGGGTCGAGTAACTTAAGGCGAAGAGAAAAACTAAAGCTAGAAAAGCGCAGTTGAAAAACAATATCTGATTTTAAAATTGCGTGAGAGCTTTTGATACACAGCATTTGCGCAGATACAGATACAGATACATCCCTGACCTGTGTAAAACGCATATACACACATACGTATGCAAACATATGCTGTATACGTACATATATATGCATACTAATGCCATTACCTATATTCCCAGGTATATACATACATACATATATATGCAGCCTCTATATAGGTGCTCTAGCTGAGGCCGGAGCTCCAATCAAGTAGCCTATGCGCATGTACTATGTATTTATAGCAAGCGACGCCGGCATAGGCATACACACACACACACACACACACACATAAACATTCATATACATATTCCGACTGTGTTTTCGGTAGGCTTGCATGACAAATGAAGTTTAAAAACATATCGAAAAACAAATCCGTTAGCAGTCTCACAACTTGAATGCTCTTCTTGTAGAAACAAAATTAAATTATAAAATTTTTAATAAAAAAACAGAAAAACATAATTTAAAAGTATGTTTTAAAAGCTTCCTAGCCAGGACATCTCCGCTTCCTTGCCAATGCTTTCTTTATTCGCTGTGCTGTGAAGGCGACATACGTGATATTGAACCATATTTCCCAACTCTACTGTCAAATATTTGCAAATAGCATTGCAAAGCAAACACGCACACAGCCAAAAGTATACAGACAGCGCCTTTATTTTGAGTGAAAGCGGCTTGCACCAAAGAAGTACGAATCGAACTTATTGAGGTCAACAAAAGGTGTCGTTGCCTGTGCTGTATCTACTTTGTGCTGTGAGATTATTGCAAGTAGCTTGCAAGCAGGTTACAAGTAGATAGCAGGCAGATTCAAGTTAGAAGAAAATATACAATTTAGGTCAACAGAAGTTTTCGTTAGCTCAACACTATCAAATTTTTGTAAATCAATGAGCTAGTTGCAAGCAGGTTGCCAGAAGTTTACAAGTAGGTTACAATCAGCTGGTGCTCTTTCTCTCTCTCTCTCTCTCTCTCTCTCTCTCTCTCTCTCTCTCTCTCTCTCTCTCTCTCTCTCTCTCTCTCTCTCTCTCTCGCTGTCTCCGTCGACCCCGTTAAATCTAGAAACTTCATATCTGAAATGGATATTCTCATATATCAACACGCACAATAGGTAACAGCTAAATAAATGTTATGGAGTATGAAATAGCAGCTACAAATGGTTTTGTTTTTATTTGTTTACATAATATATAGGCAAAAACAGAAACAGAAACAAAATGTATAAAGAAGTGGAAAACTGAGCTGCTGTTGGCTAGGCGGAAACTTCGTCTTGTGTTAGAAAGAAATCTGGCCGGCTGTCATTTGATGAGCAGATATACAATACATATGTATATATATATTTATATATTTGAAGAACCGGTATGGTCGTTGGCCAAGGGAAACTGGTTTGCCGGCCATCTGACTCACCAGCTGAGGCCGCGATAGCAAACAAACACCAAATTTTCATTGGCTAATCAAAAGCTGACAGCAAGAATCATTTTCAATTGAAATTAAATGCGAACGTGCGAACGAGACAGACAGCAAACAATGAATGTACATGAGTGCTAATAAAATTATGCTTACACGCGCAGCGTGATAATCAGAGTGAGAGAAAGAGAGAGAGAGAGAGGAGACCCAAGTAAAAAGAGATGAGAAGCAGACAGGAAGTGTCAGTTACACTGGTTGGAAAAGCAGACTAAGCCTTGGATTTCAATCGTGGCTATGCATATTTGCTATACTATACCCTAGTTTCATATACCATGGGGTATCATGATTTGTGCATTAAGTGTTTAAAGAAGTTTCGATTCGTATAGATGTTATTTGTGGATCCTTGAGATAAAGAGTTTAGAATTGAGTCTACAGTTCATTTAGTTGTAGAGTTCACATATATATTATATTTCATCTTAAATAATTCGGATTGTTCACTTATCGTTCATTGATTGCTCACTTAAATAATTATTTAAAAACTGATGACTAAGTAGGTTTACTGCTTTATTATATTGTTTATTTTATTTTTATTTCAAATGAAATCTCTTATGCTAGAAATTTCATTTCACTGCACAGTGAATAATCTGTGCTTTACTTCTTTCAAATATATACATATATAAGTATTTCAACACAAGGCCAATCCACTGATATGAGTTTTCTTCTTTTATGTTGTTTTTGTTTTACTTTTGGTAAACAAACACGACCGACAGTTATTCAATTAAAAAATGTGCTTCAAGTCGCTTCTTAGGAATTTCATAATTTACGCTGATAAACAATGTGTCTGCTTTGCTCGAAAATGCTTTTATATAATATATACATATATATATATGTATATACGACCAATGGGTTATCTCGTCGTTTCTGTATTGCGTCCATTGCTCCAAATCAACAGCTCCATAAATAAGTAAATATCTAGCAAAAGTGTGTACAAACACTTTCCTTTAAATATCAAGTGGTATCTACTTATACGCACTTGGAGTAGTATTGCTTAAGCGAAAGGTAAAAACCTGTTATACATGGATCGGCTAGATAAACTAGACGCGATCTCTAGAAGTGGGTCGTTCAGTTATTCGCTTTGCTTTTCTCTGAGCGGTCTTTGCCCAAAATAATATTACCAAAATAGTCTAACTGCATATGTACATATGTATACAGTGGACTGTTTGACTAACTACTTGAATGATTAATGTATTATTAGTTAGTAATTTATTTACATTTTTACTTGTAGCCAAAAGCATTTTTGCTGACTACGCTTCAAACATTATTTATATAAAAGACAAAAACTTGAAACTTCCAAGGTAATAAAACCTACGTAAATTTAAAAAAAAAATGTTTATAGTGTACTCTGAGTTTAGCTCTACTTTGCGATTCTCATAAACTGAAGGAAGCTCGACGGTTATTGATTTTGTGAAGTAGAAAATTTAGGTATGAGCAGCAAGAGAGGAGCTACAATGCTCATATGTTCGATGACCAGAAACAAAAGAGGAAAGGGCAGTAAAGGGAATGGAAGTGGGAGTAGTGAAAGTGGGGAAGTGAAAGGAATTGAGAGATGAGGAGCTGGGGAATTAAATGAGTTGAAGTCGATGGTACTCGGTGAAGCTTTGATTATAAGTGTTACAAGTGCTTTAAGGAAAAGCAAAAGCAGCAGATAGAGATAGAGGAGCAATAAAAAAAGTGAAAGGAGAACAAACATGATTAGGAGTAAAGCAAAAAATAAAGAGCAAAAGGCACAATTGTTATGCTTTAATTCTCCATCTAAATTATAATTGATTGAAAACAAAATCGAGCGAATTCCACCGCTTATTGATTGTGAATGTTAAAATGAGCATTGAAAGTAACATAAAATTTAACAGCGAGTTATTTTGGGCTCAATGTAAATCTGACAGAGTTATGGCTGTTGCAGAAGCCGCCCTGAAAATCGGGTCTACCAAAGCTGCCATGAACTGCGCATGTGCTTATTATTGACGGTTCTGCAAATGATGCTGCTTTATTTTGTTTTTGTTTTGATGTTGGGCGAAGCAGAAATCGTTTATGTTGTGCGTTTGATAATAGCTTTGACCTCCGCCCCTTTGACCCCGTCCAAGCATCAGCAGAGACAGCAACAACAATAACAACAGCAGCAGCAGCAATTGCTATGCGACTCGCTTCCAGCTTTTTGTTTCAGCTTATGTCAAGGCCGTTCGAATGCTGAGTGCTGAGCTCGACGCGCTGAGTAGGCGTGGGTATACAGAATTTTGCAGAGCAGAGCAGAGCACACGAAATGCATACATACATACGAAATATACAGATATAGACAGATACGTGAAGATAAAGCACAATAAAACGATGATTTTTTCGTATGAGTATCTCCTCGTTTAGATACTCAGCTAGTTTACAAGCCATTTACGCCAAGTTAGACACGTCAATTAACTAGCTGTTAACTAATGCGACACTTGAAGCAATGCGAAAAACAGCCAAGTGGAGCATCGATGATTGCAAAAAGCAAACAGTAGTAAAAAGTGCACATAAAAATACACAGACTAAAGATAAGGCTCTAAAAAAAAGTTGTGTGTGTGTGTGTGTGCATGTGCGACACCTTCTGTGCGACACGACAGGCCAAGGAAAAGCCGTTAAAGCAAACGAACGACCCTTAGTGGTTCAAGAATGGTGAACCACAAACTCAACAGCACACACAGCAACCTGCACCACCTCAGTTTCTCCGTTTCACTTGTTTTGTCTTGCCCCTTCCTGGTTGCCCAGTGTCCATTGAGTCAGACATTCGATACAGCAAGCAGTTCAGTTCATGGGGTTCATTCAACTTTCAGCCTTTCCTTTTCTCTATGCACGCACATATCAAGACAGCAACGGGACAAACGCACTTGCCCACTGAGAGTACTTAGTTGTTTTTTATTACACTATGATAAAGCAGCGCAATTGATAAAAAAAAAAGATGTGAAAAACAAGATTCATATATTTAACAATTGATATAAACACAAAGAAGACATCTTTCTTAATAGTCTAATTTAGATTTAATTATTGTTTACATTTCGGTTTTATTTATTTGTTCATTTTATTATCATTATTGTTTCTGCTAAAATTCTAATTCCGAATAAGCTTCTAAGCAGAATGAGCGAGCACAGTACAATTGCGCGTTTGCTGTTGTTGAAAGCATAGCCTCGGTGGCGCAGTAGGCAGCGCGTAAGTCTCATAATCTTAAGGTCGTGAGTTCGAGCCTCACCCGGGGCATGTAATTTTTTTTTGATTCATAAAATTTAATACTTGAGTGTTGTCTTAAGCTAGATTCTTTTTAGACTCCTGTGAGTTCCAAACGAGTCAAATAACTTTTTAATTTATAATTTTGCTTTGTGTAACTTGTTTTTTATTTTTTTTTAAACATTCCGTGCAAATTGCAGCATTCTGCTAGCTAGTGTTGCACGCACATGCTAAGTAACTAAGTTGCCAGTAAATATTGTGGCACTGCCCCGCTGTTGATTGTGATGCGCTTCAGTTTTTTATTGGCTTTAATTGATGTCAAGTAAGGGGGGAATGCTACTCATAGAGTGAAAGAGCAGAGGATAGCATTTGAGCATTTGCGTTGCCTTAAGCAATAGGAATGCCACATTTTTTGCGACACACCCACAACGCGAATGATATATATGCATTCGTATTTTACTGCCCTGCCACGCATTAAGATACACATAAATAAGGTCAAGACATGCTAAAATCGTATTAGGGAGTGTGTGTGGCACCATTCTGAAAGACGTTTATTTTAATCGTCCATATTCATTTGTTGTCTCTGCCTGCAGTTGTCGCGCTGACGCATGAAATGGATGGCAAGTGGAACAAACAAAGCAGGAGCCAAGCGTGTTAGGAGCAGCATTTAAGCAACATTTTTAGTGTAGACACTGATACGCACGGACGGCTACAGCATGGCCAACGCTCCAGCTCCAGCGCCAGTCGAAAAACAGATGCTCAAGTCCAGGAAAAAAATAACCTTAGCAATATGCAGTCTAAGCCTGATCATGTTTGGGTTTGCCTTCAGCCCCACTCAAGCAGCTGGCGATGTGGTCGATGCGAAAGGGCCGTGGCATGTGGCTACAGCTCACGAGAAGAGTGGACAGCTACACTTTGCCACGGCTGAATTCAGCGAATACAAATCCAAGGCCAACTATACCAAAGATGTGAGAAGCTCAACAAAAGCAATGGATCCCGTTTACAATTTCACACGCTACTTGTTCGGTATTATCTTACCGGATGAGGCCGCAGTACCGCCTGGTGAGTAATGATGTCAAATCTGTAAAGATAACAATGTATAACACGTGCTTCACTCTAGGCTACATTGTTGTCAAGGGCGAAAACAACTTGTCCCTAAGACCGAATGTTGACGACATAGATTGGCGGGAGCTTTTTATGCAATACTGGATAGTGTTCATCGCTGTTGCTATTCTGGCATTTCTGGCTGTCATTATGCCCATCGTAGCGTATGTTGATTGCACAAATTTAAATGGAAGTTATTAATTTATTCTTATATATTACAGGGTTTGCTATTGTTGCTTCTGCTGTTGTCGTCGCTGCAAGGAGGGTTGCCCACCCTGCGACAGCCAAAAGGATGCTCGCAAGCGCTGCTGCTGTGGAATGTTGCTGCTACTGCTCATCATTGGAATACTGTAAAGCAAATCCAGAATTATTTAAAAGCAATCTGTTTACCAGAATTCTATATATTTGCAGATTTGGCGTGATTATTGCTTTTGCCACCAATCGATTGCTCGATCATGGCTTAGAGGAAACTACAAATGTCATGCGACGCGGCAGCCAGGATACGAGCACCTATTTCAAAGATGTCTCGGATCATATCAATCATCTGCTTGTAAATAACTATGAAGAAATGGATAAGCATCTGAGGGATATTCTAACAAGTAAGTGTGTGATTGAATAAATATGCGACCTCAGCTCATTTTCTATTCTCTTTTTCTTTAGATGCTCACACTCACATATTCCTGGATCTGATGGACGCCTCTGAGGCGAATGCTGTTTATGATTTGAAGCGCATATTAGAGAACATGGAAGAGGCACACAAATTGATACTAGAAGTGGATAAATTGGAAAAGGATTTACGTTTCTATGGCACACAGCTAAGAGATGGTAGCTATTACTTATTTGCTAAGTTTAGTTGCAGACTAGTTAAACTCGAAATCCAATTCTAGGTCTGCGTGGCGTTAAGCGTGATGTTAATTATGCCTGCGCCGTGCTCTGTGGCAATCGGGAATGTCTGCACTTTTTGAAAAAGACAGAGATCGAATTCCTTGATAGCTCAAAGTGTTTGCAATATGAACAGGTAATAAATGGATATATTTAAACAAAGAGTTAATGCTAATCAAATTTTCAATTCTTGCAGCTGCCAGATACATCTCACTATTCGAAGGCCATGGAATTCATAATCGCCAAAAACAGTGGCAAAACTGCCAAAGAAGTCATAGATCGTTTGCAGCATGTGGGCAAGCGTATTAAGGCTGGCATCGATCCACTTATACCACCGATAATTCGTGACATTAATAATGGACAGGAACAGTTCCGCAATCAGGCAATAAACGTACGCAACATAATCGATTCAGCCATAGGCAGCATACACTCCACTACTGTCGAGGTGACCAAGACCTTTGATGATGTATACGATGAATTTGGCGCCGATCGAAGCATTATCAATGTGATTGTTTGCTTTGTGCTGTTGATCGTAAGTGCAAAGGGTAACCTATAAACTGTATATCAATACTCATTTGATATTCTCTTGCAGATTCTACTATTTTTGATAATTGCTCTTATTTGTGGCTGCTGTGGACGTCGCCGGCGTGGCTATCGCGATGATTGCTGCAGCAAGGGCACAGGCGCCTCTTGTCTGCTGCTGTGAGTATACATAATATACAATTATATATATAATAATCAAATATTAATCAATGAATTTTTGTTTTCCAGTGCCATGTTATTAATATTCTGCGTCTTCTCTGCCATCGTTGCGGTTGGTTTGACTTACTTTGCCTTGGGCGTCGTTAGCTATCAGGGCGCTTGTGCTCCGCTCAGAGATCAGGAATCGAATGCCTTGTTCCGTCAGATTAACTCAATTATAGATCTCAATCGTAGTTTGCCAAAGAACGAGCATAAGTCGACTAAGCCCCTACGCATTTCGAATGTCATCAAAGCCTGTCAGGCAGATCATTCCATATTCAAACTTCTACAAGATAACGATTTATATGACATTGATAATCTAGTGCGCATGAAAGTGATAAGCGATACGCCATCAGTGCCAATTGTATTGGCTAATCTAGATAATTTCACAATATTGACGGAGAAGGACAAACGAGATCTCGAACTGCTGCGCAATAGCAATCTATCCAGCTATCACAGCAAGGTGTTTACGGAGTATATGTGCGATCAGTTAACACCTGTCGATCTGCCCACCATTGCCAATCAGCTTAAGGAGTTCCGCACCAGCCTGTGGACTCAGTGGGGCATTTATGATTGGGCCAGGACATCGCTGTATAACGAGGCCTACAATCTACAAAGATATCATGATGAATTTGTTGAGAAAATCAAAACAATAATTAGTAAAATGACCGAGAAACTTTTAAAGATTGACGAATTGATATTATATAAAGGAAATCCGTTTGGCGAATCCATCAAACAACTTCACGATTCAACGGAGCGCTCCGAGATCTTCCTCAGAAATCATGGCCAGGAATATGTCGGTGGACTACGTGAAAATCTCACCAGCTACATTAAGGAACAAGTCGTACAGTACATGGAAATGGTCGTAGAGAAGTGCCATGGAAATGTTGGCAAATGCGCACCCCTAGCCAAGGTTTATGATCGAAGTGTGGATCTGATTTGTCATCGTCTAGTCGATCCAATGGTAAGTGGAATATACATATTAAAGATAAATATATTGATTCAATCTAATATTCATTTCTCTTTCAGAATGGTTTCTGGGTAGGCGTGTTGCTCTGTGCCGTGCTCTTCCTGCCCGTGCTCTTTGTGGCACATCGCTTGCTACGTCTGTACAAGAAGATTGATCCGTATTCGGCGCCACCCGTTGCCATAGTTGAGGGCGGGTAAGTGGTATAGATTATCCTTGCTATGTTTGGACCTATTTGCATGTTTTGTCGTTGGGCAAATGAGAGACAAATTTTGTTGCGCTCGTTTCGCTTGGCCTGAACATATTCGAAATCCCATTTGTAATTGTTTTGCACGCTCCAATTGGATATCGTTAACAATTTACTTTCATTCTCATTTCATTGCTAACCAATGCTATGCCATGCCATGCCATGCCATGTCTTGCCACACATATATTGCACTATCGCAGCAGCGACTATCTGTATGATGCCTATAGTGAGCGCGATCGCGAACATGTGCCATTGGCCAAGTAAGAGAATTAAGCAGAAGCAGCATCTCCCACAGTCAACACACTCACCTCATACTCTCTTCTGGTGCTCCCTTTTTGTTTTTGTTTTCAGTGTGCCAAAGAAGCGACGCAAGGCCTACGATCGAAGACGCGAACAGCAGGAATACTATGAGGATGCATCGCCGGGTGTGTCGCGTGGTGCGCGCTCCAATGGTGGCGGTGGTGCTGGTGGTGGTGCTGATGGAGGTGCTGGCAGTAGCAATATGCGCTATAACGATGTGGCACCCACGTAAGTCAATCAGACAGAAAGCAAAACACAAACAACAAGAACAACAAGCGCTGCCTCTCAATGGAAAGTTTTTAGATAGCGAGAGACAAAGATACATAGACACATAGATACAAAGATATAGAGATACATCAGCTGGTCTAATTAACACACTTATTAACTGCATTTATATTGTGGCTAATATATATATATATATCGACATATTTATATCATTTCAATGGCCGCCTAAATTTAATTGCTACTTTTTAATTTCATTTTATTTAGCGCTAAAGTCGTGGCCCTTGATACAAGGCCCAAAGCACTGGCGACAGATGGTTTCTTTTAGGCATGACTCGAATTGCAACTGGTTTGGTTTCTGTATATAGTATATATTATTTGCTTATGTAACTGCCCACAACATGCAATGTGTATGTGTGTGCCGTGTGTATGTGTGTGTGTGTTAGTGTATATGTATTGCTGTCGTTTGCAATTCATATACATATACCATTTGTTGTATATACAGTTTTGCCTATCTGATCCCGAGAGGAATTAGCAACGAGCATACAAATTGGTTAATTAATACACAAATAAAAAATTATAAAATAAAAATAAAAAATATATTCACAAAGTAAAATCATTAATAATTATAACAATCATAAATTGATATATTTTTTATATATATATTTTTTTGTTTTACTTTTTTTTTATTTCAAATAACAATTTACATAAATAATTCTATAAATTGTAAATTTAATAGTTAAACAAATTTTGTAAGCCGTGATAGAGAAGCTTTACTGTATATATGATTATGTATCCATGGCCAGTCTGATGAACATAAACTGGAGCACCTCTCATTTGCTTCATATCCAAACTCATTTCACAATTTGCTGCCTAGTTAATATAGATATAGATATATATATTTATATGTCTGACTCCATTGCCCAACTTCGAATGCAACTAACTGCCGCTGCAACTGCTGCTGTTAAGCAAAAACAAAAACTAAGCCAAGCTCTTAATGCAGTTGTTGTTTCTTCTTTTGTTTTGTTACTCTTTTTTTGTGTTGTGCTGTGTTTAGAATGATTCGATCTTTAACCTATTCTGATTTCTTTGTTTCACAGACATTGGGACCACGAACCGCCGCGCTATCACAATCCGCCCGTGGCGCCACCATCATCCGAATACGAGCGACCACCGCCGTATTATTATCCGGGTGCCTCCGATCAGGATTAGATACCGGATGGACACATTCAAGAACTTTGTTGGGATGGCTTTAATGGATGGGAAAGTGAATTGGACGCATGAATTTCATTTTGACAACAAAAACAACAACCCAATTTTACTGAGACTGTAATTTTAGTTGAAGAGTTAGTTTTTTTTTATTTAGAGTTATGTAATTTGTAGCATCACAAGTGAGTTAATATCCTATATATATATATACAAATAAATATATATATATATATATGTATGTTTCTTTCGAACTGTATCAGACGATCTGCCAGCGCATGGGATGTGACTTGCAGTAGGCGCGGAATATAGTAAAGATTAGATTATAAGCACGGATCGAGACGAACGTAATTCACATAGTCCCCTATATATATATACATATATATAAATATATTGTTTAAAATTTTACACATTGAAAATGTTGCCAAAAGAAAAGTGAGCGTGAACAATTTGATGGAATAAAAGCAATGCATTGGGTTGATAAACGATTGATAGATATGCACAGCTAAAGCATTTAATAAGTTTAATGTTTAAAACAAACAAACAAACAACAACAAGACCATAAAATCCCAACAAAACTTAAACGAGGATAACTGAAAAATTCTCACACAGCTTTGAGCAAGGAATCTCCCTTGAAAGTATCTCATAAATGCACAATATAATCAATATACAAGCAAAAAACGAAAAATATTAAATAATGTTATGCAACAGCCAGTTATATATATATATATATATATATATATATATATATATATATATATATATATATATATATATATATATATATATATATATATATATATATATATATATATATATATATATATATATATACGTACGGTTAGTGTATATTTAAAATCAAACAAACTGCCATTTTAAGTTAGTGGAACAGATCGAAGCTGAGCAGGCAAAAATAAAACAAGATATAGTCGAGGCAGGCAGACAGATAAAAGGCTCTCAGCTAAAGTTTTTTCTCAATGCATTTGAATTACGAGTGTTTAAAACTAATATACCCGACTTCCTTAAGCAAAAAGCGAAACCTTTATATAATATGTACGTACTTTGAATTGTCGTGTAGTTGACTAAGCAAATGTTTCAACTCTGCATAAAACAAAAATGTTTTTAATTATTAATCAAATTCGGGGCAAACTGCAAGTAGCCAAAATAATACAAATTATAATTATAATAATAATATAAAACATTATATGATCAAAAATTGCACACACACATTTAAGCATACAGACACACAAACACATACACGTATGAAATATGTATTTTAGTTAAGTAAGAAAAAGAGAAAAGAAAAGAAAGTGAAATTGAAAAACCAAGAAGTATTTATGAATGTATGTAATTTTCTCTTTCTATTATTTACGTACATCTCATGAATTTCTCAGCCTATGTCATTTTTAGTGTTTTACAATAAGCCAATAGTATGGAATCAAAGTTTTAAATGCTACAAGAAAAACAAAAAAACAATTACTGTGAAAATATAAATAAAAATATAAATTATATAAATGTGGTCTCTTCGATTCTATTATCTTAACATTCTATCATTAAGTAACATCCGATTATGCTGGCTGGTAAGTACGATATTGTTGGAATTTTCTGTAAGTGGTTTAATCTACGACTAAAGATCTGCATCTTTACAGAGCTAGTAGATAGATAAATCATTAGGCGAACGTAATTTTGTAATTTTTTTTTTTTTGTTTTAATATTATTCTATATTAGACCGTAGATATATCGACAATGGAAAAACTTTGAAGAACATTTCCGGGAGAAAATAGGAAATTTCCTTAAAGAAAATATATTTTCAATGTGTCACTTATATTTCTGTGGACAACTCCATGTAGATGTATCTACAGGCCTATAGATAGATCGATGATCGATGATCATGGTCGCTAAAAATCTAAAGCATACTTCTAGGGGGAATAAAAATGTAAGTGTAGTAACTCAAGTTTATGAACTTTGATTTGCAAGTCATATATATATTTTTTTACTCAGAAAAATCAATACAAACAAGAAAAATATAATAGAATATAATCCAAGCAAAAACTATTTTAATCAAATCATACATCCGATTCATATATTTATAATCAATCTGATCCTCGAAAACTCTTTTTTGAGATCTTTAAATTTAAATCATATTTGGGAAAACTTCATAATATTGAAAAAGAGAGAGAAAACTTGTAATAATATGACAAACGACTATCATCTATCTAAACACAAGAGCCACTGCAAGACGAGACGATTGAAAAGAAAATCTTGGGCAATATGTGGACTCGATTGTGTGTTCATAGTCGGCTTGATCACTATAATGATAGCCGCAGCTGAAGAAGAATGGGATGAAGAGCTGCAAAGCACCCACGAGCAGATGGGTCAAATACACTTTCCCCGAACAGCTTATTCCAAATACGTGTCAAATATTACGTTTACCAAAGACACGGATCCTTCAACACCGATCACACGGATGCTGGATGACTTGAGTGAATCTCTGCTTAATATGACTGCATTCAATAGATCCATACCGCCTGGTAAGTTATGAAATACTTTTTAAATTCTATATTATTTCTGGTATGGGTTAGGCTACATTGTGGTCAAGAGCGACTCGTTGGTCTTGGGACCAAAGGTAGAGACAAATGAGTGGAATGATCTTCTGGCCGAATATTGGCTATCGTTGCTCTGGGTGATATTTCTGATAATACTGATCATGCTGATGCCCTGCATAGGGTAAGCTTGCATACATATAGAAATCCAAATTCATTATTATATGTATATATGGTGCATATATTTTGTTGGCAGCGTTTGCTATTGCTGCTTCTTCTATTGGCAACGTTGCGTTCAGGGCTGTCCCACTTGTGATTTGAAATCGGACGATCGCTGGAGATTGATCTACGGCATTTTGCTCTTTCTACTGCTATCCGCACTTTTGTAGGTTTTCATTTAAAATGAGTATTCTCCTAGCCATCTCTTGTAATTATATTCCTTTCTCAGCTTGGGCTTACTGTTTGCTTATTCGTCGAACAATTCTTTGGAGCGCGGCTTCGAGTACACACAAAAGACAATGCGACGCGGTAGCGAGGATACCTGTCGGTTCCTCAAGGACACTTCACAGCACATTCAACATTTGCTCGTTAAGAACTATCAGGAGATGCAAACACAGCTGAATGATGTCCTAAAGAGTAAGAGCTAGAACATATGAATAATGCAAATCTAAAGACGACAAAAAGCTACTATTTATTTATTTATATTTTTTTAATTTTACTTTTAGATGCTCACTCTCACATCTTTCTGGATCTCATGGATACCTCTCAGGCTAATGCGTTGTTCGACTTGGAGCTCATCTTGTCACACCTGAAAGAGGCTCTGATTGACTTAAAGATTGTAAACAACTTGCAGGATGAATTACTATTCTTTGGCGCACAGCTGCGAGATGGTAAATTGCTTACATTTATATAAATCAAATAGAAATATTTATTTCTATTCCAGGCCTTCGTGGTGTGAAGCGTGATATTACTCATGCCTGTGCAACTCTATGTGCCAGTCGCAGTTGCTTGCAGTTCTTGAAGACAACTGAAATCGAGATGCTGGATACGTCGTCCTGTCTGCACTTGGATGATGTAAGTTCATATTGACTGAGCCCATAGAAAGCTACAATTTAATGGGCAGAAGAAAGCATGATCCATCCCCCCACATTATGTTACGCTTCCTCTCTCGCAGCTGCCGAGCATAAAGGGTTACTTGACTGCAGTGGAAGAAATGATAAGCCAAAATTTAGTCGAAATACCCAGAAGTGGCATTGCGAGAGTTCAAGCCTTAGGAGCTGAGATCAGTGCAGCTATAGAACCCATCATACCTCCCATATTGACCGATCTGCAGGCTGGCGAAGTGCTATTCAGAGATGAGTCGAATATCATGACTGATTCAATTGATGGGGTGATCAATAGCATACATTTTACTACTCTCCGATCGGTAAAGTCTCTCGAAGATGTCGATGAGAAATTTGGCACCATTCGCAATGTCCTCAGTGCCATTGTGCTCGTGATTCTGACGATCGTAAGATAAACTGGATTAAGAAATTGCTGTTACTACATGTTGTTCCTTTTCCATTCCAGATAGCCGCTGCACTAATGGTTGCCTTGCTTTTTGGATGCTGTACACCTGTAAGGCTATCTGATCGAGAGAGATTCTTCAGCAAAAGATCGGGCGCCATATGCCTCATATTGTAAGTAAAGCTAAATATTATTGATGATCGTAAGCCCTTACTTAATAAAAGACAAATCAGATCAGTTTAACAGTATTTCTATATCTTCTGATTAGATTTCCCATCAGTCGTAGCCTTGTTTATTTCTCTAAAATATTCCTAATACACGTCTCTATTTATTTGCATACTTCAGAGCCATTATATTGATATTCAGCATATTCTGGCTTACTTCCTTGCTTGGTCTATTTTATTACATATTCGGCATGGTGACCTATCAAGGAGTCTGTGCTCCGTTTCGCGATCAGGAAAATAATTCTTTGTTCCGGCAAATGGATCCCATAATTGACCTCAAGCGATTCCTGCCAGAAACTGTCAAGAATATGGATATCGAAAGGGAAAGAGATTGGGAGCTACGCAGAGAATTTATGGGACGAAATGCGAGTGAAATGAAACGAAATGCGAATATGAGAGCGAAAAGACAATATGAAAGGGAAACTGTGCCACTGCGAATGTCGACGGCAATCAAGGCATGCGATGCCGATGAGTCTATCTTTAAGCTGCTCCGTAAGAACAACGTTTATGACATAAGTGAGCTGATTCGACTGGAGATTCTGAAAGAGCACCCAGCGCCTCCGAAGCCCATTTTCAAAGATACCAAAGAATTTGTGGTTCTAACAGAAGATGAGCACATGAAATTGATGCTGGCAGGATATGGCAACATGAGTGATTTTCATAGTTCGAACTTTATAAAACAGGTCTGTGATACAGTAACGCCCGTTCAATTGGCCAAAGTCATCCAAGATATCCGACGCCTAGAGGGTAGCCTAAAAAGCGATTGGGGCCGCTATGATCTAGCCAAAGTCTCTTTAGAAAATGCGGCGAACAATCTGCAGAGATACCACGACAATCTCGTTTATAAGATCCAGACTACTGTGACGAAAATGAAGAGCAAAGTGCGGGAAATCGATAACAAAATTTTATATGAAGGGCTGCCCTTCGGCGACTCAATACAAGTTCTTCAAAAAGCCATCAAGAATTCCGAAAAATTCATTAGAACCAAAGCCGAGATCTATGTCGAATATCTGCGCAACAATCTAACTCATTATGTTGCCAGCGAGGTGTCCGACTTCACAGAGCGTGTTATGTCCGAAGGTGAGAATGAGGTCGGCAAATGCAGGCCGCTTGCCTACATTTACTATACAGGTGTTGACGTGATCTGTCGTCGCGTGGTCTATCCCATGGTGAGTGTAACGAACATGGTTTGAAATATATATTTCATATTTATAATTATTATTATTATTATTATTATTATTTTTAGAATGGCTTCTGGTTCGGCTTGCTGTTCAGTGCATTGATCCTGCTGCCCATTCTCTTTGTAGCCCATAGATTGATCTGCCTGTACAACAAAACCTATCCAGCTCCACGAAACGCTCCAATCGTTCAGTAAGCCTCCATTGATCCACTTCTATGCTTATCACATGAGTTAACTTAATTCATTCACAGATGTCGCGTTTGCGGTGGAGTCTCACTACTGTCAGATGGTATGAAAAGGAAGGAACCCATCTGCAATTTGAGCAACGAAATGGTTGATAATCTCACCGACTCTGAAAAGACAACAAGGGCCGAGCTGACTGTTGAGCCAACAACGTCTACGAGCTCAATAAAATCAGATACGCTCACCTTATGCAACAGCAGCAGCAAACACAAACAAGAATAGACACTGAACATGACTACTCTACATTTGCTGGTTTTAAAGATCTTTTATTTGAATTTCTGATATTAAAGTGAATTTTAGTTTAGCTGAAATTGGTGTGGACTCACTCAGAGAGTTAGAGGACTTTGCAAGGTCTGATATATGCATATAGTTGGCACAGTTAAGCATAAAACTAACTTAATTTGTAGAGCTGGTCAAGTGATAATTCAATTCAAGATAAGATTCGACCTCTGCTTGATTCGTATATTCAATTAAAGATCATCATACAGATTATATTTATTGTGGGATTGTCTTGATCCTCTGCATATACATATACATATTTCACTACCCGACTTGGTTGTCTGCATAAAAAAAGCTCTTGATTTCATTAGAACATATCCGGTAGCAGACATAAAAAGCGCCGCGTCATGCCTTTGGCCTCTCATCAATCATAATATAATTAAAGCGTGCACCATATCTAATCTGACAAGAGGTTGCGAACAAACCTACAACAACAACAACAACAAAAAAAAGTATAAACAAAAAAAATAAGCCAACTGACTACCGGGTGAACAAGCCGCCAACTGACATTTCAGACTCAACGAAAGCGACTTTATGTGAGGCTGCGCAACAATGCAAGGAAGCTGAAGCTATAGAGTAGACGTAGACACCGCAGAGTTGATACTCTCAAGAGGGTATGTTAAATTTTTTATTTAATAACATGCAAAACAGAAAAAAATTAAGCTTATATAAAAAATGCATGTATAACATATTTTTTATTTAATTAAAACAAATTTAAGTAAACAACTAATTTTTTAGAATTTATAACAAAAGCTTGCCCATAGCTCAAGCTACCTTTCTTTAGCAACGAAAAGTGAAAACTGTCCAACATATGATTTTCATAATTTTCAGCTAAAAATTAAATCACGTTTCTTATCAACAAAGTCTGATTGCTGTTGTTGTTGTTTTTATTGTTGGCAGTGAGTGCCTTTCTTTTTCATAAATTACCAAAATACAAGCAAAAGAATAACAACAACAACATCAGCAAAATCAACAACTTGAACAAGCGTAATAACAATGAAATTTCACTTTCAATTTGTGTGTATAAAAACAAAAGACTTAAGACACGAACTTGCTGTAGTGGACGCCGCATTGTCGCAGTCGCCGTCGCCAGCGCAATCGTAGTGAAGGTTAACTTGACCGATTTGATATTCAATTGGTATAACGGTTTCGAAAGCCACACTACACAAAATGGCCGCCAGTCAATGCACTCATTAAACACGAAAAAACAGCTAAAAACTAAAAATAGAAAAAAAGTAAATGTAGTTGATCAAGATCAGTTCTTGAGGCTTAATCTGGGCTAATTTGCATCGTGGAACATTACAGAATAATTTAGAAGCCAAAAGAATTTTTAAATAGGCATAGCTACAGCTAAATGTGCTCTGCACGAAATTCAGAAGCCAAAGCAAATATTTGTATTTCACGACTGACTCATTACAAACATCATCTAAATTTTTGCAAGTACTGAAAATGAAGAGATAAAACTTTGATGAATTTATAGTACTGATACGAGTGAGTCATATAACAAAATAATAAGACACACCTAATTTATTTAAAAATATAAAATCATCTTTGTGTATATATATTTAAGTTTTTAAATATTTAATTATATAAATATATAATTGCGTTCTTCAAATTGTTTTTATTTTCTCACCTTCAATAAACTAGGTCCGTGCGAAGCCGGACTTATTCCTCTACACTATATGCTCGTGTATATAGAAAATGTATAAAGTTTTTATTGTTTGCAATACGCACTTGCACTGGCCTTTATGGTTGGTGTGAAATTTTGCCGTGATGTTAAACAGAGCGTTGCATTTCCATTTCGCATTGATTCGCTTTTCACGTGAAAACTGAAAACTGGAACAGAATTGCAAAAAACAGCAACAATAACAGCAGCAGTAAGCAGTGAAGCTGATTGCAAATGGCACGCAATACGCATTAAAATGCAGACAATTAAGTGCTGCAAATGATTTAGAGTGAAAGGCAGTGAAATTTATGGCATGCAAAGCGTGAGAAGCGCTGCCGAGGAATCGCTAGCTGCATATGTAAATAAATTAGAACCTGTTAGGACGCAACTAATGAGAGAGTGGTCAAAAGTCAAGCCTCACAGCTGGTTGCCGGCTACAAAGACTTTCGCTTTCGTTTCAGCTACTACTGTAACTCTGTTTCGCTACAAAGACACATGGGACTTTTGCAACGTATATAAATATATACAAACATATATATGTAAATCCATGGCTTTCTATCGTGTGTAAATTATATTTATTTATATATGTATATATGAATGTATGCGTATTCACATGTATATTATGCATAAGCTTAACCAACAATATTTTGTTTAATAATTCAAATTTGCATATTGAAGACGCGTCTTCAGCTTTATGTATGTGTGCGTATGCTAATATGGCCAAACTTGTTTGATTTATAAAATCTGATAATTGTGTGCGCAATCAATCCTTGCCAGACAGCAAACGCTGTTAAGTTAACAGCGCAACTTAACAGCAGCCAGTTTGTTGCTTGAGTCTTTTGAGTGGGTTTTTTTGGCTGGCTAAAAGCGAAAGAAGTGCACAAAAGCAACGCAGTGAAAAAAAACTAAATTTTCCATGCAGCTCACAGAAACAACTGTTCATTTGTTGTTTTCACTGCACTACCAAAGAGTTTCTAGAATTTTCTATGAATTGTGTGACACACAATGCATGAATGTCTTGGGTAGAATGCAAGCATTTTATGTATATCATGCGAGAGGACCTGGGTTCGATTCCAGGACCAGTCATTTAATTGGATTTTTATTTTTTAAATATTACTTATATCCAATTATGTGCATGAGGTCCTAGGTTCGAATCCACAATAAGTCATATTTTGTATATATGTTTTTTAAATATAAAAAATATTTAAAACTTTATATAAAAAAAAAACATTATTTAAGTTTTTTTTTTAATTATTAAAGTTTTGTTTTTTATTTATTTTTTATTTTCTTTTATTATTAATATATTTAACCGTGCAAGAGTATTTAAGTTGCGACACTGCAAGTCTAACTGTTTTTTATTTCTTATTTGTTTTGTTTTGGTGTTTTTTTTTTATGCTGCCCGTTTCTCGTATATGGCGCTCGGACGTGTTCGCTGCGTCAGCCGCAGCGACGGCTCAATCGCAATCTCAGAGGCGGCCACGCTCCAAACCAACTTCACTCAATTTGAGCCACGACTTGTTGTTGCTGCTGCTGCTGCTGCTGCGGTTGTGGCTGCCGTTGCTGTCGCCGTTGTCTTGGCAGTTGGCCGCGCGACTGCGCACAAATCAGTTTCAGTTTTTCAGTCCAACGTGCGAGTTCGCAGCGAGTAACGGTTAGTACGCACCACAACAAAAAAAAAGATACAAAATACAAAATATTAAGTGCCTTGCGGCAGGAGTTGTGTTTTCAATAAAGTGCCTCAATAAGTGACTAAGCAGAGCACGCGAAATACCTGCAGTGTAGTGTGTTCACGCATAAATTCCATAATAAATAACAATCAAATTTTGTAACAGCAACTATATTGCAGATCAACTGGATATATTTATATATAGTGTAATAGCATCGAAGCTGCATTGAAATCATGGTGAGTGAAGTGTTAAATGTTTGTCAGATGCCCGCCTGCTCAATAAGTGTGTCAAAGAACTATAAAGACAAAGCAAATTATCATATATTTACTGCGGGCCACATGCATACCAAAAAGCATGCCAAACTCTTAAACAATAAAAAAAAAAATTATAATAATAAATGAAATACTATAAGAAAACAAAAAAATACAAAATTAAAACGTGTATTGAAAGTCAGCGAATGGAAAAATGAATGTTAAAGCACGGCAGCTTGGGAGAACGTCTGACAGCCAGAGCTACCAGACAGACAGACAGAGAGACTAGTTGGCTAGCTGACTGGCTGGCTGGCTGACTGGCTGGCTGACTAGCTAGTCGACGGGTTCTGGTTTAGCTGCTGTCTGAGCCGAAGTTGAAGGCAAACCTGTCAAAGACAATGGCTATACAAATATGAATATAAATTCTTGTCAAGTTTCAGTTTCGCTTTTTTAGTGTTCATTTTCTTGTTTTTTTTTTCTTCGCAGTTGATTTTCCTTTTTGCTAACAACGACTAACTGTGCGGCCTTTTACTTCCTTGGGTGCCAAAAGGGGGGACTCTAGTTTAGTTTCTAATTTCATTGCTTTGGCGAATTTCATTATTGCCATTATGGCTAGCAACACGCCATCGAACGGCAGCAGCCACATGCCACGCCTCAATTTGGCGCAGTCAAGTAAAAGTCGCTGCCAACAATAACTAGTTTTCCCTCTCTACACATGCCAAATGTATGAGTGTATGTGTATGTGTACAACAATTAATATTTGCTGCTGCTGCTGCTGCAAAAAAAAAGGAAAAACTTAAAAGCTAAAAACAAAAAATCTACAAATGCTGCCACTCAAACGTTGTCGGCTTGGCCCGTCGTCTATTGGCAAATCGTCGTTGGCCAAGCGGCCCCAAAAACTGGTCTCGCATAAATTGAAAAATCCGCTAAAATTAGGTTCGAAAACGAGTCGAGCGAAGCCAAAAAATATATATATCTACTCATATATACATATATATATATTGACGACTTCTCTCGAAGCATTGGGAACAGAAGCAAATAATACAAATATTGTAAAATGTCATAAACAAAAATGATAATATAATTTTCATTAATTAATTAACTTTTCGGTGGCCATTGTATTGTAATTAGCTTCTATATATGGAGCAATTCCCATTTGCCACATAATTCCGACAAAAAATGTAATTAAAGCAGCCACTTTTCAATGCACGCCCACTGGCGCTGCCACGCCCACTCGCACAAGCTCGTCAATGGCGATGCCAATAGCGAGACAAGCGTGACTGACATGTGGAGTTGTTGTTGCTGTTGTTGTTGTTAGCCGAAAAAAACTCTCACTTTCATTTGGCTTGAAAACGCGCTGCTTGACAATTGAGTGAACACTCGCACAGAATTTGTTTGTAAAACAAACAATTCAAAGACTTGACTTTTACATGTTGTTTACATTTCGAAAACTAAAAGTAGATAGTAGATAAACACATACTCATACACATTCAGCTACAATAATTGCACTTTGCAATGGAGACAGACTTTCTCCGAAATAAAGGAAAAGGCAGCCACGTTTTGTCTCGCCAGCTGGCAACGGGCCAGCGCGGCGTATGCGTAATTTGAGGCATATACATTACGCGCATATAATAAGCAACAAACTGAGATTATATATACTGACATGTATATGTAATGACAAACCTGGCAACAGCTAAACAGATTTTTTCTCTCTGAATATAACATGCAAAGGCGAACCAAAAATTATTTGTATTTTATTTATTTTGTATTCTTATAAAATGTTGCCAAGAATGTTGCTGCCTTAATTGCCAAGCATTTATTTTATTTTATTTATTTTTTATACTCTTTTTGAAAGGTTATTTTGTTAACAGAACAAGACTTGTAATATTGAAGATTTTTAATTAACTTTATTCAGAGAAGAATCAAGAATCATTAAAACAAAACAAATATCGAGTTTTGCATTAGGTCAAAATTTATTAAATTAAATTAAATTATTTATCAGATAATTATTTCATCATTATTTCATATGACTCATTAGGGCTTCATTTCGTTAAGGCAAGGTTAATTTATATAAAACAAATTTTGTTAAATATTTTACAAATTAATAGTTCAACTTTTACTTTGCTTTACGTATCTATATAGAGTATGTATGCGTAGTTAGTGTATTGAAGTTTCGTATAGCCGGCATTAGCTATATTTCTTTTTGTTTAGTTTGTGCTTTATCGGAGCTACAATCACTTTAGCCTAGCCCTGACAGCCAGCGCACAGCTGCAGTTCAGATTGTTGAGAGCATTCAGCTGCCGCTCGAGTGGGCAGCTCAATTGTTAGTGCTGTAGTTGAAACAATACACACAAGCACACAAGCACATGCATATACATAAATTCACGCACAACAAATACAAGAAAATATAGCTATGCAATTCACTTTTATGCTGATTTACAATAAATTTGCATAGGCAGTAAAAATAAGTCAATGGAAAGGCAAAATGCGATTGTTGAATCGCATCAATTGGTTATTGAACTGCTCAACAGCTCAACTGTTCAGCTGCCATTTGCTAAAAGTCAACTCTCAAATGCACTTCAATTGCGCTCAAAGTAAACCAAAAAAAAAGCCAAAGACAATGCGCACAAAAAGTGGCCAAGCAAAACAAAAGACTTAGGCAACGAACCTTCTGCTACAAGCAGGAAGTGTGCATAGAGCACTTTTAGCTTGACTTGAATTTTGTCGCATAATTATCACACACACACATTGACGTGTGAATGTTGTTCAATGCCAACATTAAACAAATAAAGCTAATTCGGAGACACAAAGTAGTAAATCAATCATTGGAGCTAGAGATATATATATGTCTATATATAAAACGAGAGCTGTTTGATTCGGCACAACAACAACAATAGCATTAAACACGTTTTAATGTTATATAAAAAAAGAAACATATACACACAAAATCGATTTACATATATTATACACAAGCTATAGCCGCAGGCCTTCGCTCAGCAACATAATCGAAACCGAAAGAAAAAAAATAAAATGCTTAAAAATTATTATCAGCGAAAATCGCATGAGCACAGGCTAAATGCTGCTAATGAAAATAACTAAATATATATTTTAAAAATATATATAAATGTATGTGTATATAAGTATATGTATATATGTATTTAAATGTCTGTTTCTTGTAGCTGTATCTATGAGTTTGAGTTTTTATCGAACTTTCAAACAGTTGCACAACACATTTTCTGTTATGCCTAAACCTTATTTTTTCAAACTTTTTTATACAATTTTGTTTCTGTTTGGCATTTGGCAATTTTTCATAAAAATTTTTGTTATTTATAAAACATTTTTTGGCTCATAATTCAACTAATTAACTGTGCATGTAATTTGTTTTATTATTTTTTTATATACATTTTTTATAGACTCTGAACCCATTCAAAAGAGGAGATTAGAGTATATTAATTTTCTAATATTGTATGGAACAGGCAGCGAAAGAGACAGATACAGATACAGATACAGATACAGATACAGATACAGATACAGATACAGATACAGATACAGATACAGATACAGATACAGATACAGATACAGATACAGATACAGATACAGATACAGAGACAGAGACAGAGACAGAGATAGAGACAGAGACAGAGACATAGACTGGCGTAAATCTTATATATGCTTTATCAGGACGACAAGCCGAGCTAATCTTTATAGTATATAATTTAAATAAATAACTACAAGCTCTAGAAACTTGCCAGTGTTTATGTAGTTCCCCTTATGGCACGCGCCGATCAAGTTCATAAAATCATTAACTCTTTATTCTCACTTCAATATAATCGATAAATAAGAGCTAGAGCTCGAGTTCAGCTAGATAGAGAGATAATGAAGTGGCTAGCATTGATGTTGCATGTTGTCATGGTCAACTAGGGTATCTGCTAGTTGAGCATACTCCACTCGAATCGATTTGTTGCCCATTTTCATTTTCATTTGCTGGCCCTTCCGCCGGCCGCAATTAATTGCAGCCACATTTTATATTTTATTTTTCGTTCATAAATTTAACTGACAGAGCCGTAAAAAAAACAACGTTTGGCTTATTACCGTTTTGCTGTCTAGGCCATATAAACTGCGTTAGCCGCTCTATTAACTGGGCAGCCTCGAGACGCGACGTCAGCTCATTTGAATATCGAAACAGACAGACAGACATAAAGACATGCCTAATTTAAACATGCAAACAGCAAACAGGTTTAAAAGGTTAAAGTTTAACAAAGATAGAGACATGGACTAAACGTAATGCATGTACTAACGACAAGAAAGCAACAACGAATTTCACTTTGTTGCATGTTGTGTTGTATCTTGTGTCTTTTCTGCCGTCTTCGCTGTCGCTTTGTTTATTAATAAAAGCGCATACGTTTTACATAAGCGGGCGGCTGCTGTTGTACAAGAAAAACAAACTAACAAAAAATGCTTGACATAACGTCCGGGGGGGCGGTTGCGGTTAGTTCCTTATTGTTGTTTGGGCGCACGCTCCTCCTAGCTCATCAAAAATACACGGAAAACCAGTAAGAAAACGCTAAAAACAAATCAAATAAAACTGAAAACTAACCTAACCAGATTTAAGACATTATCTTGCATACGCTTTGCCTGAGTGTGATTTATAAACTATATATGCAGTTAAATATAATTAAGCATAATTAAAAATACTAATTAGATTGCTGAGCAATAAATATAATTCTTATCCTGAAAGCTTAGGCATGGGCTAGGCTTTTGAAATGGCAGAGAAGCAGTTTTAGCTATGCACAATAATCTTATAAATATACTGATGAATATCTAAATTATATATATGTCTTATATACATATATGTATAATCTTGCTATGGAAGAAGCAGCAATTATTTTGGCAATGACTATAACAAATATACAATTGTTAAAAAATTAAAAAAAAAAAAACATATATAAATAAAAAAAACTATATAAATAAATAAAAATTTAAATTTTTTTAAAATTAGTATTCAATTAATTATTAATTAAAATCATTTTAAAATACATTTTCGTTTAGGTATTTATTAAAATAATTATTAAAGGTTAAAATTGAATTATAATGAATTAAAATTATTAAAAAAATATTTTTATTAAATAATTATGAAAGAAAAAATATAAAATAGTTATTTAAAATTATTTTTAACAATATTTTTTGTTAAATTATTTATTTAACAAAATAATTAAACGAAAACAAAATATATATATATATATAAATGAAAAACAAAAATTCCAAAAATTATACATAAATTTATTATTATTCTTATATTATTTTAAATATCAAAAAACAAAGACTCTAAATCCAAAAACATTTTTCACTATAGCAACTTTAAAGCTAACAGCTTACAACTTTAAAGCTAACTAAACTGAAATTTGCAGCAACTCTTGGGCGTGTGCTCAGTATAAGACTTACATCAATTAATGCTCCTCACGATCTTACTCATTGGCACATGTTCGTAGTGTCTGGAAAGTGTAAAAGTTGTTATTCCATTCGTTAACTTCAATTAGCATAGCTGAGTGGCTATGAAAACCTTAGTCTGACTGAGGAATATTGAAATCAAAAGTGCCAAAAGCCAAACAACCAAGAAACAACAACAACCACAGCAAAAAAATAATAATAATAAAAGATAATTCAAGTGGCATTTACATTAATGTGACACTGACAAATTGCCAAATTCTTGACGAGGCCAGCAACAAAATAATGGAGAATGCTGTGAAACTGCAACAGAAACTGAAACATCAGCAAAAGCAAAAACAAAACACAAATGGACATAAATTTTATTGACATTATGAACAAGATACAAAAAGAGTTGTGCGCAGTGGAACGGAAGTTGTGTGCAGTGAAGCAGCTAAGAACAATGGCTACAGTAAACACCCCCTAACAACAACTGACTCACGTTCAAGACATTTAAGCAGAAGCTGTTGTACTATATGGCATTTGCCAGCTGCCTAGCCCACCAAATAGTTCCAGAAGCTGCTCGAGCTCGAAAAGAGAAATATATAGAGAGATATATATGTATATATATGATGTCAATGTCCGTTTCAGGGTTATTGCTATAGCAGGAAGTAACTGGCCAACTGGCCAACTGGTCAGCTGGCCAACAGCTTTTCGCTTCCACACCTTCTTTAGCCGTCTTACAGCATTGGCAACAGGCAACGGCAGCGCCTTTTGGTAATTCGAGCTGCGCAATTTTCAGCATTATTCTAATTGGTCAGTGAACCAGTTTCAAGCTGCACTTAAAAGCCACTGACTCACACTCAATATATACTCTGTATCTGTATCTGTATCTGTATCTACGTACATTTCTGTATCTTTATCTGTATCGACTTTTGCCTTTTGCCTGTGTCTAAACTCGTTTTCGTTAACCGACTCTTTGGCCAGATTGCGCAAGGTCGTCTGGTCCAGGACAGGTGCTAGTAGCGCATATTAACTCAATTGCAAGGCGCGGCTAAAACAAAAGAAGGTGCTCAAGCAACATGCGGCAAGCAGCCAGGCAAAGGTCTGCCAAAAAACAAAAAGGTTTATGAAAAGTCAAAACTGAAAAAAAAAAGCTAAAACCAAAATGTTGCCAAACAGTTATGAATGCTGACTTATTAAAGCCGTTAAGACACACACACACACACACGAAGCTTGCGCGTGTCGCCAACGGTTTTCTTTTTTCCATTTTTAGCCGTCTTTTTAAATAATTTTTATTTATATTTTTATTTTTTATTCGTGTCTCTCTCACCTTGAGCTGAATTTCGGCCAGCTTAATTAAAAGCTTAGCTGTTGAGGTTGGAAAAAAAAAACAAAACTGACGAAAATTTCAATAAATTTCATATCAAATGCAACTGCAAATGCGGCAAATGGAACGCCATTAAAAGCGAAAGACTTGAGCGGCAAACGCCATTTAAAACGAAAGACTTAAGCGACAAACGTGCTGCAAATACTTGCGCAATTGCTCATCAAAAAGAAACGACTACAATAAAGACAACAACGAAAAATGTACAAAATTTATGCAAATAAATTGCATTTGTTGCGCTTTAAATAATATTTCATTTGATACGATGCGAATGCGAATTGAAAGGCAAAAAACAAATACAAACAAACAGAAAATCACTTTAAAGTCGAGTGTGGAGCGGATTTCGCTTTTACATTTATGCACTCAAGTGGGATAGATCTGCACATAAATGATCATATTGTGTGTGATATATGGAGCGATATATCGCAAGCGTGTGCAACAACTCAATTGACAGCATTTCCAATACCCTGTAAAGCGAAAATGTGAGAGAGAGGGGGAGCGAAGGACACAGCTGCATATTTGCTGCATAATTGCATTGAGAGAAAATCGAAAAAAATATATATATAATTATTTATATTATTTAAAATTAGTTAAAAGAGTTATTTTTTTAATTTGTATATTTTTTTTCTATTTAAAATATATTTAATTAATTTATTAAATACAAAAAGAAAACGAAGCTCAAATGAAGTTGGAAAATATGCTTATAATATAATATTTGCTTGCTTTGTGAATTTTCTGTGAAATTTCGGCTTTGCTTACATTAATTTTCCTGTCCAAACGGGGTATTTGCCAGTCTCGCCCCCTTATGCTAAATACTTTATAATGATTTTTTTATTTCTTTAATTTTCCTCTCTCTCTCTCCAATTTTTGCGCAATTGAACACAGACAAACAAACAAAAAATAGCCAATCTATAGCTTGGAATGCAGTTTGCTTGTCTCTTATTGTCTTGCGCCCCCCTCTCGCACTCTCTCTCTCTCACTCACTCTCTCTCGCGCTCGCTCTGCCTCTGTCTATTACTTATTGAGTTTATTTAGTGCTGTCGTAACCAGACAAACAGTAATCGGCAAACCCACAAAAAAAAAAGCTTTTGACTTGGCTGTGCTCCAACTCCACAAGCTAATGATACTTGGAGCCCAGACAATTCGCTCGAAATGGTCAGCAAGAGCTTTACGTAAGTTCAATCAAATACGGCAATTGTTGAGAAAATCAGTTCGATGATCGAGCAGCTGTTTTAGTTCTGAGCGAATGAATGAAAAAAAAGTTCGCTTTCACACAGAAGAAAATGAAAGGCATTTAGATGTCTTTTGATTTCCGCGAAAACCAGTTGTTCCAGTTCCCCCGTTCCTTGTACGACTCTCTTTCTCTCTCTCCCATTCCGCTTTATGCCGGTCCATGCAATAAGGAACTTTTTTTTTTTTGTTTTTGCTGAGCCGACAAATTTTTGTTGTATTTTGCTTGGCTTTGTTTTGAAGCGCGTTTTAATTTATAATTTATGCACTTATTTTTACCAAGCAGCCAAATGAAGAGTTTTTTTAGCTGATGTTCAGATAAGCACTATTCAGTCCAAACCAGTTTCACTTTTTGCGTTCTTCTAAGGAGACGATTTATGTGCTCGTCGGGGTGTTTATGGCCAATGCCAGATCGTAAATTATATCCCCTACAGGCAGCAGCAGCGACCTTGATATAATCCACACTCATCTCTCTCTCTTTCTCTGTTGTTGGGCGTGGCTAGCTAACTGTAAGTGCGCATTAGAGCTTATCAGGCATTGCACGTTTGTGCCAATTTCAAGTTTTGGCCAATTCTTTCTAACTGTCTGCGAATGAATTGTGTAACGTGTTCTTAATGACGCCTGCCAATAGTCAACAGGCACTGAATACCAATCAGATGCGGGTAACAGGTAACAGTCAACAGGTATTTGCTGATAGCCAAGCACAGGTAGCAAGGCAACAGTCAACGGGTATTCACTGATAGCCAAATGCAAACACATAATAATATCCATGAGCTGATGAAGGTTTAGAAAGCAATTTGAGTTATCCATCAAAAAAACGTAGAAAGAATATTTATTTATAAACTGTCAAAGATGAACAAACTTTTGCATATATGTGACACATTTATTACATTTGAGTTGAGCTAAAGATAAATCTAAATGTTTTCCTAGCCCCCTTTCTTCCCGGTTGAGTGCGCTACGCTCGCAGCCTAAAGATACAGCTAAAGGTGTTTGCCGAATAATAATAAGATAGTTAAGTATAATTTAGAGTCTGTTGAATTCATAAAGAGAACATAAAGAAAAATCTAATTCTAGATAATCTATGCCAAACTTTTCATTATCACAATTCTTGCTAACGATTGCATGTTGGACCGAGCCGAGAGGCCAGGAGCCCGGGGGGCGGGGAAATGGGCCGGGGAGCGCGTCGCACGACAGCGCGACGCGAGTGCGCAGAGTAGAAGTTCGAAAGCTCGAGAAAAAGATGGAGAGGAGAGAAGAAGGGTGGATCAAGGAGTAGGGACAGAGCTCGAGAAGAGTGTCGTAGGCGGGAGAGACGAGAGAGAGAGAGAAGGAGAGGAGGAGAGAGAGGACGCGAGAGAAGAGAAGAGAGAAGCGAGAGAGAGAGGGAGAGAGGAGAGAGGGAGAAGTAGAGAGAGAGAGAGAGAGTAAGAGGAGTAGAGAGAGGAGAGAGAGCGAGAGAGAGAGAGTAGAGAGGAGAAGACGAGAGAGAGAGAGGATCAGGAGAGAGAGAGAGAGAGAGATGAGAGAGAGAGAGAGATATGAGAGAGAGAGAGAGAGAGAGATCGAGAGAGAGTAGAGAGAGAGAGACTCTCTCTCTCTCTTCTCTCTCTCTCTCTCTCTCTCTCTATCTCTCCTCTCTCTCTCTTCTCTCTCTCTCTCTCCTCTCTCTCTCTCTCTCTCTCTCTCTCTCTCTCTCTCTCTCTCTCTCTCTCTCTCTCTCTCTCTCTCTCTCTCTCAATGGGGCAATAATTCACGCTAACTACCTCTGCATAAATAAGGTTTACAAATATCTCTGAATATATGATTTGTGCAAATACCATTAATAAAATTTAAGCAACAACTATATTTCATAAAGCTGATTAACTATTTCTAAATAAATTTGTATATGCGTAAAGATAAGTTTTAGAGCAATCTCCTGAACAGCTCAACTCTTGCAGCATCCCCAATTATTATGAAAGATCCGTCATGCTGGCAAAAAATAAAAATAAAGTGCATTGATCATCATCATGATAGACTTGCCTTTTGCCTTCTCTCCTATTGTACTCGAAGCACGTTTTGTAAAGCTATTTCAAAATGAAATTTGGACAGCGTAGGCTGTCTATAGCTCTTATCATTCAAAGTCAAGACAGTCACTCGATTCGACATTGTCACCTCCAAAAGCCTTTTGTATTTGGCTACTGGTTTACTAATGTGAAGATGTCACCGAAAATTACTTAACAATCAGATATACAAAATACAATATACAATAGTTATACATATGCATGACAGAGAGCACTCAATAATTTTAATTAGTTGTTGAGACAACAAGTGGCTGTCCGGCTTGTTAACTGGGTCAATGTCAAGAGCTGTACGGCGTCTTTTGTTTGTAATTTGTATTTAAGTTTTTTTTTTCTTTGGGCGCCTTTTCGGTGTGTGAACAAACTGTTTCGCCGAAGTTGGTGGAATGAAGGGCCGCTGTGCTCTGACCTTCTCACGACAGCAAATTAAAATCCATTTCTGTCAAGTGCCACGTAATTTGCTGAAACATGACGGGCTGCCCCGCCCCCACATACATAAATCATCTGCATATTTTCTGTGAGTAATTGCCCTTAACGTTGCTCTTTGTTTTTGTTTATTTTACAGTTGCCGCCGCGATTGCTGAGAATTGCCTTTGTGATATGTCTGCTGATTGTCTTGCTCTCAACCGCCACAGACAGTGCACAGAGTAAGTAATAAACGTAGCACAAAGTAAATCTAAAAGATTCAAAAGGAAGTAGTATAAAAAGGATTTTCCAAGGGGACACCCGGGTTTGAACCGGGGACCTCTCGATCTGCAGTCGAATGCTCTACCACTGAGCTATATCCCCTCTTATGTAAGGCGCGTCAATTTACCCAAGAACAGCTGCCAAAATCTTAAAATAAGAAAACAAAATTCACCCTTTCAATGCGTGGGAGACTCTTAAACGAAGTCTATACATCATAGGCGGAAGTTGATAAACAAAAACATGTATAAACTATTGTTGCGCTGCGACTTCTTTTATCTGGTTAATTATCGCGAAACAGCATCAGCAACATGTTTCCTAAATGACACTGTGTTATGTATTGTGTATTGATAAATTATCAAAACAAATAGATGAAGACTGTGAAACTGTATTAAAATGTATTGAGCAACAACGAAAACCACTTAAGATTTGACTAAAAATAAATTGATTATTTTACTTACGAGTTGTGTTTGAAAAAAGCATTATTTAATATTATTGATAAGCCTACTTATTAATAAAGACAGCTGTCATAATCAGATTGCAAACTAAATTTCGTAAACCAAAATAAAATACAATAAAAAATAAAAATAAAAAAAAATCAGGGGACACCCGGGTTTGAACCGGGGACCTCTCGATCTGCAGTCGAATGCTCTACCACTGAGCTATATCCCCATGCGGACGCTCGCTGGCTAAACACCAATTTAGGCAAATGCGCTGTGTTGTTTGATGCTATTGTCAGGTTTGATTTGAACTTTGGCTAGTTCATTTAACACTTTAATGATGTAATGCTTCAAATTACTTTCAACTTTAATTTTGCTGAGCAGCAAATGAATTGAGTTTACGTAATAATATAAAATATTGCTATTTGTCGAAGTACCTCTTCAAATGCACAAAAGAAATGTTCGATTATCTTATCTTATATTGTCGATTATCTAATGGCGAAACAATATGATACAAAAATTTAATTTATTTTTTCTGTTTCGCAACACTTTTAAAATTAAAACCGTTAAATTGCAATTTCAGTCGCTCCTTTTCATAAAAAAAATAGAAAGCAAAAAGATTTACCAAGGGGACACCCGGGTTTGAACCGGGGACCTCTCGATCTGCAGTCGAATGCTCTACCACTGAGCTATATCCCCATGACGTGATCTCCAACCAGTAAACCAAAAAGCCCCAAACATTACCAATTTAACGATTAAAAATTATAAATAGAACCAGTAATTTAATTTAACTGAAGTGCTGCTAAGAATACACACATATTAAATAAATAAGAATGCGAAAAAGTTTACCTAGGGGACACCCGGGTTTGAACCGGGGACCTCTCGATCTGCAGTCGAATGCTCTACCACTGAGCTATATCCCCAGATACAATTTGAGCGACTTAGCTGCTACTAGAAGCACTAGAACAACGAGCTACAGTGCATTAAGACAACCCAAATCAACAAATGCTGAAATACTTGAATGCGCATATTCATGCCCATAATGAAATACTTCGTATTTGGATTTTATTTTGCTGTGTGGGCATGCGCAGTGAGAGGCCCGCGACTAAATTAAATATATATTTAGTTGGACCGGTTTCAAGCACAAATGTCGCAAATTGTACGCGTTTGCCTTTGCTTTTGCTGTAGCTTTAGCCTGACTTGACGAGTAACAATCGCCATAATTTTGTATTGTTATTTCAGCTGCAGACAATTTTAAATAATTTTCAATTTCACGAACAACAGGTATACACGATAGCCATTTAATTGCACAAGTTTAAACTGAATAACCAGTATCATTAATAAAAACTCACTATGTTTCTTCATTAGATGCTGAATAAAAAATAAATAAACATTAAACATTAGACATTGTCAAATGGTCTGGAATATAAACAAAGATAATGATAGCTGCTGCCGCAGACAAAAAGTGCCAATCGATGCATTTATTTTGAATTAAAGCCACTTGATATATGCCAATCAAGCTTGTAATAGCAAGGCGCTCAATGATTGATGATGATTAATGGTGATGATGATGCGGCAAATCATGTTCAGCTGTTAGTTGTTAGTTTTTTTGGGTCAGCTCTGAATTACAGGCAAAAAGACTTTGATTGGATGTTACTAAATCATAGATACGCTTCTCTAGCATTGATCATAGTTGGGTTATGTTTTCTTTTGGTGGGGTTACAGCAAATATAGTTTGATTCCCATATCCCATATCAATCAATTTATCTTCAATTTTCCATCAATTTCTCCACTTCAGCCAAGACCCGCCGACGTTTACGACGTCCGACCACTCTCAGTAGTTCGTCCCGTAGCGAATTGTTGTCCGCCAAGAAGTCCACGGAAGCGCCAGTAGCTGAGAAGCGCATCGATCAGGAGCCCGCATCCACAACAAGTGTGAGCAGAACTCGTCTACGCTCCAAGTCCAAGCTACGCGGCGGAGCTGCGGCCGCAGCAGCAGCTGCTGGTGGAACAGCTCTCGTGGCCAGCGGCTCATCGCTCAAAGGCAAAAAGACAAAAGTTGACGATGGCACGCCGAAGATCGTTTGCTACTACACAAATTGGTCGCAATATCGCGTCAAGATTGGCAAATTTGTGCCAGAGGATATACCCGCCGATCTGTGCACGCACATTATCTTCGCTTTTGGCTGGCTGAAGAAGGGCAAGCTGAGCTCCTACGAGTCGAATGATGAGACAAAGGACAATGTGCCTGGACTCTACGAGCGCATGATGAACTTGCGCAAGGCTAATCCCAAGCTGAAGGTATACATTATTTGGATTTCTATTCAGATTTGATTCTAATAAATTTTCTTATAGATTCTGCTGGCCATTGGCGGTTGGTCCTTTGGCACCCAAAAGTTCAAGGATATGTCCGCCACGCGTTACACGCGTCAAACTTTCGTCTATTCGGCCATTCCCTTCCTGCGCAAACGTGGCTTTGATGGCCTGGACATGGATTGGGAGTACCCCAAGGGCTCGGATGATAAGAAGAACTTTGTGCTGTTGCTAAAGGAGTTGCGCGAGGCCTTCGAAGCCGAGGCCCAGGAGTTGAAGCAACCACGTTTGCTGCTCTCGGCCGCTGTGCCTGTCGGACCTGACAATGTGCGTGGTGGATACGATGTGCCTGCTATTGCCAGCTATTTGGACTTTATCAATCTGATGGCCTACGATTTCCATGGCAAATGGGAGCGCGAAACGGGACACAATGCTCCACTGTAAGAATCAATTTCTATAAACTATAAATCCTTCATTTTATTTAACTCCTCTCTCTCTGTCTCTTCCCTAAGTTATGCTCCCTCTACAGATTCAGAGTGGCGCAAACAGCTTTCCGTGGATAATGCCGCCAATCTGTGGGTCAAAATGGGCGCACCCAAGGAGAAGTTGATCATTGGCATGCCCACCTATGGCCGTTCCTTTACGCTGGCCAACACCGAGAAACATGGACCCAATGCACCGGCTACGGGCGGTGGACGTGAGGGCGTCTACACCAAGGAGAGCGGCTTCTTGGCCTACTACGAGATCTGTGAGATGCTGTTGAATGGCGCCGTCTACGTCTGGGATGAGGAGATGAAAGTGCCCTACATGGTCGACGGTGATCAGTGGGTGGGCTTCGATGATGAGCGTGCGATCAGAAATAAAATGCAATGGATCAAAACGAATGGCTTTGGCGGCGCGATGGTCTGGACCATCGACATGGACGACTTCAAGGGCGAGGTGTGTGGTGGCAATGTCAAGTATCCATTGATTGGCGCTATGCGCGAGGAACTGCTGGGCATATCGCGTGGCAAGGAGGCCAAGGATGTTAACTGGACAGCCGTTGCAGCCACATTCGAAGATATCGAAGAGGTGAGTGACAGAGACATCAAATTGGCTCTGCTAAGAAAGTCCATAAATGGTTATTCGGCTAGGTCTTTGTCTAGCTCTTTGATTAGGTTTTAGACTAGGTCTTCAACTAGCTCTCATTTCATCTCAATTTTGCTCCCTTACAGAAACCCGAACCCATCCAAATTCCTGTTGATGAAATCCTCAAGAAGGTGCGCAAGCCTCATGTCCAAAAGAAGCAACGCATCAAGTCGGGTGCCAATGCCATCGAACAGAACTGTAAGTGCTCTATATAAAATTCATCATGATCATCTATCTAATCTTCTTTTATTCTTAGCTCGTCCCGCTCAGGTCTTCTGCTATTTGACCAGCTGGTCGGCCAAGCGTCCAGGCGCAGGCAAATTTGAGCCATCTCACATTGATCCTAAGCTCTGCACACACATTGTCTATGCGTTTGCCACCCTGCAGGACTATAAGCTGACGGAGGCCACGGACGATGATCCAGAGAACTATGAGAGTGTGATTGCCTTGCGTGATTCGAATCCCGATTTGCAAATTCTGCTGGCCATTGGTGGTTGGGCCTTTGGCTCCACGCCCTTCAAGGAGCTCACCTCGAACGTGTTCCGCATGAATCAGTTCGTCTATGAAGCCATTGACTTTTTGAGAGATTACAAATTCAATGGATTGGATGTTGACTGGGAGTATCCACGCGGTGCCGAGGATCGTGTGGCTTATGTGAATCTGCTGCGCGAGTTGCGTGTTGCATTTGAAGGCGAGGCCAAATCCTCAGGTCTGCCACGTCTGCTGCTCACAGCTGCAGTGCCCGCCTCCTTCGAGGCAATCGCCGCCGGCTATGATGTGCCAGAGATATCGAAATATTTGGATTTCATCAATGTGATGACCTACGACTTCCATGGCCAATGGGAACGCACCGTGGGACACAATTCGCCGCTCTTTGCCTTGGAATCCGCAACGGGTTACCAAAAGAAATTGACTGTGGATTACAGCGCACGCGAATGGGTCAAACAGGGCGCACCCAAGGAGAAGCTGCTCATTGGCATGCCCACCTATGGCAGAAGCTTCGAGCTGGTCAATGAAACACAGTTCGATATTGGATCTCCCTCATCGGGTGGCGGCAAGGCGGGTAAATTCACTAATGAGGCTGGCTTCCTTAGCTACTATGAGGTGTGCTCCTTCCTGGCGGCGGATAATACTACGCTAGTCTGGGACTCCGAGCAGCAGGTGCCCTTCGCCTACAGAGGCAACCAGTGGGTGGGATTCGATGATGAGCGCTCGCTGAAAACTAAGGTGAGAACAAGGGCTAATACTTAATCTAACATAAATCATTGTAGTCTTATTTGAGTAATCCTTGAACTGAGATATAATTCTTACATATATTTATAATAATTCTATATATTGTCTAGACGGAATGGCTGAAGGAGCAGGGCTTCGGTGGCATCATGGTCTGGTCCATTGATATGGACGATTTCTCTGGGCGCTGCGGCAATGGCAAATATCCATTGCTGAATGCTCTGAATGATGAACTGAAGGGCTATAAGGTGACACTCGAATATGATGGACCCTACGAGTCGCATGGCCCACGCGGTGCCTATACCACCAAGGATCGTAAGTTCTGAATGGGAATTACAATATTAAAAGTAAATATAAACTAAAAGAATATCCTTCAACAGCTCATGATGTGACCTGTGCGGAAGAGGAGGGACATATTAGCTACCACAAGGATTGGGCCGATTGCACGCACTACTATATGTGCGAGGGAGAGCGCAAACATCATATGCCATGTCCTGCCAATTTGGTCTTCAATCCACAGGAGAATGTTTGCGACTGGCCAGAGAATGTTGAGGGCTGCCACGCCCCCACGGACGCGCCAGCCTAAGCAACGCAAAGAGTAGAAGAAGAAGCTCTGCCTGGGTTACGCATTGGCCTATGCAAGTTGTTAATACATACATACATACATTATTAAATGATGATAGATTACCCTCGATAAATGCCCCGCCCTCCGCCCCCTCGTAACTTTAAGTGCAAAACTGCCACGCCTATATCCCCCCTAACTAACGCGAAAAATACTCAAAACGTTTGCTCAAATTCTGAAGCTGAATTTTTTGTACTAAATATAAGATTTAATTAAAGCTTAAGTTTAAGTAGTTTATATGACGAAGTAGCTAAAACATAAAAGAAATGCACAACTATGTAGAAGTGAACAAACACACACACATATATATATACACACAATATTACATTTTCCAAGCTTTCTCGCATTTCCCGTTACAATTCTAATTCGAAAATCAAGTTTTATAGGGTATTTTCTTTTTATCAATGCGGCCGAACAACTTTTATATAATTAACTGTGATAAACACATACAAGCAACAACAAACAGGATGATAACAGCAAACCAAACCTATTAACAAACGAAAAATATTTATACAAAAATATCCATAGAAAAGAATTCCACAAATTGCCTCAAATTCTGCCGCATACAAATTACAACAACAACTAACCCTATGGAAGAAAAAGCTAGCACGAAATGTTGTACATTTTCTAAAAATTTGTATTATACGTTGTAATTATTTAGTTAAAATAAAGAAAACACGTCCAATAATTGAAAGAGTTTCTTATTTCTTATTACTTTATATTTAATTTCAATGTATTTATAAATGGCCCAATTTTGCAATCGGGCACTAGCAAAAATTATTTTAGACTCATTAGAGTGCTCCTCTCCACGGAAATCTTTAGTAAAAGGCGAAAGATTTATTCGACAACTGAAGAGAAGCCAGAGTGATGATACCATGCACAACTACAAGCACACGATGTGCTCTCGGCCATAACCGTTTGAGAATTATAGCGTGCGTTACTGCTGAGAGTAACACAATACTGTAGCATGCTTTGCGGCGTGTGCAAAACCACCACCAATTGCTATGGCCAAATTTCTCTTTCTCTCTCAGCAATTGTGCATGTGTAAAAATAGAAAGTTTTTACGTTGCACTCGAATTCACAAATGGTTTTAGCTGCTCGCCCGTGAGCAGTGAGTAGAATGAGAGTGAAAAGTTATCGCTTCTCGGCCTTATGGCTAAGATCAAAGTGTAGTATCTGTTCTTATCAGCTTAACATCTGATAGTTCCTCCATCGGAGGACAACAAATGTTAAACTGATTTTTGGAAAGAGACGGAGTGCTAGGAGCTTGCTCCACCTCTGTCACGGGTTGGCCTGGCATTGCAGTATCGCCAGGATTTCGGCCCAACTAAGTAATAAATACAAATAAAAAAGAATTCAATCTTCCGCATCATTAAAATAGTGCGGGGTTCAAAGAGCTGAAAATTTTCTTGTTTATAATAAAAACACAATTTTATTTAAACATTTTATTATTTTTTTTTTTTATTGGTTTTTCTCAAAAAGATTTTCTTTTACATTTTTGTGTTTTTTGTGGGTTTTTTTCTCGTTTGTTTTTCTTTCTTCTCTTTAATCATAAAATTTTTAAAACTAATTAATTAGTCTTACTTTGAAGTACACAATAACTTAATAAAGAAAAAGAGTACGAATATGCATTTTTTTATGCCTGAAACAAACAGAAAAAGAGGACAAAAAATAGATAGCTAGAGAAAAAGTGGGTGGCGGGAAGAAAAAGAAAGAAAGCCTAAAACAACGTGACTTAATGGTGGTTTATAAAAAAGGTGCCAACAACAAAAATAACGGGAACAGATTTTTGCATATAAATTGCATATATATATATAGGAGCATAGGCCGAGCATTTCGCTCAAATCTCATATAATAATTTTTAATGCATTTTTTTAAAACATAAATCCTAGGCATATTTTACAAATCTTTCTTGACATTTTGCTGGTGGTTTTTTTTGTTGAGTGAAGCCATTTTGCTTTGGATTTAAATAATTTACGTGATATGAACCTGGGCGCCAGTTGGGTTTAGCATTTAAAATATATGGTATATATATAGACAGACTTTTAAGTAAGTTTTTCTTTTGTTGTACTTGCAAAGTTTTAGAGCGTGCATTAAGGTGTGTGTGTGAGTGTACGTGTATGTGTGTTTTAAATGATATATAAACCATTATAAATATTGCATTCTGAAAGACCGAAGACCATATCAAGAGTTGTACATGTAAAAAAAAGTGGAGTATATATATATATATGTATATACATATCACGCTGTGTGTGGCCTAGACGTTTCCGTTTCCGTTTCATTTGTTTCTCGTTTTTATTTTTGTTTTGTTTTTTCTTTTTTTTTTTGTTTGAGCAACTTGCCAAGTCGCGCTGTGCGTCGCTTTGCATGTTAATTTGTCAGCTTCTGCTGCCTCCTGTTCTTTAGCTGCTTCTGCTTTTGCTTAATACAACAATTTTTATACTTTTTACAAATACATAGTTTCATTTGCAATTGCATTTTTTTTTTTTTTTTCTTTAAAAAATATTTCGCTATAAAAATATTAGTTGAAAAATAAGAAATGTGTTTTTTTGTTTCTTTCTTGTTTTTCATTTGGTTGTTCGTGTTGTTGTTGTATAGTTTTGTTTTTGGGGGGACAGGCGCCTAGACATTTTTTTGTTGTGGTTCCTTGATTTTTCTTTAGTTTTTTTTGTCGCTTTCAAATTATTTAATTTTTTTTTACAAATTTCGTTTTCTTTTGGTTTTAGACTTTTCAATACATATAAATACTTTCTTTCTTTTATTCTCTTCTTCTGTAAAAATAGATAAACTTTTTGCCTTTTTTCGCACTTTTTTGTTTTCGTTTTTTTTTTTCTTTTTTTTTTTTTAAGCAAATTTTGCAAGTTTTTTTTTTTTTGTTTTTCTTTTTCTTTTGTTTACAATTTTTTATGATTTTCTTTTTTTTTTTACATTTTGTTTTGGAGAGATTTCGTTTTTTAAAAAGTTGTTGCTCCTTTTCTGTTTGTTGTTGGTTTATTTGTTTTTGTTGTTGTTGTTGTTGTTTTGTATGTAAGTTTAAATGCCTAAAATGTAGTTAAGAGCTAACATAACATTGTTGTTTTTGTTTTTCTTTCATCTTTATCATCATATCTTTTTGCTTGGCTTAACAATATAGATCTGTGTATGTAGTTAATTTTATATTATTATTATGATTTTTATTTTAAATTATTTTTTGTGGGTTTTTAGTTGTTTTTATATAATTTTATACTCTTCATTCGCTTATTTAAAGGGCATACGCCAAAATGTCTTAGTATAATGAATGTTTCTCTTATATATCTTAAACCATTTTAATCGTAGTTGCTTGTGGTCGAGTAGGGGAAGTTTAGGTATTTGGGAGGGCGGGCATCAATGTGGGCGTGGCTAAGTGAGCTGCGCGTGTTTAATAATTATTGTTATTTCAGTTATTATTGTGGTTGGTGGTTTTTGCTCAGTTGGCCGCACTCATCAGTTCGGAGAATGCATTCTCCAGACAATTCTTGAGTTCAGCATAGGAGACTATTAAAACCGATTGCTCATCGCGTGACATCAATTGCACCTGTAATGAAAAAATATATACAGAGTTTAGTTCAGTGTTTAATTAAGACTTAAATTTGTTGTTTAACATACGCGCTCGATGGAGCCCGCATCCAGCTTATTGAGGCATTGTACAATGTGCGCATGATCTAACCAGGGTCGGCCATCCTCGGTGACGGAATGAAATAGAAAATCACGGAATAATTTCAGCATATATCTATCACCAGTCTCTGACCAAGTGCAGTCCAAGTTGAAGCTATATTTAGAGTACATATATAAATCAGTTAAAGAGTTACATAATCTTTGCATTTAAAGGTCACCCACTCGGGTCGTTCGTTGATGCTATTCAGTTTAACTAAAATGCGATATAGTCGCCCGTTCTCCATCTCCTTGGCCAACTCATCCTCCTGCACATCCACCTGTGCTTGCAGCGCATCCAGCTGCGTATAAAAACGTGCCCCAATCATGGGCATTAGATCCGTTACAGAGCGGCGGTTATTCGTGGTGAATAGGTAACTAGTCGATACAATATAAAATAAATGCAATTAACTAAAGTCACAAATTAATTATTCAAATTACGTACACAATAAAATTACGTAGATCGGTGGAGTAGTTTCTGGTTACCATTTCGATGCTCGACTGCACATTATCTCGCTGCACAGACTGCAGACAGCGACAAGCTAGCGCCAATACTAAGCGACCCAATGCAGTTAGATCGTCCTGTAACAGAAAGCTGTATTAGAATCTATATGGTGCATATATAAGCGTTGCTTATGCTCACCTGCTGATGCATATTGACCAATGCTAAAGGATTGGCTGCATTGGGATCGAATTGCGTGATATCTGATATGCAGCACGAGCTGAAGCGCACACGTTTCCCTGTCACAATTATCTTTGTGGGATCTAGTATTCTGGAATAGAAATAATATATCGATACGAGCATTAGTTAAAAGATACATCTAAATATATATAAACTACACAGTCCGATTAAGCTAACAATATAACCATAACAGATAACCATAAGCTATAAAACAATTCTGCTTATCAGCTTATTGAACTAGCTTGCATAGAGTACGCATATTAGCTAAATGCATATTTCATCTCTACTCTCTAGCCTCTTAATTAAATTAGACTTTTATATATGAAAGCTTCTAGCTTTCTTTCCTTTCCACAGGGTCGACTATTATTCCCTTCTTTTAGCTCAGCTATTATGCAAGTCAAACTCACTTGCAGGCCAGTCCTGCTTGATGTATGGCTCTCAGGCCTGCGGTTAGCTGCATGATGATGGACCAAATAGTCGATTCGGGCAATAAAGGTCCGTTATTTGTGCGCTGCATGTTGCTCTTATGACTGCAAAATATATGTAAATTAGTTAAATTCATATACATATTACTATGCTCTGCGATAGACTCACCTGAAGGGGCGTGCCTCGCCTTGGAATGGATCTGTGTAGCCGTTGGTCTCTGGCGCTGGCGTAAAGTATTTATCTAGCAATGTCTGTGAGCCGGGATAATAGTCGTATACTAATACTAAGGCTAAATGGTGCAATATATAGATGTGAGTACAGTGAAGACACGCTAGACTCTTACTACTTACAGTTATCACCAAATGCTTTTGTCGTGAACACCTCACGCAGTTGAACCACATTCGTATGCTGCAGCTTCTTCCACATCTCCACGAGCGTCATGCATTTTGTGGACTGCAAGCGAAAGCCTAAAGAAAAAGCAGTTAAAAAGAGATTAAAGATGATTTATATGTATATATATTCGGGAGTGTCTATTCAACTAACCGTGTAATCTTCTCAGGCAGTACTTCAACCCTGTGCTATTGTGCGTCGCCCTGTACGTGCTTGCCGGCAGCGTTAGTTTCGTATGCATCGGCTGGGCCGGCGGCTCTAGTGGATAGAGTGCATGATAGTTATCCACCTCGAGTGGCAGCGCATGCTGCGCCGCCTCAGCTGCATCCATAATCAAATTGGAGATCTCATTGCGGCTCAGTATATCGCTGCGCATCTCGTCCGACATGAAGAACGCCGACTCCAGCTGTGTCTTTGGCTGCATCGTAATCACATTCGATGCCGGACCCGGATACACATGCCCCGCATACAGCAGCTGGGAGGGCACTGCGCTTAAAGGTGCCACAGCACTGACAACCCCATGATGGGCCGGATGTGCAGGATGTGCGGCATCTACCACGACCGAGTTGACAACCGGCTGGCTGTTCTGTGCATTGGCAGTTGGATAAAAGTAAATGGTGCCCCCCACGTTTTCCTGTCAAAGCCAAACACAAAACAAAAGAAAAATAATATGGGAATTGTCAAATGCTTGAAAAGGTCGATTTGAAGCTTGAACTGCAACAAAAATCTGAATTAATATCGATACATCCAATACAAATATATATTGTATATATGCCCTTCAAACAGCCAACTTTAATTCCAATCTATAAGAGTTTGTGCTGCTTTTACAAGTCGATATACGGAATATCATTGCTCAAAAATGTATCTAATCTTTAAGTTATCCCAAATCTCTAAAGAGCTTTATCTAATCTAAACATATTATCTCTTAAGAAAGTCTCTAAAGCTCTCTGTTTATATTATATGTAAATTGAATAATATATATCAATATTTATCTCAAATCTAAACTTATTTCACTTAAGATCTTTCTATACTTCGCATAACTCATAATATTTCCCCTTCTAATGGCATCCACTCACGATCCACCATCCAAATTTAATGCTACAACTCACCTGATGCACGCTGGCTGGCAATGTGGTGGGTATGGGCGATGCTCCGTGCGGCGTCATGCCGTGTGGTGGTGACTTCTCACCGCCGATCAGTGCCGCTGTCGGCGAATCCTGTCGCATCATTGCGGCTCTGGCTTTGAGCGGTGTTTGGGCGGACATGCTGCTTACGAAGGGAGCAGCCGCAGGATTCGGTATTATCGCTATGGGTGCTGAGCTGCCGACAACTGAATCGTTTATCACCAATGCCGATTGTTGTTGTTGCTTCTGTTGCTGCTGCTGCTGCTGCTGCTGCTGTTGCGCTATGTTAACTGTGGCCACAATATTCGTCTTCTGCATGGGAAGAATGGAAGTGGAGCTGCCACCATTAGCAACCTTGCCAGATGAGCCAGAGACGGTGACTGCTGCTGCTATCGTCGATGACGACGAGGAGGACGATGTCGAGGCGGAGGCGGGCGCTGTTGCTGTTGCAACTGCGGCGGCAGCGGCGGCGGCGGCGGCTGCTGCTGCTGCGGTTGTTGTTGTTAACCCATTGACACCATTCAGACCATTATTCATATGATATGGCGGATAGAAATTGGGCGACGAACTGATGCGCGTTGGAATGAATTCGGGCGATTGAGGTGTTACCTATATCAACGATTTATGCGTTAAAGAAAATTAATATCAATATATTGTGTATAAATGTAGAAAATATAAACATAAAGATTGTAGTCGTGTATAGCCGACTAAAAAATACTCTGTTTACAATGTAAGAAAATTAAAAGAGAGAGAAAAAATAGCTTGATTATTAGGTATATTCTTATTGGCTGTCAATACAGTGACTCTTAAACTGCATGACTGCTGACTGTTAGATAACAGATGTGATAACAGAGGCATGTAAAGCTAAGGGATTCGTTAAACATTCTGTTGAACTATTTAACAGTTATGTAAGATTTATATTAATTACTTAAAGAAATGTTTAAAACAATTTTTTTTTTCATTTCATATTAAATACTTTAATAAACCCTTTTCTTAATTTGTAAACAGAGTATTTGAAACAATCATAATAAACATTTAACATTTAAGCACGCAGTCTATAAATAGGAGAGGGTAATAGTTTTTGTTCTTGTTCTTGTTGATGGGGTTGGGGCTAACTATTAACATGAATTTTTAAGGGCGGAGGGTTGTACTACGAGGGGTTAACGAGATGACAATAGTTGATTTTGTTGTTGTTGTTTGTTGCTGTTGGCTTTACCTGAGACTTTTTATTAACAGCTAGGGACGAGTCCAAGTTAAGTAGTGAGAACCCATTACCGTTACCGTTAACGTTAACATTACCGTTATTCAGCCCATAGCCCGACGTTTGGGCAACATTCTGTCGATTCTGTCGCCGGCAGAGCAAGACACAAATATATTTATATATATATTTTTGTTATATAGACAGAAATCATGCGAGAAGACAGGGAGAGGTGGAGAGAAAAAAAAAAAATAGAGACAGAGAGTGAGAGATAGTTTAAATAACAACAAAAAGTTATGGGACAATTGAATTTTATATTTATGCATCGAGTCATTCAAATGAACTGCTGAACCAGTTCAGTCAACAATCTTTAATTCAGTATTCAGCCAATAGTTCCATTGATTCAGCTGTTCATATGAACTAAATGTTGTATTGAGCTTTTCAACTGTGATAGAATATATGAATAACTGAATAATATGAATCGGTTCCAGAGCGACTTTATAGCATAAGTCACTCATGAACTCCAGAGTGATTTAGTTCACGATTCAATACTGAACGATTGCATACATTTTTAATATTAGATGGAAGTATTTGGGGGTAGAGTTTTATAGATAGAATTTCTATATATGATTTATTTCTCTATATAAATAACATTTATAAACTTAACATACATATTTGATTATTTATATTGTTTTTATATTACTTCTCTCTTGACATTTGTATAAATTATAAAATATATTTAATTGACAATTTAAAAGCCACAAAGCAATTAAAAATTCATGCACAAATTATATCACTTATGCATATGTATATATTCAAACAAATACATATATACATATATGTATATATATGTATAAGCAAAGCTACAGTAAATGCTCATTAATGTGTATATTGCGGAAAAAAGTCGGTCAAGTATACAGAAATATTTGAGTGTATGGATTTATAGATTGAACAAATGAAATTGTTTCAAGCAAATTGAGTGAACACATATACATATATAAATGTATAATTAAAAAATAAAACATACACAGAGACAATCTGTTCGCTGAGCAAAACAAACTTCAGCTGTTAAATCAACAGCTGTTGTATTATATACACATGTACATACATGCATACATTCATATATGCATGTATGTACGTAAGCATGTGTGTTAAGCAGGGTCATTCGTTAAAGCCGCCTACTTCGCTTTAAAGCTTTTGCATGTCAATTAAATACACAAGCCTCTCAAACTGTCTAACTGAAATGCGTCACAAACTGTGCACGCATTACAACTGCTAATAATAACAATAATAATAATAATTATAAAGGTAATAATAACAAACAATGCTTACCATATATGTGGCTAATTTACTTTCAGAGGGTATACCATTTGAAGGTGAAAAGAAAATTGGATCCATAGCAGCCGTATCTGTAAAGAGATAGCAAGAGCGAAAGAGACAGAGTGAGAAAAATATAAATGATTAGAAATCAATTAAATAAACATGAGCATGATTGCTGCCTACTCCATGTATGTGTGTGTGTGTGTGTAAGCGCTCTCTTTTGCTCGCGCACACAAATGTTTTTGCTTTTCTTTAACGTTCTGTTGATATTTTTGTTTTGTTTTGTGTTTTCGTCGCTCGACGCTATCGATAAAACCGATAACGCGCGCGCGCTCTTATTTTTGGAGCAAATACAAAAGCAGCAACAGCAGCAGCGAACGCTGCTTGTTGTTATTTGCCTGACTTTTTAGAGTGTGTAAATAAAAGCAAAGACGCAATTCGCTCGCGGCGAATATCAACAAAAACAAAAAGCACGCAAAAAATGTTAATGACAAAGAACAAACTGTGAATTTTGCGTCTCCGTTTTAAAAGGTGGTGCGATGAAAAGCAAAAGGCAACAGAAGAGATTCACAATTTTCGACACACACTCATAGAGTGAGATACATACATTTATTTACATATATACATACTTTAGGAAATGCCGCCTTCATGACTAATTGGTATTTGTTTTGTTAGCAAATGTTCTTGTAGGACTGTCAAACTGTTTATGTGGATGGCATTGTAATTTTATTTGTGGATTGAAAGTGGCAGCACCAACAAAAAACAGACTAGGTAAATGTGGATTGTATTTGCAATACACTTGTGGAATACGAGAGAGAGAAGATTCGACACAATTTGTAACTGTTCAAATGTGGATGCTATTTGGGTGCACTTAATGCAATGAAATTTTGCTTTAAAGGTAAATGAAATTTTAAAAAAGTTGATATACATGTTTGCGTGAACGGCAAGGTGGGCGGCAGGTGCGGTTTGATATGGGGCAATGCCTTTTGGCAGCGCAACAAATAAATATATATGCATATAAAAAAATCCCCAAAAGTAAGAATTAAATCCACGAAAGTTCACTACTTGCGGATACCCTGTAGACAGATAAAGCTGTAGGTGTGTATGGTTAATATAATTAACAGTCTGGCATATATTTCATATTTATAGGATTGTTTATTACCATGATAACAGGTTTATATGTATGCACATATAAATAAAATAAAAATAAATGAACTGACAGTAATTCTTGATAAGGCTTATCAAAGCGAAAAACTGTTTGCTTGCAATGCCAAAACAAAACAAACTCTCAACAAACTCAAGGAACTAGTTCGTGATGCACAAGTTGACTCACTAAAACCCATATACCCTATCTATTATTATATGTTTATAAATGGTTCAACAAGTGATATTGGCCTTGAAAATATTCGTGCAAGTATTAAAGCAAAATAAAAAAAGAAACAAAAATAAAAATAATAAAATAAAATTATTTTTTGTTGTGTATTTAGCTGTGTTGCCATCACTTGTGCTTTTTATTTACTTAATTCATTTAACATTTTAGCACACGCAAAACATGAAAATCAAAAAGAACAAAACTAATACAGTTTGAGAGTACCAAACAGATGTTGCTTACATTTAGAGAGCAATCGAGCTCGACTTACTTGAGCATGGCCAGTGCATGTAAAACCGGTGAGAACAAGTTAAGTTCGGTTGCGAGTACATGTAATGCCAATGCCTCGCCAACTGTAAGTACTGCGCGCACAAATGTGTTCGTATATGTACGTATTTATATATGAATATAGGTGTATGTGTGAGCATACGTATTTGTGCGATTGTCTACATACATGCACGCGTTGTCTGTCCGTGTGTTTGTGTGTGTGTCTTTGAACGTTTTCACTTTACATAAATTGACTGCTACTGGCAGATTGTTGGCATGACGTCGGCAAAAACAGCAAAATAAATGGTCTAGTTGTTGTTGGCGCTGGCGCTGCTGCTGCGGCGAAACAGACAGCTGTGTTTTGCTTCAAAGATCACGAACGCGTTCATGAAAACGGCACACACACATACATACGTAGGCATACAAAAAAAAACTTTTACACACACTTCATTCAGGTGCCCGAAACGAAGAGGAGATAGTGAGCGAGAGGAAAGAAGGGGAGTAAGGTAGCCAAGCAATCACAATATTGTGTCGTTATGTCACGTTGTGTGTCAACTCTTATATGTCTGTTCGTATAGATGCGGCAGCATTTACCGTTATGTATTACGCTGCACGAATATATGTAACGGTATGCAAAGCAAGCACACTCGTGTAAGCGCAGCAACGAACCGAGCAGCAACACGGCGCAAACTCAACTGAACAGACGAGCGCGCAGGCGGCGGTGGCGGTGCGTGAATACGAAAGAATAGAGCGTAAGCACTGATGAGAGAGAGTGAGCGGATAGAAGCAGCAGCAAATGAGTAAACTGTCGCTCTCAAACTGTGCAATAGCCAACAGAGACGTAAGTGGGCGTGCAAGTGTATGTGCATGTGTGTGAGAGTTTTGGAAAAGGCAGATGCGCCACCGCTTGCTGGCACAGCTGTAAGAAAAGTTCTAGAGCGAGATCTTTCTCCCTCTCTCTCTTGTATTTAACATTTTTGTTTACAATTTGTGTGCCCACAATAAAGTTTGACAAGCATGTAATAAGCGAATGCATTGACCCTTTGCATTTTCACGATCATGTGTTAGGTGTATTAGCGCCCTACCCACTCGTTGTTGTTTACTTGTGTATTATTATTTAATACTATTGCTGTGTGTGCATGCTTATGTGTGACTGTGTGTGCTTTTATACGTGTGCTCATGTATGAACTGTGTGGGCATATATGTATAACTGCATCGCACATTATCAATTGTTGGCTCTTATATACGAGCACGTGTAGCCATAAACTTTTTAGTTTTCAGCCTTAGAGAATGGCCGTCAGATTTCTTATCAGTCAACATTTCAATCACAGCTATTCCCATTTGATCAATTTATCAATATTTCAATTGGAGCTCATCCACAGATCTTAAGCATGATAGAAAAGAAAGAGAGAGACTGAGGAAGAAAGAGCCACGTGCAGTTGAAAAGCTTTTAGGCCTACAAAAAGCTCTCGCTGAAGCTTTAAAGTGTTAACTGTTCGAGTGTTTCAATGCTGTTTAGGTTAAATTTTTTGTTTGTCTCAGTGTCAAAGTGTCAAAATAAATATTTATGATACTGCCACAGGGCTTCTTACAGTTAAATCAAATACAGTCATACCTTGTTCAACGGCCCGTACGTTAGTTGAGTGAAACAAATTAAAAAATTGAAAACTTGATGAATGTTTTAATTTGGGAATCTTAAATTTAAAAAAAAATATGTAAGGGTTAAGTTCCCGAAGAGAAACACACAAAAAACCATAATCAAAAGTGAAGTATGTTGTATTTTTATTCAAATGAATATAATTTAGATGGCAACATTATTTGTTGATTAAAAAGGCATTTCGTACTAATTCGGATTATAAAATGTAAAAAAAAAAACATAAATGTAAAATTAGGTTTTCTCCATGAATATTAAATAAACATAAATAAAATTTTTATTCCTTTTAATTTCATCTTCGTTAGCATGCTTTCACTGTACTAGCCAAAAATCAGGTTGACGTTTCGCATTTCGCAATTCGCATTCCTTTTGTTCTTTTCTCAACCCAACAAACAAAAATTACAACAAAAACACGGTCACGAAACGGTTTTCATTTTATGATTATGGTGCGATCTCGCACCGTGCTTCATAATGATAGCGTTACAAGCGAACAGAGAGAGAGCAGAGAGAAAAATAAAGAGAGAGCGACGCAGAGAGAAGTGGAAGAAAAGAGGGGTTCGGGTTGCGCTGCGCTCTGTCGTAAGCCGCCAACGTGACCAAGACAAGTTTGGTTGGTTGAGTGTTGTTGCTCTTGCTGTTGCTTGCTACTGGCAGCACAGCAACAGTTTGACCCAATTCGCCGTCCACATACAGCTCAGTCCGCCGCGAACAGCTGTGCAAATATCGCATGGGGCGGCAATGGGTTAATAAGCGGCCGCCTAAAGCTCAGCCAGTAACAACAATTACAAACTCATTGAATATGTTAACTAAGCCTACTCGATGAATTTTTTGTATATTGCGAAACGCGGCCAAGCGGCGCGGGTGACAAAGAAAGCGGCGAAGGCGGCGAAAAACAGCAGACAATGTGGAGTAACGTTGGTAGAAGTAAAGTGGGGGGAGGCAATGACAACGGAAGCACAAAATGATATGCCTGCAAGAACACAAACATACACATACATACACTCACACTAGCACAATCAGAGACAAGCACAGATAGTAGACAGAGGCAGAGACAGTGGAAAGCAACAGCAAAAGCAACGTTGTCAATATGCCATCGCCCTATCTCGCTCCCGCTCTCTTGCTTTTGCTCACTTGCTGAGTCGTTCTGTTCTGAGCGCTTGTTCTTCCGCTGCGTTGGCAGAAAACCGAAACAATAACAAGAACGAAGACAGCCAACTTACGCTCTGCTTACGCTCAATTTCAATGTGATTGATGTGTTCGCTGCAATTGACAGACCTGCGGCGAATTACGCATAATGTGAAGATGTGAGCAGGCAGACAGTCACCTAACATAAATGTTCATTATTACGTTGTTGCTGTTACGCTCACTATCTCTCTCGCACGCGCGCATCGTGTTTACAGTTCAAAGTGTCGTAAGCAGAAAAACAAAAAACGCGCTCACATTACTTTTGCACTAACAAATAATAACACAAATACAAACAAACACACTGACACACAGTAACACTCACGCTTGTGTTGAGGCTCTCGTTCGCCGTGTGGTAACGTTCGATGCCAAAGAGTGACTAACTCAAAAGGTAAGCAGCAACAATGAAGACGAAACACACAGCACACACAGCCACACACATACACAAACAAACATACACGAAACTCAGCGCAAAAGCAAACACACAAAACAAAAATAAAAACACATACAAAAGCAAAACGCGCCAAGGCGTCTGATAATACAGTTTGAGTAGCAACACTGAGAACTGCAGTGAGAGCATGTCAAACTGTAATCGCACATTCGTCTTAGAGATGCGAGCATTGTGAATTGTTCAAACGTATTAGTAAAAGTTTTATTAACGATGCTTATCATTTTAAATGATTTTAATTATTTATTTATAATTTTTTTTATTTAGCATTCTTGTTCCACAAATTCATCTTTCAGATGCGAGCAGCAAAAATTTTCATTATATTTATTGTTATATTAATATAAAGCATACAGTTTTGGCCGTAATAAAGCAGATTTTGAAATCAGGAAATATATCTAAGCAAGGGAAACCCCTTTGCCAGTAGGTACTACATAGATAATGAGGCCAGTTAATGGCAATAAAACTGCCAGACGCTAAATTCCAGCAAACACACACACACACATATATATATATATACAGAAGCACAAACTTTTTACTGTGGACGACGCGACGTATGAGTAACGCGTGCCTCAAGGGCAGACACTTTGCCAAGCGAAAGTGAATGCGAATTTAAATAGCCAGCGAAATGAGGTTAGGGTATCAGGCGGGCTGGCGGGTTAGGGAATAGAGCAATGGAAAGTACGGGAGGAAGAGCGAAAGGGTTGCTCTGGTGTCACTCTCGATAGCAGCTGCCACTGCCATCGCCACTGCGAAACATTATGCAAAACGCGTGCGAATGAAAAACGCGCCCAGGAATGTGTTGCATACTTTGCCGCAGCGTTTTAAGAATTTTGCTAAACAAAAACGCACAAACAAACAATGAGAAGAGCAACAAACGAAAACAATTAAACGTATGTTGACTAAGAAATATGCTAAAGAAGCTAAAGCAGAGCTTCAGCTTGGATAGAAGGGAAAATATAGTGTTTACATAGGGAAATTGTTGTTTATAAGGAATTTTTTGTTTCTTTTGTTTATTCTGGCGAAAGTATATATTTTTAAATGGAATTGTTTGGTTTATTTTTAATTTCATAATATACAGGAAATATTATAAAAACTCTCTTTGAATTTAAAAGGTCGAATGGAAATTCGAATTAATTCACATGACTTTTAATGGGCAAGAAAATGGGATTTTTGTCTGAAGGAAATTTATGGTCTTGTGGGGAATTGAATTGTAGCGAATTGAATTTTACGGAAATTCTATCCCAAATTTAAGAATAAATTAAAAGATAATAAATTCATTACGTTGTGTGAATCTAATAGAAATGATTTATGAAACAAGTGCAATGCAAGTTCATCACTAAGTAAGAGAGTGAGGGAGAGAGAGAGAGAGAGGTTAAATGTGAACAGATTCTTGGAAGCATTGGCCATATACATAGCTCGTTGGGCAAAGGGTAGCAGAAAGCAAAGAACTTGGCTAAAGAACGCTTCCAAACTCAAGGAACAGGCAAACAGCAGCCAAGTGGAAGTCAAGAAACCAGTTTCAAATTGCATTCGATACTAAATGATCCGAAAAAAAACTCAAAGAACGCGCATGATTGACTAAGATATACCCTGTACAATAGAATTCTGATTGTGACAACTATCGAAAAGGAGCGCTTGAACTCATTTTGCTCTTATAATGAAGAAATATATCTAATGGATATTTGTTAAGATTTGACTAATATCGATGATTAAAATAGCTGTATGAATGCAACATGTTCTATTACAAATATCATCAATTAACTAATATACCCCATCCATACCAGTTACAGGGTATGCGAAATAACAAAGGCAACCTCAACAGGTAACCCAATGCACCTACCGAGAGAGAACCAAACCAGAAGTCGCAACACTTCAAGTCTTTGTATTTCCGTCAGCTGCCGTTGTTGCAGCGAGACCTGGAACTGGTTTTATTTTTTCTTTTATTTTGTGTATATTATTTTTATTTGGCAAAGGGAAAAGGAAGTGGTATTTTCTAGCACAGGTATTGCCTGTTTGTGCGCCAGGATCAAGCCATCCCCAAAGGACAAGTGGAACTTGTTCTCAACAGGCAGCAGCTCTCAACTCAGCTGCATCGTTCGCTTGATTGTTTCCAAGAAAAGGAATACTTAAAAAAAAAAAAACAGAAAGAAAACAAAGCCAGCAAAGCAGTTATGTGCTTCTTTCTCACTCTTGCAATTACAGCGCTTGGGGTAGATTGATTACAGAGAAGTTGCTGATGGGAATTATGCTTAAGTGTTGCTAATGCATTGCCACGCTCACTCGCACAGTTTACAGCCAGCGTAGCGCTATCTCGCTCGCGCACCTTCCATGATCCCTTCCATGGTCACGGCTGCATGTAATTGCCAATAATCATGAGCTACGACTTGGAAGTAATTCAATTTCCAGTGCAAGGAGCGACCGCCGGCGATATAAAAGGCGAAACATAGGAATAGGCAACAAACAGCGATAACCAATTCGTATATGAAATATGCTAAAGGTGACTTTCAATTGCAAATGCAAACGCACACACACACATACCTAGCTATAGCTATATAAGCTCAAGCTATGGCTTTTTGTGTTTGTGTGCGTTTGTTGTGTTTGGGTTTTTTGTTTTGCTTTGCTTTGCATTCGCACTTACTTACCTGCCGGAAAGAAATTGTTCAAGAACGTTGACATTTTCTCCTTTTTGCACCCTTCGCTTCGACAGATAGCAGCAACAACAAGATAGCGTACTGCGCGCTGCGCTCACTACGTTGGTCTCTCTCTCTCTCTCTCTCTCTCTCTTTCTCGATTGCTCGTGTTCTCTTTACGGTTTGGTCCTGTTGTTGCTGTTGCTGCAATTTTGCTTTTTGTTGTTTTTATTTTTTTGCTCTTTTTTTGTTGCTTTTACGTTTTAATATTTTTTTTTTTTTTTTTTACAAGTTTTTTTTTTTGTTGAATACTTTTTTAATTATTATTATATTTTTTTTTTGGTAATTTATTTATTTTTTTTTTATGCAAACTTATCGAACAGAAATTTAAATAATACATACAATTCGCGCTTAATTCCTAAATTTCACATTACACATGTTCACATTGTGTCTTATTATTTTAAATATATATATTTTTTTTTCGCTTTTATTTAGTTTGCTTGCGGTGATTGAAATTCATTTTTATTTTGCTGGGAACACAAACGCTTAAAATTGGCCGAGCACGGGCTGCAAATTCAGAAAAAAAGAAGAAACAAAACGTTGATAAATATGAAGTTTTATTGTTGCCTATTTCTACTGCTGGGCGACATGCGCTACGCAACGGTAAACCAAGCAGAATCCTCGTTCGCTGTATTTGATTTATTTTTGTATTTGTGTACTGTGTGTACTGTTTGATATTGCAAAATAAAAAAAGAAAAGAAGGAAAAGAAAATCAGTAGGGGGTGTAAACGAAGAAGCGACAAATAAAATCCAAAAAGCAACAGCGCCGTCACTGTGGTAGAGGTAGGGGAGATTTTGGTGCGCCGAGGCGAGGGAAGTTAGGCAGAGTTTTGACTTTGCTCTGTTTGGATTTTATTACATTTGTGTGCGTGACGCTCTGCCATATACAGACACAAAATGCGCGCATATTTGTTTTTTACTTTTTCCCACTCTGATTACGCACATACACACACACTCACTCACAGAGAGACTCAAACTCACACGCACTCATTTGATTTTCTTTTATTTTGGAGTTTCACATATTTATAGCATTTTATATTTATAACATTTTTGCATTTCGCATACTTTTTGGTGAACCTGCGCCAACATATTGCAAAAACTGTAAAGAGAAGAGCGTGGGTAGAAGTAGAAGAGAAGATGTTAGCAACGCTCGTTGTTGTTGGAATTTTATTAATGTGAATTGTTTGTGTGCGATTATGTTTGTTTATATTTATATGCATGCAGATTTTCTTTTTCTTAATTGTATTTTTTTTTTCGTTTGCTTGGATTACTAACAATTAATGAGCGTGCGGCAAATAAGAAACTCTGCGCGAATCAAAACACACACCGCGCGTATTGCGCTACACGAAGGTACTGAAAAGACACACAGACGACGAAGAAGAAGGTGACGGCAATTCAAGTGTCCAAGCGAAGCCAAATGGAGTCCACAACGAACCCTCGCTATATGTATTGGTGTTAGAGCGTGTGTGTGTACGTGCTCAATGTAAATGCGCAGATGTGTGTGTATTCATGATTGAGAGTGTGTCTGTCTGTGCGTGTCTGGGAAGGGTACAGTATTGGTAAGCGCAAATAAAAACAACAACAATTACAGCTGTGTTTTGTATGTTATGAAGAACACACTGTGGGTAATGCATAGTTAATTGCCGTATAAATGTTATTATTACAATTATAATTATTTATACAAACAATTATCAGTGCAGTTCTTATTGTTAATTAGTTTATTGCTTATTTGATTACGGAAATTGTCATATGACTACGCTACTGTGTGACGGTGACATTTTGCAGGATATAAATTTGTATGTGTGTATTCATATACATATATGTACATACATACATGTAAGTACACAGCAAAGCGAAGCCAAAGCAAGTGCCATTTTATAACACTTACATACACACATACGCACGTACTTATATCTGTCTATTATTTTTGTGGAGTTAAACAGGATCCAAGCAGACTCAACAGCTGGCCCAGCACATACATACACAAGCAGCAGCAGCAACAACAACAACAACAACAAATTACAACAGGTTAGCATCCACACAGACGTGTAAGCAACACGCCATCCACAGAGCCAGAGCCATTGTTGTGGATGCTGAAACAGCTGGCAACAATAACTTGAAAGTAAACGCGTGTGGGTGCCAGGGGGCTGGAAGTGGAGTGGGAGAGCGTTCTGAGCCCTGCTTAAAGCTAATGTTTGCTGCTGTGTTTCTTCTAGAACTGGAAGCAGCTAAAATTAATTTTGTCAACAAGTGACAAAAGGCCAAAGGTTATGGCCATTAGCTTCAACTCACACACATACATCAATATTTATATATATTTCACTGGAATAACATCAGGAGGTTTCATGCATAGACAAACATATGCATATATACATACAACATGCATTCATGAGACCTTTTACCATTTTGAGGCTTGACTAATTAGCTGAAGTAACCATGCGAATAGAACACAAACAAGCAGAACAAGTTTCATTTGACCGCACGCTTTTTTTACACGTTGCTGTTTTCTTTTTGTTTTTGCAATTTTCGTTGTTGTTTTTGCGCACCCAAAATGTTAAGACGCAATTCGTTACATTGGTTAGTATTGTGCCGGATTGAACATTATTATTATTTTTCTTTAACTCACTTTTTGCAGTTCCTGGACAACCGCTCACACATTTGTTGTTGTCTACACTACAGATTGTGGCGGTCGGACAATATGCGATTGTTACGATTAAAGTTTTGTGCGCCGTTGCATGCAGCTATATTTATGCGATAGTTTTCGATTTTAATTTAACATAGTTCTTTTAAGTTGATTTTCAAATTGGAGGCGCGCTGCGCTTTTGGCCATTGACGTACTAAATGTGAACAGAATGTTTGATGTGCATTTGGCGATTAGCATTTAGCACTGAATATATTTATTTATAAAGAAATGAATTTTATTTTCACATTTGTGAAGATTTGCATAATTTGCTTAAATGCTTCGAATATGGAATTAATATGTAAATTTGATCGTAGTTGAGTTTTCCAGATTCTCTTCCAGCTCCAGTCCTCAGCGCTGAGAATTCCATCTTCTTTACAGCAATGCTAATGACAGTGTTAACAGTTGCGCCGCTGCTGAAATCATTTTCCTTGTTTTGCATTGCGCTTCATCGGTAGAAACAAATCTTTCGTTGCCATTTGGTGGGTGTGGATTCGAATATTATTTGCCTGCACAGCTGGTGCTCCATATACTGCTGTATCTGCTGTACAACGTCGGAGCGCCATTTGAGTTCCAAAAACAATGGAAATACTTCGCCCGCCTTCTTTAAGCGCCGCTCGGCTGTCTGATAACATTTCCATGGCTGTGGCTCCACCACGAACAGCTCCGCCAGTTGTGACAGTTTACTCAAAAAGCACTGTAAGCCGCGGTCGTGATGATTGAGGTGAATCCACATGGTGATGGAGTAACAACAAACGGCATCAAATTTTGTGCATTGATGTTGCTTCAAGTAATTTTCAATAATCCCATCAAAGCTCTCAGTATTCAACACATCGCCACAAAAATAAGTTATTTTGTCAGCGCACATGTTTTCCAGCTGAGCGCGTTGGATGAGCCTTTCGTCAATGTCCACTCCTAGCACATGGACTGTACGTTGCAGTTGGTCTTCCAGAAAGCTTTGCAGCAGTTGCGTGAAGACGCCACAATTGCAGCCAACATCCAGCACTAAATAAGGTTTTTTGAGATTTGCTTCCAGTTGTTGTTGATCCTGCTTTGCTGGCAGCCAAATATTTTTGTCAGGCAACAATTTGACGCGCTCAGTGGCTGAATTGAATTGATAATAATTCATAAAGTTTCCGTATTGAACGGCACCAGGATCATCTTTACGATGTTCCATTTCGAAATTTAATAAATAGAAATCTTTCTGAAGATAAACAAACTCTTCCCAAGTCCACTTGTTACAGCTGTTGCTTGATTAGCAATATATCGATATATTGCTTGTGCTATCAAAAGCCACCACATTTGGCTCATTGTGACCTTTAATATCGATAGTCAGTGCCATTAGTGGTCTGGTATTATTGCGGTATTTTTTAGAACTACCGCCAAATTTAAATTTTGAATTAAAACACAAGTTTTCTTTTACCTTTCCATTTACTCTTTAATTTACTGCACTCAATTTGATGATCACATATACACATATATATTTCATTTATATATACGTATATACATATTACTCTTAACAAATTTTCCACTGCTTACATGCCAAAATCTCGATAACATTTCGTAAAAATTAACATCAAAAAATGATTGCAAATGAATGTACAATGAATTCATATACAGAATGTACCTTGGCCAGTACGTGAATCTCGCATCTATTCTGCATGGTTTCACAATAATAATTATCAACAAATTCATGGCTGCACGTAAGCAAAAGACGGCGCAGATTATAGAAACTGAATTTAACCCACTAAGGGAACTAGGCAAAATCGCAACAGTCTGTTGAAAATCTGTGGCCAGAATTTGCTTAAGTGCTGCCATTCAACTCAGAAAATCAGTTAATCTCTATAGTAGTCGGTGTGTTTATATAATACATAATTCATGATGTGAATTCAACTAATCAAATGCTTTTTTGTTTTTTTGTTTAATGCTAAATTAATATTAAACTATAGAATAGACTAGAATTATTAATCAACTATAATTTACGATTTGTATGCATTAGATATATATATATATATATAGTAGCATATATGTATATCTGAACTACAAACTAAATATATAAGCGAGGTATGTCTGAAAAATTTGCGACTTACGAATGGGCAAAAATCAAAAGAAATTTAAATTTAAATTGAAATTTAAATGAATATACATTTAATATATAATATATATATTATTTGTTAAGTCACTAATTTTTCAGACTGCCCTCGTTTATATATATTAATATATTTGACTTTTGTATTTAGTATTTTTATTTTTTTAGCGCTAATTCTACTGGAAATGTGTTTTTCGTGTTAGGTTTTTCGATTTCTGAGCTAAGTTCTGTTAAAGTTTATCGATGTGGAACGTGTGGAACGCGTGGAACTTGTAGAACTACAAACTTTGAACTAAGCTGCTCGCCATCGCCCGCCCACTCCACTTGCTGTCTTTCTCCATTTTGTCTTTGGCATCTATTAAGTTAAGTTAAGTATTTAAACTAGGTTCTAGAATGCTACTTAATATGGACTTTTCGAAAGCTTTAAACGCCAAGCGTCTAGATATTTGTTGTTTTCTTGTGTTTGCTATCTTTTAGAGCTGCGGAACGAAATGGAAACGGAACTGCGGCCAAATTTGAATTCGAATTTTGTTGTGATATAAATTGAATATAGAAGTAGACTAGGCATTAGTTGTCATTATCGACTATCAACTATCGACTATCGATTATCGATTCTCGATTTTGTTGTCTATATGGGTATATAGCTAGATATGTATCATGCTATATACATACAGATATAAGCTCATAAATACACAATAATACATACAATATATATATATCAATAAATCCCTCGAATTCGTAACATAAATTTCTTTCGTTTATGTTTAAAAAATCGCTTACTAAATTGTAATTCTTACGAGCTACTAAATGAATATGTCTTTCAAATCTGTTTAGATGTTTGTGTTCTCATTGTTGTTGTTAGTTTGGGAGAGTAGTGGGGTTTGTGGGGGCTAGTGGGAGTGTGGGGTAGGCGTACTACCCCGTACACTCCATTAAATATGCAACCATGTGGCCTAGAGGCAAGTACGGTTCAGTTATTAGGGCAACTATATATATATCTATCTATATACATATATAGATGGATTTCACACATATCTACATACATATATGCATACATATAGATCTGCATGTGTGTGTATATATATATATATATTGAGAGAGAGATGCATTTTACAACCAATTTATACTTGAAAATTTAACGGCTCTAGTCATCTGGGTCCAACCCGATTAGCTCCGCTTGCAATCTGCCCTTAGTCTTACAGCAAATGGTTAAACAAAATACTCTCAATGCGATACGAAATTGGGGCGACATGCTGCACATGATCAAAATTTTCCAAAACGAATTCAATATGCCAATCCAGACGACTGCGAAATTGATAAGAGTATTTTGGATAACCTCGCCCATGACCACCTCGTATAGTCGCAATAATATCCATGGCAGCCAGGACATCCAGAATGCAAAGACTAATGCGAATGACATCATATGACTAGGGTTCGATAAATTTTCAGCCAATGCTGTTGCATATTCTTTATCATGTATCGGCTCGCCCGATCGTATCTTACGCATCATTACAAATATGTAGCCATAGTTGTGTACTATCGATATTAAGCTGGGACCTAATACTAATATCGCCAGCGTTGCGCTATATGCCGCCATGTTACCCCAGTCGAGCATGCAGATGTGCGATAAATTATTGACTATCGGCTGCGTGTAGCCAAGTATCGGCGGGCAGCACAGCAGTGCCGCCGATATCCATGTGAAAACCATCCAGCACTGGCAGCTGCAAGCAAAACAAAGTATTAATCGCATGAATCAATTATCGCATATCGATTATCGTTCATCACTAACCGCGTCTTCGTCTGCACCGTTTCGTAGCGCAGCGGCTTGCGCACGGCCAAATAGCGATCCACTGAGATCCACATGAATGTGTAGACCGATACGGCCCACAGCGTCACCTCCAGGTAGCCGGTGAAACGGCATACGATGTCGCCGTACATCCATTCGCCCGTTAGAGCGGGATAGACTGAGAAGGGCACGACGAGCAGGCCGCATAGTAAGTCCGCGATGGCCAATGAGAGCAGATAGTAGTTGATGACCTCTGTGGGACCTAAGAGAGAGAAAGTGGGAGAGAGAGAGCATAGATCACAGCGTGTGGAACGTAAGTGTGTGCGTGTGTGGAAAGTGAATTAAATTTACCTTTAAAGTTCGCATAGGTGGCGATGATTAGCAAATTGGATAATACAATTGCAACGCCCAGTATGGAGATGAGTACGGCTTTGGTGAGTGCCTCCAACTTGGAATTATCCTGCAGGTAGCTCATTTCCTGCATTTTTCTGCCCACTGCAAAGGCGCAAAAGTGGGGGAGGTGGGAGGCGGGAAGCGAAGGATATGGATATAAGGATGTGTGTGTGTGTGGGGAGGCTTAAGGTTATGCTAAGGCCAACAACACACGTGAGCCGCCTACCTCACTTCCTGTCATGACGGCCAGCAGTTAGCGTGTGGCGCCCTCTATTGTGCAATAGCCCAAATAGCTAAATGCAAATGCACGACAAGGTCGCTGTCGTTGTCGCTGCAGTCGCAGTTGGCGTCGACGTCGGCGTTCAAATTTTTTGTCGATTGTTTATTCCAAGTTTAAGGTTAAGGTGAATGTTGTTGTTTGCGCTGAAGCTCGTTTAAAAGTTGCATTTAAAATTTACCGTTAAAAACTACTAATAGACAAGATTTGAAGTTGCTGCTTCTGCTTAGTTTCAAGTTAATTTCTGTTTAATTGTTTTTTTTTTTTATATTGTTTTTTTGTTAGTTAAAGTTTTTTTTTTTAATTTTTGGTATTAAATTCACAACGCTCTTTGCTAAGTTTAATTAAAAATTTTAATAATGCCTTTGAATGCGCTACTAAAAGTTTTGAATATATGTATATATATATATATATTATATAATTATCTATGTAGCTCTAAATTTAAGTTTACAGTTTCTCTAAATTTGTTGACTAATTATTAATTATTTGCTTTTGTTTTATTGAATTTAAAAATTACACTTTTGCAACTTTGAAGTGGAAGAATAATGATTATATTTATTTTTTATTATTTAAATTAATTTAATTTAATATATGTATGTATGTATATATTGTTTTTTATTGAATTTTACTTTTACAACACTTTTTTATTGTTGCATTTTTAAGTACTATAATTAAGAGCACAGCACAATTTTTTTGGTTTTAGTTTTTTTAGTTTTTTTTTTTTGCTATTTTAAAATATTTTTTGTAAGGCTTTTGATGTGCAACGTTTTTAAGTTGAAAATTTAGTTTATTTTGAATTATTTTTATATATTTTTTATATTTGTTTAAAATTGTTTTTGTTTATTTTATATTATGCTTGTGCTTTATTGTGATTATCCTTTTGCTTGTAAATTCTGGCTGTTGTTGTTGTTTTTTTGTTGTTGTTTGCTTTACTCTGCGTGATTAAGCTTTTCTTCTTCTTCTTATTCTTGTTGTTGTTAGTGTTGTCGTTGTCCCTTATAAGCTAATTGTGCGCATCTATAAATAGAGAAAATATAAAAGTTAAAAAAAAATTTTAAACAATTTGTATATTATTTGTAAAAAATTTATATCAAATCGTTTGAGCATTTTTGTTAGCATTTTCTTACAACAAAAATATTGCATTTATTTTATCATGTCATTTATTATTATTATTATTATTATTATTATCATGTCATTTATTTTTATAATGTTAAATTTATTTATAAAAAAAATTATTTGTTGTATTATTGACAAAAAAAAAAAAAAAAAACAAATAAAATTATTAAATTAAAAAAACACGCATAAAAAAGGTTTTAAATTAATAAAAGTTCTTTAATTTAATAAAAAAAAAAAAAACAAAAAATAAAAAATAAATAAGTACATATATAGTAATTACTAAATTTTGCTATATAAATTTCAAATATTTAAACAAAAAAAACATAAAATATTTTGTTTTAAATGTATTCTGAAAATAAATAAAAACAAAATAGTAATTTAATTATTTTTATAATAAATTTACAAACAGCGTTTTTAATTAATATTTAATTAAATTTGAGAATTTGCACAAATATTATTGTAATATTTATTAAAATTTTATTTTAATATTTATTATGTTAATATTTATTAGTTCTGTCAAAATTATATTTTTTTCTTATGTTAAATTTTTTAATAATGTTAAAAAATTTCATAAATTTTTTAGCAATTCCTATTTAAATTTCTATTAAATTGCAAATGAAATTTTTGTCAAATTTAATAAAGTGTTTCGAGAGTCGAGTTCTGCATAAAGCGCTTTACATAAGCGTTCTTATCCTGCCTGCCACTTTGACTGCCCTGCCCCCTTGCCAACCGTTTCGAGTGCCACGCCCAGCTGCTGCTGCTGCTTTTTGCAGTGACCCACTTTGCATTGTGCACTTGACACAGTTTGAGAGCCATCGCTGTCAAAGCACTCGCACTCGAACACATTTCGACAGAACAATCACAATGACCAGCCAGTGCTGCTCAAACTGCTGTGCCGTTTGACAGTCTCTCAATGAGAGACTGCACACAAGTGGAACAGTCTTGAAATTAACAAAAGCATATTTAGTTTTGTATTATTTGTTGTTAGAGAGTTTGCAACATTCATTTGAAGTGCTCTTAAAACGTTGATTGTCAAACTATTGCATTACACAAGATAAATTTAGTAAGTGAATACTTATTTAGGGCAAGTTTCAGTTGTGTATAAGTTTGAGATTCACTACAATTAATTTTTATAGTAGCCGTAAAACTGTTGTTAGATCATCCAACTGTAAAATCTTGATGCTACGCTTTGTTTAGGTAGTTGCTGTTCACTCTAGCTCACACTTTAGCTGTCTGTTGCGCTCAAACTATAACTGCTTAATAATGACTGACAAACTGTCAGCGCACAGCTATGTATGTAGCTTATGGGCTATATAATTTGTAGTCTTTTTTGCACTTGCTCTGAAATTGTGTGATTGTAAAACTGTATTTTGTTTAAATGAGCTCTTAATTTGGAACTGAATGAGAATATGAGAGTCTAGTTAGTTTCACTTGTTTTAATTGAGAACTTGTTATAGTTCTCAAACTGTGAGTTTTTGGCAATCGCTGTAAAACTGCAATACACTTGGCTCAGGCTGTTAAGCGAAGCGTTGAGCTAGCTAGCAGTTTAGTGTGCACCACATATAGCTCTCAAACTGTATTTATACATCAGTGACTTTAAAACTATAATATAATTGTTTGCTAGTTTGAACTTCAAACTTTGAAGTCTTCATTGCCTTTTGGTAGTTTAGACTAGTTGAAATTGCTATGGCTCTCAAACTAACACAGACAATGGCTGTCAAACTGTGGGTTCTTTAACAGCATTCAAAGGGTTTATTCTAAGATTTATTTTTATTTTATTTATTTTTGCATGTATAGCTTACTTTTGATAGCTAGACTACAGTCATTTGACTCTCAAAATGTAAAATGTAATGACTGTCAAACTGTGCAGTCTGACAAAGTTCAACTGGGTCTTAAGGATTCATGAAACTTTAGTTGAATTTATTAGCTAGTTAAGTTTACTAGCCTTTGTGCTATGTGCGTAAAACTGTTATGTACATAGTGACTGTCAAACTGTGCACACAGTCTATTCTATTTAGCATTTGTCACTTTTTTTTTGTTCTTTTAGTGCTTTCCGCCATCGATCACGCAGCGTAACAAACACTCATTTAGCTCTACTCGCCGCCATCTCGGAATATTTAGCTACATCTTCATTTGCTCACTAAACTCACTTCAATGACCTACTCAACCCAACCCCACCGCTTTGACCCAGTCACGCAGCAGCTCGTTGGCTCATCAGCATCATTGGACGACGTCATTGCGCCATTTTCCACACACACACAGACACAGAGAGATGGAAAAACACACAAACATTGAAGCCCATTATCAAATGCCATTAAAAGACAGCAGACCGGGCGCCATAGTTGAAAGGTAAACGAAGCAAGGAGAGAGAAAGAGAGAGGTAGAGAGAGGGAGAGTGTGTGTGAGAGGCTGTAACAAGTTTGTCATTTGCTCGATGCCCGTCTCTCAACTTGGTAATTTAATTAATGCTAACGGCGCAATGGTTCGGCAGCTAGACAGGTGATAAATAACAATTGCATTTGGCTAAGCTGCAAAAGGAGCTAACGCAGCCAGGGTGCGCGGCTTGTCAATCATTGCGTAAGCTGCTGCAGCTAGAAAGTGTGCAGTGGGTGGAGGTAAGGGGGCTAGGTAAGGCTAGAGGTTGGGGATGATGGGCTTTCATGTCATTTGATTTCATGGGCGCCGACAACGAGTCGCCCAACGAGTAGCAGCAGCTGCTGCCAATTACAAATGGCTATAACGTGCATTGTACGCTGCCAACGAAATAGTTGCATAATGAGCTGAACACTGTGGGGGGCGTGGGCGTGGCATATTAAGCTATGGGTTCAGCGAACCTAATTTTGCAAAGCGAACAACAGGAAGAGAAAAATCAATAGGCGCGTGCATATTAATGATTAATTAAGTGAAATCTTTTGCTCATTTTAGTCCAAGGGAAAGAGAGAGGGAGGGAGGGAGGGGGAGAGTGAGGGAGAGGGAGAGTCAGAGAGAGAGGAATATATAAAGTGTGACGGAGTTAAGGCTAGACTGATGGCAATTTGATTGCCAAGCAGTGAGCAGAGTGTGAGAGCAGCTCAATAAATTTGCTAGGCCAAAGGTTGTCAAGGCACTGATGGAGTGTGTGTGTGTGGAATAGGAGTTGGAGAGTTAGAGAGTTAGAGAGAGAGAGAGAGAGTTAGGACTCGGCCTGTGATTACATTGAGCAACTGCAGGAAATTATGATTAACTTGGGTAAACAAGAATCAAAAAAGTTATTTGAAGTGCTAAATGAGATTAGGAAATTACATTTCTCATGATTATAGCTTTATAGGGGACTATGTACATTTCATCATCGGGCTGGTGATACTAATGATTATTTAAATGTTTCTGTACTTGTTTTTTAGGCTTTATTAATTTTAAATTATATTTGTCTTAAGCTTGACTCTAGTTTTGTCAACACATTAATTAAAATAAAATAAAATAAAAATAAAATATATTCATCATATTTTGATAAACTTCTGGCACTTTGCTTGAATCTAGTTCCGGGTATTCATTGGCAAATATCTGTTTCTAAAATTATGATCGATGATCTCTGAGAGACACATCATTGATTTCACGTTTTTCATACACTATGATAAATATGCAATAAGATAAAATCTGCATTGCATTTAATACTTATTAGTTAATGTAGCACAGCTACATGTGATATTTGTTTACTGATTTTTCATGGCTTTCAAACTGTTTTCTTTTCTATCCATTTCAGCTTCATTCTGTCCTTTTCTTATATTATTTTCCTCACTTGTCTATTTGTCTTCCCTTTCCATTCATTATTCTTCTATTCTCCTATCTTTCTAAAGTATTGCACAACTATGAACAGAGCTAACATATACTATACTCGATGTTAGAGCATGTGAATTGCCTTTATATAACACCAAAAAGTAGGCTACATAAAATGGACTAACTTTTTGTTTTGTAGAGATTTATGATAGGCTATATATGTATATATATATATATATGTGTATATGAAGAAAGCGTAAATAAAACAAACTTTTCAGTTTCTAAACAAATGCGCGCGAGTGTAATGCAGCGCATACAAAAGAGTTAAACACACATGTGTGTGCGTGTGCGTGTGTGTGTGAAAGACGCTTGTGGATTTCATTTGTAGCCATAAAATATGTATCGCATGCGTGTTTATGGCGCAACAAACTCGCACAGATACGCGCGACCAAGCTAAAGATACAGATACAGAAGTACAGCAAGGATATAGAGAGTGAGAGAGAGAGAGAGAGAGCGGGAGGTAGATTGTAGAACAGAGAGCGAGAGTGATGTAGGTAAGCCCATGACGCCACAGTCAAGTGATTTAGAAAGCCACGAGCTGAAACGACGACGCCATAAAATTATATTTATGTAAATGCCATGGGCAGGTGGTTGGCCAGTCCCCACGATGCCCGACCGCCCACCCGCTGAGCGTAAAAAAAGAATAATAATAATAGAAGCAAATTGCGAGCAAAGCAAGCGAAGGCCAAGGCGAATGCATGCTCAAATATATATAAACAAATATACATTTATAAGATATATATTATGCATATATATATTTGTCTTTGTTTGTGTGAAGCAAAGAGGAAAAGTCCATTCAGTTGATGACGTTGACAGCCGCAGCAGCAGCAGCAGCAGCAGGAAGCAAGGCTGCTGCAACTGCAGTCGGACGGGTTGGGGGGTTGCGCCACGTCATCAGCCTGACTGACTGACTGACTGACTGGCAGTCAGGCTTATATAAGCATGACCTCAGCAAATGCCATTGGCGCAGCCAGCGCAACCCGCGGCGCTTACCTTGCTGGCACCAACTCGTAATGTCCTGAGCTCAGCATGAGATGCGGCTATATTAGTTTGTGCAGCATCACTGCGTCATACCTTAAATTCTCTTTAAAATGTGAGTATATTAGTTTGGGCTGTTGAAAATGAAGGCCGTACTAAGCTGTTTCATGAGCTGTTACTTGTCTACTGTAAGCATCATAAAGTTTACGCTGAGAGCTAATGTAGCGATAAATGCCGACTTCTTCTTCTTTCTCAAGTCATATGAAGCGTATTTATAGAATTGTACTTCGCTTAAATATTATACTTCGCTTATATATTATTAACTATTAAAAAAATTTGTTTGTAAACATGTTTATTTGTTTTTATATATAAAAATTGGTCTGTGAGTTTTTACATGATATATACATGTGTAGGAAATTTAGTTGATTTGAAAATATTGATAAATATCATTTGTTGAGATATTATTCATGTATTTTAAGCATATCTGTAGTATAATGAGACATATATCAATTAAATGTGTATTATGAACTCTTCCAGACTTTATAAAGAAATGAATTGTTTCAACTGGAAGGCAAATACTTGTAAATAATTAACAATTTAATCTATAGTACATAACGATAAATATCAATTTGCTTGACATTTATGAAGTATTTTAAATATAGATATATGCATAAGCTATAAAGCTTGCTTTTTGAACTGCTTTCTCAAGCTTTATATAACTATACATTATATTAATTAGTAATATTATACAAGAACTAGTTGCTTTTAAAAGCATCAATAAATATCGATTGTTAGTTTATGCAATTCGAGAATTTTAAAACTCAGTATGTATAAGTCAGCTTAAGTTCTATAAATCGATAAATATCGATTTATATTTTTAATGCAAAACTATTAAGAATATAAAAATATATTATTATTATTATTATTATTATTATTATTATTATTATTATTATTATTATTATTATTATTATTATTATTATTATTATTATTATTAATATTATTATTATTATTGATTTAATTTCTAATGAGCAATTTCAAATAATATCAAAGCAAATCTAATTTCTACTCAAAGCAAATTCTTCAGTGTTTCCAGGGCAACTGCCAGTCGTGCATTCCCCGCACAAAAGCTCAACCCATTTCGCTCCCAGTTGTTGCCACATCTATTTTTAATGCTGTTTATTTTTAGGCACAAAGCGTGCTGCCAAGCTCTCTGCCAGCGTTTGCTGCGTTCGCGCTCGAATTGAATTGTCTCGGCGGACAAAGCCGCTGGGGCAGCTGGGGAGCAGAGTGTCATGGCATGGCTTAAGAACTTTTGCTCGTTGCAAATGCCGCAGGGCGACAGTTGACAGTTAACCGTTACCTGTTGCATGGGCGAACTTGAAGGCTGAAGCCTGCAGCGCAGCCAAAATGAAACTTGAGTGCGAAAACTTTGCCTCTGTATAGCATTAAATTGTTGCCAAACTGCAGATTGTAAATTAAGGAAATTAAGTGAGAGTCTGACTGACTTGGAAATACTCTGCAAGAGTTTTTTATAAACTGAATTCGGAATGCAAGCCTAGGCAAGCCTAAAATTCATTTATAAATTCATTTTTTAAAGCTAGAATTCCCGCAACACGCAATTTTCGTATTTTCCCGCATTAAAGCCAGATCTGACGGCAAAAAAAGCTAAAATAACAGCACTGGTCTGAATGAATAGCATAAGCTAAGCATAGAGTTCTTGAATTGGCAGCACTACTTAACAATTTAGGGTATTTTCTAGTCGAATACCCCCGCTTAGTCAACTCCTTCTTAGTCAAGTCTAATTTGTATTTGTTCTAATGTATTACCTTTGGCTTTTTAAATAATTATTCTCCAACTATTATGAAGTAATTAACAAAATTGAGTTTTGTCTACACCAACAGAGTCCATGCCATTCGAGTCCCTCTCTCTCTCACTCTCACTCTCCCACTCTCTGCTCTCTTCCTTTCCCGTTGTAGTTCACGTGTTTGCTATGGGTTTTCCTGTCGTTTTTGGAGCGTGGGCGTGTCAAAGGCATATAATAGCTGCTTTTTGTTCGGCTTGCCAGCGTATAACATATATGTATAAATACATGTATACAACATACATACAACACGGCGTATACGCAATACGTACGCTTGCCCCGATTGTTAGCTGAGTTTCATTTTTTTTTTTTGTTATTGCTCTTGCTGTTGTTGGCCAAGGACACGCAGCGCCTTGGCGACGCACCCGTCTTTAGTTCGCTTTATTGTTTCTATTCCCATTTGCAGTTTTTCTCTTTATTAGCATTATCATAATATTCGCTCCTGCTATAGCTCTAGCTCTATTTTTATACCCTGAACCCATTGAAAATGGGAAATCAGGGTATAATGGTTTTGTTAAAAGTATGTAACAGGCAGAAGGAGGCGTGGCAGACCCCATAAAGTATATATATTCTTGATCAGGGTGACGAGAAAAGTTGATATAGCCATGTCCGTCTGTCCGTCCGTCCGTCCGTCCGTCCGTCCGTCCGTCCGTCCGTCCGTCCGTCCGTCCGTCCGTCCGTATGTATGAACGCGTCGATTTCCGAAGATACAAAAGCTAGAGAGTTCATTCTTTTTGTGTTAGGTTCGTATATTTCACGCGCAGTACGAGTTTGTTTCAGAAATTCGATAACTCGTATAGTTGCAACGTTATCGATAAACGAACTTATCGGGCACCTGTTATAAAATTCTAGCTAATTCATCTTTAGAGTTAGAGTCTCCAAGTCTTCTGCATATATATAGATACTAATTTAATACAATTTCGGTTTTCGTCAGATTTTGGATTCCGGTCCCCAATTCGCCCCCACACCCCAAAATGTGTAAAAAATGCATTTCAAATACTAGAGACATACAGTTTGGTTTGGCATATAGATATGAATATCATAATCTTAATCTGAACATATCAATATGATTGTCCATCTAGAAACAGAATTATTAGTCTATAAAGTTTTCTCATCAAAACCCATGTGGCGCAGCAAGCAAGGCAGCGACAAAGCAAGACGCTTTGCGGGCGCACATATGTACATACATACATACATACATACATACATACATATGTATGTATGTATGTGTGCAAGCGTAGATCAGCGTGTGGCTGGAATCGTACATATGGACATACATATGTATGTATTTGTGCATGTAAAGCTAATACTAAATGAGTTATGATTTCTAAAAAAAAAAACCTAAAATGTCAAATAGAATATGTAGATCATGCTGAAACTTTCATTACATTCCATTATATATTTTAAAAATTTTAAAACAATTAAAATATCAATGGAAATGCAAGCAACGTTGAGCAATGCAAATCAATTTTCGTATGCGTGTGCACATATACACACAAAAAATCTTGGGCCGTTTTCTATGTTGCTATGCGTGCATATTCTAAGAATCACAATTGTTTTTGAATTGCGTTAGAATTGTCTTTGAATTGTATTTGTATTTTCAGCCACTGCTTTAGTGTTTCTTTCGTATATGACGAATTTCATTCGTTTTCGCTACTCTGCTGTTTAAGTGATTCGTGGTGTAGATGGCTAGGCAGATGCAACGAATGTTAGGGTGTCGCAGGTTCTAGTCTCGCCTGAGCCTTTCGTAATTTCCTATTATTATTTTTAATTTTTTTTTTTTTTTTTATTATTTTTTTCTTTTTTTTACTATTTATTTCTTTGTGTTTGATACCTTTGAAAGTCAGTTGGTAGTTTTTTTTTTATTAATTTCAAATATTTAATAGCATCATTTCTGAAAGTGTTTTTGTTTCAATTATATTTTATTCCGTTAAGTCAACAGAAAATAATAAACAGCACGTGACATCTGCGGTTTTCCTATATGTATGCCCACATGTACATTCAAAACTAGTGTAGCATGGTCTAAAAATTTTAACTTGATAGATGGCGCTTTAGCAGTGAACTTATTTACTATGGCTATTACAGCTTCGAGTGGCATTGATATATTTCTTTTACAATTATGAAGTGTCTGTGTTAATTAAGGTAATGCCTGTTAATCGAGGAACGTCTATTTGTTGGGTCTATTTTTAATGATATTTAATAATATAACATTTTTCGAATTTCAACTAATATAAGCGCCATCTATTATTATTTTTTTTGGCAATGCAATGTATATATACATGTACATATGTACATTTTGAACGTTACACGCATACATTCTTATGTATACTTTCTGTTTTATCCATATGGGTAATTCTCCAGAAAAGTCAACTTTTTGTCACGTTCGAAACTGGTTTTTTGTAATTATCTTGAAAACGGATTAATTTTAGTACTAATCAAGAACAATATATTTAACTATTTGTCAAAATAAAGAAGTTTTTTCCATTTTCAGCACTAAAATTGATGCATTTTCAAGATAATTACAAAAAACCAAACCACAGTACAGATTATTATTTTATTTTATTAAAATTGGGTTCAGGGTATTATCTAGTCGAGCACTCTCGACTAGAGTTTTCTTACTTGTTGTTATCTGTTTTTTTTTTTCTCGCTTGTTTTGATTTCCCTGGAAACACGCTTTAGAGTTTTTGTTGCACTGCGCTGTGAAAATTCGTAAATTAGTTGTGATAGCTTCAGCTTTTTCCGCACAGCTGTCGTCGCTGTGGGCCAATGCGACGTATGCGTAATAAAGGAAACTTGCGCTAAGGCTAAGGACAATTGTGTCCTGAGGCCGGCTATAAAAAGCAGACTCACACACACACACACACACATGCATTTATATATACAGTCAATCAATAAAAAAGCAGTTCCTAAACAACAACAACAACAGCGAACAACAAACAACAACAATCTGACTGCAACTTGACATTCAGCGAAGGCGTCCAGAGCCAGAGTCAAAGCCAATGCGAAAGCCAGCGCAATTGCAATCAATATGCCAATGCATCAATTTGTCAATTGTTGTTGTTGCTGCTGCTGTTGTTGGCAATAGTTGTAGCCTGTGTTTATTTGTTGCTATTATTTGCCGTTTGATTGATAAGCCCCAGGCACAAGGCAAAAGAAAAAGCGCGCCACGCCAATTGGCAGGAGTTAGACGAGCTGCACAGTGGGCAAAATACAGGTGAAAATAATATGAAAAATATACAAACTAAAATTGAGAGAAGGCGTGCGAAAGAGAGAGAGAGGGAGGGAGGGAATCTAATAGTGAAAAGAAGACAAAGTAAATAGAGAAACAGGGATAGAGAGAAGAAAATCAAAAGAAGCTAAATAAAGGAGATTCAGACTGTGTTTGATAGAGAAAAGCAAAAGACTAATAAGAAGAGAGAAAGCTTGACAAAGACAGAAAAAGATGGAGAAAGATAGTGAAAGATAGAGAAACAAAGAGACACAGAGTGTAGGCCAGAGAGAAAGAGAAAAGAGAAAGACTGATTCAGAGAAAGAAAGTCAGAGAACAATAGAGAAATTTAGAGAAGGACCAACAAAGAGAGAGAGAGAGAGAGAGACATAGAGAAATACAGATACAGAAGAACAGTAAGAAACACAAATAGGTGTGTATAGAGAGACAGAGTGAACAGCTAGAAAGAGAAAGGGAGAAAAAGGTCCGTTTAGAAGCGCTGAGCGATGTGGGAATACAGAGTGTGTGTGTGAGAGAGAGAAAGAAAGAGACAGAAAGAGTCACAGATGCTGACTATGGAACATTATTGAAGAGAGAGAGAGGGGGGAAGGCATGTAAGAAGAGCAGGAGTGAAAGAGTGAGGATGGAATAGAGAGAGCGAGAGATGGAGAAAGGCAGAAAGGAAAGAGGCACAGAGAGAGAGATAGAGAGAGAGAGAGAGAGAGAGAGAGAGAGAGAGAGAGAGAGAGAGGAAGAAATGAAGTTAAACAGAGATAGATCGATATGAAGATTTCAGTAAACAGAGGAAGTATTTATAAGTCAACATTTATATGGAGAACAAAAGAAGAACAAGAGGTACGAATAGAGAAATAGAGAGATATGAGAATACAGAAGGAAAGCAGATTAAGCCAACTAATATATTTTTCAGCTGTTATTTTGTATATAATATTATCTGCACTAAAAGCAGCTATCATATTTAACATCATATCCAATTGTATTTTCGCCCACTGTGCAGCGCTGAGGTTTTCGTATCAGCTGTGTGATGCAATTGCCAATTGTGTAACAAACACAGCGAGAGAGAGAGAGAGATAGAGAAAGAGTGTGAGAATGAGGTATGAAGTAGTGTTAGACAGCAAGAGAAAGAGAGAGATGGAGCGAGAGAGAGATAGAGCTGCTACTGCTGTGTTGCTTTACTTCTATTTCATTTGCAATTTATTGCTCTATGCTATTTTCATGGCGCTAGCTTTGGCAGCAACGTCTCCTGCTGCATGTGGCACAGTTTGACATTGGGCCAATTTGCTGCAGCAGTTAGAGCTACCATTTAACTAACTATCTAAACTATCCAAGTTCGAATATATTCATAGATATATATATATATATATATATATATATTAGTGTAGCCAGCCCTCGCCTTATCGCTAACCATTTAGCTGCCGGTGTGTCCAAGGTTTGCTCAAATAGTTCCCCCATTCGAGTCGACATCTGTGACAGACAGCTGACGTCGTCGTTTGTCTGTTTTGTGATGTTTTGGGCAATGCTCAAGCGCCTATGGAGCAAATGTTTCTATTTATGTGACACTGACAGTCGGGCATGATAAGTTACGTCTGCTGCTAGACTACGATCATAAATATATAATAACTGGCCTTAACTGAACTTTTCACGCATTCCTTATATTGTGAATCAGACAAGCAGAAATATATTAGACAAAATGAAAATCCTCCTGTCAGCTGAAGACAGTTAAATTTTGTAGATCGTTTCAAGAACTGTCAGAGCAGCTCATCGATAAGTTCAATTACGTCATGAGATGTCAATTACTGTCTAGGCTAGCTCGTGGGATTAGTTAGGCAGCAAGTCAATCAGTCAATCAGAGTCAATCATTGTAGATATAGAAAATGAGCATTCAGGTTTCATTCTAGAAGTTAGAAATTTTCCGAGTTTCTTTAAATGTTATCTATGCTATATACCTCTTATGCTAAATTCGTTTAGCTTTACAGAATATTATAGATAATTGATTGAGTTAACATACTTATATAGCGAATTTCCTAGTTCATATGAAATTCCATAAAGATATAGTCACACTTTGTTAATACTTAGCGTATACATAGAGAGAGAGAGAGAGAGAGAATTTCATAGCCCATGCGTAATTCCATAAAATCTTGCCACAATTTCTACTTAGTCGCATTGTATTTGGCCTTTTTTTCCCACATGTTTTTATATTTAGCACTCGGTTGTTTGGCATGTGTATATAATGTAGATATATACACAGTATATTCTATATGTGTTTGGTTTGTTTTTATGTATTTAACATTTACTCTTACTTTCTAATTCCCATTTTGGCTTGCGGCTCAGTGATAACAGATGTCTGAACGTAACGCAGGGGAACGGAGTGAACCGGAGGAGGGAACTGAACACGCGACGTGGCCCAAACGCACGTTGCGGTCGTAAATCTTGGCGTAGGCGCGTTCAACTCGTAGAATATGTGACAGACACATGAATATAGATATATATATATATATAATAAATGAGCTTTATATACAGGCATGCATATATATGCATATATGTGTATATGTATGTATATATAGAGAACAACATATGCTACGATTTGATCAGCTAAGTGTGGGCATATTATGCTGCGCTCTATCTATCAAGCATTTGTGCTTAAACACTTTGGAAATAACAAATTAAGTGGATATTTGTAAGCATTAAATATGATAAATAGGCAAAGGGCACTTTGGCCCCATAAAATTAGAGAGTGCGGGAGAGAGAGGGGGAGAGAGATAGTGAGAGAGAGAAAGGGAGAGAGAGAGAGAGAGGGAGAGAGAGAGGGAGAGACAGTGCTGATAATGTCAAAAAAAAAAAAAAAAAAAAAAAATATATATATATATATATATATATATATGATAATAAACATATTACTTAGCATATATTATTTATTTTAATTATATAAATCCCAAAAATTTATTCAAAGATTTAATGACTTCTATTTGCAAAAACAAATCTGTTTGCGCATTTAGATTAATGAGTTAATATGTTTTATTTATTTCTTTTTTAACTTAAGCATCTTTTGTTATTATTTAAATATAAATTACTATGTATGTATGTATATTATTTATTTTATATTAAAGAATTTTTTCATATCAAAATTGTTTAATATATTATTTTGATTTTAAGGTTTTTTTTTTTTTTTTTTTTTTTTTTGTTTATATATATGTATATTTTTTTTTATATTAAAAATGCTTTTTTTCCAGATACTAGTATTTTTTTTAATTATAGTATTTTTTTTTACATTTTCTTGTATAGCAAATATTGAAATAAAAAAAAATTGCTTTCCATTTTCGATCAGATTAGTTAAGCTGCTGTTCTATATTATTTAATAAAAATAAAATAAAAATAAAAATAAAAAAAAACCCATGCATAATACATATGAATATGCATATATATATAAACATCTATATATATACATGCATCATGTATGCATGGAATATTGTGTTGCAGCTGGGCTAATTGAATGCGTGGGTGGAAAAAAGAAAAACAATTACGTCGCAGCTCGTAAATGTGGCAATAAGAACAAAAGGGTTGGCTTAACAAGAAAAACGATGTTGAAAATGAAAGGCGTAAGAGGGAAATGTGTGTGTGTGAGGGAAAGCGTGAGGCAAAGTGTGCGGCATGAGCCATTTGGCATGCAAATTAGAGGCCAGCCTTGAAGTATGCAATGCAATTTGTGCGCTGGACGCGCAGCGAAAAATGTTGCATGCAGCCAGCCATGTGTGAAAAGTTGCAACTGTGCCACAAGCACAGAGAAAGAGAGAGAGCGAGAGGGAGAGGGAGCGAGAGGGAGAGCAAGCTTCGATCTGAAGGCCCTTGAATTATGCAAAAGAAGGCAAGCAGCGACGACCTTGAAGTGAGGCGCTGCGCAATGCTGTTGGTGGCGCCACAGTCGGTGGCAAGGTGTGAAATTTCCCATTGTGTGATCGATAAAGTGGCCCATGTCTGTGGCATGATTATGATACGGGGGCGGGCGGTTGCTCCCTCGCTCGCTCGCGTCGTTCATTCAGTCGGCCTGTCAGTCGCTTGGTCGCTCGTCCTTGAGCAAAAAATTTACGACAAAATAAACAACTTGACGGGCGAGCAAAGAAAGCCGAAGAAAGCGGCTATAGATAAGGACGCAAGGACACGCCAGCAGCAGCAGCAGCAGCAGCAGGAGCAGCAGAAGGAGCTGAGGCAGCAGGAGACGCAGCTCAGCTGGGCTCGGCTCAATTTTATGACAGTGGCACGACTGACCCCGCCTCCGCAACACCCATCCACCCACCTACCGCACTACCACACAAAAAGACAAATTGCCTATAAAACAAAAGTTGTTCATAAAATGTAGCGAAGCGAAAGAAAAGGTTACGCATGCAATATTTCCAAATAGTAGATACGAATTTCAGCGAGTTATCTAAATACGTAAGGTTCTACTATTTCTTAAAGTTTAAGAGCTTTAGTTTCTTAATATTGTAAACCTATTTTACTTTGCTCATCTAACATAATCATATTTTTGCAGGCACTGTTAAATCTGTTTCAATTGATAAGCCCAATGCCTGTCAAAGTTGTATGCATGTGTGAGAGAGAGTGAGAGAAAATGTAACGCTTAAGCTGTAGCTGTAGCAGGCAGCGCTGCTCAAATGAGCTTTTCAATATTTACGCAGCGACTTGGCTTTGGCTGCTGCTAATCTCAACTAGCTGCTGACTGCGCGGCTACTGCCTCAGTCTCAGTCTCTGCCTCAGTCATCTGCTTGTGCCTCTGCTTTGCCTCTGCCCGCTGTCTCTGTCGGCTGCCTCTGCCTCTGCTCGCTAGCCAAACATTTTTTGCATTGAGCTTTTCAAGTAAATTTGCTTGTTTGCGCTGCCTATTTAAGGCACAGCTGCACAGGAGCTGCGGAGACGTCGACGCAGCTGCTGCGCAGCATTTGGCAGCTAGAACCGTTAGGCTTTCCCATTGGCTTTGGCTTTGGCGTTGGCTCTTGTGGGCATTTTTTTTGGGGTTGTTTATGTTTTGCTTTGCTGCTTCGCTAGCTGCTGTTGAGGTAGGATGTGTGCGTGTGTATGAGTGTATGTGTGTGCGTGTGTATGTGTGTGTTGTATATGTTTCTAGGTGTGTCAATGGCTGCAGCCAGTGTTGTATACTCACCTTTGACTTGACATCTTTTGAGTGCTGTTCAACATTTATTATAAATGAATATTTTTTTGTTTGTTTGTTACTGATTTGATTTGGGTTTTTTGTTTGCTGTTGTTGTTGTTATTATTGGTGTTTTTGTTGTTAATTATTATTGTATATTTAATTACATTTATATTTATTACATTTTGTCTTGAACACTTTGTCTTTATCACTTTGTTTGGCTGCAACGGTTCAGAAAAAACTATCAAATGTCTAGATGGTGTAGTCGGGTCTTATTAGGGTACGCGGCGTTATGCTCATAAATCAATCAAATAATATTTTAATGCTACATGTATTTAAATAAATTATACATTACGCTTAAATTATAGATAAGAAACCAAAGTAATATTTAAACTATTTAGATTTGGGCTTAAAATAACATTTAGATAAATGCAAATGTGGGGCATTAGACGGGCTTTTGTGGCAGTACAGTGAAAACACGATATGGCGCACAGCTGCCTTTGTAGTTGATCGATAAGAAATTTCAAGAAATATTTAATCAGTCAGATAAGAGAAGTCAAAGCTTGTTGAATTAGTTAGTTATATAGGAAATTTTGTTTTGTTTTTGAATATTATAAAAAAAAAAATTATTTAAAATATTTAATTTAAGTTTGCAGTAATTTTATAATAATATTTTAATCAGTTTATAATAAAATATTTTATAAATTTTCTTGCACTCTTGAATTTGATCTTTAAGATGTGGAGTGTGAGTTATGCTATTAACAGAGCATAACACTGTTAATAGCATAGCATGTCGACGTGAGGGAAGGGCAGCTACTGTTAATGCAATCTAAATTTATATAAAACATTGGAATTAAAAATAATATTAACAATAAAAAAAACCTAAATAAATTTTAAGCCTTTAAATTTATCATTTTTTTATATTTTATCTTAAATAGCATTTAAATATTTGTATAAATTTTAATCAATAAATGTTTGTCAACATTTTTTTTATATAATTTAATTCTTCTTCACTAAAACTTTCATGTATAATTTGTTAAAATTTTATTTATTATAGAAAATTCGGACTTTTTTCATACAATTTCCTATCACTTTTTTTTTTAACTTTTTAATATTAAAAAGAATTTTAGTGTAAAATGAAGTTAGCAATACTTTGTTTAACAAAATATAAATTTAAAAGTGTAGGTATAAATTTCTATCATTTTTTTAGAGTTTATATATTTATTATATTATATTTATATTTTGTATGTTTTTTGTTTTATTTATTTATTTTTTGTAACGTTGCTAAATATAATAAAAAATCTAAATTATAATTATAAAACACTTTTACACTTTTTTACATTTCTACTTAGTTTGGGTTTGCAAATAATTTTTTTTTAATATTTTAAGTAACACTTTACAATTTTCACAATTTTCATTTAATTTTCACACACGTGCTACCTGGCATTGATGTTGCTCCAATGTTTTTGGGGCACATGCCACAGTCTCTTTTTTTTTGTTTTTTTTGCTTTACTTGTTGGCTTTTCTTGTGCTTCGGCTGCTGCTGCTGCTGCTGCCTCGCTTAGCCTTCAACACACACACATGCAAGCAGCACACAGCTCACACACACACACTCTCACGGGCTCTGTCTGTGTAACATGTGCGCAGGTGTGCGCCTTGACTTATGTGTTTTTTTTTTTTTCAATTATTCACAAGTTAATTAAATAAATTTGCATAATTTACTTGCTGAAAATTAGAAATTTTGGCAATTTCCTGTTTAAGCTTTTGTTTCGTCCGTTTGACACACAAAATAGTTGAAGAGAATAATCAAGTGAAAAACTTTTTTCTTTTTTTTTTTTGTTAGCCAAAAGCGGAACAGAAAATTTTGTTTGCTGGCCGCTGTATGCTTGTGTTGGTATGTGTGTGTGTGTAGGTGTATTTAATATTGGTATGTGTATATGTTTGTGTCTGACTGTTTCCAACAACCACTGAATGCGCCCGCGCTGCTGCTACTGCTGCTGCTGCTGCTGCTGCTGCTGCTGCTGCTCGATGCGTGCGTACGTGCGACGCGCTGAATGTCTGACTGGCGACTGGGCCAGCGTATCGAACTTCAATTAGACTAACGCCCCGAGAGCCAGAGCAGACAGAGAGAGAGAGTGAGCGTAAGCGAGAGCGAGCGTGCTGGAACGTGCGCCTGCAACAACACGCAACAGGAAGAAACAGAGCGGAAGAGAGAGAGAGAGCGAGTGAAAGCTTTCGCCTAGTTTATGTGCGACGCTTTTTTCTCCGAGCTTTTTTAACGCACATGGCATTTGTTTATATTTGTTGGTCTTTCCAGTCGCTTGCCTGGAAGCGGCGGCAGCGGCGTTATAAATAGCCATTGCATATTTTTAGGCCGCATTTGCGGCGAGTGCGCATGAACTGAACGAAAACGGTCGGCGAAGACGGAAAAGATTGAAGAAACTGTCTGTCTTTAATTTTTAATTTCGTTTAAACAGCATGATTGTTGGCGTAAAGGGGCAGGGTGTGAGTAAAGGGCGGTTATCAAAATTTACAGGTTAAATTGGTCTGTTCGATAATTTGAACGAAAATGAATGAAAATAGAATCAAAATAGCAGCAGGTGACAAAAGCTCTCATTCTCTTGCTCAATCCACTGCAGCGGCATTCGGTCCGATGCCAGTGTGGCCAATGTTCAATTGCATTTCGGCCTGCGAGTGCCGCAGCGGATACAGATGGTCCATGTGGTCGATGAAGGGCCGCACTCCGTCTGGATTCTTCATGTATTTGGCCACACTGAGGATGATGTGTCGATAGATTTGATGATCGCGATACGCAGCATTCGGACGCCGTTTCTGTGGTGGTCTGCAATCAAGATAAACGAGCAGTTAATGGGCTCAATGTGAGAGAGATGGGAATGGAGAGCTAAGTAAACAGATCAACAAATGGAGTTGGATCAGTGAAATGGGAAAATATTTAGGTGGAATGCGATTCCTAGGGAGAGAAAGAGGAGGAGGGGGAACATCAACTGAAGGTGTAGGAAAAAGCGAGTGAGGAAGAAGAGGAGAAGACGATGAAGACTAGAGAAGAGATAGATTAAAAGTGGGATATTGGGATGGGAACAGGGAGAAAGATGTGAAGAACGCCGAGGAGGACCTGTAAAAGGCAGACTTAGTGGAAGAGGAGGTAGAAGAGGAGATGGAAGTGGAGCTAGAATAGTAGGTGTAAGAGCAGGTGGATGAGTTCTTCTATACAGAGTACAGATGTGAAAGGGTAAGCTATTAAATACATTCATGTACGTTTCATTTACATATGTCTAATTAGGTTTCATTAAACTTACCGTTCCTGGGCACGCTGAATGACGCGACGGCGTCGAACAATCTCAGTCCTTCGGCAGCTTTCGCAGTAGGCGAAGTAACCACAGATGAAGATGACAATGACGGCAATGGTGTAAACCAGCCAACTCCAGCCAAGGAAGCTGCAACACAAACGCATTACAAGTTTTAATCTCTATCTTTTTCTCTCTCTCTCTCTCTCACACTCTCTCTCTTTTATTATGCTTACGTCACAAATGTTGCATTCAAATCCTTCCAGATTTGCGAGACATTCTCGCGCGGGTTCCTCTTAGCCTCGTTCCTCCAAAAGATAAACGAGAACATGGTCCTTATTTGGTGATTATTTTTTTTTTGGAATAATTTTTGCCTACAACAAATGTGTGTCAAGAAATTTTTGATTATTGCCAAGATGTATTTACTTGTTGTCCGTAAACTGTATAGACTCTGAAGCATAACAGGACGGAATCATAAGCAAAGCCAACTACGAACAGCATGCTTCAAAGTAACTTTCACAATATACATACATCATTTGAACCTTCATGCTCTTGCTCACGAAATTAACCGATCTTGTAATCGCTCTGAGTGAGCGCCTTCGGCACTTTACGTTTCGTATTTCGGATGAGCACTTTACGTTCGTTGATCTATTCGTGTGATGCTCTTTTGCCGAACATCGTTTGGACAGTGATACGATTGAAGCTCGCAGAATGAGGTTTGGTAAATGAGCGATTACTTAGAGAGCGCAAATGGTATTCCGTTTTACATACACATGCACACATTCACACTGATGTACTGATGTATGTTTCTGATGTACTTAGCAAAGACAACCCTCGCTTGCACACCAATACATACTCAAAAGTCTTTTTGGCTTCATAAGAGTCAACGGCTGAAGGAAAAACCGCTCTGGAGCTTGGAGTTTTTTTTTTTTTTTTTTTTGTAAGTCTGAATGAAAGAGATTTATTTGCAAGACATTGAGAAGCGATCAAGAGTTATTTGCGAGCTCTGATATATGGAACACGTATAGTAAAGCTGCTTAGAAAAATAACTAGTAAAGGAACCAGTTATATTATATGCAATTAAATTAAATAAATTATTAAATATGTCGAATCAATAGCTCAACAATTTATAATAGTAAATATGTTATTTTAAAAGAACTAGTTCCATTGCTTGGAACTTGCTGAGTAGTTCAAAACAACAAAAAGAACTGCTCTTTAAGTAAAGCAGGTTTTACAAAAATACCAAAAGAACTTCTTTAAATAGAGTAAATAAAAAACAATAAATGCCTCTATATTATATTTGTTGAACAAACAGTTCAAATGAACTAAAAATGTATTGAAATCAGAATGAACTGCCTGAAAATCGAGCCTGAGGCTTGGTAGTCTGCAGTCCATTGGGGGTTGATTGAATAAATTTACTGCTATGTATCTTTTAAAGAACTGGTTCCAATTAGGTTTAGGTTCGCTATTCTAATGTGAACTAGTAGTTAAAATTAAGATTAGAGATTACAAATATTTGAAAGATTTTGTGATTCAAATAAGCTTCATTAATATATATTTCTTTGGAACTAGTTCAAGTCATTTCGTTTCATGAAAAACACACAAAATATTCAGAGAGTTATGTGAAAAGTTTTGGTTGTTGCTCATTGAAATTCTTAAATAGTGTTTAGAATTAATTAGCGGCCTGTCATCTATAGCTTATCCTTAACAATGAGGAAGTGGTTTCTAATTGCTAAGCGCAATTTTTCATGCTTAATAAGGCGTCAAGGCCGTGCCACGATCAGCGCGTTTGATCAATTGATCAGTTGATCACAGCGTCTAAAGCTAACAAATTCGAATCGAGATTCACTTTGTCTATGAGAAATCTCGAATTGGCGAATTGTCGATTCGTGCGCTTCCGTCAACAGTCGCATCGTCTGGGAAAGCGTGATCAAATAAATTATCTATGGAGCGCAGCTGAACGGTGTCAAAAGATCTTTTCAGCGCATACATTTGACAATTCGCTCGGACACATGAGCGCGATTTATGGCCAACTCTTTGGGCCATAGACAGAGAGACACAGACCAGACAGACAGCGATAGGGAGAGGGGAGACCATATGACATTGCATATTGCTCCAAATTGTCGGCCCAGCCCAAGAAAATACAAACAAAATAACAAACTGGGCCTGCGTGACGGGCCAAACAAAACAAGCAAATTGCAATGCAGACAACGTCAGTTCCATAATAAAATGATCCTAACTCTCGATTCTGCTGACACATGCTGCCCCCCAACTCCAGCTACAGCGTCAAATCAAATCGAAGTTCTAGTCTTATGCAAATACTCTTAGATATACTTGGCTTTTATAGGCATATTATGAGTTATATAACATATAAAGTTTAGCTACTCTATGAAGATCTTATAATAATACAGTTTTGCAGTCACTGTTGAATCTATTGCAAAGCATAGTAAATGAAATATAATTGAGTTATAATATAAATATTTAAAGATATATAATTCGTACAGTTTTTCAGCCATATACAATTTTTTACAGTTTGACAAGCACGAGACAATTTAAATAAATTCTGCTACAGTTTTGGGACAAAAAAAAGGGTATTAGACATTCGTTGGGTCAACTGCAAAACATTTGAAGTGCTTTTATATGCTCATTTATTTTTATGGTAATTTTTTTATTAAAATTTTTTTATTTTTTTTTAATTGAAAAGCAAAAGTAAGAGAATTTCTAGATCATTTCTGGAGAGCACAAATTTTAGCTCTATGAATTTTAATAGAATTTTCTGAGCGGTAATTTCTCAAAGAATAATTGTAATTGTTTTTCACTGGAAGCATAAAAGTTAATTTGCAAATAGTTGAATAAAATTTTTGATAGCCTCACACTTGTTACGAAGCGCTTGTTAAAGTGCGTATACCTGGCCTGATAAGCTAGCATAAATTGTCGAAGATCTTGTAGATTGTTTGCTGTGGAGTGTTTACCTGTTCACAGTTTTCGATTCGTTTCAGATTTGATTCGCTTTGAAACGCTTTGATACGATTGCCACTTAAAAACTTGATTTGACTTTTTTCGGCTCATCAAATTTTCGGCTGTCAAATTAACCGAAAAAATATATATTATAATGAAAACTGAATGGAAGATGTGTTTGATGAGGGGCGCCCACACGAAATGCAAATGATTTTTTATCAGTTAATTGTCAACAGCTATTTACCTCTCTCTCGCTCTCACACACACTCTCTTTGCCTCTCTTTTTTTATCACATTGTGTTGCGCGTGGGTGTTCCTGCACACAATAAACGGCAGCTAATAGCCCCCATTTAATGCCTTTTGTGATCTGCTGAATGCCTGACCAAATCCTTCTGGTCAACTATGCACAGTGGACACACAGTTAGGCACAGTGGCGGCACAAGGGGCGGGGACACAGTAGGCGGATAGCTGCATAGATGTCACTGCATTTGGGCAAGGGCAGCGAAAACAAGTTCTTGTGGCATCTGTGTGAAAGATCGTCTCTAAATGGGCTGCTCGGCATGGCCAAGCGCAAGTATTTAAGTTAACAACTCGCCACTGAAGATACTTCAGATGGAGAAGTAGAAGAAGAAGAAGAAGAAGCAGAAGAGGAAGAATAACAGTGCCATAAAAAGCATAAACCGCAACTGCAATAACAACAACAACAACAACAACGGCAAGTCTCATCTATGCGTCTGCATCTAGCTTGCGGGGGCGCAACGCTCAAAAGCCAACAAGAATAACATAATTTTGTAGGTAGTCGAATATTGAATACTCTTGCATGAGAGAGAGACAACGAGAGAGAGAGAGAGAGCAGAATATCTATCATTTGCATATAATTTACATTAATTTGTATATAAATTTGCTCTATATCTTTCCAGTGCAACATATTACATGATAAAGTGTTAATGCTCAGCAATAAGGGTAAAGAACAACGGTCGTAGCAGCGACAGCGGTAGCATCAGCCACAGAAGAACGTCAGAAAGAGCAACTGCAGCAGAGAAACAGCAGCAGAGTAGTCCCAGCAGAGCAGCAGCAGAGGAGCCATAGTCAGAGAGCAATGACTGAAAGAGCAAGAGCAGCAGAGCAGAGCAGCAGATCGGCTTCTAAAGTGCGCCAGCAGCGACAACATTGGAGCAGTAACTACAACAAGAACTACACCAAAGCAGCAGCAGCACCAGCTGCAGTCGCTGCCGTGGCCGGCGTCGCGACGCACTGCAGAAGAAAGAAAGCGAAGTTGTTCTACGACTGAGTGCCCAAATTTGTATTGTACGCGCATTGCGCCGAAGCCGAAGCCAACGGATCGATGCAGTTCGGCACAGCAGCGACTCGTCGCACGTTCGGTAACTGGACTTGGACTTTCGGTTTCCGTCGTGCTTGAGCACAGTTCGTCGCGGAACTTATAAGCGAACGGTTGTGCTTTTTGGCTGCGCCACGCAGAGCAGAGCAGAGCTCCATTGTGCAATCGACCGGCGATCAAATATCACACTGTGAACGTGATCAGTGATCGGTAGGGAAAAATCACTTGAAGCGATTTTTACGGCTCATTTTAATTTGGCATACGGAAGCTGCAATTGTTTATACAATTTTTTACGAATACATGCATATGTGTACGGTATAAGCATCTATATATAATTTATTATACAAGCAAATGCCGCGTATCTGCTTAATGTCAGCGCGAAATTTTTCAATTTATTGTTTGTGATTGCAAATTTGACATAATTCGTGTATTTTACAACGCCTCAGGCGCTTCCTCGAACTTCACATTCGTCTTATCGGAACATATACATATATATACAGATAAACATCATTTTATAGTAGTATATATATATAAATATTTCTACAGCTATTAGCTAGCAGCCTCCAGAACTTGGCCATTTGATTTGCACGTAAGTTAAATGCAAATTCATGTTAATCGCAATTAATTGCAATTATTTATAAAGTTGACATGCGACATTTCCTACTTGGGTATACCAAGTGCATTCATCTTGCTCAAAGATCGGACAACAAACATCGACTCTAAGCCAATTAAGGAGAACTTTGAGCTTGTGTTTATTTTTTGTTTTCTTATTTTTCTTATAATAAAATAGACTGACCTTATAGAGAACATAGATAACCTTCGAATTATTAATAAACTTTTGACAAAAAAAAAAAAAACTAAAAATGTTGATGATTACTAATTAGGGAAAGATTATCAAATGTTATCAAATATATGTATGTGGAAATGTATAAAAATTTGTTTGAAATCTTAAGTAAATAATTAATTAATTAAATTATAATAATTAATTAATTAAATTATAATAATTAATTAATTATTTTTTAAATTTAAAATAAATATTTTTTTATAAATAATAATTAAATTAATATTCAAATGATCTATCGTTTACATCTATCTTTATATCTCTATCAATCATTGATTTGTGTTCATCACAAAATTTTTTGTAGATGCTAAAGCATATCTATATCTTTACTAGATATATTGAGCTCACAAAGACTTTATTTCAACATATTTTATAGTATTTTCTAACTATACCCAGGTGTGAAACTTGCTTTAATTACTTTTTAATTACCTATTTTGATGTTTAGTTTAATTATATCGTCTCGAGGAAATAATGAAATAGAATTGTTTTTTTTTTGTTTTGTGATTGTACAAATACGTATCCTAGAATTTACGTTCACATTGAAAATCGTGTTAAAAAAAAATAAACACAACAAAAATTAAATTCTGACATTGTCACGATCGCAGAATTTCGATCGTGCTGCATATGGAAACAAAATAGATATATATATATATATATATACATATGTGCATATATCTCTCTCATGTTTTGCGCAATTTGTGTCAGAATAGAGCATATACACATAAACTATATAAATATAGCAAATTTACATATATGTTCTTTAATATGTCTAGTCTGAGTAATGTGCATGGGTTTTACTTCTTTTTTCTGCAAAAGCGCATATTGGCTCGCTCGACTCTCTATAATTTGCAGTTTTGTAATATTTCTTTTTGCTGCTTTTCTAATTAACTGAGAGTCATTTGCATGAATAACGCAGCGAACGGTAAATGGGTTTATGCCTTTTGTCTGTAGCAGACAAAACTCTCTGGGTCAGACAACAAAGACATATATATATATATATATATATATATATATATATATATATATGTGTCTTGGATTTTCGTATTGCGACTTGAGCCTCGAGCTGGAAGCTGGGCACTGGGTAGCTGGGAAACTGGAATGAACTGTTTGGCTGTTGCGGCTGCGCGCCGTGTTAGGGGGGCTTTTATTTTTGTGCGTGGGCGTGACCAACGCCTCTTTTTACAGCTGCCAAGCAATTAGCAAAAGACGCTGGGACAACAGCGCCTACAAAATACTTGTTACAGACTCTAGCTGAATTTTATTAATATGCAAAATACTCATTGAAATTTAGAGTCAAAGAGGGTCGACTGCGCTTTTAGTTTGAAGTTGGGATTTTCTATATAAAATTATCACATAAGTTGTGGCCTAGCCATAAAAAGTTAAAAGGATAGAATGACTACCGATCTCTCCCTAGTTCTATCCTTTCTTTAGTTGGTCTCTCTCTCTTTCTTTATCTTTATCTTTCTTTATCCATCTCTCTCTTTTTCTCCCTCACCTCTTTCTCTCTTACATTTATCTTTTTTATGGTCCGATAATAAAATCAACTTTTACTTGAGTTGGTTTTTGATGAAACTCATTTAAAAATGTATCCCAAGGTATATACTAAATATACGAAATAAACTTACATATGATTTATTATGCAGCATATAGGGTATGTGCTAGTCGTTCACATTATCAATAGAAATTATATATATATTCACTAGAATATATAAAGTGTTCATGCTACATCTTATGCACGCAACTGTTTACAGGGCATCTGCTAGTCGTTGCCATGTAACCTGCTTAAATTTAACTGTTTTTTTTTGTTGTTGCTGTTGTTGTCTTTTTGCAATTGTTATTCGAATGGAGGTTTTGCATTTGAAGTTGAACTTGTTGAGCTAAAGTCCGAGTCGTTATGTTTGTTATTTGTTAAAGGTTTTTGTTGTTGCTGCTGTTGCCCATTGTTGTTGTTGTTGTTGTTGTTGCTCTTGTTGTAGCTGGGTGCCAAAATGTCAAAAAGTCCGCATTGGAACATGTTGCGCATAGTTTTCTTTTGACTTTGAGAAAATACAAGGCGCAAGACTTGAAACACATTCCATTAATTGGATCGAGTGTAAAGTGTAAACAAAACGATTGCTACGATTGCTACCCCTCCCCCTCCTCCCCACCTACATTGCTTCCCTTCTCAGCCATCCACACTCACACACTCACCTCAACCCCTGGCAGACAGTTTGTTGATCTTGCTGCAAAAAAAAAAAAAAAAAAAAATAATATTGAAACAAAAACACAATGAAATACAACAATAAAAGAAATAAAATAAAAACAAATGTCAGCAAAGTTAACGAAATACAAAATGCGAACAGATGTCAATGAAGCGTGGATATATAGAGAGGGAGGCATTCAATTAATTGACAATAACATTAAATCAATAATAATAAAAAATAGAAAATAATAAAAATTTATTTCATTTATATGAGCTGTTTCAATTGTTAATAGAAAAGTTTTTATTAATTAAGTTGTGATGGATAAAAATATTATAAAGAAATTTTAAACAAAAATTATATAAAAAATTAAATACAAATTGGAAAAAATTTATAATATAATTAATATTAATATTATAATATTTTATATTTAAAAAAACTAAAGAAAATTTTAAAAATATTAATCTAATAAGTGCCAGAATTTTTTAAAAATATTTATATATTGTCATATATAGAATTTGCAAAAAAAAAAAAAAAAACTTCAGCCTTCAGTGTACCCATGCGCTTACTTAACTTTTGTGACCTTCTGACGTGAGAACCAAAAAAAAAATAAATAAAAATAAAAGACAAAACAACAAAAAGCAACAACAGCAAGAACAGCTAGAACATTGTGAACACAAAATGTCCGTAGTATGTGTAACGACAGTTGGCACATATTTGATGATCTGTCAGATAAGATATAGCGCGACAGGAATCCATCGAGAATTCCGCTAAAGATGCAAAGTTTATTGAACTCAACCAAAAAAAAAAAAAAAAAAAAAAAAAATAACAAATAAAAATTCTGCAAAACAAATGGAAAACAAATGAAAGCTAATGTGGGGCTAGCTAATGTCTATAAAAATGGGTGGTGCAGGCAGCTGGTGGTGCTGGTGTTAGCTGTGTATATGTGGTGCTAAAACTCAACTAGCTGCCAGCTAAGAAACATTTGATAGACGAAATGTTCAACAATTCGATGATAGCCCAACTTGGGCTAAAGATCTAAAGTATTTAACAGTTCATCTATGTGCGTGTGAAACATTTGAATAGCCAAAAGCGATAAACACAAATGTTGCCAAACAAATGTTGATGTTGTTGTTGTTGTTGTTGCTGTGACTGTTGCTGGCGTTAAGCGTTTAGTTTATCTCTTTATAAGAACATCGAGGCGTGCCGTGTTTGTAACATGTTGCAGAGTTGTTGCTGTAATGCGATTACACAAAACATAAATAAAAACGCAGCTGTTTGAATTGCACAAAAAAAAAAGGAGAGAAAGAGAAAGAGAGAGAGTGAGACAGTGTATATATATAGAGACCATGCAGCTTGGCTGTGAAGTTGAAAGAAAAAAAAAGAGACTGAAACGAAAGGCAGCCAAGCATTTAATTAACATTTAAATGGCTGTGCTTGAGGAGCTGTTACTTTAAATTACGGCAGCCAAAAGTTGAAAAAAAAGAAATATTATGTATCTTAAACACCAAAACACACACACAGCTGCGTGTGTGCAAACAGGTTCGAGTTAAACAAAAATCTGTGAAGAGAGACAAAATTAATGCCCACGATAATTAAGCAATTGCAATATGTAGAGGAGGCTGTAGTCAGCATGGGCAACATGGGCAGCATAGTCAGCAGCCACGCCCCCCTCCCCCCACACACACACACACTTTGGTATCGTCTCTGGCCTTTGCTTCACCAAATGATTAATGGAGAAATGCAAAAGTTTTATTAATAAAACGACTCTGGCCACGTTCCCGGAACAGTTCTTAGACAGCAAAACAGCAAAGACTCGAGCCACAACATTTGCCAGATCGTCATAGAAAACTACAAATAATATATATATACTTTTAATATATATATATGTATATATATCTGTTTTCTATATTTATACAGTGCTCATAGGCATTGCTGAACATGCGCCAACGCCTACAGTCTGCAGTTGAATATTTGAGATTTTTCATTTTAATTGTTAAAAGATTTCAGATTTTTTTTTTTAGTATTGATTATTTTAAAAATTTCTAGTTTATTTTAAAAGTATTTTTACAGTTTAATAATTCAATTGGCGCTCTTATTCAACGGAATTTAAAATATTAAATATTTAAAAGCATTTACGAATTCTTAAACTCATTTTGAAGTTTAAAAAAAAAATAAAAAAAAAACGTTTGATATAAATTAGTTAAATTGCTAAGAAATATCCAAAAATTGATTTGAAAAAATAAATTCTAAAAATGTTTTTATTGATAATTTAATTTAGTTCACATAAATTGTATATTAATTTTTAAAAATTTATAAATGTTAAAATAAAAAATCTTAAAAATGTTTGCATTGAGAATTCAATTTAGTTCATAGTGAACTAATAAAAAATAAAATATAAAATAAAATATAAATTTTCAAACTTTATAAATGCTAAAATAAAATATGTTAAAAAAAAATTAAAATAAAAAATGATGCATTCAGATACATAAGTGAGATATATATATATATATATGTATATATGTTCTTAAGATAGTATATTTTCAGATAAATTATTTACCGTATGAATGATTATAAACTTTAGTCATGTGACATTTTTAGCGAGTTGTTACTGTCTGCTTGCCTATGTTGTCATATGTGCTTATATCAACAGCAGCTCTAGCTATATATATATATATATATATATGTCTATATATGTATCTCGTCTGCTTCTCGCATCTCTTGTGATTCATTGGCCATAGCTCATGTCTGGGTCAGTCAACACACACACACACACACACATGGACAAGATGAACACCCACAGCTTTGTGGTGTGTGTGTGTGTGTTTCAGTTTGACAAAAATAAAGTTGACATTTTCATGCTGAGAATGTTGCTGTTTTTTTTTTGTTTCCTCCACGACTTCTTCATTCGACGCCTTCAAACGCAGTGGCATGCAGCATTTAGCTATAAGATTTATGTGCTGGGAAAACAGATCAATAACATTTAATACACACACTAATTTCCTCATCCCACACACACACACACTCACTCATTTAGCTAAAGATATTTATGTTCGAAATTCCAGTGAAGCAGGTAAACTTGATTTATCCAGCATTTGTTCCTTATGGCCAATGCCATCTATTAATTAGAAATATATCAAAATATTTTTGCGTTGCGACTCTTTTGTTTTAAGCCGCACAGCCCGTGCCCGTGCCCATGCCCATGCCCGTTCCCACCGTGCACGGTGGGCACGAATTGATTTATCTCTGCCTTGAACGATTTTGGCAAGTTCCCGCCCGACCAGAGCCAAGACAAGGTCAAGGCGAGTTGTCAACGTAGCTTTGAACTTAGATTTCAATGGAAAAAGCATTTGCTAATGTCTTTTATAGATATATGTATGTATGTTTAGATATACACATATATTTATATATATCTTTATTTTTTATAATTTCTTCTTTTATTTGTGTGTCTGCAGTTTCGATTAAGCGAAACCTTTTTTGCATTTCGCAGAAGACTCGCACGAGTTATGACAACTCAGCTGGCAGACTTGCGACTGGCGTTTTGACCTGACTAAAAGATTTTATATATATACATATGTATATTTTTTTGGGCCAGTCTGACTGACAGCTGCACAGAGAGCGACGACGGTCAAGCCTCTTTGGGTTTGGGTTTCACTTACTAAGCGGCTTAGGGCCGCACCTGATGAGCCAAGTCAAAGGAACTCAACTCCTTCGATTGCCGCTCTCTTTTCTGTAATTTGACATTTTTTTTCTTCACATTTTAATTAGCTGCCGCAATTGGTAATCGTGTTGTGGCTGCTATCATTGAGCATTTTCAATTTTTGCTTAAATTGTTTTTTAATATGTTTTTCAATATGGGGGCTGCAAATGGGGTATATTGTTAATGAGCGAGACAGATATATGATTACTTGGAGTGACAGGAAGCTTAAGTAAAATTTATGAAGTTTCCAAATGGCTTATCTCTTTCACAATTTTTCCGTTTCTCATCTTTTTTTTTCTCTATAAGAAAATGTTTCAAATTTAGTCATTTTTTTCACATGAACAAGCTTTTAAAAGATTGACTTTATAACATATCGGACAAATTATCGTATATCTATCTGGCATCAATATATATTTATAACTATCTATCTATCGATATCGCTATCGAGTTGATTATATAAATATCGAAAGCAGTTTCATATGAAGTGTTAGAGCATCTCTTTAACCTCCTCTTAAACCTAAAGCATTTCCAGAAAGTCATAAAGGACTTAAGACGAACTAACTAAGGGAAATACAAATAATTTCTCTTAACTAAATTTACTTACTTTATTTTCTCTTATTCTCTAAGCATACTGAAACTATGTATTGAATAGAGAATCTATTATACTAGAGCTAGGCAAGTTTCTATAGAAAGACTCAACTATTCAGATACATACAGGGTATCTGCTAGTTTAGCATTCTAGCCCAATTGACTACCAATTACTATGTAATTGGAACAGCAGCAACAGCAACAGCAACAACAACTTCATATAAGAGACACAAGTGTAACAGATGTTAGGCCAACTTGAAGTTTAATGAGCTGAGTCGTAAATTCAATTTGATGCCTGCCTGAAGCAATGAATATTAATAAGCTCACTGAGCAATTGCAATTGAAATTAAAATTGTTATTAGAATGGCATGAGTAGAAGGGAGGGGAGATATGTTGACAAATGATGTGCCAACGCCGTGAAAAATATTTCGATACAAGTGTCGGAGGCGACAACAAAGCATTGCCAAAAAAAAAGATATATATAAACAATATGTACGAGGATCACTCACTTCCGGCTACGCTTCAATTAATTTCAGGTCAGTTGCCGGTTCAGTTAACTGTTAACGCGTTCTTTTGTTGTAGCTAAGCAACAACAATAACAACATGCATCATATTAATATTAATAATAATAATAATAATCGAAATCACTGGCTACGTCACGTTGTACAAATTGCCTTTGTCCCCCGCTCTCTGTGGGCTTGCTCAAGTGTTTCCACTCGACCATGAAAAGAGCAAAAAGAAAAAAAAAAAAAGAAATATTTATATATATACACATATATGAAACACTCACTCGCTGACAGCTTTTGAACTTATGAATGCCCTTTGTGAGTATACCGTTTAGGTGACTAACTGAACTGACAGTTACAACAAAGATACAGTTTGCTTTAGTTGAAGATACTCTTGGTTTTAGATACTTTTTGAATGTACACAATATTGAGAGCTAAACTCTTTTCTCAATTTGATATATGATTTAACAGTTTTCTGTTAGTTTGATCTAACAGAATGTTATTATGCTGTATGAAACTTGTTCATGTGCAGCACAGCAACACTGTTATGTTAACTTAACAGCATGTTATTGAAGACCTACTACTATTTTTCTATGAGGCAAAGCAACCTTTTGCTGCACAACAACACTGTTAATGCTTTTGAGCTACGATTCATATGCCTGCAGTGTAGCTAGCTGTTAGTTTAGACGCTCATAAGCAGCCATAACTTACGATTGTGAAGCTATGTGAAGCCCACTCGAATTCCTTTAAATTATACAAACTTGAACAGCTTGACTCAGGTCGACTGGACGCGACGCGGCTGCGTTGATGGACAGGTCGGCGTGCTGTGTAGACAAAGGAATTGTTAATGAGCAACGAGGATACTCGTTATGGAGACAGCAGTGGAACGGACAGCAGCTTGTGATCCGTCTTGCTGCTTACATTAAGCGAGTGGCTAGGAATTTGAATGAGTTGACGGAGCGAAAGTGAATGGCTGGCTGCTCACTTAATAAAGCTGTATCTCTTCCTCTTTGCAGTTACACTTGGGTTCAACACTTGGGCGATGGCGATGCCGATGCCGATGCCGATGTCAATGATGTTGCTCCACTGCACAGTTGTGGTGCTGCTGGCAACAGCGTCGCTGACAACAGGTACTCAGAACCATAGCCATCACAGCCCCACCCGTTTGCAACAAAACGGACATCGAATGCATCGACAGCGTCATCTGCACAACGCGGTCAAGTCGGAGGTGGAGCTGCTGCCGGGCGTGTCAATGCCCTCAGTTGGACGTGGCATGGATAATACGCGACTGCGTCGTGTGCACCACTCGCACCACCCATACAACAAGGGGCTAACGCGTCGCCTTCATCAGCGACCCACCGAGTGGGATTATAATACATACAACATCTATACAAACACCTTTGGACCGCCGCCACCGCCAGTGCCCGTCTCGCCATACGCCGGCAAGGGCGAGGACAATACGGGCGATGTGGAGTTCATCGGTGTCACCGGACGGGGGCGTGGCAATGAGTATGTGCCACCAATTACGACGGCTGCACCGCCACCGAATCTCAACCGTCGCGCAGTCACGCCTGGCCTAAGCATGGGCACGGTGCCGCCGCTGGTGCCGGCACGACGTGGTTACAGCTATACCACCACGGCGCCCAGCACTACCACCACCACCAGCACAGTCAATAGCACCACTAGCGGTACCGAGGAGACCTATGAGACGAACACAATCAGTCGCAATTATCCCACAGATGCCAAGGAAATGGAAAGGTAAGTTGAGTAGTGTAGTATGTTTAATAACATAATAATAATACCCGACGCAATGTAGAGTATACTACATATAAATGCGTCATATGCTCAGTGCATGATAGTGTATACTACATGCGCACATAGTGACACTTTGTGAAATACGATCAGCCACTTATATGTGACTGACCGGCAGCGCGAGATATGCCGCGTCTGCAATTTTGCCGCATGCCTAAAGTACATGCGTTATGTATATGCCCTATGCATATACATACATATATACATATATAAGCATACTACGCTCTCCCGCTCTGTCGCTGCACTCAGCGGCAGAACTCTTTATATACAAATAATGTAATTAGCCTAAGACGATATATTCTTCAAAATAAAGAAACATTAATAATTTGACAACTAAACCGAGCAGAAGCTCGCGTGTTAAAATTAAATTATTTCGCCTCTAAGGCGAAATACCCTGTAGTTTTTGGGGAAAGCTTAAATTTAAAGGGTATGTTGTAAGTCTATATATATGCAATGGGAGTTCATTGAGCTATTTTAGTAAATGTATAAACAATTATATATCAATTATGGATTACTTGCAATCAGTGCACAGTTATCGATAAATATAACTTAGTAAAATGAAGGGTATATTGCTATTTAACATCAGTTTGTAAACGCTAAAAGCTGATCAAGCATACTCTGTAAATAACTGGTATATTGATATATTTTACGAGGCTGTTGTGCGTATGTAATGAAAAGATAAGGAGAAAGAATAGTCTGCAATTAAATCTTACTATATTCCTTTAACACCTGTGTTTAAGCGAAATACCCTGTAAGAAGTACACTATAGGATTGAGGGATGTTTAGAAGGCTTAAAATATTTAAATTGTAATTTTCAGTTGTATTTTATATTTCGCTACTGCTTTGTCCATATCTATGAATAACGATAAATATCGATAAATATCGATTTATATAAATATGTGACTTTTCAGCATCAGCATTCTTTTATCATGTAGCTCAAGTCAAGAATAGCCTCTACAATATTATGCACATTCAAAACCTTACCGGGTATATCTAATCAGTTGATGTTAAACTGATTTTAACATAAATATAAATAATAGATAATATAAATAAAAAAAAAATAACTTATATAATTCTCGTACAAAGTTACGCATTTATACTCTTAAAATTCCCAGCAGTCTACAGGGTATGCTTGTAGTTGCTTCACTTGACGCCTCGCTCTTCCGCTGGGCGTATGCAATTGCATTTAGTCGTGGACCTGCCCAGTTCCATATTCAAGGCTGCGCAAGCGATAAATTTTCACCTTTACCTTTAGCTGTGGCTTCAGCTGTTGCTGTTGTGTGTTATTTGGCCTGTCTGGCTATCCCTAAGCAGCGAAGCTTATCTGAATGCTCATAAATTATTTAAATGTGAAATGTTTCAATGTCACAAGACGCAGCCCAGCTCGGCAGCTGTTGGCGTTGCTGCTCCTCTCTATGGTCGTTTCAAATGTCAGCCTTATTAGCTTCAAGGCTAAGTGGCTGGCGAGTTGTTTCAATTGTTATGTCAATTGCAACAAATCAATGCGCACTTGTTGTTGTTGTTGTTGCAGTCCGACTCCTTTAATGTAACATGCCACAGAGCCAAAGTAGTGAACTAAGATTGTGTCTGGCATTGACTTGAGCTGAAGAAGTGCTTCAAGTGCTTCTGCGTCATTCTCGCTCCATAAGGTAATGAACTTTAACGAGTTTTCAATTGGCAATGCTGCTGATGATACTTTGTAATTGGAATTCATGTGCGTCTACTTAAGGGCCGTTGCATGCCACGCCACAGTCGCAAATGCCAAATGGCAATCAAGAATCGACAATGGCAATTGCCATTTCCCAATTGGCATACGTTGCGTATGCGCAATTTGCAGCGCCAGCAGAAGGTGTTGCTCTGCTTGTTGTTGTCGGTGATGTTGTTGTGGTTGTTGTTGCTAGTTATGACACATTTTGATTTATGTGGCAACAACAACAGCAACAACAACTGCCAAAAAGCGCCAGCAGGCATATAAAACATTCGCATCATCAGTCATAAATTGCTGCCACACAGCACAGTGGCACCAAATGCAGCTACTGTGTGATAAATCAGATAGACATAGCTATATATTTATATATGGGGTTTGTAATTATTATTGGGTTAGAGCGGCTTATCGCTTATATATAAGTATAAGAGAAAAGAAAATCTTCGTTAACTTCTGTTACTTTAAATTATGTATATACATAAAGAGATAAGAGTATAGAGAATGTGAGTATAGAGTATATAGAGTTGAGGATGCTTAGTAGGCTGGTTTCTCCCATCAAACATTCTTATTATGAACTAGCAGTTACTAAAATATAAAAATATATGGATAAATTGAATGAGTGTGCAAAGCACTCTATGCTCAACTGATCGTGTATATATAGAGTCTAGATGAGTAAGTTCAGCGATCTATGCTGCACTGATTCACGCTGCCAAGAGCGATGCTATTTATATAGAATTCTTGTCCAATAACTTATGTCCATTGGCATAGTTTCCCACGATATGTATATTAGTATATATATGTATATGTACATAATCACTTTTTCCCTATCTTCCGCTCAACATCTATACAAACTTGTATATTATAGATATGAGCTGCATATATCTACAAATTAATTTACATACTCAACATATTTTCGGAATTGTCCAACAACTTCATTCATCATCTAACAAACATACCTCAGAGACAGCTCTATAGAAATTTGATAATTTGCTTAGCTGAGATTCTGAACTCTTGTTATTCGATCTGTGTGCCACTGTGCTGGGCTCTTGTTCACGTAGGCGATAGTCACGGCAACAACAACAACAACAACAACAGCAACGATAACAAATTTGATGGTGCCTTGCCTATATTTCTATTTATTTAAGCACTGCACGTGCAGCGGCAGCAAAACTGCAAAGTTGCAACTTGCAACTTGCTGGCTGCAAGTTATTTGCCGCTTGTTGCTGCAATGTTGGATATGGAAATGACTGCTCATATTGCATTCACACGCACCTCCTGCCTCTAGCCCCCTAGTCAAATTGAGCGACTGGCTGGCTCTAATGGACAGGGCAACGTTTCAATTGCGATTGCCGCCGGGTTGTAATGCGGTGTTAATCAGCGTCATATATGCGCCGATTTGCTGATATAAAACCATGTTAAGAGTCCCACAGCGGGCACTGATGTACACAGTAGATACCCTGTGTGTTATCTATAGATAGAAAATATTGATAAATCAAATATTTTATTTTATTTAATATATGAATATTTTTTTGCTACTTTATTTTAAAAATGAATATATTTTTGTTTGCAAAAGGCTGGCAGAACTTCCTTATTGAATTGATTTCCTTCAGATCTTTTTTATTTTTTATTTTTTAATTTTCATCGTCTGACTTTTAGGACATTCCAAGATGTCCTTTTGTTCTCCCACTGAGCTATGCTCCACTCCAGATCATAGCAAGCGAAAATTTCATTTGGGTTGAGAGAGAGAAGTATTAAAAAACAATTTTAATGGGTATTAACAGTTGCTCTGCATATCACACTCTATATCTGCTTCTCTCTCTCTCTCTCTCTCTCTCTCTCTCTCTCTCTCTCTCTCTCTCTCTCTCTCTCTGTCTGTCTTCTCTGCTGATCTTTTCAATTTATAGCTGTCCTGTGCATGTTGCTCGCAATTTGTTGTTGTTGCGGCTGTCTGTCGCAGCTGACAATTGATGAATGTCTTTTTTTTTCGAGAGATTTTCGTGTGTGTGGCGCACGCTTTGATGGTGTTTTTAGATTTGGTTTTTCTTCCAGCTGGAATTGATTTTTTTTTTTAAAGTTTGTTGGCTGCATTAATTATGCGAGGTGTTTACTGTGGCAGCAGCCCACATGAAGCGGAATCGAAAGGCCACTTGCTGCAGTTGCTGCATCTGGTATTGGTAACAAAGCAAAGCCTTGACTTCAATAGCAACAACATGCAGTTGGCTTTAGCCAGCTAACATTTGCAACAATTGGCAACAAATGTTTAAATCAAATGCGACAACAATGCAACCAGCAACAACTGCAACAACAACAGCTGAGTTATGCGCACTTAAAGCAACTTTGTGACCCTAAACTTTGCCACAAGCCGAACGCACACAGCTGAGCAAATTGCTTGTCAACAAACGATCGCAGGCAGCAGCAACATGGGGCATGCAACGGAGCCAAGCAGACAGCAGACAGCAGCCGCAGCTTAGGAGTCTAGCCAATAATTACATAGACTGATTTGATATGCTGTGCTTGAAGTTTTCCTCGGTGCTCTGTGGAAATTCGTTGGGGTTTTTTTTTTTTTTCTTTGTAGCAGCGTGAAACATTGGACCACGCCCACGCGTGTGCAACTGGGCTGTTATCTGCAGAGTCGGTCATGCCCATCTAACAGGGGGCAAGGGCAAAACCTTGGCCCAGCCAGCTGTAAGCTTTAATGAGTTTTTCCACAGAAAAGATGTTAGAAGCGACAACATTGCACGTGTAGAAGAAACGATTTGAGTTGATTACTCTATAAGACAATTATACATATGTATATATATGTACTGTATTATTTATATTATATTATTAACAAAAAATAGTTTCTGTGTTTCCAGCCTACATACCTTACGAATGAGTCACGCTCAGCATCAAAATTCATATGAACTAAGGAAGGAAAATACATATATTTGTAATATTATTTTCCTTTTAAAATGTACGAGAGATTCGAAGCATCCTCAATGGAAATTGATCGTGGAGAAATTTAACAACAAATTTGTTTTACTAACATATCATGAATTTTTTCAAAATTCGAAATGGGATTTGAACCCAGGGCTTTGATTTAGAAATAAAAAGTTGACAGCTTCCCCCTAACTTCAATCTCCTATCATTCAAATACTACTTTTTCATATAAACCTGTCAATTTTAAAATCCGACTATCCGACATTCGACAACAATTACGAAATTTCAGGATATTTCATGATTTTTTGTGTACTTGAACCCGGAGCTCTCAAGTTTCCAGGCCACATGCCTTCCCACTGAGCCACATCCGGCTCCTTGAGTCATATGTCAAATATCCCATATGAAGTTAGAATGGAAAAAAATATATATATTTTTCTAGTATATCTAAGCTTTTATCATATGGGACTCTAAGCTTGGCTGATGGAATGGAATATTTATAGAAAATAAAAAAAAAAAAATAAAAATTAAATTTAAAATTTTCTGTTATGGACTTGAACCCTTGAACCTTGACTGCATCAGCAGTTGAATGTGCGGAGAGCTAAATAATTTTTGAATAATTTTTGTTTTGCTTTTAGAGATCAAGTAGGCTTTGACTTAAATGTGAATAAATAACAATTTTTATTTATTTATTATTAAACTATGTTTTGTATTTATTTATTTTTTTTTTTACTTTTTTAAAGGTCCGCTCCGCTTAGTCTTTCAAAATTAAAAAAAAAAACTTTAAATCGCTTATCTAACTTATCTATTGAACTATCATATTAAGAGTATCAAATATACAACGGCATTTTCTAATTTTATACAGAAGAAAAACTAACAAAAGTTTCTTAATTGAAATGCACACAGGAGACAAAAAACGAGAGTCTTAAATGATGTCTTATTGATTGAATAAATATACGATATCATGTTTAGTGTTTACAGTTGGACAAAGCTGCAATGCAATTAGTGTGCCTAGAATTGAGTAAGACGCACACAATAAAGAGAGAGAGAGAGGGAGGGAGAGAGAGGGACAAACGGACGGATGGTGACTCTGTTTTTTTTTGGTCTCTTTCAATAATTTGCAAATCACGCAGCTTCGCATCTCAAGTTGAAAATTGGGTTAATGCAATGCTCGAAGTCGAAGTCGATGTTGGAGTCGGCGTTGCAGTCGTACAGCTGGATATATAATAACATGCAAAACCAGTTGCTGGCAAGCGGGCGGGTGCGGTGCGACATGAGCGCTGCATGTGTGACTTGACTTTTGTCTTGCAGGCACCAAAACACAAAAGACAACAAAACTGAGCGCCACACCAACACACACACACGCACACCCATACACACTTACAAACGAGACAAGAACCACCCAAAAAGCGTGACGCACAAAATACCATGCAACATGTTGAACAGATAAGACAAACACACACACAACGTCAGTTGACTTACTTAATTATGTTGCAATTGTACGCCAAGTGGAGTGAAGAGTAAGAGGCAGACGGAGAGAAAGAGAGAGCCAGAGAGAGAGAGAGAGAGAGACAGAGTGATACCCAGCGGGTGGTAGGGGGCTGCTTTGGCTACTAAACTCTGGACGTGTCTCTATTTGTGTAGCAACACTTGCTTTATAGGGCTTTCTATTCATTTCGTATGTAGTTTTCACGCGATTTTTTGATAACAATCTCTACACACACACACACACACGCACACTCTTCTTGAACAGCCGAAAATATGTTAATTTGATGAAAATTTGTTTTTTGTTGCTTTTCGTTTTCGTTGCGCTTTTGTTAGCAATTTCTATAGAAAGAAAAAAAAGTATATAAATGGAAATCGTGAACCGCCGCGCTTGCATCTGCAACTGCAAAGCCTTAGGCTGTGCTAGAGATGGGCAAGAAATCGTGCTCTTTCCCTATACGTGCACTATATAGAGGTTTATAAGGGAATATAGTATATCTGTGTTCGTTTATCCATATGAGTTGCTATAAGAGCTATACGTTAAAGCTTAAGATATACATAAGACTTCTAGTGCAGATGAGAATAAAGTTGATATATGCCTATGCCCAGTAAGGGCTATACTGGCTATTCATTCACTATAACTTCCACAAAATTCATTCTAGTCAATAAATTACATTCTTCACTTATCTATTTCGTGTCACGTTCTGAAACAACGCCTCACGCTCGCCCATCTCTGGGATGAGAGACTTAAGATCTGAAGCTTCTGCAGTGCTCACGTTTGCCCACTAATCGGATTTTCGGCCCTGGCTCGACACGGCTGTTGTTTAAACAAGTTTGGGGCATTAATCATGCTTTACACCAGTCTCACACCAGCAGCAGCAGCAGCAACAACCAACAACAGCAACAAGGCATTGCAAGAGAACGAAAGGCTGCATTAGTAGGGCGCAACGCATTGACAGGCCCTTGGCCAAAGATCGTTTATCGCCTGATTACGATTATGTTGTTGTTTCTGCTGTTGTTGTTGTTGTTGCGGAAATGCTGTAGAGACGCACGCCAAGCGTACAGTGAACCCATTTAGGCATCCGCCACTTCCTTGGCATATAATCAGCTCCAACACTCGCATTAGCAGCTGCGGGGTGTCTGCTGCTGCTGCTTTTTCCATCGACTGCCTCGTCAGACACTTGGCGAATGCAATTTTCATTTCACTTTTCCACGGGCGTTGGAAAAGTCTTCTGCGGTGATTTTTATTGAATAATCTGCTGTGCAAGACAAATTTACGGCCAAATTAGAACTGAGTCTATGAGCTAAGTCAGAGGCGTAACTTGCTTTTTTTAACTTACGACGAAAGAGTTAGGGTAGCGAACGAGTCTATGCCTAGCTTGAATATGATAAGTAATAAAGATATTCATTAAAAACATATTGTATAGAGAAATATTTATATTTAATTATGTCAAAAATATAAATATAACATAGCTAAAATTAGAAACCAAAGAAAATATATATATTTAATATTTTGCAAATTTCATTAAGAATAAGCTTCAATATTATAATTTTTGGTAGAGAATCAGAGCTCGCAAATATCTGTCAATAAGTCTCTTTCGCTTACACTCATAGAGCAGCCGATTGCGTGGGTGCCTCTACGCTCTGATTCTATTGGCTGTGTATGCATTGGTGTGTAAGCGAGCGTTGCCTTCGCACACATCAATAGTGTGCGTGAGAGCGAATGTTTGCATGTGTAGGTAAAAGGGAAGACCATTTGCACACTCTAAGTTAGAAGCTCATTTACCGAACTTCATGGCGCGAGCTTCAATCGTCTCGCTACCTAAGCGATGTTCGGGAAGAGAGCATCACACGAATAGTCAACGCGAAGCGCTCAACCGAAAGCTAAAACGAACAGTACCGAAGGCTCTGCCTGGGAGTGAGTGAGAGCGAGCGAGTGTGATTTTTGCATTTTGCGAACAGAGCGTGAAGCAAGAAGAAAGGTTAACAGTTACTTGCAAAGCAAAGCTGTTGCTGTTGTTGTAGTTAAATTGTTTTAGTATATATTTAAATCCAGATTGACGAGAGACAAACAATATTTTGTTTTTTTTTTTTCTTCTTTCATTCATAAGAGAAGCTGAGGCCGTTTAAAAACAAAAAATGTTTTCGTGTTAAGAGTGGGATTTAAACACAGAGCTTAAAAACAAGCTTGTCTTTAGTGAACTAACAGCTGACACACTAGGCTATGATATAGGCTAAAATATAAATCCTTTAGTGTTGAAACACTTTTCCCAATTAAAAATTCAAAGGCAGCGCATTTAGCATTCGACCATTTAGGCTTCACTTTAACGACTTTGCTCTGAGTGCTGTAATAACTCTTGAGTGCAAAAAGAAGAGAAAATAAGAAAATAAGCAAAATGCAAATAAATAAAACTAAAAGCTGAGCAGAGGCAAAGCTGCTGCTGCTGCTGCACTTGTGCCAAGGCATGGACATGCCTGAAATATTATTTGAGAAGAAAAAAAAAGAAAGAAAAATATAAAGTAAAATGAAAACAAATTCTGATGCAGTGCGTCGTACTCTACTAGAACCGCTGCTGCTTCTTCTTCTTCAGAGGCGTTTCGCATTTAACGCTAAGTAAAAAGCCAAATAAAAAGAGGCAAAGGCAAAGGCAACTGCAGTGAGAGAGGCGAAGGAGTAGGAGCACCGTCAGAGTCAGAGTCGGAGTCTGTGACCAGGAAGCATGTCTAAAAATGCTGTTGTTGTTGTTGTAGTTGTAGCTGTTCTTCTGCTTCGTCCTCTTCCTCTTCTTTCGCTTGTTGCAGCCGTTGTCGTGGTTGTCGTCATGTTACTGTTACCCTGGCTCGTAGTAGGAGTGGGAGTGGGAGTCGCAGTGGCCATGGTAGCCGTTGCTGCTGCCTAATGATGCATTTGCTGTTCCGTCTGTGGCTCTGGCAGAATTTCCAAATTGCATTTTTGTTTTTTGGCCGGGGCAGGCCAATTTAGATTCTAATTTCATGCCACAAATCAGATTAGTTGGCCACAATCACACAAAAATGGCCAATACAGTTAGATGGCCAAAGACCTTCTTCTTGCTCTTCTCTGCCGGCTGCCTGCTTTTGTCTTGACCTTAAACGTTTTTTTTTTTTCAGCCATAAAATATATTCCTCTATGCAGTTCTCTTTCATTTTATTTCGACTTTTACAGCTGTTAAGTGTCGCCAACGCTTGTCGCCTCTTAACTGTTTTTTTTGTAAACTAGTTTTCCATGGAAAATGACCCCCGCGACTGCACGCAGCTCATAAAAATGATTTAACTTCGCCTCAAGTCAATAAAATCAAACTTCCTTTTGTCCAGGCCTCGCTCAGATTTGCATAAATATAATAAATATAGAGTTGCATTGTTGGTCGGAAATTCGGAAATTAAAAAATCTGTTTAAACCATTCCCACGAAATACACACGATTACACACACATTATGCTCGGCACAATGATGGCTGCCATAAAGCGCAGTCCATAAAAAGCTTTTGGTGTCGAAAGCTGTTTCAATTAAGGTTAATTTGGCTATATAAAAATCTCGTTAACTATTCGCACTTGGACATATCTCAATATTGTCAAACGTGAGTTAAGACTATAATAATAATGATATGGATATTGAGTTGCATTTCAATTATCATGCAAAACAGATTTGAATTTTATTATATATCCATATACATATATATATATTCGCCCTTCTATGCGATTTTCGTTGCGTTTAGTTAAGTCTTCACATATTTGTATTTTTGTGTCATTTGTTAAACTGTTTTTAGATAGTAATCAAAATATTTACTGACTCTGCCTGTATCAAGTCTCATTTAGCTCGTGTTTCTGTTGTCAATTTGTTTTCTTATCTTTTTTCTCTACATCTATTAGTGTGTATCTTATTCCATATTTCATTCATTTATCAATTATTATATCTGTAGCTTTCTTTCTTAATATCTTTGGCTGTGCTTTTCTCTATCTCTCTATTACACTTTCTATATATATATATTACGCTAACTATCTCTTTCTCTCTCTCTCTCTCTCTCTCTCTCTCTCTCTCTCTCTGTCACTCTCTATACTGTCTCTCACTGGTCATTGTTCTTTGCCTCTCTCTTTGTCTATGTGCCTCACTCTGTCTTTTGGTCTCTCTGCCTCTCTCCCTCTTCCCTTCTCTCATTATTTTCTCGCGCTCTCTCTATCTATCACCCCTATATCTATCTCTCTGTATCCATCTCTATCTCTCTCTTTCTCTCTGTGTATTTTAGGCTCTCTCAGTCTATCACTCTCTCTATCTATCTCTCAATCTTTCTCTTTTACTTCTATTATTCATTATCTCTGCTTCTTTCTCTTTCATGATCCTGATTATTTTCTTTCCTTGTATCCTATTCTCTCTGTCAAACTCTACTTATATGTTACTATGACTTCTATTCGCTGTCTCTCTCACACACTCTCTCTCCCCTTCTCTTGCTTTCTCTCTGACTAAATGTTTATATATATTGAATCAATATCTTTTCCAACTTCATAGCTTGCTTTCAATATTACTTCCTCTTGCTCTCCCTGTCGCTCTCTCGTTCCCTCTCACTTGCTCTTTGTCTTTCTTCCATATTCACTCTTACTCTTCTTCTATACCTCTCTCTTTCCTTTGCTCGCCTTAGACCTACGCACCTCAAAGAGTCAATCAAACCTCGTTTCTAGCTCCGCTACCTTTTCCACTTTATTTGAAAATTAAGTATATAAATATTGTTCCCTAGCCACAACAATAATAATTAATCCAACATAATTATCATATGCAAAGGTTGAGCACGTGAAAAATTGATACAATTCGAGAGATGAAATGGAAACGTGATGCTGGCTTGGCTGGCTGGCTGGCTGGCATAGCTAAGCCCTCGACATATGAGCAGCCATTTGTTAAGCACAGATGCAGCAGTCCATTAAGACAACGCCCACACACACACACACACGCACAATCATGTGTGTGTGTGTATATGACTGCCAGTTCACCTTTTGGCCTGGCGCTGAGTCAGAGACTGCGCTTCGGCCAGGCTCATCAATTTCTGCTGCGATGTTCAATAAAAATAAATCGTAAATCAATAAGAGCTGCACTCACAGTTCAGAGCCAAAAAATTTGGCCTCACTCTTTCGCTGACTGCTGCTGCTGCTCCTCCTGCTGTTGCTACTCTTCCTCCTCTCTGTCACTCTTTCTCGTTGGCTCTTTTTCTTGTAAAATTTAACAGTTTCTTTTCTGTTTTTTTGTGAAATTCATTTTTATATATTTTTGATTAATTGGCTTGCAATACATTTTCATCTGAAATATATTTTGATTGATGTTTTTATAATTTTTGTCCATAAACCTCAGCTGACTTATATAAAAAGGCAATCAAGCAGCAGCAGTAGCATCACCCGTTGCAGCTCTCTTTATGGTCTTGCCAGACAAGCTGAGGGCTGCTCCATACAGGTGGCAGGCTGGGCAGCTAGCCACAGGTGTTCGCTGAGCAATTAAAAATGTAAATCTCAAACGTTTCTAAACAAATGAAACCAATGAAGCTATAGTGTTGCTGCGCTGCCAACGTCTGCCGGATCCGGCTAAAGATTTATGCAGTCAAAAGAATGGGAACATGTTTTACTTTTCTTTCAGTCAGCCAGTCTGTCTCTCCGTCTGTATGTCTGTCTGTCTGTTTGGGGCATGGGGGCACGTTGCATGTTGCACTTTGGCTGGCACAGTTAAGAAAACTTCCGCATTTTGTTCTCGCTGTGGATGTTGTTGCTCTTTTCATTCTGCTGCTTGTTGTGGCGCCCTTATTGCTGGCTAGCTGACTGCTCCATCTCACTCTACCTCCCTCTCCCTGTCTCTCTCTCCCTGGCCTCCATACTCTGTTGCATAAATAACGTGAGAATTATGGCGCAGCCCAGTTGCAGCCTGCAACATAACATAAATATGCATGTGCTGCAATAAAGAAATTGTTAAATGCCCCAAATGGCCAGCGAAAAGTCCCGCTGCGCGCCTTTTTGATATGCGCTCGGACATTGCGAAAGCGGGTATATTGGCTTTTGATAATGATATATAATAATATTATATTAAACATGTTAGATGCTAGAGATTTGACATTTGAAAAGATATTCAAGCTTATTCGCTTCAAACTCTTTAAATGTTAAAGCTTTATGAAGCGTGATAAATTGGAATATAATATAGATATACGAGAAATTGCTATTCACAATTTCTTTACGATTTCTTTTCCTTTTTAAACTCTTATTTTGTTTTGACTCTCTATTCTTCTTTTTTCTTATCCCATTACCTCTTACCTCTTACCTCATACCTCTTACCTCTTACCTCTTACCTCTTACCTCTTACCTCTTACCTCTTACCTCTTACCTCTTACCTCTTACCTCTTACCTCTTACCTCTTACCTCTTACCTCTTACCTCTTACCTCTTACCTCTTACCTCTTACCTCTTACCTCTTACCTCTTACCTCTACTCTACCTCTTACCTCTTACCTCTTACTTCTTACCTCTTACCTCTTACCTCTTACCTCTTACCTCTTACCTCTTACCTCTTACCTCATACAGCTTACACCTTACCTTTAAAATTGCTGTATGTTTTCTTTTCACTTCTTTACTCTTATTTTGTTTAATTCTATATTCTCTTAGTCTTTCTTATCATCCCATTTTCAGTCTTCCTTTATTTCATACCTCTTACCTCTTATTCTACTCTCTTCTTTACTTGTATTTTGCTTGATTCTATATTCTCCTATTTCTTCTTGTTGTTCCCATTTCAGTCTTCTCTTTATCCTCTTACCTGTTACATCTTTTTTCCTATCGTTCCTTCTTTAGTGCTCTCTTTATTTCTTATACCTTACCTTTTATTTGTTCTCTTATTCCTTCTTTACATTATTTGACCGTTTCACGTTTAACATTTGGTTTCTACCTGCTCCTCTATCTTCTCCACTACCTATGCCGCTACCTTCTCCTCTAAAGTTCTTTGTTTCATTATTCATCTAATCTCGCTTCTTTTCTTTTCTTTTCTCTCCTCTTACGTTTTATTTTCCTCTCTTTTTCTCACTTTTCTTCTCCTCTCTTACCTCTCTTTTCTGTTGTATTGTCTTCTCTAATTTATATTTAATCAGCTTCTCTTCAGTTCTCAGTTCCTCCCTATACTGTAAGGCTTTCCGGAATCTTTGTCTTATAACTCAATCTCTCTCTTAATAAGCATCAATTAGGCAATTAATGAAAGCTATTTTTGTAACTTGAACGAGTATTATGCAGTCGTTTATCTTCGACATTCTTATTTGTTTTGGATTTCTTTTTCTTTTCTTCTCTTTTGTTTTGTTTTTTGTATATGGCATAAACGAAGTCACAAATTTGTGTACAACGGTTCACGTCCAGAGCTACAAGCAGCAGCTATCACAGCCTCAGTGTGAGCCTCAGTGTGAGCCTGTGCCTCAGCTCTGCGGCTCGGCTTCAAGTGTCGTCAGTCAGTCAGTCGTTGACCACGTCACGCGTCTGCAATTGTTTGGCCCGTATTGCCAATTACGACACCAGCAACCAGCAGCAGCAGCAACTGTTGCCCTCGTCCAGCTACTTGCAATTTATGGTTGCTTCTTTTTATTGTTTGACTTTTTGGGCAGTTCGAAAATCGAAACAAATTCGAGAAAAAAGAGTAAAAGAAAAACCCGCTTATTATCAACGTTTATGTGTTGCGGCCCGCTGGCGAGCAAAAAGGTCTTCACGTGCTGTTTTTAGACATTTACAGTTTGACAGTGACTGCTATATGAATAAATATAAAAATTACAAAAAAATATATATGCATTTTTAAAAAATATATGAAGTAAATATAGTTTTATTCATTTTTGCTAAGCTTTTAGCTTAGGGAATACTTTGAAATATAAAACTCTATTGTTGTTAAAGCTCTGTTTTAGAGAGCTTTGGCGCTTCTATGCAATTCTCATAAGTAGAAGAGCTTGAACTTTCTTGGTTGTTGACCATGTTAATTGTAAAGAGTAAGGTACTAGCCGACTTGTAGATACTATGTAAACTGAATAGACTGCTAGTTACAGTTACAGAGTGATAGATATGCAGCTGGGTAAAAGCTTATGTGTACACAGATCAGCTCAGCTGGTCATGCTAATCAATTACATATATTATTGTTATCTATGGCATCTTTCACGCTTGCTTCTGCCTATTACATACAGTTCCACGCAATCAATATGTCCTGAATGCCCATTTTAATGGGTATAAAAGTTGTAAATGATCTTATCATTAAATAAAAAATAAATTTAAAAAAAATCAATATACACTGATATCCCAATTTTAATAATTTTAATGGGTATAAAAGGAATAGCTCATATATTCTACCATATATAAAAGAAAAATAGATATATTCAATATTATATTTTATGGCATTTATATACATCTCATATTACCAGCATTACATACATACATGATATATATTTCATGCTACATCATATGAAAATACTGCTCTAGTTAATTGGACTCGGACTCAGATTCGTTAACGTTATTTCGTTTGTGGCTAATAGAAAACTTGGAAGTTTTCATCGCTGATTTCGACACATTTCGTGACGAGTTGTTCAATGCTCGAAATGACATTCGAATTGACATTTGTGTGTGTGTGTCGAGACGCAGATGGACAGACAGAGCAACAGACGGACATATGGACAGACAATCAGCCGAGTCAAGTTGTTGTCGTCTGAGGCGACAGATGCAGACGCTTCTGCTCTATGGGCGCTGGCCAACCTGTTGGCCAGTTATTATGACAGGCCAGGCCAGGCCAGGCCAATGCCAGCTGGAAAAGTCAGTTTCGATTTTAGTTGTAGAGCTTTTGCCAAATTTCACTTTTTACTCCACTGATCCACGGCTCGATCTCTTGCATCCAACAGGCGACACATTTGCGTGCAGCAGCGAACCATCACGATGCCGGTGAAGACGACGGAGGTGTACACGCGACCCACCTGGAAGCACATCAGCACGCCCTGCCAGCCGCCCACGCATCCCGGCCAGATGTGCACCCGTGTCCAGCTGGTGCATGAGCCAGCCTACCGGGATGTCATCAAGCATAAGCCGGCACAGCAACTCAGCTATGAGTGCTGTGCGGGCTGGAGTCGAGAGACGCCACGGGCGGATGCGTGCAAGAAACGTGAGTAGAGATAAGGAGGAGAAGAAGACGAGAGAAATGGAGGGAGAAGGAGAGAGACATAGAGGGAGAATGAGAGGGGTAGAGAAGATGAGGAGGTGAAGTAGTAAAAAGTGAGGTGAAGTGAAAAGAAGACAGGAGAGAACGTGGAAAATGGAAGAAGGAAGAGGAAGGGAAGGACGGGAAGGCTTAATATAGAAGGGGGAATGGGAAATAGAGAGAGAGATAGAGATTAGGCGATAAAGAATAGGTAATAGAGGATAGATAATATAGAAGATAAACGAAAGAGAAAGAGGGGGACAAAAATAAGAGAGAGAGAGAGAGAGGAGACAAGATAAAAGAGAGAAGAGGAGAGAGAGAAAGCGAGAGAGAGAGAGAGAGAGAGGAAAGATGAGAAGAGAGGTGAGAAATGAGACAGCAGAGCAAACAAATGGGATAAGAGATTTTATAAAAATTTGAGATAAGAAACTTGAGAGACGAGAGAATCAAGAAGAGTGAGTAAGACAGAATAGAGAGGGATACTAAGAGATTAGAAGAGGCAAGGAAGACTACTATATATATAGATACTAAGATATACGAGGAGCAGAATATGTACAGAGAAGATAAAAGCAAATTAGATAAGAAAAATTACAATTCCAATTTTAATTCTTTTTGCAATTTCCCACACAGCTGTCTGCACCACGCGCTGCCAGAACGGAGGCAATTGCACGGCGCCGCAGACGTGCAGCTGTCCGGCTGGCTTTACGGGTCGCTACTGTGAGCAGGATGTGAACGAGTGCCAAACGGAGAAGCCGTGCGATCAGCAATGCGTGAATACCCAAGGTTCGTACTACTGTCGCTGCCGGCAGGGCTTCGTGTTGCAGGCGGATCAGCAGAGCTGCCGGAAGAGCTCTTCGCATGCGGACGATGCGTTTGAGGCGCGTGATCTGGAGAACGATATCGATGATACGGACGCAGAGGTGGTCAGTAGGCTGCAGAAGATCGAACGATCGCTGGCCAATGAGCGTATCCACACGAATGAGCTGCAAAAGTCGCTGCAGGCCACCTACAGCGTGGTGGACACGCTGAAGAGCAGGCTCAGCACGCTGGTAAGTCGAGCGAATGCGATCTGAAAAAATACCCTGTAAACTAACTGGAATCTATATGCTCTCTTTTGCAGGAGAAGCAAGCGATGGATGTGAATCGTATGCAAACGAATCTCTATAAAACAGAATCGCGCACCAACAAGCTGGAGAGCATGATAAATCTTTTATTCAAGTGTCGAAACGGACCCAATGCCAATTGCCCTTGAAAAGGTGGACTGGGCTGGGCTGATGACCTGAAGTGCATTTTATTTTAGTTGTAATCTAAGCTAAAGCATTATCATAATATGTTTGTCTGTAGCTGCTCCTGCTTGTAAGCCATTCCCCAACGCAAGTGCCTCCGTAGTTTTTAAAATAAAATGAAGAGAAAACCAGAAAATACGAAATCAAGAGCAAACAACATTTTGAAATTCACTTAGTACTTAAGCGCATGTGTCATAAATGTATGTATATGTATTAAAGATATCAAATCTCTAGCTAATAAGTCTCACAATTCGCTATGTGTCTAGTATTTGCATGTATTTGTATATAGAATATATATATATGAGAATATAACAAAAATAAATGAAGTTTTTGTATATTTTGCATTTTGAATTTTACGCGCGCTCCAAAGTTCAAAGTTAATATAACAGTGCATCAGCGAGGTGGCAACGCCATCATCACCAAAATGTAGAAAAAATTTATGTCGATGTCCTAAACATTTTGAATTGGCGTGTTTAACATTCTGTAAAATGAACATTGTAGCGTTGCCACAAAGTCAAGCAGTCTAATGGAGCAATTTTAATGAGTTAGCAGTACTATTTACTGGCATAGGTTGTCTTTGCTAAGGTCAGCCAGAGAAAAATGCTTGACTGTCAACCTGGAGTTATTTGTTACGCCACATTGACATTGAATACAGAGAGCATTTTCTCTCTCCCTTGCTGGCAATTGCTTATGACGTCACATTGTTTGTTCTCTAAAAGAGAGCGTTCACCCGCATTTTGCGCACTCTGCAATATTAACAACGAAAAACAGCTGAATCTTTAATTGAACCAAAACAAAAGAATTGTAATCAGTCGCAATTTCAGCAATGTATTAGTAATTCACACAATTAATCGGGACAGCTGTTGTGAGACAACGATAGTTTAGTAAGGGACAGTAAAAGTTAAGATTTAACCACAAATCAGACATTGGCGAGAGATCCAAAACGAATCTTCGTGTGGTTTTCGTGGTTTCAAGTTGGATCTGGGTATCACCCGCACAATTCGATTCATTGATAATTTGCAGTACAAAGTGCGAAGATGGTGAACGATAAATTAACGCTGAAGCAGGCCGAGCTCTCTGTGCAGCGCTTCCAGGACCAGGCTGTGCCCCATCACCTGAGTCTTCTCGAGAATCATCGGAGCAACATTGAGAAGAGCCTTGCCCTGGGCGATTGGCAGAAGATCAAAAAGGAGGAACTCAATGCAATGCGTGTAATCAAACAGATTAAGAATTTACTATTGGAAATGGATGCACTGCGCGAGAAGTTGCGAGAGGAGGATCAGGAGCGTTTCGATAAGCTAATGAAGGTTGGCAAGGATCGTGCATTCGAGGGCATGAAGAAATTCGCAGGTGAGCCATGAGCGTTGAGCAGTTCAGCGTTTATTTTCCTCACTAGTTCACTTGAGTAGTTCATAAGCAATTGATATTGAATATGCAAAGTTCACTTAGGTCAGTTACTGAACAGCTGAACAGCTCTCAATTGAACGTATCCTTCATATGAACAGCTGAGCAGATTATGTTCATATTAACAGCAGAACTGACTCATAATTAATTGAATTGAATCCTTATTGCTCACTAAATAAGTATATTGAGTGGTTTATTTAAAATATTAATATTTTACATCTTTCTAACCCAATTTTTGTTGTACAGAATTGCAGCTAAAGACACCCAGCGCACAGCAGGATGACGATCAGGATAATCAGTCGATCGTGGGCATTGAAAATGTGCCCGCGCTGCAGTATACGCTGCCGGAGCTGCAATCAAATTTCCAGCTAGAGGAGCATCAGCTATTACAGAGGCAGTCCTGCTTGGAGCAAATGGAACAGCTGCAGCATGAAATTTATGATCTCAATTGTATGTTCCATGGCATGCGTGAGTTGACGCAGGAGCAAGCCATCAGCGTTCAATCCATAGCAGACAATGCCGAGGAAGCCTTGGAGAATGTCACCGAGGGCGAGAGGCAACTAAGGAATGCCCTGACCTACAAGAAGGCAATGTATCCGGTTGTAGGCGCTCTACTGGGCACCTGTGTGGGCGGACCCATTGGCTTGGTAGCTGGCATAAAGGCTGGTGGCCTAGCAGCCGTTGGCTGTGGCATTCTGGGATTCACTGGCGGATCTGTGCTCAAGAGCAATCCGAATGTGATGCATGGCAACATTGAGGAGCAGCAGGCACAACAGCTGGAGGATGGCAACGATTCCACCGAGACGCTCGAGCTGGCCGAAAAGTCCGAATGACCAAGAAGGCATTCCGGGGTCTTGGCAACGACGAACATGTGGACGGGCAACAGACGACGTCTGGAGGCAGCCACTACGGGCGTCATCTGCAGCGTGCGCAGCTATTGTAGCTTACAGTAAGGACTAAGTCATCATGACTCCTTGAAGTTATTTAGAAAGAGAGCAGAAACTCATTTGGAGAGTATTGAGAAATCATTGTGCAATACGTATTTCGCTTAAGTTTAGAAAAAGGTTTGACTATATTCGAATCTATCTTGGAGATATTTAACTAAGAGACAAGCAGCAATTCTCATCTTCATTTACTTTCTGATATTGTCTCCTATCAGAAAGAGCTAAAAGTTCTATGCTATTACCCCAATCTCACTATTCTGTTGGAGAAAAATTGCTGCTGCTTTATTCTCCTAATTTCCTTACCAACCAAGAAACTCTCATCGATGCTCTTTACAATCTTTTGGTGCCATTTAACAAAGCTTTTCAAAATCTTTCCATCTTTCCGTCTTACAATTTCTGCTCTTATCTAAATCTCTCTCTGCTCTCACTTTCTCTGTCTCGGAAATAGTTTAAGCGTTAAATAATTGTTGTTTTAGCCATGACAGTTACCAAGTAGCTTACCTAAATATATATATATATATATATATATATATATATATATATATACAGTGAGTCAAAAAAGTATTGGCACACTTGAAAAATCAAACTTCTATGTGCTGTAACTTTTTTTTGAACACACTTATAAATAAATGATAAACGGTATTTATTAAAATGATTTATTATAAGAGTATTCAACAAAAAAAATTTAAATTTATGCTTTGGTTCCTTTGCATTATACTAAAATATAAATAAAGGCACAAATTTACATCAAAAAAGTATTGGCACACTTTATGTTCTAGCTTACGCTTTCGTTGCTACAATCGTAAACTACCGTTTTTTTTTCATTCCTTTTTTGTGATTTGCTTCGTTTCGGTTCTTGCATGTGTTTGCAATCACTTCTTGCATGTGTTGCAATTACTTCTAATCGGAAATTTAAGAGATCATGAGCAAAATGGCTAGAGGTTCAGAAATTTCTTTGGAAATACGGAAATTAATAATTAAATTCTATTTAGAGAATAAATCATATCGTGAAATTGGCAAACTTGTAGACAGATCATGGTCTAGTGTGAAAAATATTATAATGCATTACACACAAACGGGAAAAAATAGCTCCAGAACGCAGATCAGGCCGGCCTAAAATTTTAACAGAACGCCAGGAACGGATTGTGGTGTCCACAGTTGTCCAAAATCCACATACTTCGGCTGTGTGAAATTATGCGAGAACCTACAGGAATCTTTTGACAGTGATTTAACCCCACAAACTTTTCGAAATACCCTGTGTAAGTACGGGTATCATGGTCGTGCTCCTATGCGCAAGCCTTTTATTTCTAAGGTGAACAAGAAAAATAGGCTAGAATTCGCCAAACAACACGTAAATAAGCCGGATTCATTTTGGAACACAATCATTTTTAGTGACGAGTCTAAATTTAATCTATTGGGTCTGATGGAGCGCAAAAACCTAACAAAGAGCTTCAGGAAAATAACTTGCTCAAAACGGTTAAGCACGGTGGCGGTAATGTGATGGTTTGGGGGTGTTTTGCTGCCTCTGGAGTTGAAAATCTCGTTTTTATTGATGACACTATGGACAAAAATGTGTACAGAGACATTCTCAAAGAGAATTTAAGTCCAAGTGTTCAAAAACTGGGTTTCAGTGGCACCGGTTGGCAGTTTCAGCAAGACAATGACCCAAAACATTCGTCTTATCTTGTGCAGGAGTGGCTCATATACCATTGCAAGCAGTTCAAAACACCGCCCCAATCTCCGGATTTGAATCCTATCGAGCATGTGTGGCACCTACTGGAGCGAAAGATCCGATCTCACCACATAAGCTCAAAGGATTCTCTAAAGGAGGCCCTACGCGCTGAATGGGCCAAAATCAGCACTCACGAAAAGTCGAAACTTATAAGTGGCATGAAGAGACGTGTGCAGGCTGTTATTCAGTCAAACGGAGGGCCAACAAAATATTAGGGTGATTCAGTGACGACGGAGAACACTGATTTATGCCTGATGTGCCAATACTTTTTTGACGTAAATTTGTGCCTTTATTTATATTTTAGTATAAAACAAAGGAACCAAAGCAGAAATTTTAATTTTTTTTTTTGTGAATACTCTTATAATAAATCATTTTAATAAATACCGTTATCATTTATTTATAGGTGTGTTCAAAAAAAAGTTACAGCACATAGAAGTTGATTTTTCAAGTGTGCCAATACTTTTTTGACTCACTGTATATATATATATATATATATATATATATATATATCTATATATATATATATATTATATATATAATATATATATATATTATATATATATGTATATATATATATATATCATAGCCTCTATTAATGGTTAACCATTAATTTAATTATAATTATCTTAAGCTTAATGTTTCATGTCTGTAATTTTAAGGGTTTTTTTAATATGCAATATAAACACTTCTATTGCTAACATGTTAAGAAGTTGACTCTAAATATATATATATATACTTTATACTTAACAACTAGGCATGCTTGGGCGTGGCAGTCTCCTTTATAACGGCACATTGACCGTTGTCCAAGCCTGTTTGAAGTTCTTCTTCTGTGCGTGCTGCTTCTTCCGTAGACGCTTCGCTGTCTTCTTTCGCTTGAACCACTCGGGATAGTTGCCGAATTGATCTTTGAGCGTCTTGCTATTGAAAACGTGCTCCACGCCGGTTTTCTCGTTCACCCGGACGATCTTCTGGCCCTTCTCCAGACTTTCTTGATGCTCGTACATCAGCTCCTGTTCCTCCTTGCTCTTCGCGGCCTGTTTAAGTTTGGTTTATAGTACATATTCTACAAACTATTCTTCTCAGTTTAAGCTTACTCTCTTAATTTCCTTGGCTGTTTTGATGTCAGCAACTTCGCCAATTTCCATTTTGATTTCCTTGCCATCTGCATCCAGCAAACCCAATGTCTTCTTCAGCCGTATTAGCTCTTTGGCGTCATAGCGCGCCTTCTTGATTTTGTTCATCTCATCGCGACGTTTACGCGAACGATTTTGCCGCCCCATTATGCTATATAATTATGGATCGACAAGATATTATTAATTTGCGTTGCAGAAACGCCAACACGTGCAATGGCCACAGATGGTTGTTATCGATAACACTTCGATAAGCTTCGACTTTATGCTGCTCAGTTTTGCGTTAACAGCGAATATAAAATGATTAGCATGAAGCTGTTGACCATCAACTCAAAAACGCGCAGGCCGAACTAATTGTCTGTTAAATTTAAATTCGGATTTTTTACTGTCTTCTCTGTAAGTTAAATATAAAACAAGGAAAATTGACGTTACAGATACAAATGTGTAGTTTGCAATCAAATCTGTTAATATTATACAAATATACTACTGTTTAAAAACTAAGTTGATTTATTTTTAGAGAAATTTAAGATATGTAACATATTAGATTTGTAAATATTAATAAAAATCTGAGAATAGTTCTACGAAAACCAACATTATAATTAATACTGGAAGTCCTTCGCTCTGCAAATCAAGTTTTTTTTAACGATTTTTTTTTATTTTTGCCTATATACCCTATATGTAATACGGTCTGCACAGCAAACCAGTTTCTCACTCTCATTCTCGCTCATTGGTTGCAATATGATTTTTGTGTACAAACAAAAGTCAGCTGCTAATTGTTTGCTGCAGAGAGCAACAGACAGGGAGAGAGAGAGAGAGAGAGAGAGAGAGAGAGAGAGAGAGAGAGAGAACGAGCGACGAACTGAACGCAGCAATGAGAATACGATATCCGTTATAGTTAGTAGCAAGACGAATGTATACCCTAACTTATTTGTTTGTATAAGTGTTTTGATTATTTTTTATAATCATTAATTTATTATTATAAATATTAATATATTCATTCTAGGCAATGTGAAAATTTATAAGATTAGTATTTTTTTTTCATTCAAGGTTGCTTCCGTTGATTTTCTCTGATCAGGGTATTTGGTTAGTTATCATTATTCTGTCATGCACAGGCGCAGCAGCGTTTGTGGCAGTGGCAAAGGCAGTCATAACAGGGTAACTGTGCCGAGCTCAGCTGTAGAGCCACCAGCCACCAGCAGCACCACCAACACCACCACCAGCCAGCCTAGCACCGACGACTGGGCAGCTGAGTTGCCTCTTCTTTATGCTCATTCGCTTGCCGTCAGTCGTCGTTAGCAAACGTCATCCGGAGTTTGTGTTGTTCGTCTTGCTTCTACTAAACACTAAAAAAAAAAAAAAAAAAAACAAAAACAAAAAAACTCACCCCACACATTGAGAAATTAAATATTTAATTAAGAAACATTTCGTAAATTATTTAAGCTTAATTATAGCATTGTGCAGCATTTTTGCAGCAGCTAAAAACATTCTCAACTCAAAAGTGATTTTTTGTGCAGCCAAAAGGACCTTTAGATTGCAGCGGATCAATAAAGCTAAAGGGGCAGCAGCAAAGTAAGTGTACACAAATACAAATACAAATGTAAACACAAGAAAGCAAAAGCAAAAGCAAAAGCAAAATCAACTGTTTTGCGGAAGTCAACATAAAAATGGCATAGAAGTTGAAGAGGAAGCGTAAGAAGCAGAGCGCATTACTTTGAAAATTTACATGCATACATGCACATATGTGTATGTATGTATGTATACATATATTTTATACAAATTTGTTTTATGCACGATTTACATACAAAAAAGCGCAGCCAAGCGCAGCACAACAAAAAATTCTGATTGCAACTTCGCAGAGTTCACACTTTGTTTATATAAATACATACATACACACATACTAAATTTATGTGTGTGACCCCTGTGCAGAACTTGTCCGGACTGTCAGCACAAAAGGTTCTACATACCTCTGGCTGTGTCTCTGTGTCTGTCTGTGTGTGTGTATGCGTTTGTATACCCTATAGCCTATGCCATATCTTTAGCTGCAAATCTTGCTTTCGACGCGCATCTCGCTTTGCTTTTAGTTTTTTTTTCCTTTCGATTAGCCATAAATAAAACTTGCAGCACGTTTTCAGCTTTAAGAGAGAGAGAGATGTTTATCAAATGTCTTCTTTTTGTGGAAATGAGTTAACAGTTTTTCGGTTTTTTACTGGAAATTACGTAGAGTCTATCAAGCTCTGTCTTGACTTAGCTTCAAGAGAATAATTCTTGATATATTTTTATGTTCAGCAGCAAATCTTTTTGAAATCATATTTAAATGGCTGCATTTTTGATTAGCATTTTAATTTGCCTTCACATGCATTTCCTGATATAAGAAAAAATATATACATATATATTATATATTATATTTATATATACATACATGTATATCTCATAGCATTCCCATTTCATTTTATTAATTGTCTGACCTTAGAAAATAATATACATTTTTTTGCAAATTTTATAAATATATCTAAAAGTCATGTCAACTGTTTACAATTAAATTTAATTCAATATTTAGTTTTTGCAAATTTATTTATGCATTTATAATTTTATTTATTTTTAAATAAATTAAATAAATTTCAATTGATTTATATTTGTATTTTCATACGAATAATTTTCAAAATATTTTATTAGCAAACTAAAATAATACAAATAATAATAAAATATTATGTTTTATAAATTCTTAAAAACCATAAATTCATATTTTGACAACTTTAAAAAGTGTTTATGTGTTCAAAAATTTTCATAAATTCATTTTTCATTAAAACAATTCTTTTTGAAATACTTAAATGATGTTTAAATATATTTAAAAGTCATGTCAGCTGCTCGCTATTTGATTTTCAAATGAAATTTGAAATTTGAAAAAATTATAGTAAATTTTTGGAGCTGAGCCAAAAAAAAAAGAAAACAAGAATTTCTACACGATTCTTAATATCATCGTATAGCATGAAGAAATGCCTTAGCGCAGACCGCAAAAAAAAAAAACATATATAAGCAACCTTTTCGCTTGATGAGGGTATATCAAAGGGATCTGCGTAGATACCTAGATACAAAAAAATAAATTACAAGCGATAAATATAATGAAAACCCAATCACGCAGTCTCGGCAAGTGAATCACAAACAAAAGTGCACAATAAGCCAGGGGAACAGGTCTTGCAGGCTCATCTCATTGTTTTTCTCTGCTGCTGCTCAGTTTTTATTTCTTCTACTTATTGTGCTTATCTTTGTTTTTTTTGGCTGATTTTTCACCTGGGTGTTAGAGCGAGTCGACAATAAATCAAGTTGAAATAGCAAAATGTTTATATGAGCAAAAAAATACATAAACAACAAACAGCTGATGCTGCTACAGTATAAGTGTGTGTATGTGTGTTGTGTGTGTGCATTCAGGTTGTTTCGAGTTGTTTCGAGCAAGACTGGATTTTGGTTTGGTCCAGCCCAGGCACGACTTGGACTTGAACTAACGAGCCGCAGTTGAATCTGACTGCGGACATCTCTTTAATTGGCAAACACAGAAAAGGGTAACAGAAAATGCAGCTGCACTGAGAGAAGTTTCAATGCACATTATGAATAATGCCAGAATATAAATCTGTTTTAAATGGTTCTCAAATCTGAAAGTAGTTCTCAAATATCTTACGTCCATTAGAATATCATAGGGGTCTAAAGCCAGCAAAATCATATAAGAATTTCTAGATTTGTTTGGCAATCCCTCTTTTCTCACAGTGCATTCTTTTTTTCGACTACTACCAATCCTCTTGTTAGCTATTTTTGAACCAGTTTTTGCCTTATATGGTGACCATGCTGACTGCACTTTAGTCTGGTCTAGTCCAGTCTAGTCGTTGGCAATGCCTTAGACCCTTGGGCTTGACATAGAAAGTCAGTTAAACAATTAAGTCATCATTAGAGCGCATTAGTGACTTTCATTAGCGCAGTTAGCGCTGACGCGGCACTTTGGCGGGGCTACCTGTACAGGTCGACAACAACTAGAATAACAATAACAGCAAGTCAGGTAGGGCCGGGCGGCAAAGCGGCTTTCTTAGTCAGCTAATCTCCAAATGGCACGCATTGCGAACAGACCCGAGCCTCTGAATAATTCACAAAGAATCATACGAAAGTTAGTCAACAACGGCATATACCCTGTACAAAGAGGGTATATACAGGAATCAGCATTGTAGTTCTTGCGCTAGATTTATTATAGGGTAGATTGAGAGCAAATCTATAAGCTTTAATTTGAAAGTACACTCTGTATGTAAAAAGGATTGAGACTAAGATTAACAAACTTCATTTTGGCAAGCTAGCGATTTCTTATACCCTGTCTATAATTTGTCAAGTGGATGTATACTTTGAGTTGTTATATAAAGTTTTTCATCTTCTAATATCCCAGACATGTAAGGAGGTACATACAGTATTCATACATTGTTCGCATTGACCAATCACTGCATCTATATACATATTTTTCATATGTCAATTCACTATGAATTGCGAACAGGGTATGTTTACAGTCAGTTATGTCTAAGCACCGTCTCTTGCTATACTGTAACTGTAATTATGCCTATCAGTTACGCAGACGCACACACACACACACCCAGAGCCAAAATAATGGTCATCAAGTGCGTCGCTCTGTTTTGGGTTCGATTGCCTTTGTTCGCAGTTTGGTGCCTGGCCGTGCATGTCTTAGCAGACATACATATCCTTTCAACTCAGCTAACCTATGACATAAGCAACAACAACAACAAGGGTTCAAGGAAAGTGAAATATCCCCGTGTGCGTCGTTTAAATTTACCAAAAATAAAAAAAAACCCGCATCTCTCTGCGTTATATCTAAACATAACTTATCATGTGTCAACTTCTTTCCACAAATTTATGACGTCATAATTCTATAGGACAATGTTGCTCAGGTAAGCTCAAGTTGAGTTGCAGTTTGCTAACTGCGCAGCTCTGCCTGCTTCTGCCACTGCTGCCTACCCTGCCCCCTGGGAAGTGTTACAGTGGGGTAGTTTATTTTTACATATGCGTTCAGCTGACGTGTACATATTCTACTGGCATTTGCGATGATTTGCAGCGAAAGCAACAACAACATAAATAGCATTAATCGATACGCTGCAGCCTAAATAAAAAGCAATATAAATATATGTACATACATATACGCATATGTATGTGTGTGTGCCAGCTCTTCAATATAAATCACTCGCCGAATTGCTAAGGTGACCCCCAAAACCAGAGGCAAAAACATTTTTTTTCGGTGGGCCCACTTTTTTCTATGCGGAAGTTACTGTTACTGTGTACACACGCGCGTGCATGTATGTACATAATTGCAGTGAAAACTCACACATACGCATATACACAAACGTGAGTATGTGTGTGAGTGTGCAGAAAGTTGGGCACTGCGCAGGTCAAACATAGCAACTGACAATTTGTTTGTAAACAAAAATGCCAATGCTCTAACAGCCGAGGGTGGCAGCAAATACAAAAAGAAAGAGCGCGAGAGAGAGAGAGAGAGAGGCAAGCGCGAGAGCAGCACGATTGCTGAGCGAGAGAGTGTGGGTCTGTTGGGGAGTTGAGCTTGCTGGTGACATTCTCTCGCTGCATGATTGCTGGAGAACTTCGCTCAGCAGCAAAAGCAACAACAACAACAACAACATCAGTCAAAGCAAACACAACAACAAGAAGAGGACCCAGTAACCAACTGTGATTTCAACTATTTTTAGCGATGCAATAGCTCTTACAGGATGAGGGAAAGGGATAGAGGCATTGAAATAGGTGAATATGGAAGGAGAGACAGAGGCAGGAGCAGTGGCAATGTCAAAGCAATAGGCTTAGGCAAAAAAAAAGAGCTTGAGGAAGAGGCGAAGGCAATGGTACTGGTATAGGCTTAGCTACAGGCAGGGGCTGAGATAAAAGCAGAGCTAGATGCAGAGACAGAGGCAGAGGCAGAGCTTAGGCATATGCACATGTAGTTGTAGGCAAAGAGACAAAGCGTAACAGTTAAAATAGCGGCAAGTGCTATTAAAAGTGTTAACTTTATTGCTTTAACATTATTTTCCTACACATAAATACATACATTTAATATGAATATAAATTCTGATTAAAGTTCATCACACGTTGAGAGTAAAATGAACTACGTTGTGTGAATTTTTAATTTGCGTTCGTTATATTCATTTCTTGTAATCGCCGATTAATTGACCTAGTGGCCTAGGCTTAAAGACACATACATAAGATATATATGTATGTATATAAATAGAGAGTTATTTTGGGCTCTTAAATAAAGTGATAAAATAAATGCGGTGTTCACAGAGAGAGGGAGAGAGTGAAAAACAATATAAAAGATCGCCTAAAAATATATTATTTGCGACGCATTATCAATTGAAATTACGCATTATTAAATATGCATTAATACAAAACAAGACAAAGTGTATACATGCATACATATATAAAAGCTATATATAAAAATCTCAAATGTCACTTATTAAGCTGTGCGAAACTTGAAATATACTTACATCTATATTACAAATATTGTATATGCATGATATATTTACTTTTCTCTTCGAAACCAGTCTGTTTGCTAAAATTTGCGATTGACCGATAAGCCAGATACATACATATATATTAATATTGCCAAATGCTTGCTCCGTTCACCGGTTCCAGAATTCGTAATATTCACTTTGGCATTCGTAATACTCAATCTGAGAACAAGTGTTCAACATCTGCGAAGACATCAAAAGCGGACGCAACGTTTGCGTCATGTGAGGCGAAAGCTTTGTATTCACATTTTAAGAACAGTAATGTACGAATATGGGATATATGAAATATATATGTATATATGTATGAAACAATTTTAAGTATACCCTTTAACAGTCAAATAAGTTGATATGAGTTCTGCTATGTGTATAGATTTAATAGATTTTATATACCATATAATGAATTCTTATAAGATATACATATATTTGATCAAGAATCTTTTCATCTTTTTTTGTATATTTACTTAAACAGCTCACTGAGAGATTCTTCATGAAATTTAGATTATTTTGTACAGGGTATATTTTGTTTATACAAACTACGATCGTAGTTTTCTTAGAGTATTTCTCTAAGAGAGTATTTCTTTATGTCTATCAAATACATTTATTCAACGAACGCATTCTGCTCCATTATATATTTGGAGATTTCGAATGAAATCATATATCAAAGGGTATTCAAATGTCTATAAGAAGTTAGACCAATTCCCCACACTTACATAATGTGCCATAATATTCAGCTCGAGTTACAGAGCGTATTGCATTCTGTGACATAGAAATGGAGATTTGATGATGTCGCAGCGAGCTAAATGCGCATTTGCCTCGGCGCAGTTGGGGGTGGTTAGGACAGACGACTGGGAGGTGGGCAATGGGTAAAGGGAATTCTCAGTTTTTTTTATTTTATGCGCAGTTGCCGCTGACTGATCCAACGACCCATTCCGACTGTGACTCCAAATGCCGACGCATTTGTTTAGAAGTAATGGGCAAACATTTGTTTGCCTCTCTCTTTAGATAGACGCCAACAATAATTTATCGCTACTGTGGCTCGCATGTTTATCTGTAAACAAGCCTAGATGATTAGATAGAGTGCAGCTAGGGAGCAAAAGAAAGGCGAAAAATGGGTTTTAGAAATTTCAACTATGCTAGTTGTACGCTAGTTGTTTATTTGAGTTTTGAGTGGGCTTTTGTTTACATTCCTTTTCTAATATTTTTATTTCTTTTGAGTTTCGCTTTTTTTTGTTTTTGTTTTCATCTTTTTATGCAATGACGCCCAAAGTTTGTTTACATCTCATTCGATTTCTCTACGCATTTGCCGACGTTTGTTTTCATACCCTGCACTCAGACGAAATGGGTTAAGGGTGTGCTGTTTTTATGGAGCCTGTGGGACAGTAAAGGTTAGTTGAAGTAGGCGTGGCGGCGCCCATAAATATACAATTGATTGGGATGACGAGTAGATTCTATTTATTTTTTTGTCTATCCTTCGCTCTGATCTTCTGTCTCTTCTTCAGACTCTATCCTTTGTCGGTTTTCCTGTCTGTCCTTCTGTCTCTTCGTCTTTCTGTCTGTTCGTCCCTGTGGCAAGCCGTCTATCCATCTATCTATAATTTCGTTTCTATGTCTATCTATCTGTCTCTGTCAGTTTGTTCGTCCGTCCTTCTGAACCTTCATCGCCTAGGTCGGTCTCTCGTCTGGTTGTCTGCGCGTCATACGATCCTGTGTTCCTTTACTCTGCCAGTAAATATAACCGCAATGATCCCAGAGTCTATAGGAGCTAGGTAATTCAAATCGTACTGACTGCTCAATTTTGTTTTAAATGTTAAAAAAATGTTTTGATTGCCATTGGATCGATTTAAATCGATAGATAATATAAGTTATTATTATTATTATTCCCAATTATTTTAAGAGTTTGATTTCTAACGTTTTCTAAATAGGTTTTCTTAAGGAATTCAGGGTCTCTGCTAGTCGTTCATCCCCACTTAGAGTCCACCTACTCGATTTTGTTTTTATAGCAAAGGCTGGCGCGTGCGAAATGCGAAAAATTATTAAAGATCTTCATCTATAGATATGTAAATATATGTTTATACCTATATCAGCCTGATATATGTGCGTCAATTTTGTTGCTTACTCTTTGGGTTTTTGCGTCAGCTACTTTTCTACTTTATTTTGTTTTGTTTTTGCGTCTTTTCATGTTAGCTACAAGTTGACGCTGCGGTTGGCCAATTTGTTGGCCTCTTACACTCAGTCAGCTGTTGCATGATAAAATTTCTAAAAATATAGAAAAAACCAAACAAAACAAAACCAAATCAAAAATTGCATAGAACAAACACACACAGAAACAACCTTGAACCTGCCAGCGAGGTTGTGTAGCTATATATATATATATATATATGTATATATATATATACTAAAGCTATATTCTCTCAGGTATATATGAACTGATATACCAAACTTTATCTAAAGCTTTTGCTAATAGCTGCTCATTCTTGATGATGATGATGAAAGTGCTCTGCTCATGTATACAACATATTTTGTTATATAAAATGGGCAGAGGTTAAGAATTTAAGAAGAAGAAAATGTAAACATTTGACAGCAAAATATTTTCAATGTATAGAATATTTTGTTGCTGCTGCAAAGATCAGAAAACTTGTAGAAAATAAAAAAAAAGCATAAAATATATTTTATAGAAAGTGTTGAGAATTTTAATATTATAATAATATATTATATTAATATATAATTTAAGATTTAGCAACAATAATTAAAGAAAAACTTACTAAAAATAACTAAAGATCATTTGAATATATATATTATATACATAAATATAAAAAATAATTTGAAAACAAAGCATAAAAAATTATGTCTTTGTTAGAGAAGCAATTTTAGCTGCAACTTTGGCGAAGCTAACTTGAAACATATGTATATAAACAAGGTACAGTCAGTTCATTTAATGTTAGTTGTAGGAGCTTTAAGGCAAAAGACTATTGTGGAATTCTGAAAAGTTATACATATGTATAAATTGTGTATATATACATTGAAAGATATATGTCCAACTGGAAATAAACTAATTAGAATGCTTTGAATGTCTGGCGATTGCAGCACGCGTAAGCTACTTAGCTTCTCATTATTATTTTTAATTTTTTTTTTTTCTAAGCTATTATGCGATAGCCGATTTGCTGAACTTGTTTTTGCGCCCGTGACTTGGCAGTTTCTAATGTAGAATTCTATTAGATTGAACTTTGAGCAGACGCTGGGGGAAAATAACCAATGGCCACACTACATTTCGCTCGCTTAGTCACAAGCTACAAAAAAAAAAAAAAAAACAACAAAAAGAGCCACTCGGTCTGCCAGCCAATATGAAAAAAAAGTATCTGTGAGATACACAAAACAAACAACAGTCAGGGAGCGGCCAGGCTGGGCAGCAGCGGGCGCACGGGGACCCCGGGCGAGGCGCACACATAAAACTGTGTCAGTGCGCAAACGTCAGCGCAGCTGATCGCCATACAAAAGCTGTACACACTAAGAGAGAGAGAGAGCGTAACATTAGAGAGAGCGCAAATGGCAGAGAGCGAGCGCACGAGCGTCGCTTGGCATTTGTTAGTAAACAAAATAACACGAACTGCGCGTATGATCGTACGAGTGCTCAGCTGCTTGGCTGCTTGGCTGCTCGTGCAGCATAATTTTGGCGCTGTCTGCTTTTGTTTACCAGCTGAAAACCGAAGCGCCTCTGCCCGCGCTGCACACCGAGCTTCATCCACTCTTCGTGTGTTTTGTAGCGTTGCTTTTTTTTGCGTTTTAAAAAAATACATAATTATGTGTGTTTAGATACGCTCGTACGCTCGTTCGTTCACTCGATCGTTGGTGCGCTCTCCGGCGCTCTCTTCTTATTTGCGCTCTTCGTCTTCAGTTGGCTTTCGCAGCTTGAACTGTGGCTGGGCAGCTGCCCCGCTGACATTCGCCTTTAATATTTGAAAGCAAACGCTACGCGCGGCACAGCCAAGTGCAGCAAACAAAAGTGAAATACATATAAACACGGACACGGACACACATACACACACACACACACGCACACTCGCCCAGTGTCCGTTTTGAGGTAAATGTAACTGTAAAGCTAAAGCGCAACTAAAGCCAAACTTCAAGTGTTAACAAATTGTGCATAGCATAAGAGAAGCATAGCCAAAAGAAGCAAAAGAAGCAAAAGAAGCAAAAGAAAACAAAAGATACTTTTGGGCTAAGCTGCAGCTACAGCTACGGCTACAGCTACAACTACTCAGATACAGATACATTGGCAAGCTCTCACATCTACACACGCTCTGGCGTATCTATGTGTGTGTGTAGTTTGTAGCTTTTGTTCTTTTGAAATTCAAATACGCTTCCGTTCAATTCAGTTGGCAAACGTGTGTCGACTTTGCAGTATCTGCAGTTGCTGTCTGTGCCCCGTGTATCTGTATCTGTGTATCTACAGCTGTGCATCTTTTGTGTATCTTTGTATCTAAAGTTTTCGATTCTCTCTCGGTGTTTCGTTTTGCAAGTTGCAGCAATCAGTGCTTTTGCTAACCAGGTGAGCTAAAACAGCTGATGAAATTCGCATCAAGTGCAATATTTTGTTTTGCGAATTTATCTTCATATATTTTGTATCTTTGTTTGTTGTTGTTTTTGGTACACCACAAGGTCAGCCGTGACGTCAGCGACGTCTTTGTGCGGGCATTGCATAATCTGTTTCATTATTATTATTATTGTGAGCCTTGTGGTTTGCCAAATGCAGTTTGAACCATCATAAAAATAATAATAATTAAAAGTGTATATATGTGTGTACCTATATAAATATATTTATGTATAATATACAAAATGAAATCAAACAAAGCCAAAACAAAGGCCGCATAAAGCTTTGTGCTAATCAATTGCGTTAACTGATAGGAACGCTCACGTCTGTGTGGGCGGACCTTAGTTAATTTCAAATGTAGGCGCAATATAGTTAAAGAGCTTTCGATACTTAATGCATATAGCAATATATATGTACATACATATATATTTATAAATTTATAGATATTGTATTCTTTGCTTTGTTGGGCAATTGATAATTACATTAAGTTTGCTGTTGAAATAATTATCTATCTCACTGATTCACGGAAGCTCATAACGAAATTAAGAAATAGCTGAGCTAGTTATTCTTTCTTTTTTTTTTTTTTTTTAGAATTTCTTAATTGAAGCAAATTGTAATCAGTGCACTGAAAGAAATAGCTGGTCATTTCTTTCAGCATACAAGTAATTTGAAAAGAGACAAAAAAAAAAAATAAAATAAAATAAATAAATAATAAACAATACTTTTGCGAATGCTCAGCGAGAGAAATTCTTGCAAAAATATTGAAATAATTTGTTTAAAAAAAACTTGTACACTGAGAGAAATAGTCGACAATGTTTCAATTACGTAGCTCAAATGTTGTAAATTTATGAATAGAATTATGATTAAAAAACATTCAAATAGACTTATAATATTCATTATTATTATATGTTGAGTCAGTGAGCCTATTACACTGAAAGAAAATATCAATTGATTAGCTAAAAATTTTTAATATAATTAGAAATATATTTTGAGTAATTGAGAACATATATTTGAGTATTATTACTCTTGTTATTATTTATATATATTTTATAAATGTTAAAGTTGTTACACTGTAAAAAAAACTCATTATATTTATATTTAATATTTGAAAAAATTAAATATTTTTTTTTCTAAATTTTTTTATTTAATATTTTTTTCAGTGTACTAGTTCCATTAAAATTGTTTTGTACTATCAGTGAAAACGTGTATTACGTATTAGCGCAAGCCCCAGACAATTGGTTCAAGTTCATTAGACTAGAAACTGGAACTGAGAAACATTCGCATGCGCAGCCTCTCACCCACACCTCTCTGAACTTTTGAGTCTCTGCTTTTAGATTATAATTATTATACTATATGCATACATGTATACCATATGTATATAATTTAGATATTGTTTAGCTAAACACTTGGACTGTCTAGCCAAAGTGTCTGGGCAAATGAGCTTATCGAAATGTGTTTGCTGATTCGATAGCGATAAGGCACATACATAGTTTGTTGACTTGACTTGCTAATTAATAATGCCTAAGGCGAAACATATATGTATATTAGATAAAGCAATCTATGCAGATATAGAGACTTACTGTTAAATATAGACATTCCACTTATATAAGCGATCAGCGATCAAGGTCGTTGCAAAAGCAACAAATGACAAATGAAAATAAATGCTTTAGATACTGCTCTGAACATAGCACACACAGCCAGGCACACCTACACTTCTAGTATATAGCTTTACTGAAACCAAGACAATTGACATATTGATGACATGCTTTATATATATATACACCTCTATGAGAGAGCATTTCTATCTAGCTGGCAAATCGCTTACATGGTCAAGGTTGCCTCTATTCAGCTGACAAAAGTGAAAATCAAGTGTATATATACGATATATACTATATACAAGTCTCTATATTTATATATACAGCTGATATAGAATCGCAGTCATTGCCTTTTTGTTTACCTCAAAAGCCGTTATCAACTGTTGTGTGTGTGTGTGTGTTTTTTTTTTGCATTGCATTGTCTATAAACAAAATTTAGAGCCAATGTTTGAGACGCAGTTGCGATTTGAAACGTGTTCGAAATGAATATGAATATGAATGCACTTACCCCAATGGCATGTCGTAATGCCAATTTACCATATAAACATATATATATATACATCTGTATGCATATTATTTTTATACTAATATAGAGAATGCACATTTGAAATATGCTTTGGCATTCCAACGTCAAAGTCAGTGGCTTCTGTGTGTGTGTGGCACAGGCATTATGCAAGATTTATAAATTCCAAATATTTATATATGAATATTTAGTAAAGATCGTTAAATAAAAATCTGTTGATGGTCAACTGGATTTAATATATCTTTGCTGAGAATTGTAGAATTTAAGTAAGCTAAAACTAAATTCAAATTATATTCAATGAAAAATACAATACAGAAAATAATAATATTAAAAAAAAAAAAAAAAAAAAAAAAAAAATTAAAAAAAATATTAAAAGAATAAAAATTTTAATAAAATTAAATAAATAACAATGAAGTAAAATAAATAATAATAATAAGCAAAAATAAATAACAAAGTATTAAAAAATAATAAGAATCTAAATATTAAAAATTTTAATATAAAAATAAATTTATAAAGGAATAAAAATTAAAATTAAATAAATAAAAAATGTAGTAAAATAAATAATACTAATAATAATAACTAAAAATAAATAACAAAATAGTAAAAAAAATATAAAAAATATATTAAAACTAAAATATATTGAATTAAAAGAAGAAAAATAAAACAATAAAAAATAATTATTAATTAATAATAAATAACTAATAAAAAGAAAAATGGAAAATGGAAATAAAGAAAAAGTAAAAATATATAACAAAAGAAATAAAATAAAATAAATTAGAGAACAAAATGCAAATTAAAAAAATAAATTAAAATATAAATAATTGTATATGTACTCTAGCTGTTAAAGATTTAAGATTGAATTCCATAATACTCAGCTGTATTAAAGGGTATCGATGTTTCCTGCCTTTGTGTCAAGCAAATTCTGCTTTTGTTCAACTTTCGCTGACATTTGGCTGCGCAAATTGTCGCACGTTCGAGAGCTTTAGACCTGGCTAATAGAAGTTAGCTCAAAGCTGTGTGTGTCTCTAAGATTTCACTTGCCTGCACATCGAGCAGGAGAAGAGGGCAGTGCGGCAGGTCGAGGCACTAAAGCAATGGCTGTTAGCTAGCAGTTATTTAGTTGCTTCGTGGTTGCTCGTTTTGCGGTCAAATTGTAAATTGCAGCTGACTGCAATTGGATTTTCGTCGAGTTTTGCTTTGTTTCGGCCATGATGCGAGTATTATTTGCTTTGGACGACTTAGATTTAGTCGCTGCTCCGCTGCTCGAGACATTCACAATTTCACAGGCAATTGCCATAAACAAGCGGCAGCGTTTTGCATTTGCCCATTGGCATAGTTTTTGTGATAATCAAGAGAGCAATTCACAATGGCCAAAGCAAGGCACTAAAGCAGCTCAAGCTACAGTTACAGCTTGCATAGATACAGCTGATGTGAACAGCGATATATCTTTTATATATATTATATATATGTATATGAATCTCTCATGACGTGCGCTCAATTTAAATGTTATGCATTTGTCTCTCTCTCTCTCTCTCTCTCTGTGTGTGTGTGTGTGTGCATCATATATAATTGCCTTGATCATATGCCTGTCGCATGCACACGGCACAGCTGGAGCATGCGGGGGTTGGTGGTCTCTCAGTAAGCTATCAAGTTGGCAACTTAATGGGCTGTGCAGCGTCGCTTTATGACAATGAATATATATGTTTATATATAGGCAATATAGCTGTCAGCACAGTGCTTGTCAAACTGCCCGCAGGTCAATTGCAATATAGACTCGATGATTGGAAAAGAAACAGAGAGTGTGAGAGAGAGAGTGAGAGAGAGAGATGCAAGACTAGAAAATACTCTATAAATTGAGCAATGTAATTTGGAATTATTATTCTACCTTGTCTCAACTTTTGTTCAACTTTAATACACCCACTCCAGCACTTGCTTTCTAAAGGGTATACAAACGCAACTGAAAATTCGCATTTTTCCATTGTAACAAAATCTAATTAACGTAATCAAAGTAATTGTAGCTGTTGCTGCTGCTGTTTTGTATATAAAAACAATTGGAATTTAGATTTTGAATTCCAAATTCGAATTTCACTTTTGCATTGCGCAAAAACAAATTTCAATTCAATTAAAGCAATTAAATGTGCACAATAGCTAAATAAATTAAATATTAAGTAGCCGCAGCGCTGTACAAATTAGAACAGGTTTTGTGTGCTATGTGTGTTTGTGTGTCTATTACGCAATTGCTCTTTAGTATACATTTGTGTTAATTGAAATATACATTCTTTTACTTGCAGACAAAGACAAGAAAACAAAAAAACAACTGAGAACGCAGCAAACAGACGTCGCAGTGTACAAAAAAGGGAAAAAGAAAGGAAAAGGGAATAAATAAATAAGACTGAGCAACATAAACAAGATCACGACTAAGCAATCTCTTAGCTAGCGCACAAAACATATTGATCTCAATTCGATAAGCAATATCAGCAACAATCAAACAATCGATCAATCAACCAATCTATCAAGCAAGCAATCAATCAAGGCAGACCAATCGATAGCCAGCTCTCTATCTCGTCGTATAATGTTTAGCAGCATTGCAACATTTCTATTTGGAGCGCAACCAACGTCTGAGTCAACGCCAAACCAACCGAATCCTGTCCAGAGCAATCCCAACGAATCGGGCAACGAGCAGGCAACAGCTGTTGGTGGAGATGTAATCGAGGTAACCTCTTCAACACCATCCGTAGCGGGCAATCAGCGTGGACCGTTGCGGCTGAGCAACAACAACGGCAAGCGGGGCGGCGCCAAAAATAGGCGTGCCAAGCAGCGGCAACTGCAACAGCAGCAGCAGCAACAACAACAGCAGGGCGGACAACGCAAGCAACCGGCGACATTAACGAAGTTGCTAACACCCAACGGCGAGTGCGTCATCGAGGACGACATCGATGAGGACGAATGGTACATAGTGGAGAAGGAGGGTAAGTGAACGAAAGTTAAAACGAATATACCCAATGACTCTACTCTACTAATGGGTATCATTTGTCTCTCATTCCATTTCAGATGAGGAGAATGACTCGCTGCCACGCAGCGACTCTGAGGAGGAGCTGACCGTGGCCAGGGCTGCAGCTGGTGCACCAGGTGCAGCTGGTGTTGCTCCTGCAGCTGCCGCACGTCGTCGCCAGCACATCAATTCGCATTCCTTGTACAGTGGACCACGTCCGCAGCAGCAGCGCAACTATTTGCAGCGTACGCGCGCCGCTGGCCGCACGCTGAGCATCTCCACGCTAAGCCCGCCACGCACTGTGCCAGCCAACGATACGTCGGCTGTCAGTCAGTCGCTCTATGCACCTGTTGCCGTCGCAGCTATCTCGCCCAGCGGCAGCGATAGCAGCTCCAATAGCAGCCGCAGCAGCTCTGGCGCTGGCCTGCTGATGGAGGAGTCCTGGTACGTAACACCGCCACCATGCTTCACCTCGATTGGGCCAATCAATATGGAAGCATCACCCTTTGAGAATCTATTGATTGAGCATCCAAGGTTGGTGATTTTCTCTACCTCCAAAACAAAAAAAAAAAAAATCCCTCTCCAAAAAGCAAAGCTAAACTGCACGCAAAACCTGTCGTATACTTGATATTTGTATTTACATACGCTCTCCTTTTGCGTTTGCAGCATGTCGGTTTATCATAGTATTAGGTCCAGCCAGGCGGGCACTGAAAGTTTCGTTAATCTTGATCTCGGCTCAGCGGTGGTGCCAGAACCAGAACTAGAGCCAGAGCCAGCTCAGGCAACGGCCGCGGTGCAGCAGCCGCGCAGCCATAGCGCACGCTTCGATCGCCATGCGGCGGTCGAGCTGAAGCAGCAGACGTTGGCTCGTCAAAGCCAGAAGGTGGGTGATCATTGGCATTACACTAAAGACTCTATATAATATGCATCATTCTCTCTCTTTCTCTCTTTCTCTTTTGCCCTTTTAGAGCTACAACAAGAAGCAGCATCAGGAGATGTGCCGCAGCGCCATTAAGCGCGCCAATAAGGTGCGCGACTTCCAGGCCAAGGGTCAGCGTCCGCGTCGCTCGGACATGCAGCACTGCAAGCTGGTTAGCGGTGCCAACAACAACCGCAAGTGCTGCTAGTGGATGACAGCTATACCATGAACACACACACACACACCTTATCCTCCATCCAAGGCTCTCTCTCTCTACATATGCAAAAAAATATAAAGCGCTTTGGCAAGGCGCAAAAGAATTTTAATTAGTATTTTAAATTGCCAAAAAAAAATATAAAAAAAAAACATAAAAAATACCAAAACGAAACAAATAACAACAACACCACAGCCGCAAAAATATCAAAATTTAGCAACTATAAAAAAAAAAATTAAATATTTAAAAACTAAAAATTTAACAATTAGTAATTGTGTAAAAAAAAAAGAAATTGAAATTCTGTGTAAAGTAGTTTTAAATGTTTACAGTTTCAACTAAAAAGCGAAAAAAAATCTATAAAAATACCAAAAAATGCAATAAAAAATTTTCAAAATGAAAAAAAAAAACAACAAATGTTCAACATAAAATGACAAAAAAAAAAAAGCAAAAAAAAAACATGATGAAAAAATGTATAAAAATATTTTACTAATTTAGTCTTAAAAACAAAACAAAACAAAACAAAAACAATTTAAAAACTTTTATTTATTTGTATTTAAAAATTGCAAAATGTCTATGATTTAAGCCACGATCAATGCGATCGATTCTGAATTTAGTTTTATGATTTGTTAAAGTGCAACAACAAAATGCGTGTATTCTATGTATGCTTCTTTGTGTGAAATGTATTACAGTGTATCAGAGATGAGCAACAGCGCTTGCTGTGAATGAAAGTATGAAAAAAAAAAAACAAAGAAAATGTGAAAAAAAATAAAACAAAAGAAATATTAATTATATGAATAGAAAACCCAATAAAAATGATAATGCTACGATCTTAAGAAATGAGTTGGCCAATTTTTGTTTTTTAGTTTATAATATTTTTTTAGATATTCCAGTTGATCCATTGTGCATGTGGGTCAACCATTTTTGGTTTGGTTGCCTGGTCACAGTCGCTGCGCTGCCCTTGTCGCTGTCAGGGTCAAGTCGGCTGGGGGAGTAGTGCCTCGGCTTACCTTTCACAATCGAAAAGCAGAGCGTTTAATTAACCAACATTTAAGTGTTAACTAACTAATTAGTAATTTGCTTTTTAACGCAGACACGCTTCAGAAAACGTCTGCCGTAATGCGACTGAGGGCGCAATTAAAGTTGCGACTGCCCTACAAGTTACAGTTAGGTGCCGTTGACCTTGACGCTTTAAAGGTAATGGGTCAGCAGCAGAAACATTCCAAGTAGCAACAGTTGCAGCAAAGTTGCAGTTGCAACATTTGTAGCAGTAAAAGCTGCTGCTGCTGCTGCACTTCCGCCATACACTCGAAGAAATTTGTGAGCTTCAATGTGCTCAACATATCATGTGTAAATCAGTCAAGCGCTCTCACACTACGAGAGTAGCGAGTAGAGGCACTCAGTTATATTCTATGTATCATGATCTCTAGATAGATAGATAGATAGATAGATAGATAGATAGATCAAAACTCTTTCGACCGATATTTATAAACTGAATCATATCAGCTCCGTAGGTTGTTTTCATCCTATTGAATGTCTGTTGGGAGATTTTTAACTTTTATATAATTATGTATAAATTATTTTCAGCTAGGCCTAAAGAGTGCATCTAGAGATTATCTGGGATTTACTATACTACTACTATATATGTATATTGGCACCTATAGAAAAAGTTATAGCAGGATATATTAGCTTTGTGTAAAGTTATGTAAGGGAGTATGAAAAAGGATAGATCTTATACGATATAGATATAACAATATAATATAGTAAGTACACAAAAAATATATATTTTTAAAATATATGGGAAATTTTTATTTAAAAAATGTAGCTTATTTTTGCATATGCTCTTGCTCATTTATCATAGATATATTTTTATATATTTTGTTTTCACCAAAAACTCAGCCCATTTCCATATATCTCACAAGACACGCATAGTCTGCCCTTACTTAAACACCCCAAACTTTATTTTCAGTGTAATTTCTAACGGTCGAATTGCAACGAAAGTAAAGCAGCAAATGCAGATAAAGAAGCTCTGTTGCCAGAGCTAGCGCCAAGCCAACTCTCTGGCTGAGTCTCTTTTGATTGGGTCTCTGGCCAGGTCGCCAGATAGGCTAACTGCCAGCTTCTTTCACAATCATCTGCCCATGGCTTGTGGCTGGTGCTCTCAGCTTCTAAGCTCTGTCTAGCTGCCTGGCAAAACTCTATAAAGATTTGCGCCAGCCGCGCTTGGCTTCACACCTGCGCGTAACGCGAAAAGCAGCAAACCAAAGGCTTGGCTATCGGAACTTGGCACGGAACGAGATACACTATAGACCGCATACACTATACGTTATACGCCATTCGGAATTCGTTTATAAAGGAGGGCCTCTTATGTAATATTGAGCAACGCTGCTGGTGGTGGCCCGGCCGCTGATTCTATTTGGCAAGTTGCACTTGAGTGATTTTTCGGGCTTCCAAAAAAACGGAAAAACTAACAAAACTTTGGCCGAGACGTGCAGCATGTAAAGCAAAACGTAGATAGATAAATGGCATAAATGGTGTAGAAAACATCGGGCCACATATAACTGCATAACCAAAATCGCGCAATATCCCAAAAGCCAAACAAGAGCATCAGATGTAGAAGCAGAAGAAGAAGATACCTTAAGAGGAGTAGAAAAAAAACCCAACTCCACCCAGTCGCACGCACAAGTGTTTTGTTAACGCTTTCGGCATTATTTTGGGCACGGCTCGTCAACTTTTATAGGACTTGTTAAATGTGAAAAACAAAAAAGATTAAAGCAAAAATGGGCCATGTTTTTCCATGTCAGTTGGTCCAAAGTGCGTGCCAAGTGAGTGAGCGTCTGTGAGTTAACCATTTTAAAAGCGATTAACAAATTTTTGGGCGCTAAGCAAAACGTATTAAAACTTGGAGCAGGTCAGTGTTTGGTCAGCTAAAAAAAAAAAAAAAAAAAAACAAAAGAAACGAATTGTGCAAATAAAACGTGATTAAACGTGAACGGAAGTCGAAGAAATAGACGAGCAGACAAGGCTTCAGACTTGGACTAGGTGAGCACTGCATTAAAAAATATGTTCATTTAAGTCTTTCATATTTTTGCTATATTTATTTATTATTACAAATTCAGTCTTTAAAAATTTGTGAACTTGATTTTTTACGGTTTTAAACTCAAGTGCAGAATTATTAATATATTAATATTTTATATTTGATTTTATTTATTTATTTTATTTTATTTTATTTTTTTTTTTTTTAATTCAAAGATTTTTAAACCATGAAAAATGTGAAAAGTATTAAAGTAAATTATCTAATATTTTGAAATCAGAAAATATCTATAAAGAAATCAATTAGCATATTAAATTATAAATTATAATTTATGCCTGTGCTTTGAAATTAGTTTTCTTTTAATATAAATTAGGCTCTTTAGCTCAAATGGTGGATAAAATATTAAACTGTTGGCTCATATACGCTCTCTTTCCCTCTCTCTCCCTCTCACTCTCTGTGCGTCTCTTATCAAAAAGCTCAGCTTAAATTCACAAGTAAGACCCTCGCCGTAATTATTGCATATTTTCTTTGTTATAAAACCAAGTTCGCCTTTGCTTCTAACACACCTTTCAGTTATTCTAAATGTTGCATCTTAATTATTATCTAACTAAAAGCGCACATTAACTTTAAGTTGCGGTCAATAAACCTGGAGATAAAAGAGACACAAACTAAAACTGTCAACTGTCAAACGGTTCATGTTAAATTCGTGCTGTAGGCATGACGTGCAGATACCGTTAGCATTGCTAACATTGTAGGTGAATGCGTGGTAAGAAAAACTAAGCTCGAACGGTTGGCTCAAGGTCAGGCAACAACAATTAAATATAATTACGCGGCGGCTGTGGAGGCGAAGGAGGCGCTGAGCATTAAAGAACAGAAATGCGAACATAAAAAAATATATATATATAATAAAATAAAGGTAAAAAATATAAAAAAAATAATGAAAGTCAAAAACCGAAACCAAAACCGCAAAAAAAAAAAAAAAAACAGAAAAAAACTATTGCATAACAGATGTAAAACCAAAGCGAACCCCGAATCAGCAAATAAACAAAACAAACAACGAGCTGCAGAAGCCAAACCTAAAGTAATTATAAGAAGAAGAAAAAGAGGAGCCAGCTAGCTCCAATGTTAGACCAAAGATTGAATACCCTAGCAGATGGAAAGTCGAATGCGTAAAAATATGAAGAGAAAAGTTGGTTAACTTAAATGTAAAGAGATAAGGCTTGGTTTTTGATATATAGAAATTATTAAAGCCTGGTCTACGAGATTATCTGAAAAAGTGATAGGATATAGAATGATGTGAATGTGAAAGGATGTCATATGAAGAATTATATCTTCTATATGAAATTATGTCATTCCATATGTTGGATATGGTGTGGTATTCGCATTTGATGATCTAATAACATCTTGTAAATTATATATTATATGATGGCAGGATATCTAGCAGGATGTATTCAGAATATCATGTGATATGATATGAAATAGGTAAGTATGAAATTATGGCTATATCCATATCCATATCATATATAATTTCATACTTAACTGTTTCATATCATATCATCCCATGACATTCTGTATGACATCCTGTTAGATATTCTATTATAATTGATATTAACAGCATATGTATATGTTGTTATGTAAGTTTTTGCTTATAAAAGCTGGCTTCTGCTCTATGCCATCCATCAGGCTATGTATACTATAAAATGTATGAAACATTATGTTTATGGCTTATATAAAAGTATTTTACAGAAAATAAAAATAAGCATAGAGACTTTGGCATGTCGAATCATTGAAAACTGAATGTAAAAAAAAATGTAAAAAAATCTGCTACATATTTAATAAGTTAAGTCACATGCCCTCAGGCAGTGTATTAACAACAACAATTAAGCAAACGGCGTGCGTTTTTACAGCTAGGTCCAAAGCGCAGTCAAGCATTTGTGCGGAGGCGTTGGCAAGGTAAAGGCGCGAGGCGCGAGGCAAGAGGTGTGTCAGGCAGGCGAACCGAATCACAGTTGCGACTGTGTGTGTGTGTGTGTGTGATTCATGTTCAACTAAATTGAAGAAGGCTTCTACATGCGTGGCTTTGGCTATAATTTTTTAATTAAAGCAAAGCATTTAGCTGACAGTCTGAGTTTTATGCCTTCGACCTTAACGCCATTGTCAGCTATTGTTCTAGGCGACAGCCGCTGATGCTGTTGACGTTGCTGCTGCTGCTTCAGCTGCTGCTGTTGATGTTTATGTTTATGTTTCTCGTATATTGACCATAATTAATTTATGAACCAAACAAACTTCCTTCCTGGCTTCCGTTACGCATGCGGCTAACGTATTGCCGATGCATCCAGGCTGAACAGAACACAAGGTTTCTTGTTATTATTTGACCTTCCAATAATGATTATATTGAATATTTATCTTTGCAGTTGAGACTAGTTGCGTGTGAGACATGAAGCTGTGCAGATTTGCGGGCTACTTGTTGCTGCTGTTGCAGCTGCTGTGGGTAAGTCGAGAAGGCAAAGGCAAATGTTCTCGGTTCAATCTGCCTTTCACTGTTGCGCCAAGCAAGTTTGTTGCCTAAGTCTTTTGTTTTGTTAGCTGCGTTCGCTGCTGAGAGGCAAATCATTTGGAAAACAAAAAACTAATCTATTTAACAGTTAAACTGCATTCTAAGAACGAACTTCCTGATTATGCTAAGCAGCGTAGAGCACATGAACCGTAACCAAATCGCGTTGGCCAATCGGCCCGGTCTAACGGATATGCTTGGCCATATTGCGTAGCTTCCCAGTTCAGCGGAAGAGATGGCGTTGCACAAATTATGTGGCCTGCCTGCCATTTCTTAATCAATGATGCAGCTGTTTTCAAACGAAAGACTTAAGACACAAACTTGCTTGCTTTGCTTTAACTTATGGTAATTGTGCACATTCTGTTTTGCCGTCGCAGCCACAGCCCAGCTACAGCATCGAACGGAGCACTGATTATGCCATAGTCAGCAAGGCAGCGGTGGCCACCACCACCTCAGCACCAGCGACATCAACACCTGCTGCACCGCCCGGACGCAGTTTCAAGGGTCGCATACAGACGACAACGCCACGCAACGGCTCGAAGCGGCAGGCTCGACCGCTGGCTAGCAGCAGCTTAGACGAGCCCCAGCAGCAGCTGGTCGCGATTTCATCTAAATCGTACATCTCCGGTCCCACCACACCGCCCTCTAAGCTGGCCAAGCGCGCGGGGTTGCCAGCCCAGAAGAAATTCGCTAAGGATGTGCGCAATCGCAGCAGCCTGGCCGTGGAGCGAAACAGACTGCAGCACGAGGTGGTAAGTGACTGAGGATTCTAGTGAATGAATGAATAGGTATAACTATAATTTCATGTCAGCCCGATCACGTGCCCGACTCATCAGGCTATGTGCCGCAGCGCATCGGGCATCCAGTGCATTTGGAATATGGCTCAACGGGAGTGGACTCCAGTGGCGCTCCAACAGGCAGTGCGGGCTATCATGCAACGCCCTATGAGGGCAACAAGTGGCACGAGGAATACTGGGAGCAGGACTACTCGGGGCAACAGTACACACACAATAGCACACGAGTGCAGCGTAAGTGCTTCAGCGATCTATATCTAAATATAATTGAGTTCATATCTAATTCACAACAGATATCGAAGCTGAATGTCAAGATGATTATATGAAGATACGCATTGGCTTCAATGGCTCATTTAGTGGCTTGCTCTATTCCGCTGGCTATGCCTATGATCCCGATTGCATGTACATCAATGGCTCTGGCAGGGATTACTATGAGTTTTACATACAATTGAATCGCTGCGGCACATTGGGCAAGAACTCATTGCAAGAGGAGAGTCGCAAGAATCCCACGGTGCGTGTGCTTCACATTTTGAGATTTTAATATATTTTTATATACATACTTATTGTAGAACTTTATGTGGAATACAGTTACTGTTCAGTATAATCCGTTGATCGAGGAAGAGTATGATGAGCATTTCAAGGTCACCTGCGAATATGGCTATGATTTCTGGAAAACCGTCACATTTCCTTTTTTGGATGTGGAGTAAGCTCTAGATTTTTATTAGTTTAAAAAAAAAAGACTTTTTAAATATATAAAATTTTGTGTTAAGAAGTATCTTAAGGTTGTCTATGGTTATGTATCTTTTTATCATATATCTTGCGTAGATGATAGGAACTCTTTTTATATAGTTTCATATATGTAATTCTTTTGATCTTTCTTCCAGAGTGGCGACGGGAAACCCTGTAGTCTTCACGCTCAGCCCACCAGAGTGTTATATGGAAATCCAGAATGGTTATGGCATTGGAGGGCCACGTGTGACTGGTCCAGTACGCGTGGGTGATCCCTTAACGCTCATCATATATATGAGAAGCAAATATGGTATGAGATCATATTAATTTAAAAAAATTTATATTACAGTAATTTCTTCTGCCTTCTCAATTCACCTACTTTAGACGGCTTTGATATAGTTGTGAATGATTGCTATGCGCACAATGGCGCTAACAAGCGCATTCAGTTGATTGATCATCAGGGCTGTCCCGTGGACGACAAGCTCATCTCGCGCTTTAGAGGCTCCTGGTCGGATTCGGGCGTGTTCGAAACGCAGGTGTATGCATATATGAAAACTTTTCGCTTCACGGGCTCGCCGGCGCTGTACATTGAGTGTGATGTGCGCATGTGCCATGGACGTTGTCCGGTAAGATGATGACAGAGCAGGTTTTCACTCTGAGCCATGTATTTATAAACGTTTTGTTTTTCATTGACAGAGTCAGCCGTGTCACTGGCGCAATTTGAAGGCCGTTACCAAACGCGACACATCTAACATGACAGCAACGAATTTGTCGCTGCCACCGCTATCAGATGCAGTAATCGATGCTACAGAGAGTCCGGCGCAAGCTTCACTGTCGGAGAATGTGAATCTGTTTCAGTCGCTGCGCGTGCTGCAGGAGGGTGAATCCGATGGCGATGATGTCTATGCACATCGCCAGGCCAAGCCTCAGTTGTCGCATCAGACCTGTCTAAAGACTTCCACTTTCTCAGCTCTAACAGCCAGCTGCTCGGCGCTGCTTTGTGTGCTGACTGTGATGTTGTTCATAGCGTGCTCTCGGCTGAAGCGACGCAAGCAGTCTACATTGTATGACTCCTATATAGCACATAAGGGTCAGATTGATTGACAGATGATTAACATTCTTGAATATGCTAACGGATATGGCTGGGTAGTTTAGGGTCTGCTGGAGTTTTGTAAATAGTTTATATTGCATAAAAAATAAGAATGTACCAACGAAATTTTGTTCGCTCATAGTTAGCTGTCGGTCTTAAAATAATAAACAATTATATTTAACACTGATTGGTGTCTATTTAGAAATTATACTTTGCTGGGCTAAGTTAGCAAAAAATGTTGCATACTTTTGTACGCATAATATTATTGCTTCAGTTGCATGTAGGGTAAATTGAGATATATGCAGATGAATATGATTTAATGTCCCATTAATTAATTTTGTTTCAAATCATATATAATTTTTTAAATTTCAATTTAATATATATTTTTTTTTTCAAATAAAACTTAGTTACTTTCGAATCAGCATTTAAACATATTAACGATGCTCTCAGTTCGTAGTTTAAAATCATTGCATACTTTCAGGCAGTTCACTAAAACTATTATTCGATTGCCGCCTGCTAGTTTAAGCAAAACAGAAACGTATAAGCAAAAAACAAGAAAGGAAAAGCTTGATCGCATATATTTATTTTAATTCAATTTTCATTGTTCTTAGCTAAGTTTATAAGCACATATTTTTGTTTAGCAGCATATACCAGTTGCTGGCAATGTTAAGCCCCCAAAAACTATTGTCTACTTTCAGGCATACAATTGACTTTCAGCTCAATGGTGTGGCAGTTGCAAAATGGCGTTCACTTGCAAACCTATTAATGCTGTGGCATGTGCCGCCCATGAGGAAGCAATAAGGCAGTTAACTTGTGTCACCTGCTGCACTTCCTCATTTGCATGCCCCTTCAAAATGGGTCTGCCTCATAACAGAAATGGACAAGTTTTTGAACGTGTGTCAAATCGTGTTCGATTTATGTGCCATGCTGTATTTTAACCATTTGGTTGTGGGTTATTTTTTTGTATGACTGTTGCTATTGCTGTTGTTGTGATTGTGGGTCGTGCGCTTTGCTGCATGATTTTCGATCATTGTTGTTGCTGCTGTTGGGTTTGACACAAATTTTGAGCGCTGCGGCGCGCCGCAAAACATTGCCCAAAGTGTTAATATGGTTGAGGACTTTTAATGTTGCCCAACTGCCATAGCAGCAGCAGCAGCAGCAGCAGCATCAACTGACGGTAGACTTTTGCTAATTGTGCAATTTTCGGTGAGTTGCTCATTTTGGACTGTTTTTTTCTTTTTATTTTTGTTTTCAGCTTCTATGTTTTTCTTTTGTATTAATATGCAGTAGCTGCTGGCTAAAGTCTTGGCTTATGCGCAAGAATCTTTGGTGTAAAAATTAACACGAACTCATACAAGTGTTTTGTCTGCAAGTGTGCCTGGCTAATTAATTTATTTAGCTATGAGAAGCAAACAGATACCGAACACAAAACACAAAAGCCAGTCTAAATGTTTATGGTATCACATTACGTTGCCATTAACGTTTCGCGAATTATTATTTATTATATTCGCACACACACAATTTGCATAGAATGAGGCATGTACAATTCAAGCATTATAAACATGCATATGTGTCTATATTTATATTTGTCTTAAGTTTATGATTAATTGTTATTTAAAATCAAATGAGCCAAGCGGATGCTAAGCCAAATAATTAAGCAATTCATTAAAACAAATCGCTGTCAGTCAAAAAGATGCTCCACAAAAAATGGAGAAAAAAGTCACAAATATTTATTTAATCTTAACAGCTTCATAATTGCAAAAAAAAAAATGTTTAATTGAAATTGAATTTGTTAAATTTTTAAACATTTATTTGTATATCTGAAGAGTTAAGTGTGTGTAATTTGTTTATTTCATTGAAGCTTATTCGCTTTTTTATGTTTTTTTTTTTTAAGTTTATGATGCGCACTTTGCATATCATTTGAGCAAAATATGCTCCAAAAATGTTTAAAAACCAAATATAAAAAAAAACCAAGCACTAAGCAAATTGTTTGCTTAGGTATGCATAACAGTAAAGCTACGCCCAGTTTGTTAGGTAAGCAGATCTGTGTACTTTTGTAGGCCATCTGCGGCACGTCTCAACCTTGAAAGCAGCTGCCATCCCGAAAAGTGTTTCAATCGAATGCAGTCAATAATTAAGTAGAAAATTTTGATGGAATGGCTATACAAAAGATCAGAAACGAACAAAAATATTAATATCATGTAATTTGCGTTGGCGTTGCAAACGTGATTTTTATCGAAGTCAGACTCCACTGCCAATGCAACTGCAACTGCTGCTGTTGCTGTTGCTGTTGCTGGTGGTGGTGGTGCTGCTGATGATGTGTGGTGACACCAAATAGGCAGCCAAATTGCGCCAACTACAACAAAAGCTAAAGATTGAGTTTTTATGCGCGCTTGGCGACCTTAGTGTTTGTTTCTCTTTTTGCTGTTGCTGATGCTGATGCTGATGCTGATGCTACCTCTGACAGAGTCCAAGTTGTCTTTGTTTGTGTCTTTGTTGCTTTTGCTGTTGTTGTTTTTTTTTTGTTATGCGGCACGTTCGTGGCCTGAGTCTTTCGTTTGCATTGTATTGCGCTGTCATGCGCTCATATGAAGGCATCAACAATGCAAAAATATGCTTTCATTACCAAACGTCTAACACGCGGCTTTAGATGGCATGCATTAAGTTATTTTTTCCTATTATTTTTTATATATATATATATGTATATCTCTTTTTTCTTCTCTCCAGGCACACAATATATATTTTTATTTCTTAAATACATTTTTAAGTGATTGTTCTTTAACAAATTGCGCTGGCATCTGTCACTGCCTGTATGCGGAAGGGGTTCTTGCAATTAAAAGCTAGTCAAGCGAATGGGAATGCGAATACGATTGCAGCCATTACATTTTATTACATATACAGTAATGTCTGTGAATTGTGAATTCATATTTTAAACAGTTGTATTGGAATTTTTTAAATAAAATATTTTTAAGATTTATGATAATAATTTATTTTATTTTATTTTATTTATTTTTTTAAAATTAACTTCATTTATTAGTAACATTTATTTTTGAAAGATATTACATATTATTAGTATTTATATTTATTTAAAAAGTTTAATTAAGGCTACAAAAAAATAATTAAAATAAATATAAATCAAATATTTTTTGTTAATTTTCGTTTGCATTTTTTTTTTTAATCTAAAAAATACAATATATTAAAAATATAAATTAAGTTTTAAATATAATTAATGAACATTTTCAGAATTTTTAGCAAGCAAGCCTAAGCTAAACAAAAAAAAAAAAACAGATAAATCTTAATTTGTCTTATTTGTTTTTTAAACATAATATTTTTTTTTTTAATTTTATATTTTTTTTAGTATTTTAATTTATTTTATAAATTAATGTACCAATAAAATATTTCAATCTCAATTAAAAATTATAATTCAAATATGATTTGTTTATTTTTCATTTGAAAATACAATATATTAAAAAAAAATATGAATTAAGTTTTAAATATAATTAATGAAAATTTTCGGAATTTTTAGCAGGCAAACCGAAGTTAAAAAAAAAAAAAAACGAAATAAATCCTAATTTGTCTTAATTTCAAATCTAATAATTTATGAAAAATTTTCATAACTAGTTAAGCTGTACTGTGCAACTATTTGAGGCTTGGAATGTGTTTGTTCAACAGCAAATTGTTGCCTTTATTATTATTTTTTAGTTAAGGTGCGTAACGAAAGCTTGGGACAAGTTTATGATGTGGATTTTGCATATCATTTGGGTGCCATGAGGAACTGTTTGCCGTATATTAATGCTAGCTTCTGGCTAAAATGATTAGCGCGTAGCAAATCGTAAACAACGTTAACGCCCTCTTGACCTTTACGACCGGCTGGTGTCATAATTAAACAGCAAATTATTTAGATTGAGGAAGTGCGCTCGCTGGAGCATTACTTTTCCCACGCACTGTAGCAGTGTCTTGCGTCGGTGTTGGCAGTGCTGCGTTTGGTGGTAAACAAAGCCAGCAACAGCTGTGAGCTGATGCCGGACAAGGCCAACCCTTAGAGTACCAAAACGTGTGTCTTTTGTTTACAAACTACGCGAGCCACCCTGCCAGCCGACTCTCTTTTATCCGCTCTCGCGGAGATGAAGAGCATGAGAGCCATAGCGCATGCGCCTGCTCAGCTGCTGTGCGCATCCATTGAGATACTGTTCGCATCGCATTGATTTTTATCCAGAGTCCAGAAAACGAGTTTCAGCTTAATCCGCACCCAAACTGCCGCAGTTCAAGTTGGAAAATTCGGCCAGGCCGCTGAAAAGTTGCCGAAAAATTGTGGAAAAATCAAAAAACACCTTAGCACAACTAAGGTAAAGTGAAATTTTTTAAATGAATTGAAAGCAGAGTGTTAAAAAGCCATTCTATTGCTAGCTGCGAGTGTGGAACAATTCATATATATATGTATATAGATATAACTATGTCAGGCCTGCATATTAAATAGGAAGACAACTCCCAGAAGCAAGGACAATGGATTTATTTGCCAGGACCTGGCTGCTATGCAGCATCATGTCGTTGCTATTGATTGCACGAGGTACGTGTGCGGGGTTGTGGCATTTGCTTCAATTGCCTAGCAGGGGGGTTATATAACGAGAAGCAAGTGAACTCTTCACATATTTAATATTATATCAATTTTTATATATAAATAAATATAAACCTTTTTTTTTTGTAAGCCAGTTGAAAGCCCCGAAACTAGCAAATTTTACAGCAATGATTTGATTTTTTTCTTAAATTTAATATAAAATGCGCAAGCAGCGACGCCTTGACAAATTCCGCAAGTTTTCTAATTAGCCAACAAAACAAGCAGCAACCAACCAACAGCCAACAGCCAGCCACGGCCTCTGCCTCAGCCCCAGCCTCAGCCTCAGCCACAGCCTTAGCCACAGCAACCAACCTCAGCCTCAGCCTCAGCATCTGCCTGTGCCTGTGCCTGTAGTACACATATATATATGTATGTACATAAATATATATATATGTATATATAGTTAGGCAGCTACAGCATCAACTATGTTTAAATAAGTATAACCACACAATCGACTCAACTGTGGATTGAACTAAAACTTGAGGAATTTGCCAAAGCGTCGCTGCTGCAGCGCTGCAAAAAGAAAAATCATAAAAAAAAAAAAAATTACGACTGCGCCGATCATTAAATGCAACTCTTCAAAATTTTATATGCCATATAAGCGATATACTCCTAATCATTAGTAGCCATAGACTCTCTCTCTTTCTTTCTCTCTCTCTCTCTCTCTCTCTCTCTCTCTCTCTCTCTGTCTGTCTTACTCCTAGCACCCTATCTTATAAACTATCAAATATTATATCAAATGCAGCTTAGATCTTCTTAGCTATATAGCTACTCTATAACTATATATCCTAAATATATCTAAAATGCTTTAGCATACTATCAATATACTCTTTAATTCCTATACCCTTACTTTTAAATACTCTAACAAGCAACTATTTTCATACCAATCCACCTAATCTTAGCCAAATTTTTTAGCCTATCTCTCTGCTTTTGTAATTAACAACTTTTTCCCTTCCACCATATAAATATATATAAAAAACAAATCAAATTATGATTATTGTACTGCCAAGCGTAGCAGATGGATACACATGAAAAGCAAACGAAAATATTTATGAAAACCGAATCGAAATTGAAATAAAATATGAACAAAAACAGAAAAAGAAAGAAAAAAAGAAAGCAAAAATCAAAACAAAAAGATTTCTGTATCAACTGCCGAATCTTAATTCATACTCCTTCTGTTCTGAGCAGTCCAATCTAGCGAATATATCTATAAATCTATATCTATTTGTAATTTGTAACTTGTGTGTTAGACATAGTTAGTGGAAAGCAGAAACCCCAAAACGTGGTGTGTACTTAGCAGCCAGAGCCACACACACACGACAAACACACGCACACTTAAATACATACATATATACGTACATTCATAAACTTCCCTCGCTACGCTCCTGTTTATCAAAATAGCTTAACTGCAACTTGAAACTCTGCGAATACCCTATAGACAAACATATAACATATATACCTACATATAAGATATAGGCAGCTGCCGTTTGTGTTCTATATAACATACAAGCGTAACCCGGTCACACACTCGCATACACACACACACACATACGTATATCTATTTAGTAGGGACATTGCCATGCAGCATCCGCATCCCAGTTTTCTGCACATGTGCTCTGCAGCTCAACTCAGCTGTGAGCAGAGAGCGAACAGAAACTCTCTTCTGCTGCTCTCTTGGTCTCTCTCTCTCTCTCTCTCTCTCTCTCACTCGCTGTCTCTGGCATTGTCTTTAGCTGTCGGATAAACTTAGCTGTCAGCGATTGTCATCATCTACTAGCATTTTAGAGTTGTTCTATTTCTTTTTTGTTATGTGTGTAGGGCAGCCCCTTAGTCGAGCACAACCGTTTCGCACCGTTATTGTAACTAGCTCTAGGACTGTAAATTATCAAACGAGGTCCTTGCATTACAGAGAACACTGTGCGGGCTGGAAGTTGCTTTGGCAATTGGTTTCGAGCGCGCACAGCTGCTGAGTGCAAAGGCGTCACATGCGGCGTATACGCAACGTAGGCTCTAAACAGACAACTAAGCACAACAACACTATCTACAACAACAACAACAATGTCATCTTTAATTTTCCCTAGTTGAAAGCTTTTAAAAGAATCGGCGTTAAGTCTCTAACTCTATAAACTAGTCAAAAAATGAAAAAAAAAAAAAAAAAATGACAAGCTTCGGCTCGTCATCTCTGTCTCTCTCTCTGTCTCTCTCTATCTATCTATCTATCTATCTGTTTCTCTGTCTCTCATTTGAAACATAAACAACAAACTACAACAACTAAAACAAACATTAAAGAAAGAAAAATTGTGCTCATATATGTTTGTTATGTGTTTTTTTCCTATTCTATGTCTTCTTCTTACTTGATTTACTTATACTTCTATAATTTTGGTTTATTTCTTTATCATTTTATTTGTGTGTTCTTCTACTTCTTCCTGTTCTTTTGTTTTTGTTGTTGTGTATTTTTCTGTTTTGTATATTTTTTAGTCAGTGCATCCGAAGACGAAGAGCGCCTGGTGCGTGACCTCTTTCGAGGCTACAATAAACTCATACGACCCGTACAAAATATGACACAAAAAGTTGGAGTAAGATTTGGTTTGGCGTTCGTACAGCTAATCAATGTCGTAAGTGTTCCATAACAATCCAAAAATTAAAAACCAAAAAAAAAAAAAAAAAAAAACTACTAAATACCACAAGTAATAGAAAAAATACCAAAAAGAAAAAAAAAACAAATACTAACTTTTTAGTAGCGTGTAAAAGCTGTTTCATAAATAATAATACTAATTCTTTGAGTTTTGTTGCTACCAAGCACGCCAGCCACGCCCACGCCCGCCCTTACACGCATGCACATGCCATAGATATACATATATAGAGTATCTATGGTATATATCGAGTATGTCGCATCAGTGGGCGTGGCTAGCACCGCCGCCAGCCAAATTTCGTTGAGTTTTGGTTTTATTGCTTTGTAAATAATTAAAAATTACACGTGTGTTGCCTTGACTTTGTATTTGTATGTTTGTAGTGAAACTTCATGCCTAGCATAATTACGATTACTAACTAAATAACTTAAACTAAAAACAGTTAAAAACTAAACAATTGATTGCATTCTTAACAATTAACAACTAACAAAACTTTATATATATATATACATATATATATACCAAACAATAATAACAATAACAAAAACAACAACAACAACAAAGAACAAATGCAAATAATGTCTTAACTTAACCTTCCTACCCGCTCTCTCAAATGCGTCGCTCTCTCTCTCTCTCTCTTTCTCTCTCTCTGACCAACCGAATTGATTCGATCGAATCACTCACACACACACATATATATATACCTATATATATATATATGTACATGCTAAAATATATATATCACGCATATGCAACGTAATGCGTATTGAACGATCGATTCTCTGATACAACCACCACCACAACCACCAAACCATCACCACAACCAACCAACCACCATCATCATAAAAAAAAAATATATCTCAATCAAAAAAACTTATTCGAAAATCGAACTGAAATTGAATTGAAACCAAGAATGAGAAAAATCAAATTATGAAATCAAACGTTTGGTTACGTTTGGTTTGGTACGACTATCAACTGCAATGGGATGAGGCTGATTACGGCGGAATCGGGGTGTTGCGTCTGCCCCCGGATAAGGTTTGGAAGCCGGACATTGTGCTCTTCAATAAGTGAGTAAATGGCTTTAACTCTACTAACTCAACTCTGCCAAAAACTGTCCAAAAACTCTCTATCTATCTCTCTCTCTATATATATACATATATCTATTATATAATCTAATGTACATCGTATTGAATGTTTACTGTACTTAGGAGTTCAATCAATTAGTATGTTAGCCACTCATTAATCTATCACTTTTCCCTTCCCATCCAGTGCCGATGGCAACTACGAGGTGCGCTATAAATCCAACGTCTTGATCTATCCCACGGGCGAGGTACTGTGGGTGCCGCCCGCAATTTATCAAAGCTCCTGCACCATCGATGTCACCTACTTCCCATTCGATCAGCAGACGTGCATCATGAAGTTCGGCTCGTGGACCTTCAATGGCGATCAGGTATCGCTGGCCTTGTACAACAATAAGAATTTTGTGGATCTATCGGATTATTGGAAGTCTGGCACATGGGATATTATCGAAGTGCCCGCCTATCTGAATGTCTACGAGGGCGATAGCAATCATCCAACCGAGACGGATATCACTTTCTACATTATCATCAGACGCAAAACTCTATTCTACACGGTTAATTTGATTCTTCCCACGGTGCTGATCTCATTCCTTTGCGTGCTCGTCTTCTACTTGCCTGCGGAGGCGGGAGAAAAGGTAAATTTGATGCGATTTGATTTGGTTTATATATTGTATATATATATATATATTTTGATTGCAGGTCACGCTGGGCATTAGCATTTTGCTGTCACTGGTTGTGTTCCTGTTGCTTGTGTCAAAGATCTTGCCACCCACATCGCTGGTGCTGCCGCTGATCGCCAAGTATTTGCTCTTCACCTTCATCATGAACACGGTGTCCATTCTGGTCACGGTCATCATTATCAATTGGAATTTCCGTGGACCGCGCACTCATCGCATGCCCATGTGGATACGCTCGGTGTTTCTGCACTATCTGCCCGCCTTTCTGCTAATGAAGCGTCCGCGCAAGACTCGTCTACGCTGGATGATGGAAATGCCCGGCATGAGCATGCCCGCCCATCCGCATCCCTCATACGGTTCGCCCGCCGAATTGCCCAAGCATATCAGCGCAATTGGCGGCAAGCAATCTAAAATGGAAGTGATGGAGCTATCGGATCTCCATCATCCCAATTGCAAGATCAATCGCAAGGTGAACAGCGGCGCCGAGCTTGGCCTGGGCGATGGCTGTCGCCGTGAGAGCGAGTCCTCTGACTCCATACTGCTCTCGCCCGAGGCCAGCAAGGCAACGGAGGCGGTGGAATTTATAGCTGAGCATCTGCGCAATGAAGATCTCTATATACAGGTGAGTGGAGCATGGGCTTTGCTGGGGGCATGTCATGGAAAGATTCTTCAATTCCTTAAAGCTTTTCAATTGTTGTTTATTGACTTTGAGCTTTCCTACATTCAACTTTGATCATTTATTATCTATCTATTCATCTTTCATTCACAGACTCGCGAGGATTGGAAGTACGTGGCCATGGTGATCGATCGCTTGCAGCTGTATATTTTCTTCATAGTGACCACGGCGGGCACCATTGGTATTCTGATGGATGCGCCACATATCTTCGAGTATGTCGATCAGGATCGCATCATTGAGATCTATCGTGGAAAATAAACAAAATAAAAACCACACAATGCTCCACTCAACTGGGCACACAACTAAAAGGTTAAACATTGCAAACGCAACAATAAAAAATTTAATAAAAACAAAAGAAAATGAAAACGAAAACGATTTAAGCGGATTTTTAGATTTTAATATTTAATAGAAAAATAAAGAAAACTAAAAAAAAAAAACACACACACGAATTGGCAAATGCAAATTAAAGTTAATAAAAACAATTAAATCTCATTAAAGCTTCGACATTTAGGCATAGAATTCACAAAAAAAAAAAAAAAATGTTAATCAATCGCAACTAAATAAAAGAAACGAAAGTAAAACCAAAATCAACTAGCGGAATTGTGCAAGAGTTTTGTTTATTAATGAATTATTGAATTGGTTTAGTTTAAGTCGCAATGAACAATGAGCAGCAGCGAGAGTATTTTCACTTGTTATGTTAGACAGTTAAGTAAAGACGTATTTAAGATTACAAACTAAACACAATTTGTAAATGCTTCACGCACAGCAAACAGCCAAAATACAAACTATGAAAACAACCAAAAATGAATTGCCATAAAATTAAATAAATATAGCAAGAAAATCTCAAATGTAAAATGAAAACAAAATGAAATGAAAACTGCAAAATTGAAAATTGAAAATTGAAAGAAAACCACAGCAAACACACACAAACACAAATCTCTGTAGACAGCTCACCACAGCAAAGCCAAATAACACGAAAACCAATAAAAATGCAAAGTTAATTAATAAAAAAACACAAACAAACACACATACAGGTTAGCACGAGACTGTTCCGTGAATACCCTGTAAACAATGGAAATTTTATTTTAAAAATATTTTTAACGCATTTTAGCATAATTCATTTTTATTAAAGTTGATTGAAATTTGGTTATCTGGAACTGAAAATTATAATGGAAACGATTTAGTTTTTTCAACTTTGCTGAGGTAACTAAAAGCTTTGATTGATTTAAAGATGATTAGGATTTTTATGTTTCTATATTTCTATATAACAAATTGTACATAAAGATATTAATCGATTTTAGTGTTGACAAAGGAGGGAATATTCCTGTTTAGAGTATTCGTGGTCTAAATCAGAATCGTATGTTCTTCTGTTGAAATTTTTTTATTGTAAAATTTTTAAATATCAGAAAGTTAATTAAAAAAAATTTAATTTGCAATTTTATATAATTTTTTATTATTTTTTTATTTATTTTATATTTTATTTTAGCATAAATATTTGTTCTTTATTTTATTTTTAATTTTTGTTTGTTATTATTTATTTTATTTATTATTTTTATTTTTCTTTAATTTTTTAAATTAAAAAAGTTTTTTTTTAATACATTTAAATTACTTCCATCTAATTTTGTATGCCATTTTTTTTAAATATATAATTGCATATACATAGTTCTTAGCAGTTTTTCAAATAGATTTTGTGTTATATTGCATTTGCAATATCTCTCCCTCTCTCACTTCCACCACTCTCAACCTGTCTCTGTCTTTCCTCCTCTCTCACTCTCTGTTTCTCGTTACATATTTCAGCTATTACATAATATACCCATTTGTATGCATACACCTGCCAATTGGGTATTCAAACACAAACTAAAACGTCTCGAGCTGCAAAGAAAAACTGGCTCAGCGCATTGAGCATACGCCGCGTAGCCCGCCTAGCTAATTGGCTTATTAATTAATTGATATTGGCAGACTATTTATGCACCAGCTGGGCGGCTGTCAATTCGAATGAGCTGAACAACAGTAGCTAATACAATAAATAACAGTAAATGCACACACAAACATACTCAGACTGAGACTGAGAGATATGTCACAGAGCATTTGCCGTTTTATTAAAGGCACGATTTGTTGGCTTGGTCGACTTTGGCTATGATTCGCAAATGTCTAAAAATATGCAAATGCTTAGGTATTTCGCACCCACACGTAGATCTGCTCACATAATATTTATTTTTATACAAATATGTATATTTTTTTTAATCTGAGCTGATGAGTAGCTGGATAGTTGTGTGGTTCCTGTTTAACACCTTCTAACCAGGGCCGAACGCCATAAAAACCCTAAGCACTTCAATAAAAACTAACTAGTACGCGTTGTTATTGACTTACAATCGTCGATGATTACCAGGCATAGTAATAGCTACCATCAACAATAACAACAACAGCAACAACAATAAGAAAAGCAACTACTATAACTAACAAAGGTTGCAGCATCACGACGATGACGCCGCCTGAGCCAAGCTTCGCTTCGTCGTCTCGTCTCGTCGGTGAGTCAAAACTCGTTAGCCGAGTGAAAAGCATTTGCGGGCCCCATCCATTGAGCCAACTACGCTCAGCTGTCGTAGGGGCTGCAGCGGTATAAATTCGCCAAGGGAGAACATTTGGGCATCATTCGATTTTCTGATTTTGCAACGAAGACGTCGCCAGCTTCGCTCTGCACCCAGTGTCCAGTTACCAAGTCTCTCGATCGTTCGCTCGCTCGCTCGCTTAACATTTGGTGATTCGTCTCCAATCTTTGCTTGACTGTGAGCAGCCGCGATCAATCTCTCAGCCAGCATGGTGAGTGGACAGAGGCTGTGCTCGCGGCTTGATCAAGGTTTTTATTGTTCGTCTTGTTGTTCCTCTCGCAGCGCCTTCTATTGGCCCTGGTGGCGGCGCTAGCTGCGGCCGGTGTCTTTGCGGATGTCTCGCATCTGGACACGGATTTGCGCGACGATGGATATCATTACAAGCAACCGTCACAGCCGTTTCCTCCACCGCCCACGGGCAATGGCATTGAGGATTCGGGCTTGATTCCCGGACCAGCTCCTTCGGCACCAGCACCATCGTATGGACCGCCGCAGACGCAGCCACCACGTCCGCCACCGCAACCGGTGCCAACAGCGCCTGGTCCTTCCTATGGACCACCACAGACGCAGCCGCCACGCCCCCCACCGCAGCCCGTACCCACTGCTCCAGGTCCATCTTATGGACCACCGCAGACGCAGCCACCACGTCCACCACCACAGCCTGTGCCCACAGCACCGGCTCCATCCTATGGACCACCACAAACTCAACCACCACGCCCACCACCACGACCGGTGCCCACTGCTCCTGGTCCATCTTATGGACCACCGCAGACGCAGCCACCACGTCCGCAGCCACAGCCACAACCACAGCCACAGCCACAGCCTACAGCCCCTGGGCCGTCTTATGGTCCTCCACAGACTCAGCCTCCCCCACCACCTCCCGCTGGCCCGGAATATCTGCCACCTGACCAACCACAGCCACCCAAGCCACGTCCCACTCCTCAGCGTCCCCCACCACCTCAGCCACGCCCTGACTATGGGCCACCACCTCAGCCACCAAGTCCCCAACCACCAAGTCCCCAACCACCAAGCCCCCAGCCACCACGTCCGCAGCAACCGGGTGCTGAGTACTTGCCTCCATCTGGTCCGCCAGCACCACCCACCTATCAACCACGACCACCGACATCTGCTCCGCCAGCACCACCCACCTATCAGCCACGCCCGCCCGCACCGCCTGCACCGCCCACTTATCAACCACGCCCGCCCGCACCGCCTGCACCACCAGCACCGACTCCTGGCTATGTGCCACCTCCTGGACCTACTTATCAGCCACGCCCACCAGCTCCGCCAGCACCTCCAGTACCTACTCCTGGCTACGGTCCTCCTCCTAGTCCTCCCGCACCGCCGACATACCAGCCACGCCCTCCAGCACCGCCAGCACCACCCACCCAGGAATATGGTCCGCCACCATCTAGCCCACCAGCGCCACCCACTTACCAGCCACGCCCACCAGCACCACCTGGCCCACCCGGACCACCCACAGAGGCTGGCTCGCTGGGACCCGATGGCTACAACTACAACAAGCCTGCAAAGCCGTTTACCTTCTAGATGCTGCCAACCACGCACACGTACACTCTTAGTATTCTTAGCATAAAGCATTCTGGACCCAATTGCTAGAGCCCCCCACACCCACCAACCCGTCGGACTTTTTAGGGTACACATTGTAAAGAAACCTTTGTAAAGCTTCGCTTCCAAATAAAGTAAAATCTAAACACCAAAACCAATTACGAGAAGCACTTTTGTCGGTGGTTGGTTCAGTGGTTGACCTCCGTTTCTTTTTTTTTTTTTTTTTTGACAGTTAGTGACGCATTCGAGATAGATGGCGAGATGCCAGTTGAAAATATCAGCGGTTCAAGTGCATTAACAGCCGCCAGCCGGCAGCGGGTCGGGTCAACTCCATCAGCGGTGCAATAGTTGCCATATAAATGGCAATGCATAGGCGGAAACTCAAACAGTTTTAATGTAAATCCATAAATACATATATATATATATCCCCAAATAGCACTAGAGTGGTGCTGTGGTGCAGTGGTGCAAGCTGTTAGCGCCATACTTGGGCACGCATTCAAGGCGACAAAATCAATAGAAGCGAGTCGAGCGAATCACTTGTGGCGGCAATGACGACGACTCAATTCCCACCAGCTGTCAGCCAGTTCATCAGTCAATCAGTTCATCGATCAATCAGTCATTCAGTCAATCAGTCATTCAGTCACTTAGTCAATCTGTTCATGTGTCAGGCGCTTAGTCAATAAATTGTTGCTGCTTTGGCGCCCAAAAAGAAAAAAAAAAAGGAAAAAAAAAAAAAAACTGCAACTGCAACTGGTTGTGCAATGCTCTAGCTGCCACAGGGCTTTGTCACACACTCCAACACACACATACATACACACACACACATCTAATTACATAAGCATTAGTGGCATTTGGCCTTCGATATGGCTGTAGCTGCAACTGGACACAGAGCTGGGATGCTGGATAGCTGACGAAGACACGCGCCCTTCGTCGCGACCCACTGGATTGCTTTTGATTAACGTCTTAACGAGTGTCTCTCTCGGTTGTGATTTATGTATTTTGCTGATACCCTGCGCAGAATGACCAAGAATGGGGTATGATGTGCCCAAGTGTGGTTGACTGGGTGAAAAGTTGAATGGAGAGTTGAGTGAAAAAAAGTTATATGAAATGAAGTTTATACATATAATTTTTCCATTAAGTAAAACATATTTAGAAATGAGAACAGGTAAATATTTAATATCTACAAATTAAAGTTAGAATTAAATTATTTTTATTTATATTTTTTTTAATCCTTAATTTATCTTGTAATATCTATGTAGACTTCGCTTTATGCTTGCGTATATATTATATTTCATTTAATTAAAGTAGGTATCTGGCCGTCGTGTATGCTCGCTTATGGTATTCCTACCTGTTAGCTTGACGTCTCTTTGTGGCTGCAGCTGCAGCTTGTGGCAGACAGCCAACTCGTAGCTGGCGTTTTTTTTACTTGATTTATGATTACAACGATTGAGATTTTTGCGGCATGTCAAAAGATTCGGCACGCATTGTGCTGATTAGTTTGGAGATTCATTGTCTATGCTCGGCTCAGAATAAGTTCATTAGTTCACGAAGTGACCTTATCAAATTCCATGTAACGACACCAGGTATCCAAAGCCGGAGCAGAGTACAGATACAAAGCCCCAGTATGACGCTTTTCATCCGGGTGTAATTTCCCAAACAAGTTATTCATAAGCCGGCGTAGTCAGCGCCAGCGCTTAACACGCAAATGTAAATAATTTGAACAGTAAATAAATCATTTTAATACAATACTGAACAAAAAACAAAAATTGGCATATTGGAAAAAATCTGTATTTCTTCAATGTGCTGATGTATCATCCATCTATGAATCCATCTATGAATCCATCTTAGCCCAGCGGCAAAATGTTTTTATTCTTTGCCCATATTAATCTCGCTTCTTTATTTTTGAGTCATGTAGCTAATCAAATTCATTTGTTAACTACAAATTATAATTATGACTTAATCGATATGCCAGATAGCACAGCAGAACCGTTTCATCATGTTCTCTAATTACGTATACGCAACGTTCGCGCAACGTGCAGCGAACAAGAAACGAAATCAGATTTTCGCAGGGCAACGCCTCTTGTAAATCAATCAAAGGCGAAATTGCCCTTGGCACAGAATTCCGCCGATTTCTACAATTCGGGCTGGCCACGCAAACAGCCCAAACAGTACAAAAAATCAACAACAGAAGCCAATAGACAGCCGTCGGCAGTCGGCAGTCGGCAACGCACTTTAAATTTTTTTAGCACACAAACAAACATTGCGTACGATGATTTGTGTAGACGGGCCTGGCTTATAACTTATATGAAATAGTCCGTTCATATGAGCGGACAGCAGCAGGCGGTCAACAAAAAAATATGCTTCAAACTCAGCCACGCATGAAAATCGTTAGCTCAATCATGATTGAGCACATTTTGTGTTGGGCTTGCGCTGAGGCAAATGTTGCGTAGCTCCGGCCTAAAAGTATGCCACGAATTTTAGAACATGTTTAGCTTTAGTTCAGTTGTTCAAGCTTAAGCTAAGGTTGCTAACTGAGCTGTTTCGAAGCTAAACTTGTTTTTTTCTTTATGAATGAATGAAGATCGTTAAAAGCTGCTTGAGCAATATACTACAGATGCAAAGCAGTTAACCAATATGCTGACAAATAATTAATTATATTAATATTATTAATTAATAATTGTAATTTGAGTTGAGTTGTCAACATAAGCATTGATATTGCTGAATATATTGCCTTGCGAATTTCTTAAATTTAAAACAATAATAATCAATACAAATAAAAACATATTTTATTAAATATATTGTGTATTATATTTTAATATTTTTTAAATAGAAGTTGACATATTTTTGACCTAATATATAATAATTATAATTACATTTAAATTGATATTTTTAATCCAATTTTTATTTTATACAATAAAAAGCGAGCACAAAGATATAATAATAATTCAAGTAATTTTACAAAAAATCACATTTAAATTTTTATTTATTTTTTAAAAATAAATTTTAAGTTTTTATTTATATTAATAATATTTAAATTGATTTTTAAAAATTTTATTTAAATAAATATATTATGTTGACTCAACAAAGTTTTGTATTCTTCGCCGTCATGGATATTATAGATATCTATTGTGACCTTGGCCCTTGATGGGCAACTCTCACACATTTATCTAAAGCTCACACACACAGGCACACGATGAGATCTAAAGTCGGCAGATGATGCCAGCTAGAAGATGCCTCAACTAATTTGCAGATAAAGCTTTAACAGCTAAATATAAAATTGAATTACAAATTAACAAGCGGCAGATCGCCTATCATGTTTCAGTATTTGGGCTTTGTTAAGAAAGCGGTTTCAGTATTGTTTATTGCAGTTAAAACAATGCTTGAGTATTGTGCGGCTAAGAATACAAGATGATTAGCTCTTTTAGAATTTCGTAGATATTCAATTGTGTAAAGTTTACAGTAAAAGTATTGGAACAATATATAAAATTCAGGCAGTTTAAATCTAAATGAAATCTTTAATAAATATTGGAAATTGCAGAAAACAATAATCTTCAGTGGATGCTAATTATAATAGCTAAAAATAGTTATATAGATTATTATGATTGATTGTATAACTATAACTATTCATAAATATCATAAAAAATCATAAATATTTTTGTCTATCAATTCTTGCGCAACTTAATAGAAAGAAAAAGTTTAATCTACATCTGCTGAAACAAGGACTCGAACCTCATTAAATGGCTATTTTTGTACGCTTTTCGCTGTTAAGCTAATTTCGGTGAATGAATGCGGCACACTTCCTTATCGAATTGTTATTAACAGAAATACAAACGCTCACGCGCTTCTTTTTGCACAATTGCAGCGCATTAGCTGAAAATTAATCAATTGTTTTTTTTTATAGACATTTAACCACAATTAACCTTCCGAGCGTTCAAGTGACTGCAAATAAATCAATATCTTTTCTAAGTAAGCAGCAGCAACAAACAGCAACAGCAACAGCAACAACAATGAGAATTGGCAGCTGAAAATTATGAATTATAAACGCAGTGCGAACAAAATCGTTTAGCGGCAGAATATAAACAAAACAAAAACCAAAAAAATTGCCAATTATTTATGGCTATATTCCCGGCGCTTGTGAACAGCGGCTTATTAGTTAAGCCATTGTTAAATAAAAACAAATATATATATATAACATTGATAGATATTTAAGTAGAGCGGGTGGCCTATAAGCCCATGCAATTGATTTGATTTTGTTTTGTTTTCCAGCTCAGATTTCCATAATATCAAGGCGCACAAAAGCATTTTGTTAGGCTATTAAAATTCAATTAAAATATTTACAAAGCTCAAGCAGATCACAGATCTCTAATCATTGACAAATGTATATTTAGTAAGGCAGACACATATATACATAAATATTTGTATATAAATATTTGTATATACATTTATGTACATCAGCATATATATTGAGACGAACCATTCATAATGCCTTTGGGTGGCTTTTGTCACGCAAATGCTGTTAAAATCTTTGTCGACGGGCCGGAAACCGGCTACTGCTCTGAATCGAGTCGTGAAACAATTAACGGCACGTCAAATGTGCGTTGTGCAGCGGTTCAACTGGAGCTGAGCAACAACAACAACAATAAGACCAGCAACAACAACAACAATAATAATAATAATAATGTGGCTACAATGTGGGTCGTGCGCCGTGAGGGCCTCCAGCCACTGACAGGCACTTGTCAAAGAAAAATCCATAAGACGTGTCAAACACAAATCAAATGCAAATGAGGCAGCGAGCAGCGAGCGAGCTGAAAGAAACCACACAAAAAAATTAAATTATCCAATGTTTACAATCTCTTTACAAATTTTAACCTTGGCCTTACACACACACACGCGCAGTAGCATCAACAGCATCAACAGCAGCAGCAGCAGTAGCAACAGCAGCAACAGCAGCAGCAACAGCATTCAAGTCATTTATAAGATGCACAGACAAAGCCTTAGCCAAATAAAGCGCAGCTAAAGCGAAACAATGTCAGAGCAGTTACTTATCTTTTAATTCACACACACACACACACACACGCACACACACACACACACACACACACATTTTGACTTTGCCTTTACAGCCGCAATTAGCTGGGCCATTGACACCGCTTGGCTTAGAACTTTTACAGCAGCGCGATCTTGGCCAGACTTAGTGGCGGGATCTGTTGTTCGCTTTGCCCAGCGCAACACGTCACGTGTCAGTTTTAGCGAGAAGCTAAAAACAAGTTCTCGCCGTTGCTTAGATTTAGATAAAGGCATTTACATTTGTGCAAATTAACTCGAATGGCAGATAAATAAGTATAAACATTTAAATCAGCAAGTTTTTGGCTAAGTGCTGCTGCGAGAACGGGTTCGCATCGATAGCTATCAGTAGCGGCAGCTCATTTTTAGCTATGAACTAAATTTGTCACAGCCAAAATAAAAATATGAATGAAGATCAAACGAGTTTCTATCCCTATCAATTGTCAATTGCTCAATGATTCGCTGCCAAAGTTCAAAGTGTCAAAGCGGCGGCGGTGGCGGCGGCGGCGGCACGAGTCAATAGAAGATGAAACAGCAATAAAGGTGCCAAATTGTCTAAGCAAATTGTTAAGCGCTTTGGCCATCGCTGAATTGTCTGGCCCCAACGGGCAGCTGCCATTATAATTATCAAGTTTTATTATTATTTTTTTTTTATTTCTAAAGCTAAATTATATATATAAAAGCTAATTACTAAGTTAAATAACGATTAGATTCGGCTTAGCGGTGCTGCTTTGCTGTTCTATGCTAGATCGTTCGATCTACGTCTCATTTGCATAATGAATTCTGTGTGTTGCCAATTAAATTCGAACATCTTCAGCTCAGACTTTCACACAGCGCGCGTGTCGCCAACGAGAACGGGCATCGAAATGGGGGAATTATATAGAAATTAAAACTGTGACATTTAGACGAGAGCATAAAGCAAAACAAAAACTAAACAAAACTATTCCACTGGACCAAATGGCTGATAAACTTGCCAAATATATACATATATGTGGAGCTGAATGCGGAGGCGGAAATAATGCGTAACATTTGTTTATTTGCTCGAGCAGCTATTTAAATCAACTTTATTGAAGCATTTATAAATCACTCGAGTGCGCAACACATTCTACAAGTTCGTCTGCCTAACTATCCATTCGCTAGAATAAATGCCTACTCTATGAAATACTCTAATAACTTTAAAATGTTTACGACTTGCTCTGATTAAAGACTATGCTAACCAAATGTACACTCTAAAAAGTATGAATTAAATGCTGTCAATGTTTCTTTTTGCCTTAACAGCAGATAAAATAAAAATAAAAATTCTAAAATCATTTAATAAGTTTGTTCAATTAAAATATGCATATTATATTTTAGAATATATAAAAAACAATACAGAAATAAATATTTTTTGTTTTTAATTAAAAAAAAAAATTAAACTGGATTTCTGAAGCTGCAAATAAATATATTTATTGTCTTTAAATACACAAATTTTATGCAACTTTTACATAGTTTTCATTTAATTAATAAACTTAATTTCAAAGAAAAAGTTCCAACATATATTTTAGTCATATATATAAAATTGATTTATTAATATTTATTTAATAGAAAATAACTTAAAAATTCTTAGTTCACTTTGTATTGTGAAATACATACAAATAAGAAAAGCTAAATATTTAAGTTTAATTTTAATTTTTTTTTTATAATAATCTTATTTATAATAAAATTATAAACAATATGAAAAATCATTTAAACTAAAAATAAATAATAAATGGTAAGGAAATACATTAATAAATATATAATAAATAAAAATAAATAAATAAAAAAATACATAAATAATATAAATATAATATAAATTTAAATAAATAGATAAATAATAAATAAAGAAAAAATTTTAAAATATTTAAAAATTCCATAAACAATATATATATAATAATAAAGAAAAAAATGGGTAAAAAACAAAAATTTATCAAAATTTAATTTCCCTGCCATACCATTCAGATTGAGTGCATTAACTCTGCTCATATTTTCGGTACATCCAAGCTATGTCAGTGTATGGAGCACTTCGTTATTGGCGCTTCTGCTTAACTTTATTCATATTTAATTGAATATTTATAATGCTAATGCGAGCTGTTGCGTTGGTGAATGTGCGGAAACACGTCAGTTATTTACGATTCATTGTTTTGGACACTTGACAAAATCACTTTAAAGTGGCTGACAGGAGCGGGCCAGCAACAACAGCAACATATTTGTATATGAGTAGCTTGTCATCAAGAAAAAAAAAGAAACTTTGGCTAATTCACGAGTCAAAGAATTTTAATTTGAAATACTTTTGGCCAAGGCTGGCGAAGGCTGCAACATGATTTCAATTGTGTAATTTTTGCAGCTTCGCTTAATTTATGAGCATTTGTGTGTGTCGCAGTCAATTGTCAATTTATGCTAAAGATGCGCAAAGAAGACGCGCTAAGCTAGCAACTTAATTTGGCATTGCGTATACGCCATGTGTTTGTCGATTGAAATGTTAAAGAAAAAAAACAAACGCAGCTCCATCTGTGTTGACAATGGCGATAAACCGCTCGATGCCTTTGCTCGACCAATGCAAATTTTATAAGACTTGTTGGTATTTACACGACTCATTCAAATGCAAAATCAGAAGCGAAAACAACCGGCCGCAGCCATAGAACGAGGCGTGTCTCTAAGCAAACTGAGTGGACGTGGGAATCGGTTATTGTTTAGTTTGACTTCAGCATCAGTATCAGCATCAGCATCATCAGCATTAGCATCAGCATCATCAGTATTTGCATCATTATTTCATGTTTGGCTTAATGCGCCTTCTATTGTTCTTGTCCGTTGTTTTGATATCTTTGTCTTGGCAACAGGTCGTATGCGCTATCGATACACGTGTATACTAAAATAGTTGAAACTATTGTCACGCCTCGCTCGCAACATTATAATTAACTAAGCTGGGCAGTCGAACAGTAGACTCGAGGCTAGACTTTTATTATTTCGGGTTGTATTTTCTTTCCCACTCGTTTTCGATTCAATTCGAGCAGTTTTTAGTGCCTTTAGCTAATGATGCGACACTTTTAACTCCATAAATTTGAAGCACATGTATCGATAGCCGGCATTTAAAGGCGGCTCACGGCTTTTAATTTTGTTTTTCTTTTTTCTTTTTCTTTTTCTGTGATTTTGTGATTGGTTCGTACCGGTTCTTGTGTGGCTGCGACTATGTTAATTTGACTAGCGAGCTGGTGATCTGTTGTTTTGGTTCCGGTGAGCTGCCATAGATGGCTGAGATGAAATGATAAACATATATTCATATTAGATGATTGTTGCCATAAAATAAATAAAAATGGGTTATATTTCTTTTAAAATACCATTTTATTCAATTCACAACAACTCAATAAATCTGCCACGCCCTGTCGTAGATTTAAACGGCTGATACCGATGTATCGGCAACTGCCGTCGATTAGTTTCCGTTCTCCATATAAAATGACAATCGACAAAACAAAAAAAGCCAAAACAAATTTTTGAAATATGATAAATAAAAAATAGAAATATTGACGCAACCAACGAATCGCTTCGTGCCGTGTCGTGTTGTGTCGTATCGTCCACCATGGATCGATCCATAGCTAATGGCAGATTGATCGCTGCTTAGTTTCTTGACTGGAAATTTAATATGCCAACAAAGTCGTTATTAATTACTTTTCAATTTTCTAATAACCGTAAAAATATCGATAAATTGTTGATGAAACTATGTGCAGCTGGTTGACTGACTGACTATTTGTTTAGAATTTGTCTATTTGTCTGCTCATGTTCGGCGATGACAATGATTCAATTAATCAAGGCGCACAGCTGCTGCCGAGTAAGTGAAAGGCGGCATGATGTCACATCCAGTTAGAATGCGAAAATCGGTGGACGGAATTCTAACTCACTTTTATGGCTCCATTCAAAATGGCCGCGGCTGATCGGCTGCTTCTTTATAGGCCAACTCAGTGGCATTTCCTCTGCTCCAGCCTTGATGCCAAAAGCAGCAGTATCAAGAGCTTAACGTCAGACCTTATGCCAGGTGAATGTATTTCCCCCACACAAATGTTTTTGTTTGCTTTTTTCTTCTTCTACTTCTCTTTTCAATTTGATATTTGTCGAACGGAAATGATATTTGTTTGCTTTTAAAAGCCGTTAAATTTGTTATTAGGTTGCAGCAGAGGTCAAGTGAGCTGACAAACAAACAATTGGACGGGCAAGACAATCCACACATCAGGTGTTGTTATAACAGATAAACCTAATGCCATGTAAGTCGTGCGTGAGTGTGACAACAAAAAAACGGGCGGCACGCCCCAAATTATGCAAATTTATGAGGCAGTAAATTATAAAATTTCGAAGAAAAAAACTAATCAAAACATGTGCATAATTAGAAGAGAGCTATACTTCATCAAAGTGTTGGCAAAAAATATTATTCTTACCAACTTGTATGCAAATTGGAGCGAAGATCGAGAACAATACAAAAGACTTAGGCAACGAACTTCAATTGAGCCACGAGCCGTGCCAAGCACAGCGCAGCACTTAAGAGAGTCGAAGCGAGAATGACAGAGAAAGAGAAACAGCGAGTGAGTGAGAGAGAGAGAGACTGTGTATGTGTGTGCTAAAATGTGTGCTTGTGTGTGTGCTCGAGTTGAACTCTTAAATGGTTAAACTATCTTCTTTTATTTTGGGCTCTCTGTTGATTTGTTGCCGATGCGTCACGGCTCGTGACGACACCAAAGTGATTGTGATTGTGATTGTGATTGTCTACTAATTCGGCAGATGCTCTGGCATGCGTCCACTTCTAGCTGCGGTTTCTATCCAACCAATATCATATTATATAATTTAAATTTTGATTTGAATTTGTTTGATGTTGTTAAAAGTTACTGTTGTTGTCTGACTGGCCGTTGTTGCTGTTGCTGCTGCTGTTACTTTATTTATAACAACATGTAGATGTACACGTGTGTGTGTGTATGTTTCTTATATATATATATATTTAGTTTTTTTGGCGGTCGTCGCTTTACGCTGCTTCTCTTAGACCCACATAGCGAACCGGACGGGCCAGATATAGTATAAATTTCATAGAAACAGCCCAGCTCATCATCATTTGTGCTTTGAACTTCTTAAGTGTAAATTGCTCGTGCGCTTCTGGACGAGAAATTTTTGCGTAACCCAACGAATCCAAAAATATATATTAAAATAAAATGGTATGTGATCCTCGCAGGAATTACGACGAGTGCTCACTGTGTATGAAGGACCAACGACAAAAAAATTGTGCTAAAAAAAAAAAAAACAGAAAAGAAGAAGCAAATTATTTTTATCTCGGCATTCATTTACATACGCGTGCGTGTGTGTGTGTCTGTGTGTAAGAAATAGAATTATATTGAAGTGCTTCCAGTTCAAGTGTACGACTTCATTGCCAGCTGACAGGCACGAGTGGGCACTCGTCTGCATTCCATTCGCGCCCAGGCTAAAGCTAAATATATACGAAACATCAACGAGAACCAATCAAATACCAAGTGTACTTCAATATTTGCTCTTGTTTCCGGCAGAAATTCTTCGTGTTTGTTGCTTTGGCGCTGCTTGGCTGTGCGACTGCTGCACAGCTGCCCGATTCGGCCACACAGGGACCTAATCCACAGGACATAGCGACACCCGAACCGGAATACATTGACATCGATGAGCCGTTACCAGCAGCCCCAGCGCCCCGTCCAGTTGCACAACGACCCCTGGCTGTGGCACCAGTGCCACGTCCAGTGATTGGATTGCCTCGTCCCGTTGCCCGTCCCGTTGCTACGATCACTCGTCCCATTGCCGTGGCCCAACCGATCGCCTATGCCCAGCAGCCGATCCAGCAGCGCGCCCAGTATCTGGCCCCATTCGTTCAGCCGCAACAAGTGCCCGGACATGCGTTCAGCAGCCAGGCCGGCTATCAATATCGTCGTCCAGTCTATGTAAGGCGCGTCTATCGCCAGCGTCGCTACTAGAGAGGGGCGATGCCTAGCACTTAGCTTTTGTCTATTTAATATATCTAATTTCTATATGATTTTTTATTTGTATTTGGACGTTTTTTATTTACATACAATATTTCATCTTTATCTCTCTCTCTCTTTTCCTCTCTTTCACTGCCCTTCTATCCAACTGCTTCCGTTCCTGAATCCCATTCCTACTCCAACCACCAACTCTACTACTTCTACCACTACTACTACCACTACCATCACAATCTACTATCGAAACAAATGGAACTGCTATCGCAATCGCTAGCATTAACCCAAGATCACATTAAAGACAAAAAGAAAAAGATCAAATCAATCTCTGCAACAACTATCGCATCTAACCAAATTCTAATCAAAGGCATTTCTTCACATGAAATGCTCACGATACAAACGCTAAACATCAAAAGTACAAAGAGACAAATGAAGTTCGGAAGACGAAATCGAGATTGAAACGAAATCAAAGTATTTAGTTATTGTTGAATTGCAAACTCCAAAATAAATAAATAAATTTAAAAAAAAGTATAGTAATAAAAATTAATTATTTTGTAAATGAGAAAAAAAAAGAAACAACAACAACAAAAACAAACAGAAAAACTCTTGAGTATGGTAATGTTTTATATTTGTGGGGCCAAGGTCTGTGAATGATACGCCATATCGAAGCATGACTTTAATTATAGCATTCACAGCTCAACAAAGCCTCACATAGAGCTGCAGAGATACAAACGAACAATGCACAAAGATTGGTTCTTATTTTCATTATTATTAGGCAGCCGCCTGCCCGCTGCGAATGCCGTTCGATCCGATCCGATCCGAGATCCGATATCTGACGTCCAACGTCCGATATCCGACTAGTAGTTAGCCATCATTAATCACGAAATCAATTGAAGATCTGTATGTACTTGTCTCTATGAGAACCGTTTACCATTTGCATACGGAAGCTGTCGACAGTGTTGCGCAATAGCTATTGGAGAGATGGTCCGACTGGTTTTTGGTGAACTTTCGTCAGATATAATATTTCATATATTTAACTTAGTTGCTATTTGGAGCTTGGTATATTTATTTATTTATTTTTTAATTTGTATCCCATTATTTTTCATTTTATTTAACGACATTTGGACCTCGGCAAATACGCAAATTCACTAAAATACTTTCAAAATAAATTAAATTAACCGGTTTGCGATCTCAGGTTTTTCTAATTTATTTATTTATCTTATTTTTTTTTGCTGCTGGTGCTAGCAGATCGTCTTCAAAAGTGCAAATAAATGAGTTACGGAACCTTTCTAACGGCTAGAATCCACTTGACTGACTGTTCGGGTGGTCATCTAACCGTAGCCAAAGTGCTCTTGATTGACGAATTGATTGCCCATGTTATTGTGGCCCCATCACTCATTGTTTCGATTCGATTTATGACAGGGCCGTGGTGCTAATAGCTCCATAATGCGCGTCAAGAGCGCTGTAAGAGTTCCGTATGGCGACTCCTTCAAATAATTACATACATACTTCCGTATTTATATCATGATTGCAGTGTATTGCGATGTCAACATGATAGTTCCCATATCCTGCACATCTTATCATGGTGCGAGGCAGTTTTTTTACTCATCTCAGCTTACCGAATAACATAATATAGAAATTGCCTACAAGCTGTTATGTTAATGTCGGCAGCCATCTCAATGAAGTATATTTCTGGGATCTCATACGTTCCAGCCTAAAAGTTGGCAAGGGTAATTTCAAATATACTTTAACCAAAAAAATGGCTAAATGCCCTTATTACTACCGAGTCTTCAATTATTTTCCGGTCCACTTCATTTGGTTTCAATTGGCTCAGTGCTCTAAAGGCTGTAGTATTTCCAGTTTTCGCCTACAAACGCTGGTTACGTCTCTGGAGCTGTGTCGAGAGATTCTGCGAATTAATATTTATTAAATTGGAGCTTAGCGACGACAATAACAATAATATTAATAACAATAATTGATTCTTTGATTCGTTCCTTATATAAAAACGAATTTAATTATATGTTTTCGTCACACTTTTCAACCTCTCAGAATTCAGTAGTTTTCTTGAGCTGGAACCATAACGATGTCTGTAGCGCTTCTGCCATTGATATTATTACAGCTTTTGTCTCTGTGGACGTGGAATGTAGATGCAGTTTGTTGTAATCCAGTAAGATTTACTTTTCATTCAAAAGTTGGATGTGAAATTCTTGGTGCAAATTCCATAAGAGGAGGATGTGCTGCACGTCTGTGTGGTGGTCTGCGTAGGCCTACGCATTGTTGTGGAGTTGGCAAATGTAATATATTCTGTTGTAATTGTAATCGCGGCTGCTGGTCTGGAAATGTAAAACGACAATTTTTGGATAAATATATAGAACTTATCAAAGTTAACTAAAATTAACAAAATTTTAAAAATTAATTAAACGTCCATTAATGCATTACAATGGGGCTTTTGCTATTTTTGGGTCTATGTAACGAAAAGGTTGAACTATCCAGAAGGTTATATTTGAGATTTTCAATTTAGTGATAATCCAAATATAATATTTTTTCTATACCGAAAACATCTTATATTTTGGAAACTCAGCCTTAAGTTATTTTATAATTTGTATTTAATGTCGGCAGATATATTCCTTTCTTTCATGTCTATGAATTCATTCTATTGTATTTTATATGTGTCGATTGGTTTATTCGAAAGCTTTTAAATTGATATAACATTTAATCAGATGCAATGAATCTATATAATACTGCGAATGACCAAATAGAATCCAGTATTCATACCCACAATCGAAACTTGAAATTCATTCGTTCAGGGATTCCCATATGCGTCACTTATGTAAATGCATAAAGTAAAATTGATTATATTTTCGTCACACTTTTCGCCTAGGCTCACTTTCAACCTCTCAGAATTTAGTAGTTTTCTTGAGCTGGAATCATAACGATGTCTGTAGCACATCTGCCATTGATCTTATTACAACTTTTGTCTCTGTGGACGTGGAATGCAGATGCAGCTTGTTGTAATCCAGTAAGATTTACTTTTTTTGCAAAAGTAAAATGTGATGCTGTTGGTGGATATTCCTTAAGAGGAGAATGTGTTGCACGTCTGTGTGGTGGTCTGCGTCGGGCTTCGCCTTGTTGTGGAGTTGGCAGATGTAATATATTCTGTTGCAATTGTAATCGCGGCTGCTGGTCTGGAAATGTAAAAGACCAATTTCAGGAAAAATATGATAATTATGTCAATGTTATCTAATATTAATAGCATTTTTAAAATGAATTAAACATCCATTAATGCCTTATAATGGAAGCTTTTGCCATTTTTGGGTCTATCTCTTTTTGGTATACCGAAAACAGCCTTTCTTTCTTCTTTCTTTCTTCTTTGTATTCAATATCGGAAGTTATATTATTTTCTTGAATATCTATGGATTTGCTCTATTGGATTTTATATGTGTTGATCGGCTTATTCGAAAGCTTTTAAATAGATGTTACATTTCATTAGATACAATGAATCTATATAAAACTTATAGGATCTTGTATTTATACCCACTATCGAAACTTGAAACTTCTTAATCATTATTCATTCGTTCAGGGATTCCAATTCGCCTCACTTATGTAAATGTATAACAAATTGGATTATATTTTCGTCACGCTTTTCACCTAGCATCACTTTTATTGTGTTAGAATTTATTAGTGTTCTTGAATTGGAATCATAATCATGTCTGTATTGCATCTGTCGTTGATCTTATTACAACTTTTGTCTCTGTGGACATGGCATGCAGATGCAGTTTGTTGTCGCTCAACAAAATTTCTGTTTCTTACTGACTTTGGTTGCCCTCGATTTGGTGGAGTACTCCATATTGGTAAACTTTGTGTTGGACATATGTGTGGAGGTCTGCGTAGGGCTACGCCGTGTTGTGGAGTTAAAAAATGCAATATATTCTGTTGTAATTGTGATCACGGCTGCTGGGCTGGAAATGTAAGACAACAGTTTGACGTTAAATTTGGGGTGTTCGTCAAAATTTTGTAAATTAAATGAAATAAAAGCCTGTTATTATTTAAACTAATGATATTATAATTGATGGGTCTATTTAAAGAAGAGGTTAAAGCTATTCTGAAGGTTTTATTTGAAATGCATGGGTTCAGGGGACCTCGTAATCGAGCAGTCTCGACTAGACCTTTCTTACTGGCTTCTTTATATTTTTTTCTATACTATATTTCCTATTTAAGAACGGGCCTTATGTTATTTTCATTCAAGTCTATGGATTCGCTCTATTGGATTTTATATGTGTCGATCGGCTTATCCGAAATCTTTGAATGTGGTATAACATTTAATTAGATGCAATGAATCTATATAAAGCTGCGAATAGCCAAATAGCATCTAGTATTCATACCCACAATCGAAACTTTAAACTTCTTAATCATAATGCATTCGTTCAGGAATTCTCATTCGCCACGCTCAAGTATATAACAAATTCAATTAGATTTTCATCACACTTTTCGCCAGGCTCACTTTCAACGTCTTAGAATTTAGTAGTTTTCTTAAACTGTAATCAGAACCATGTTTGTAGCGCATTGGTCATTGATCTTATTACAACTTTTGTCTTTGTGGATGTGGAATACAAATGCAATTTGTTGTAAACCAATACATGTATATTTTTCTGTAGGTGCCGACTCTAAGTGCGAAAAATTCCATCCGGCATATCTGAGCCGTGGAATGTGTCTTGCCAGATTATGTGGAGGTCCGCGGAAGGCTGTGCACTGTTGCGGTCAAGGACCATGCAATATGTTCTGCTGCGACTGTAAATTACCCTGTTGGACTGGAATTGAATTTGCTGTAGATCACTTTTATGCGAAGTATGCCCAATTGAAAGATTAATATTAATGACATGTTTGTAACGTTATAAACTATAACTTCTTAGAAACAATTAGAACTTGTATTTCATGGATCTATCTATAAATAGAAGAGGTCAATAATGGTAGATGGGATATTTGTACAAAGGAACTGAAAGTATATAAATACTTTGCCATCTTAGCAAATTCTTGCATAAAATACTCAAATTCATTATGTTGGAAACCAGTTGGCCAGCGAAATATAGGGAACTGCGTTGATAGTTGATATATAATTTATGATCTATGCGTATTCGTATTTAAACGTAGCTGATAGGAATAAGCACTGCAAATGAAAACATTTAAGCCATTCAAGCGAAATTATCTAATTAATTAGCATACTAATAGGATAGCCTTTGGAGCGGGTGGCTAACTGGTTTCATTCGATATTAGATCATATGATCAATTTCCATAAAGACTCGTTAAGCGTATTTATTTTGTCAGCGAAAAAGAGAAAGAAAAAACATAAAACATACGGCGAATGTTATATATTTCCTGTTCGCATTAGGTTTCACTTTCACGCAGATATATATATTTATATATATATATATTTATATTTATGTGGGCGGTTAGATTCTTCACACCTCGTGGCTCACAACAATGGTAGCGATTGTGAGTACCATAAATCAGCATCGCCATTGGGGGTATTGTGCCACAACAAATCTCCATTTGAACTTGTTTGGCTTCAATTACTCATGCGAATTAGCAAATGACCAAACGGTTCAATAAATCAACACGCAATATGCGAAGAATTCTGGGCATACCATCACGATCCGTCTTCATATGGTGGACAGACGCCGCCCACATTGAAACTGAATGTTTCGATTTATGGCTCAAGTATAATACCATTGTTGTTGGGCGCTACTGACTGCATGATACTTATTCACGGTTCATAATTAATTGTTTCTCTTCTGCAAAAACAGTTCTGGATGCATTCTGCGGTAACTTAAGTAAGTGATTTTGGGGCTGCAATTAAAAATGGATTGTGAGGCATAAAATTTTGCAGTTTCTTTTTTTTCAGATATACGGGAAACAGCAAGACGAGCGTTGCGTAAAGCCAATATACTCGTATCACTTCATGAGTGAGTATTAATAATAATATTGTCATGGCCCTCGAATTGAGCTTGTAATTAGATCTTAAGGTGGAGTTTCCCTGTCATAAAGGTCAAATTTAATTTTAAAGCTCTTAACGTAACGATTATATTCAACAATCGAAATATTTCGAGCATACGTCATACGTATACGTAATATCTCTCATATGAATTTTTCAAAATAGCTAAAATTTCACAATTAAAGCCTTCTTAAGTCCGATTTATATCATTTCACATATTGCTATAAATGAATATACATATGTCCATAACAGAACAGAGTATAATATAGCTGGCAATAGTTGATAAGAGGAAGTTCCCACTCAAGGATTCGATTCTATTTGCTGCTTCACTTGTGAAAGAAAATGATATTCGAATTATAACTAGATGTATATTCTTAGGTTGGCTTCTTTTTGACTATGATCATCATATAATATTTTTACGAAAAAGTATTTGTACGTTTTGGAAGGTCGCTTCAATGCAGAGATTAGGTAAACATTAATCATGATCTCAGTAAATATGCCCATCAGTAAGTTTCACCATATATATCATTTTATACTTAGGTATTTATTTGATGGAACTCTAAATAAATAGCTGAACAATTTACAAATACAAATCAAATTATATAGTTCGGTATATACACAATGAGTAATATCAGTTGGCAAACATGGCTAAGTGAATGGCTTAATAGAAGAAAGGCGTGGCTGGTGGATCGTAATGGTAACCATCGTCGCTATGTGGCTCCACGATTTCCTGCGGCGGCAGATAGATATTGTTCGGTTCAAGTGGTGCGGCGTACGAGGGAATGGGTATCTTATAGGTTGGCGCCACTGGTGTGGGTGGCAAGTAGTTGGTCTCTGGCTGCAGTTCTTCCTTCACCGGTGCTGGTGCGGGCGGCAGGTACTCTGGCTTGGGTGGTGTGGGTGGCAGATAGATGGGCTTGGGCTGCACAGGTGGCAAGTAGGTGGGCTTTGGCACTTCCGGCTCTTTGGCGGGCAGATAAATGGGTGCCGGTGTTGGCAGCTCGAATGGTATGCTCGGTGGCTCATAGTTATAGCCGGGATGGGCTTGCTCCTCATGTTGGTGGTGCTCATGATGATCATGGCCAAGCAGATGGGAAACATCAGCGGCAACCAGCGCCACGCCGAACAGAGCTAGCAAAAGGACTTTCTAATTTCCAAAGAGAGATAGGCTTAAAACGCAACAATCAATGCAACAATTGCTTATATAACTACTAACCATTTTGTTATCGAATCTCTATTCTGTGACCGAGGTACAACGTTCTCGATGCGTTGTTGGCTCTGAAATGATTTAGTTTCCGGCAAATGCTTCTTTATTTATACAATGAACGAGAACCGTGCGCGCCATAGAGCAGTCTGCGTTTCAGTCTCCGTTGACGTCTCTGTTGCCGTCTTCGTCTTGATCTTGTTCGGTGTCTCGACCTGACGCTGCGTTGATCTCTGTGAGTAGCTGAGCTTTAGTTCCCCCCACTTTAACGGCATTCGCATATACATAAATTCTATTAATTCTCTTTTAATTTCCAATCGCCTTATGTGCCGGGCTTTGTTTTTGCTCTGCATGAAGCGGACATTAAATCTGCACTTAATTATAAGTCTGAGGAATGGATGCGGATATTTGTATCAGCTAAGGCGTTACAGCTATAAATACACTCACATTGGGTCACTTTCGTATACTTGATGAGATGTGAGAGTACCCAAACAAACTAAATGTAAGCTTAAAAGTATCTAAAGATATATTTAAAAATTTGCAGTTGTATATGTATAAGTGAATACAAAAATATTTAAAATAAGCAAAAAGAAGAATTTAAGTAATAATTTTTTTGATTTTCTGTTTTAAGAATGTGTTTTGGGTTCATCTCATTTCAAAATCAAATTAATTAGCAATCATTAAATAGAATTTTTTAAATATGTATTTCATGATTTATTGATTTTTTATTAATTTTTTTTTTTTAATATTTTATAATATTTGTTTGCTTTATATATTTATTATTATTTTAAAAAATATATTTTTGATGATTTATTTATTTATTTTTTATATTTCATAATAATTTGTATATTTCTTTCATTTTTTTTATTTGGTTTTATTTATTTATTTATTTTTTTTTTTATTTGTGTTGGATTCATCTCAGTTAATCTGAGCTAATATACATTTCATATGCTATTTATTTTTCTTGTTAATTTATTGATTTAATATTGCAATTTGCTAGGGTATTAAGTATTCTACATTCGAGTTGTAATAGTGTTTAGTAGCCTGTTTTTTTTTTTTTTTTTTTCTGCTGACAGCTTTAAACGCCTCCCTTTGAAATGAGTATTTAAAAGAGATTTTTTTTCGGCGCAAAGACTTGGCAAAGATTTGTTTTTATTGATTTATTTATTTATTTATTTTTTTGTATACGAGCTTTACTAGTTTTGGCCAAGATTACCAGGCAAGACAATCGATTGGCCTCACTCGATCGATTGGCCGATCATCTGGGGACTGAAAGAGGTCAACCAATTCGGCTGCCGGCTGCAATTGGCAATTAGCGATTAGTTGAATGTTATTTTTCTTCTTCATCATTTTCTACTACTTTGTAACAGACACCAGACGGCGGCAACAATGTGTATTCCCACAGCAACCTCAACGACAGCTCGACATCATTATTCATTTTCAAACCTATGTATACCACGATAATTATAGAGCCGATCAATAGCTGCAAGTGTTGAAGTTCAGCTATAGATGCTGCGCGTAGCGCGTGCTTTGGCTCTCGAAAATGGACTGCGACAGCATTTGATTAGATGCTTTTGTTTTTTTTTTTTTTTTTAGTTTTCGGAGGGGCCCTTATACACGTATCTATTACTACTACATTCATATGGACAGCGACTACTACATACATATTGAAATCTGACCTTAGACAATAGCCAATTAGCCATAATGACTTTCGCTTATGGCCTCTGATGAAAGATCATTTGCAGCTGAACAAAGCTTGATGAAATTTATGACATGATTTGCATGGAATTGGAGCAGATTAGCAATGCAACTATATATAGCGACAGATCTGGGATATAATACGATAAACATTTTGAGTGTAAATGCAATAATCTTTTCGTTAGGCAAGACTTGATGGAACTGATATTCTTTAAGTGTGTCCGATAGGCATATTAAACAAATATTTGCTCATAATAATTATGGTAATAGAAAAAATCATATATATTTTAATATAGATGATCTGAGAGTTACGCAAGTCTTCTCAACCTGGCCATAATTTCTTCTACAAATGTCCTTGACTTCGTCTTGCTTTCCTGCTGTTCAAGCTGCAAACAAAATATGATTATCGATTATAATCGAAATCGAAGTAAGCTGCACAGTTCATGTAGATTTTCTAATATGCTTTATTTGCACAACTTAAAACTAAATGCAATGGGCGTGTGTGTGTTTGTGTTTGAGGATGTGGGGTTATTAAATAAGCTCCACTATTGAAGAAATCAAAACTTGAAGCGGCGCAGTGGTTGATTATAGCTATAGCCCGAATTGCTATGACCGGCCAATGGTAGAGCATAAGAGGGTATGGGTATATGAAAACTGGGCTCTGGCTGGGCCAGGCGTGGCTCGGAGTGAGCAGGTGGCAGATACTGCGATTCCGGCTGTGAGGGTGGCAAGTAGTTCGACTTGGGTGGTGCAGGCGGCAGATAGGTTTCCTTGGGCTCGGATGGCGGCAGATAGGTGGCCTTGGGTGCGACTTGTGGTGGTGGTGGTGGTGGTGGCAGGCTGACTGGAATCTTGGGTGGCAAGTACTTGGTCTGCGGCTTAGCAGCAGGCAGATAAGTCTTCTCTGGCTCAGCGGGTGGCAGGTACTTGGTCTCAGGTTGAGCGGGGGGCAGATATTTGGTGCGTGGCTTCTGTGGTGGCAAGTACTCAGCCTTGGGCGTCTTCACTGGTGGTGGTGGTGGCGGTGGTGGCAGGGTGGGTGCCACCTTGGGTGGCAAATACTTGTTTTCCGGCTTGACAGCTGGCAGATACGTGTTGCTTGGCTTCACTGGCGGCAGGTACTCAGGCTTTGGCGGTGGTGGTGGTGCTGGTGCATCGTAGTTGTAGCCATTTGGCTGATTTTGACGCAATGCACCTAGATGCAGATCGAGATGAAAGCCATGATTATTGCGATGGGCATCATGTGAGTGCGCGTTCGAGTGTGAGTGCGAGTGAGCATGCGAGTCCTGGTGATGCGACTGATGTAAATCATGGTGGTGCGAGTCGTGGTGGTGCGATTCATGATGGTGGGCATCGTGATGCGAATCGTGGTGGCTGTGATGCGAGTCATGATGCGATTCGTGGTGGTGATGATGATTGCCACCACCAAACAGGTGCGACACATCGGCGCGTCCTATCGAACAGACGGCCAAAAGAGCCAAAAGGATGCAGAATGATTTCTGAAAAGGAGCACACAAATTTATCACAAAAATCCAAATATACGCTTAACTAAATACCATTTTTAGTGAGCCTCTCCGATTGCCTATTTGCTGTTTCGAATGCAGATGCTGCTGCGCTCTGCCAACAACTGGAAGTAATGTCTTAGCCAGTCGTATCATTGGCTTTTATACAGCGTGGACCCAGCAGCAGCGAATGCAGCTGATACTGGCTCCCAGTTTAACATTTGGGAAATAATTAATAATTACTATTGTTGTCGAAAGAGAAGGAGAGAGAGAGAGAGAGAGAGAGAAAGAGAGCGAGAGAGAGTGGTTCGAAGGCCAACGCATAATTTGCCTGCTTCACACTTTTCTTGGTTTTCTTGAACTTGAAGCTGGACCAATTATTGCCATGTGTTTGTTTATCGTGGCCTGTTTTCTATTTTGGGGGAAAACAATTAAAACCAATTTTCGACTCTTAATTGAGTTCACAATACAAAAAGCCCAAAAAAGAAAAAAAAAAGAGAAAAAATAAACAAAAACCACTCACATCACTCACTCCACTCCACTCCACTCATGAATATGCAGAGCAGGAAATTTTCATTGGACAATTGGCCTGTGATTGGAATCGAGAGCAAAAGATATCGAGAGGAGCGATCAATTGACTAACAAATGTGATTTATTTAACAGATCGAAACTTATATAATACCAACGACTAGGTAAACGGGACAAACAGCATTCCGGGTCAACAGTCGGACAGGGTCGGGTGCGGTGCAAGTTGGTGCAGCTTAGAATATGAAGGGCTCAGCGGGTGCATCGTAGTGATAGCCGGGCTCGGGATCTGGCACAATGATGGGCGGCAGATAGGTGGGTGCCGGCGTGGGTGCTGGTGTCGTTGTGGTTGTGGTGGTGGTGGTAGTGGTGGTGGTGGTGGGCTTTGGTGGTGGCAAGTAAGTGGGTGCTGGCGTCGGGGCACGTGTTGTGGTAGTTGTTGTTGTCGTTGTCTTTCTAGTTGTCGCCGGCGGTGGAGGCAAATAGGTGGGCACTGGCGTTGGTGGCGGTGGTGGTGGTGGTGGCAGATAAGTGGGCGCTGGTGTGGGTGCTGGCGTGGTGCTACTGGCTATCACAAATGGCACCACAGGCTTGGGATAATCATAACCATAGCCATGCTCTCCCTCCAGCTGCTGCAGCGGCAAATGCGAGACATCCGCAACGGCTAGGGCCAGCGAGCAGGCCACCAGTGTGAGGCTAAAGAATGCGTTCTGCAATAAAGGAAGATACAGATCAGATTAGTTGAAGATGCAACGGATGGTTCAGGCAGAGAGTCACATACCATGTTACACCTTGGAATCGAAGACGTTCAATGATTGACCAATCGTTGTGGTACCTGTTTATTTATAGTCACAATTCTAGACTCGCTGACATTGCTGTCCATGGCTCAAAAGGCCGGCCAATTATTATTATTTAAATCGATATGCCGTTGCTCGATTATTATGTATTCTCTAAATCTGTATCTGTCTATGTATCTGTATCTGTATCTGTATCTATATTGCTCACTATGGTCATTATGCATTGTTGCTCGTTGCTTGTGTGCGGCATCAACATAACATAAATGCTCGTCGAGCATTTTCATCAACGTCGTCATGAATCGGGCCTAAAGCCACTCAACTGTATTCTTGTGTGTAGCATAGCACAATGCCTCACTTCCGAGCTGGCCAAAAGAGCATTTCAGTTGTAAGCGCACTGCGCTGCCTGTCATAAATCATTTAGACTTCATTTATAATAATTACCGAGTCTCGAGCAGCTCTAGCAGCTCTCGAGTGGCCGTCAAATTCTCGCACACACAATGAAGTTGTCTCTGAAAAGCTTGCGGAAGTCTTCGGATTAAACAAGTACTTAAGCCACACATATCAAAACTGTGCTACCTATTCGAAACTCCTATTGCCCAGCTGAACGCCTACGTTTGACGTAAACGCTGTAAAGTGCGACACATTTGCGAGCCATAAAAGTTCTTCTCTAATTTGTCGAGAATACACGAAATATATTACAAGCAGATCGCAGATCAGATGAAGATCATAAAACTACTTTGCGTTTCGTTGGCATCTGGTCTTTGGGCCTGTTGTTTCAACTATCACTTTTTCAATACCCTATAGATGCAGAGAGTGGGCATTCTAGAGTGAAGTCACAGAGCTGATTATAAATCAGTTTAGATCATGTAGATAGACCCCTCACATTTCCTGCTGTTGTTTCAACTATCACTGCCTAATACCCTGTACTGACGGAGACTGGCCATAATGTACTCGACCGATGGCAGATCGGATCTCTACTCTTTATCTTACTGATAGTGAATACATGAGAGATTGGACAGCTTAAATGTCACAACATTCATCAGTCAGAAATCTGTGCTTTCAATATTAAGAAAATGCTCTTAACTTGGCTCAGATACATTCCATTCGTTTTACGTGATATCTCATAGTTTATCAGTGTTGCCCTCCGCTCACACTTGTTTTGTTTTTTTTAGCATCGATTTCAAGACATCTTCGTTTTTGGCATAGCTAATTAATGCGGGTTGTTGAACCGCCAGCGGCTTTAATCGATTACCAAAAATTGCTTGAAAATCGATTTCAGTGGCGTGCGCTCGATTCGCGCTGCTCGCATTTGGCCACCATTTTGCGCAATTTGTGTAAATGATTAAATTAATTGTGCACTTCCCTACAGAATTTTGTAGGCGCAAGCATATTAAAAATTTAAGCATATGTCGTTGACTGCAACCGGTTTAGCATTTAGTTTAAAATAGTATTTGTTTTTTTAATTAAAAAAAAAGAAGAAAAAAAACCAGATAGAGTTATGTGTTTATTAGGATTGAGCACAAGAGTCACATCTTTGTGTGTCTGTTTTTTCTTTTTTTTCTGTTCAATATCGTTTTCATTCTAAGCGCTGTCCAAGGCAAGCTGAGCAGCCCTTGGACGGTGAAAGGTTAACAAAGAATTGCCGTGAACGATGCTTAAGCATTAATGCTTATATTAACATATTGTCACAAAAGATTATGGATTTTTTAGAAATCAAATTCTCAAACCAAGACTAATCTAAGAAGCTGAAAAGATTCCATTTTTCTGCAGCAAATTAAACTCTTGCTGCTATAACATATTATTATATAAGTAATTATATATATAGACATATCACATTAAGGAATTATCTGATAAAGACTTTGGACATTATATAGGAAGTGCTAACGGTAAGAGATAGTTCATAATTTATATTTTGTTGTGTTTATAACACATTTTTATTATATTTTTTGTAGTGTTTTGAAGACTTTGGTAGAAACTAATATCATAGATAGATACTTATATATACTTATAAAGTAGCTACGAGCTTAGCTCTTGAAGCGTCTGCTGGGCACGTGATATGCGTAGCCATGACCCTTGGATGAGGCATAGGCAGCACTGTCTTCGCTGGCAGCCAATGGCTCGGGCAGCTCATCGGCGGCTTCGGCCTGTCCCAGTTCCGCATCGGAGGGAGCGACCGGTATGGCATCCTGTGGGAATTCCTGGCCAGTGGGAAACTCATTGTTCAGTTCCAGTTCCAGCTCACTGACCTTGGGCACATCGTAAACAAAGCCGTTGCCCGACTTAACGAGCTGTGAGACATCTGCCTGTGTACAATGCAGACAAAGCGCCGCCAGCAGAGCCCAAATAAACAAACGCTGAGACCCAAGCAATTATGAATAACAATAATAATAATAATAATAGAATAAATTTGATAATGGCTTACCATCTTGACAGGGGAATATATATGCCTATAGGACGTATAGAATGTACTTGAATGCTTTATAGCTGCCAGCCACGGGGCTCAAGCGAATGCAGGCATTGGCGCCGATACCCCATCTATTTATACTTCTATATGTCGATCGTGTTTGTTTTTTAGCTCAGTTTATTAATTGCGCTGTTGCTGTTGCTGCTGCTGCTGCTGCTGTTTATGCTGTTGATGTTGTTGATGTTGTTGATGTTGTTGATGTTGTTGACGTTGTTAATGCTGTTGCTGCTGCTTCTGCTTCTGCTTCTGCTGCTGCTGCTGCTGCTACTGCTATTGCTGTTGCTTGTCAAACAACAGAAATTCGATAGTTAGAGCGGCCCTAGATAAACAAGCAGCCACATCTCTGGTTGGCAATGTTTGGGGCCATAGCTGGCAGCGCTCACTCCAATCGAATCGAATCATTGTCAAGGTCAGGACGTGTTCGGCTTTTGTGTGGGGTCAAGTGTCAGTGAGCGCTGCGGCTTTGTCTCTTGTCTTTACCATCGAACTAATGATTCTATGCTTCGCCAGCTGTGCGCCAGCATCCATCACGTGTGGCAATTATGTGCCCAATCCAAATTCAAATCTAACTCCACATCCACATCCAAATTCAAATGCATCACATATAAAACAGCTGCTGTCAGCAGCTTTCAATTAGCGCCTCGAGCCATTTGTCTCTGTCAACTTTGACACTTTGACTGTCGCACTTCGATCTGAGAGCCCTGAACGGATCACGATGCTGCTGACGATCAATGTGAACCTCCGCCCAACTCTTACCATCTGCAGCCAATGAAAACCAGATTAAATATGCGATCTAAACATAGCTCAATCTAATCTAAGAGTTGCTCTCGAAAACCTTTTGTGCTCTTCTCTTGGACATTGTCGCCGTTCTTAATTTTGATAAATATTCGTATGCATATTTATTAGATTATTATTGGATTTAGTTTTAGGCTTGTCTAATATGAATTCGGTTACAGTAATCAAGCATACTTTTAGATCAAATATTACTGAACAAACAATGTTGCATAAAAATAGGCTGAAGAGATAGAAATGTTAAAATGTTGTTGATAGAGGGCGCTTTAAAAAAATCTATGCTGGCACTTGGAAACAGTTAAAAATTTACTTTAAAAAATATAACAAAAATATGTAAAGACTTAATCAAAAAATTTGTATTACATTTCAACAGGCTTTTTTCTTATTATTTTTTTTTTTTTTTTAGATTTTATTGTGCAGGAAAGAAAATATTGAAAGTAGTTCAAGAATGAAATTTTAGAATACATAATATTTCTTGTAATATATATTTATTGTACGAAATCTAATCAGATTTTCAACATTTTTTTTCTTGCGCTGTGAAAATTGTGAAAATTGATTTGAGTCAAATTTGGACCAGTTTTTCATTTAAATTTTTTTTACTTTCATTTTATTTTTATTTTCTTATCAATTCATCTTCTCATCAAGATTTCGTTTGTAAGATCTAATACAAGAGAGGGACACTAATTACAATAGGTATTGCTTAATATTCGAAAGATGGCTGAGGATCGTTGGGGTAGCTGTAGCCCTTGGGACCCTGGACAATCTCTACCTGTTGCTCAGGCTGGTTGTATGTTACTGGGGCTGGTTTGTAGATGGGAGCCACAGGCTTTGACTGCACATACTCTACGACCTTCTTGGTGACAGTTTGTGTAACTGGAACTGGTTTGTAGACGGGCGCCACAGGCTTAGGGGGCAGATAGTCGATGACAGGCTTAGATGGGATCACAACCTTCTTGGTGATAGTTTGTGTAACTGGGGCTGGTTTGTAGATGGGAACCACAGGCTTTGGCTGCACATATTCGACGACCTTCTTGGTGACAGTTTGTGTAACTGGAACTGGTTTGTAGACGGGCGCCACAGGCTTAGGGGGCAGATAGTCGATGACAGGCTTAGATGGGATCACAACCTTCTTGGTGATAGTTTGTGTAACTGGGGCTGGTTTGTAGATGGGAACCACAGGCTTTGGCTGCACATATTCGTCGACCTTCTTGGTGACAGTTTGTGTAACTGGGACTGGTTTGTAGACGGGCGCCACAGGTTTAGGGGGCAGATATTCGTTAATTGGAGTCACAACTTTTTGGACAACCTGGTTGGTTTCGAATTTGATGGCAGGCTGGCCGTAATGGTATCCATCATCCTTCAGGAGGCCGGCAGGCGTAGGCTGGTAGACCACTGGAGCGGGCTTCTGGTAGACCACTGGAGCGGGCTTCTCTTGGACCACTTCAACGGTCTTCTGGTAGACCACTGGAGCGGGCTTCTGGTAGACCACTGGAGCGGGCTTCTCTTGGACCACTTCAACGGTCTTCTGGTAGACCACTGGAGCGGGCTTCTGGTAGACCACTGGAGCGGGCTTCTCTTGGACCACTTCAACGGTCTTCTGGTAGACTACGGGAGCGGGCTTCTGGTAGACTACTGGAGCGGGCTTCTGGTAGACCACTGGAGCGGGCTTCTCGTAGACCACCTGAGCTGGCTTCTCTTGGACCACTTCAACGGTCTTCTCGTAGGTAACTGGATCGGGTTTCTGATAGACCACTTGATTGGTCTGCTGGTAGACCTGGGGCACATCAATGACGAACTGCTTAGATGGCTGCTGATAGTGGTATCCATCCGCTTGCAGATTGTCACTGTTTGAGAACAGGTGGGAAACGTCAGCGCTGACGGCTGCTACCAAGGCGAAGGCGACCAGGAATTTCTACAAATCGAGCAAACGATTGACAGAATATAGATGACCGATATGGATACGTCTATCGAAATGTTTTGCACAGCTCAATTATCCGCTGTTATGTAAGCTGTGTCTCTGTTCTTTTTTTTTTTTTTTTTTTTTTTTTTGTCTTACCATTTTGCTCAGCTACAAATTCACCGGACGAAGGTTGAAATATTACTGCTGCGGCGATGAAAAGTGAGACATTATATATACGTCGAGCCGCATCGTTTCAGGATAGCGTCGACATGCCAAAAACTGATCTTCGGCAAGAGAAGAAGCAGAATCTTCTCAATAATAGCAACAACAACGATTCCGATTCCGAAAAAATAACCGAACCTGATTTTGGGCCGGTTAACCGGCTATGACAAAACGACATACTCATAAAATTATTCTGCTCGCTCATTTTTTTTTTTTTTTTTTGGGAGATGGCACAACGATATAGATTTAAGCACAATGAAATGCCGAGATATCAACAGGAATTCAAATTTTGACAATATTAAAAATTAAACAGTCAAAGAAAGTTTCGACTATCGACAGCTGAATACCCTGACAAACAGCCACTAGCTGACTACATTGATTCCCGCTAGAAATCTCAACCATACCCATACGAAAGTGGAGTATTCTAAATGCGTAGATAATATGCATAAGCAATAAATTTAAAACTATAATATAAAGTGTTATATATCAAGCCTATTTAACAGATATTTCTGTTATATTTCTCTTAAAGAACAGAGACGCTCTTTATAATTTGTAATGCTGACGTGACTGGCTTATATAAAATCAAATATTCGCCATTTTATGGTTATTAATGAAACTCAAAATCAATATAAATGCGCCCAGACACGACACTTAATAGGATATTTTATTTATGCGCAATCTCATCGCAAGGGAATACAATTTGCGTGAAGAGCAGTTCCGCTAACTAATCACACTCTCAATTGTCGCTCAGTTTGGCCCTCGATTACTCATATAAGCCGGTGCCCAGGGCAAGCCAGGCTTGGTTAACCTTCACGCTCGTACAGTGGGTCATATATAAGGTGCGTGTAAAAACCAGTTCGAAGCAAAGGGCCCAATCGAGCAGCTGCATTCGCCTTTTGCACAATTATTGAACCAATATTCCATCGCAAACAGATTGTATTTCTGAATGTTGTTCTTTAATTTTAGCCAGCTGTTAATTTGTGAGTTATCAATTAAAGTTTGCATCCGATTAGCACGCAATAACCTTGCCAAGCCCCGAATATTTCTATTAGCCAGTTGCCAAACTTTAAAGTTGGATGACGTCTTTCTAATCAAGCCGAAGTCAATGCTAAGCGCACATTGAACTAAAGCAGCGTCTCATATAATTAATTCATATTTCAGTTGTGCTATATGTAAATTCATTTTTCATTTTGATGCTTGACAAAGTTCTCTTTACAACGCATTCGTTGTTTATCTCTTGCTTCGCTGTAAAACAAAGTTCACCAAAAAAAAAAAAAAAAAACTAGTTTGCAAATTTAGCATATACCTCGCAAGTAAACACAGAGCGGCTGTTTTGAATACGAAGTTAGTATTCAATATATTTTAAATAATGCTCATAAATTTGAATATATCAATTCATTTTATATATTTGACATCATCTTTCTCTTGTCAACTTTGTATTTATAAATATATTATACAGGGTATCTAAATATCTTAACCATTTCTAATTTACCTAAATGCAAAATGTTGCCCTTTTTTAGGGTTTAAATAAGAACACGTTTCTGTTTGGGATTTCCCCTCTCGTAGCTAAATAATCATTATTTCTGAAAAATTATTTTGAATATAAATTATGTTAAATTTTTATGATTTTCTTTATAAATATTTAATTTGTATATTCTACAAAATATATTCCCCTGCTATACTCGTTGGCTATAAATATATATAAACAATTCTTAACTTATGTAAATTCATATTATTTTAGTGAGATTTCCTAGATGATGGAAAATCCGGATTTCTGTTAAACTATTTCAAATTTGAGTAAAATATTTTGACATATTCAAAAATATTTTAGATGATACTCATAAATTTGCCTTCAATAAAATTTGTTGAAATTTCAGCTCGAGTTGTAATATAGGGTATTTGAATGTCAAATTGTTTTTCATTTTTAAATCACGTAACAACTAAATACTGATTTTGATGTGTGCTTAAAATAGAACACGTTTTCTGGGATTTCCCCCCCTGATGAGTAAAATATTTTGACAAATTCGGAGATTTCATAATCGAAAATTTGATGATTCTATAAATTAATCATATCTTCAAGCAGGTCTGCGGACTTTTTTTTTTTCTTATTTATTTTGTATTTCATTAACTCTTTGTGTTTTTTTTTTTTTCATTGTGGTTGGCAATTTGTCTTAGGCATAACGGTTAATCACTCTGGAGATTTGACCCTGCGAAGCTTTACTCGTAGGCAGTGGCTCATTCACACCAACTTTGGATTTTGTAGGCTTTCGATATCTTCATCTCATGTTGGCTAATTGGTGCAGTCACAAGTTGTTCTACTACAATCGCGCATGACGACGTCTAACTGTAACAGTTCCCCTTGAGTTTCCGGCATTTAAATGACAGCTAATTCTGGATATTAGTCTATATATAAGTCGCATCAGATTACTTCATCGGACGATGAAAATTTTGAATGCCAAAGCAAATGAAACGAGTTTGTGTTAGCTGCTTGGCAATTAGTTAGTATTAAGTTAAGATCACATAAGTGTATGATTTTTTATAGGACTGATAATTGAACAAATGAACAGCAGCAGACAGCAAAATAAATGTATATATATTAAAATTAAACATAAAGCCTAAATCCCAAATGAAATGCGACTTGTGTCAGCGCTTGAAATAGATCCGGATTAACAAAGAGAAAAGGAATATATCTATATTCGAAACGAAACCAAGCCAGAGTTCTGTTCTTCGTGACAAAAACAACATCTTTTTAATGCAACCGGTTCTATTAGTTTCTGTGACTTTTCAAGTATTTAATGTGCATAAATTTGTATTAGAACAGATTCTAGTTCTATTTGTCCAAGCATAGATTGCTGTGAAGCCCGTCTAAGAATGTGGTGCACAAACAATAAAAATCATCAACCAATTTAAACTAAATAAAATAAAATATATTCCACGATATTTGCACGCTCAAAAAGCTATAAATAAAAAAAAGGTAACAGGGTAGACAATAGACCATTCTGTCAATATGCTCATTAGCCATGCAGCATACATTACGCATACGCATGCATACATTTTTGACTCCATTTTAACATACACTTAACATTAGTTGAGTTTGTGTCTCTGTTGGGTTTGTGTCTCTGCTAAAGCGTTCTATTAAGCATCTGTGTTTGGCTCTACAACTGGTTTAGATTTTAATTGAATAATTTTTGATCTGCGTTGTAGAATTTGTGCAAAGTGAAAGAATATCAATATAAAAACATACATATACTATATAAATATTTACAGTTATTTTAGAACGACTCGACTCGTTTCGCTGTTCCATTGTACCTTATAGACACTTGTCCACATTAATTTTGCGTTCTTTGTGATTAAAACTAATTTTATGGAGCGTGTTTCGGTTTATTACGTTTGCTCTCCATAATTTCAATATGTGTGCAAATATTATGTCTAAAGATGTGGGTTTAGCCCAGCATCCAGACACCAGCGCCTGTATTATAAATAACAATTCAATCCCGACTTTTCTAACAATTCCAATCTAACACTTTGACCAAGCAACATGGTGAGTGTTTAGCTCCCAGCCTGCAGGCATACGTTGTTTAATCCAAATCTTTTCGTTTCCTTGCAGCGTTCTCTATTTGTGCTGATGGGCTTGATGCTGCTGGGTGGCGCTGCAGCCACCTCGCTAAGTCGCACCTATTTGCCACCGCAGCAAGACCTAAGTTTGCAGGACCTTTCTCTGCCACCAGCATCTGTGTCGAGAAATATCATTGGTGTGAGTGGCATTCCCCAAGGCAGGCTTGTGAATCGCCTTGTGCAGGTGCAGCCAGTACAGCAGCAACAGCTGATTGTTCAACGTCCCCAGAGGATAAACATTCAGCCCGCGGTCCAGCGTGGCATTATAACACCCAACGTGCAGGTCCTGCCACAACCTCAAGTGATTGTTCGTCCTCAACAAATTGTGCAGAGGGAATCTATAAACATCCAGCCCGTGGCCCAGAATCGCATTTTGACACAGCCACAAGTGATTGTGCAGAATTCCCGGCCAGTTGTGCAGGGGCCAGCCCTACGCATTCCATCCCAGCTCGTGGCCCAGAATCGCATTTTGACACAGCCACAAGTGATTGTGCAGAATTCCCGGCCAGTTGTGCAGGGGCCAGCCCTACGCATTCCATCCCAGCTCGAGGCCCAGAATCGCATTTTGACGCAGCCACAAGTGATTGTGCAGAATCCCCGGCCAGTTGTGCAGGGGCCAGCCCTACGCATTCCATCCCAGCTCGAGGCCCAGAATCGCATTTTGACGCAGCCACAAGTGATTGTGCAGAATCCCCGGCCAGTTGTGCAGGGGCCAGCCCTACGCATTCCATCCCAGCTCGAGGCCCAGAATCGCATTTTGACGCAGCCACAAGGGATTGTGCAGAATTCCCGGCCAGTTGTGCAGGGGCCAGCCCTGCGCAGGATTGTGACATCCACTGTGCAGCTGCAGCGGCCTGGCATTCAATCACAGCTGGGACTCTCTCGCACATATTTGCCACCTTCGTCTGTTGGATATTAAATTAAATGCAGAATATGTTTGTACATATTTTCATATGTACATATATAACTGTCCGATGTCAGTTGGCTAACTGGTTTCGGCCCCCGAACCGCTAGCCATATTCAAATGCTAATTCGCAACTAGAGTTCTCGAAATGCAGAAAACATTTCCAGTTAATTTGCATTTAACCATACTTGACAGACAATAAAGAAAGAAAACGCAAAGCATAACGAAACGAATATCTTACCAAAAACAAAAAACATGGAATAAACCTAATAGCCATTTTGCAAGAAAGACAATAAACTATGCTCAGGTGGGCAAAATAGAATCTCTAATAAAATATCTATTACTCCATCAGAAATTAGCATAAACTACGATTTATTGCAGTGTTTAAATAGACTCCAACACTTGCTGTATGATCTGGTGCGATCTATATTTATCCAGACGAAGATAGTCCGTTGTTAATTGAAGTCGAATCTGGTTTTAGATTTGCGAATAAATTTGCGTGGATAGCGAATTCCATTGCGATTGACAGCAATGAATGAGAGATATTTATTAAAGAATAGATGGGAGAAGAGATGGGCTCATCCGTCAATCAGTTTTGATTGATGATGTGCATTATTTCCGTCGTTTGGACTGGCTTCTATATAAAAGCTTTGTCCGGCTACTGAATAATAGTTATATTATTTGCTACTGCAGCACAATAACACACGGAACTTTAGCACTTCAAATGGTAAATATTATCATGCGAAATATGATTTATTTTGGATCCTAGCTGAGTCTCTCCTTGCAGCGGCTCTTTATTTTGGCTATCGCTTTGGTGGCCTGCGCAGCTGCCGATGCTGGCTACAATTATGCAGCTCCCGGCTCAGCTGTGGCTGCTTCAGTTTCCGTTCCTGTGAAGACATATGTGGCACCAGCTCCTGTCTCAGCACCAGCTCCAGCTCCTGCTCCTGCTCCCGCTCGCTCATATGTTCCACCTGCTCCAGTCCCAGTTCGTCCTGCAGCACCAGCTCCTGTTGCTCGAGCTCATCATGCAGCTGCCTCTGCTCCCGTTCAGACTTTTGCCGCTGCTGAATCAGCTCCTGCTCCAGCTCGCTCATATGCTCCACCTGCTCCAGTCCCAGTTCGTCCTGCAGCACCAGCTCCTGTTGCTCGAGTTCATCATGCAGCTGCCTCTGCTCCCGTTCAGACTTTTGCCGCTGCTGAATCAGCTCCTGCTCCAGCTCGCTCATATATTCCACCTGCTCCTACTGCCCAGGCTAATCATTATGCTGCAGCCTCTGCTCCAGTGCAATCCATTGCTGCACCAATTGCTGCTCCCGCTCTCAGTTTTCAGTCTGCCGATTCCTCAGATTCCACTTTTGAAGCAGCTGCATCGGCTCCGGCTGCCGCCCACGCCGGCTACGAATACCGAACTGTGCGTCGTCGCATCTATAGGCATCGTGCCTAAAGAGTGTATGCCAACAATTTGAATAAATTTATTTGCAATCAAACATGAAATTAGAAAATTATTAATTTGGGAGAATTTATTTTTATAGCTTTGAAAAAAGAAGTATTATAATCCGCTTATAAACTCGAATTAAGCATACAAAATATTTTATTTTTTGCAGTCCATTAGTTATTCTCAGAATGTAGTACTATTACTGTACTGTATTAATATTTTCTGCAGAGTGTTTAATCACTGCTGCTGCTAGTAGCTTATTAATTTGAATTTTAATCTGTCAAGCTAATATATTATATTTTTAATGGTACAAAACTGTACTATCTAATAATAAAAATATTCTATGTACGTTGAATGGTACACTAACATTTTCGACAGTGTGTTGCTATTTTGTATTGGAAGCTATTTAACGGCCAACAGCCTCTGATTCAACTTCGATTTGGTACATAAATCGAAGTGTCTTTGATTTGTGAAATTTTGGCTTTGTCTTTGCGGCTTCATTTGTATTTAAATTGCGAGCATTCAATACAACAAATGGGTCGGATGAAGTGCCTGCTGAATTTCTCACGATCGACAACTGGTTTCGCATCGAAGATCCCATTGGAAATGCAGTGCACTTTAAGAAGAGCAGCGAAAATTTTCGTATATAATTGGATCATAATTGGCAAGTAGAGCACAGACGCTATGGTAAGAGCAAAGCTTGGAATATCAACTCGAGATCGTGTTCAAATGGACCTAAATTCTTTTCATTTCACTTATAGGATACGTTCAGACTTCTGTTGGTATGTCTGCTAGCTCTAGGCTGGCTCTGTGAGGTAGCACCATCGAAGCACCATCGGGAGTACGAGGATGATGTGGATCATCACTATCTACCGCCGGAAGAGGAGCATGCCTTGAAGCCGTACTTCCGCAAGGATAAGCACACGAGCGAGCATGTTGTCTATCATAAAGGTGAAGAACATCACGAGCCTAAGCGTGTGGATCATTACCATCATTACGACAAGCAGCCGGACGTGAAGACTAACCACATACATTACCAGCAAGCGGCACCACAACTGCGCACCGTTGACCTTTTGACCGCTGCTCCCTCACAGATCGTCACTCGTCGTCGTCGGCCCAACCGTGTGCTCTATGCAAGCGCTCCCAACTCTGTGTTCCACACCCAGATCAATGTGCAATCGCAGGATTCTGAACTTAGCTCCCAGATAAGCACTGATCCTCTTATTCCAGGGGTCATACTTCCTGGTGGTGGGCAGGCGCCCACAGGTGCTCAAGCACCGACAGGTGCTCAAGCTCCCACAGGAGCCCAGGCGCCTACAGGAGCCCAGGCGCCCACAGGAGCCCAGGCGCCTACAGGAGCCCAGGCGCCCACAGGTGCTCAAGCGCCCACAGGTGCCCAGGCGCCTACAGGTGCTCAAGCGCCCACAGGAGCACAAGCTCCGGTAACTTCCTTGCCCAATTGCCAGTTTCCAGTTGCAGGTAATCCTCCTATTGGCTGTCGCAACATTGGTCCGACTGGTGGACAGCTGCCTGCCAATGCTGGACTTCCACCGGGTGGTGCACAGCTTCCAGCTAATGCTGGAGTTCCACCGGGTGGTGCACAACTTCCAGCTAATGCTGGACTCCCACCGGGTGGCGGACAGCTTCCAACAAATGCTGCTCCACCAGTTGGTGGTCAGGTGCCTACAAATGGTTTACAGCTGAATGGACAAGTACCAACAATCGGATTCGCTCCTAATTTGGTCAATAATCAAGTCAACGGCAACAATGTGTTCATTGATCCTTCCCGAAATGGGTTTGTCAATCCGAATGTATTCGTGCCTGCAGTTGGAGGTCAGTTGGCGGTAGGTGGTCAAGGCTCCTTCATTAATGGACAACCTGGTGGTGTGGTTCAACGACCAGGATCTGTTCTCATACAAATCGATCCAGCATTTGGTGCCCAGCTGCCTGGCAATGGAAATACCAATCAATTTGTCCCGCTTTTAGGCGCACAGTTAGCTGTAGGTCAGCCTCAGGCCGTAATTGGTAATTCAAATGGCTTCATTCCTCTACTGGGTGCACAGTTGCCAGCTGGAGTGCAGGCGCCTACATTTGGTAACGGTAATCCTGCTCAAGGAGTACAACTGCCCGCCGCAGGACAGGCGCCAATTCTGGGTAATCCTGTTCAAGGCGGACAGCTACCAACTGGTGGACAGGCATCAGCTCTGAGCAATGGTAATCCCGCTTTCGGCGGTCAACTGCAAGCAGGAGGACAAGTACCCAATTTTGGCAATGGTAATCCTGTTCTGGGAGGACAGCTACAAGCCGGAGGACAAGCACCAGGTGTTGGCAATGGTAATCCCGTTTTCGGTGGTCAACTGCAAGCAGGAGGTCAAGTGCCCAATTTTGGCAATGGTAATCCCAATCAGGGAGGAAATCCTGTTCAGGGAGGACAGCTGCCAGCGGGAGCACAAGCGCCGAATCCTGGCAATCCTGGCAATCCTGTTCAGGGAGGACAGCTGCCAGCGGGAGCACAAGCGCCAAATACTGGTAATCCTGGCAATCCTGTTCAAGGAGGACAGCTGCCAGCAGGAGGACAGCTACCAACAGGAGCGCTAGCTCCGGGCAATGGTAATCCCATTCAGGGAGGGCAGCTGCCAACAGGAGCTCAAGCCCCAGTTTCGGGAGGACAATTACCAACTGGCAATAGCAATCCCGTGTTGGGCGGTCAATTGCCAGCAGGAGGCCAGGCTCCAGCTTTTGGCAATGGAAATCCAGTTTTAGCGGCTCAACTACCTGTTGGAGCACAGTTCTTTACTCCATTGCTTGGTGCCCAGCTGACAACCAATGGCAATAGCAATGGAAATGGAAATGGCAATCCGGCTGCAGTGACTGTACGTCTGAATGGGCGACGCAATGGGCGTCGTTTGCGCAATCGCACCAACTACCAGGGACTCAATGTGCTGCGAGGTAATGTGTTTGGGCACCCAAATCTGCAGGGACCAACGAATGTTGTTGGCAATCATCAAGATACAAACATCATCGATGGCAGCTTCTACAGCTATCCGGGTCAGAGTCGCATGCTGGTCCGCTTTAATGGCAATCAACGCTCAGTGCTACTTACCGATGGCGACTACTATGATGATGACGATACAACAAATATTGGCATTGCCGCCAGCTCGCCGGAGCTGAGCTATGCAGCGCCACAGCATAAAGGATCTCATCGCAAGGCCAGCTCCAGTAGCCTGCATCAACAGACAGCTGCATCCGAGCACGGATATCACTACGGGAATCCCAGGCATACCAAATGAATCCACTCAACTCTCTATTATGTATAATACCTATTTCTAAATATATCATGGCAATTGCTTAAAGAGCAGAATCAAAATTCAAAATATTGTTGCCTACTTTCGGGCGGTCGTTGCAAAAGATGGCTTCACTTCCGCTTATGGCAGAGCAAAGCTTCAAAGCTATTGGTAACTTTATTGCTATAACTAAAGCTTGCTGATAAAGCTCTTTTGAAGAGCTTTATAACGTACTACAAAAAATAAGAAAAATAGCTTATAGGAACTGTAGCGATTGAAGATAGTCAAAGAAATTCATGGGCAAGTTTTAATGCAGCTATATTCACACATTCATGCAAAATGAAACCTTTATAATAATTATTTATATTATTTAGAGGTATTTTTTATTAGATTGCTTATCAGCTTTTTGTGATTATTTTGTATATATTTTTATCTCTTATATATATATATATATATATATTTTTTTTTTTTTTTTATTTATTCAATTTTTTTTTTAAGATGACATCATTTTAAACTTGGCTTATATTATTTGAAAAGTATTTCTTTTTCATTCATTTTTATTTTTAGTTTACAAAATATAAAAATTACTTTTTTAGTATAAATGAAACAATTCCAAAAGAAAAATACAAGAAAGAGTAAAACAAGCAAAACTTTAAAGCGAACCATTTACCGAACCATTCAAAAAGAGTTATTTGCTACATTTCCAGTTGCTTGGCCCATTGACTTCTCTGTCTTGCTCACACTAGTTTCAATAGCGGAAAACATCAGGTGTGTATAGGAAACTAGTTCAGAGCCGTGCGAGATTTGCAGCACAATGGAAATAGATACACACAGGTCATGCAAGTTTTTGGACATAATAGAAAGGAAGATGAGCACGAAACCAATTGCCGGCATAAATTAATGCGTTCATTTAGATACGATTCTCATGCAAATTCAATAAACTAAAAAAAGTCAATATATATATAAACATGAAAACACAAATAATCATAGTTTCGACCAATCGACTGTGTAAAGAAAAATAAAAAATAAAAAAAAAAACAAGCAAAACAAAACAAAACTACAACAATTTAAATAAAACTTGGAGATGACGTGGGTACAGCTCCCATGCGAGTTCCATACAATGTAAGATTTACAAAGCATGTAGACAGAGCTTAAGATGTATATGCATATATTTACTTATTTTCATATATATAAAGTTAGCTGGTAAACCTAGGCGGGCCCTCGCTGAACAATGTATTCGATATAATATGTTTGTTTGCATATCAAACCCAATATTTGCTAGCGAGCTCTTAAATCATAGTCAATTGTTACCAACACGCTGCTATGGGTTGACCTAGCAGTAGCTATAGCATCATCATCATCATCATCATCGGTAGCTGTAGCATCATCATCAGTAGCTATGGCTGCAAGCATAGTAAATGCAGAGTTGTTGATTAGCAATCAGGCCGCTTATCAGCAGACGATCTCTCTGGGTGGCTGACCTCTGGCTGAACGAATTTCGAATTATGAATAAGCTATTAAATATATAACGCATCATTTACTAATATGTTGGTTAAATATTAATTTAAATTAATTTCATTTAATTTATGAGCAGAGACATATCTAAGAATAATGTAAATGTATGTTGAAAAGCCGCCGACAACGTTTTCGGCCTGTTGCTGATTATAGAAATACATTTTTCGAAAATCTGTGCGAATTTTATGCTTTTTTTATTTGGCTTTGTCTATTTTTTGTTTTTAGTCTTTTTTCTTCCATTTTTTTTTCTTTTTTTTTTTTTTTTTTTGTTTTTTTTGTTTTTGTTTTAAAGCTATGCAAAGCGAGTGCCGCACAGTTGGAGCGGGAGGCTGAGAGAGTTCAATGATCTCATTTCTATGGCTGGATAATTGAGCAAGCTCCGCTTAATTGGCACATCGAGTAATGTATATACACATATGTATGTATAAAGGTATATAGACAGATGAGCAGAGGTGTTCTGTAAGCATGTAATTTCTGTGTGGGAACTGGCCAAAAAGGGCTGCCCGCTGCCGCTGACGTCATTTCTAAAAACCTTAACGATCGACTGACAAGTGATTAATTCATAGTACTGAAGCCAACTGAAAAACGCAATTTGATGTCTCGCTGTCGAGTCCCCCTCTCTTCACTATTGAACGGACTTGTGTGGGCCAGCAACTCACCAAAACTAATAAATAAGAGAAACAAATTTGAAAGGAACTTGGCAAATTTCTTGTGCCACGCGTATGAATTTTTAATAGCCCAGCCGTGTGTTGGAAGTGTGCGAGATTATTATTATTCTATTTATGAATCTGTGGATTTGTTGCTTTTTTTTATTTTTATTTTATTTTTTGTTGAAGATGAAGATCCATGTCGCTGTCGGCACTTTCTAGTCGCTGCCGCAGATCGCGTCGACAATATTTGAAGCGAGAAAGACTGCAAACTGGTTTCCCGAATGATTTATCATACATTTAAATTAAACACAACAAAAAGAGCAGAAGAAACAAAAGCTTAATTTATCATAAAAGACTAAAACGTGTACTTAACTAACAACAAAAAATGCAAGCAGAGGCAGCTATACTCTATTCTATTAAGTTTTAATTAAGATGTTAAGTGCACATTAAAAACTGGTTTCAAATAATTAAATTTTTATATCCAAATCATATTGGATCCGTCGCACTAAACCGAAGCAAATTTTACTTACAAAAAATATTTGAAATTGAAATTTTAAAGTTTGCAGATTTACAAATTGAATTACAGTTGGCTAATGATGAATTTTTGCTTGACTTGGTGTGGGGTCAGCGTGCAGGCATGCTTTCATAAATTACTTATAATTATTTCATTAAAATATATACAAATGTTTAATTGTAGTTGACAAAAAGCCAATCCACAAGACGTTGCTCAAGGCAGCAACATTTAATCACGTTCATCAACTAAATTCCTAGCAATTTTATTTGACTTTGCTGCGCTCGAGTCAATGCCACAGCCGTTGCTCCCAACGACAGTTAGGGTATGCGATTAGAAAACTAAATTAAGGCGCGCGTGTGAGTGCCGCTTGAAGGAAGCGACGTGAAAGAGACTCTCGCTGTTGCTGCCTGCTGTTTGATGCTGGATGCTGCTTAAACCAATGCGAATAATATTAATTAAAATAGAATTTGCATAAATTAAGTCAGCGCAAAAAGGTTTCTGTTAGACAGAGCGACGCTGTTAACAAAAAAAAAAAAAAAGGAAAATAAAAAATAGAAAAAGACATAGAGAAATAAATTAGCCAAAACAGTCGACAACAGTCGCAAAGCACTGCAGAGTCACAAAACTATATAGACAGACAAGACAAATTGAAGCGTGGCTAAAGGGCAACCTAGTCGAATCTCTGCGCGAACTAGTTAATACAGTTCAGTTTTTGTTTTGGGATCCACTGACTTCTAATGAGAAGCGTTTGATTTAAGCTCTCGCTGAACGCACGTTTATTTCTCTGCCAGACCATTTTATGTTTAATAGTCATTATGATGTCTTTTGTATTATTATATATATATATATATATATATATATATATATATATATATTCTTATTTTTTTTGTGTGTTCTCGATTCTGCGATAGTCGGCGGGACGAGCTTAACTGCCATTCACTAATTTGCATATTTATGCCATTTCAGCATAAACATTAATTCCGAAATGGCACTTTTAAGTGCTTGGACCGGCTCAGAGAGGGGCTGCTGCTATTGCTGCTGTGATGAGACAACGCCATCTAAGCCATAATAATTACGGCTGTGATGTATTGTTCAGCGACATTTATGGCCAACTGAACCAGCACAACAACAAAATCAACAACAGCCAAAAAACAAATATATAGGAATAGAATCGAATAGTAGTTTAGAATAAAACACTCCTTGTTGTCCATAAACTAGACTAAAAAAAAAAAAAAAGCTTCGATGTGATAGCCAGATTTGATTGTACATTGTGTTAGGGCAACATCAATTGGAACTGGAGCTGGAACTGTTGATTTGTCGAAAAAAATACAGGAAATCGAATTAGTATTGCCATTGTTATAGTTTTGCTTTACGACAAACAAGAACACTAATTCTAGCTTTATGTATATGTGTATGTGTGTGGATGCATTGAAAATAAATGTAAATTTTTGCTTTATAGCACCAGTCAATTAGCCAAAACTTGTCTATCAGCTAACCAAAATAAATTTGTTTGTCTATAAATTCAATTCAAATTATGATCGTGTGGTAAAGAGATTCTCTGGAAAGTACTCTAGCCTTGACAATGATTATCAACAATTATATTAATACTGGCCATGCTGATCAATTCTAAGAATCAATAATACTGGCTGCAGATTCATCCTTCAAATGGTCCGGAACCAATTAGTTCTTAGCGCCTAACTAACGAGCCTGATGCGAGCGATGGCACAGTTTAGCATTGAGACTAACTAACGTATGGCTTCGCATCTAGTCAAATGTTTGCAATTCCTTTTCATGTTGCGATTTGCAGAGATCACATATCATTAATCATGCCAATAGTGGAGCTGTGTGTGGAAGGTAATGTGTAGCTCAAATTAAGTTATATACACTGTAAGAAAAATGCATAAACTATATAAATGTATGCATTCAATTATTATCCAAGTCCAAGTTCTATATGGAAATGCTTTGATGATGAATTTTCGACTACTTTTAATATTATGTAATTTTGCAGTTCATTTTCAATATGCTCAACTCTTTTCTTTTAGTGTAAACTCTTCTGCATGTCTTATAGTTTCTTTATTTGAAATTTATTATTGTTAATTTGCAGATTCGTAGTTAGATTGCTGATAAGAATTGTCAACAAATTAACACAGCTTAACTATTTGACACGCGATCTAGCAAATTCGAAGGGGATTTTCACAATTTGTAAATATTATTTCGCAAATGTGCCAGAGATCAATTTGGCCAGGGATCAATTTGGTGTCAAAGTGTGAATGGTCAGTTAGACAATATATTCGAACGTGTGGCGCATATCAACGCATTATATCCGGCATTTAATTTACGCACTAGATAAATCGAATATGAAATATGCCATCATTATAATATCTCTTTGAATGGAATTGAATGCCGCGCTGCGGCAGTTCCTTTAAATGATTAATGAACAGCGACGACATGACACAACAATGGAAACAATAAGCCAAGGCACAATAAACACAACATATGAGCATAATAAGTACTTGAACATGTGTATAAATTTGTATCGATTGATTGAATAGGCGACTATAATTCGCATCTCATTTGAATGAAAATCTAAAGAGAAGAAGACAACAGCAGCAACAACAGCAGCACAAACTAAATCAAATCAAGTCAAATCAAATCTTTGCTGAAGCAAACGAAAACTATAAATTTTTAGATATACATAGTATATGTTTATATATATATGTGTGTGTATGTGTGTGCGTATATGTGTGCGTGCGTGTTGTCCATCAAATGTTTTGCATAAGATTAAAGAAAACAATTAAGAGAATCCGTCCAACCGAATTGGCTAAGCTCGTTGTGCGAATGTAAGCGCTGACGTCGCTGACGCGTCGCCGACAACGTCGATGCCGATGCCGATGTCGATGCCGATGCCGCTGCATACGCCGACGTCAAAGTCGCTGCCTGCTCGCCTCTGAGCGAGTTTGCCAAGCAAGCATGGTCAGTTAATTGGAGCCACTGAAATGGCTTAGAACTTGTGCAGAATCTGGCCGTGCGAAATTTACAGGCAACGTCGAAAACGACGGCGACGTTGACGTAGGCGTCGACGTCGATGTCGACAGCGACAGCAATGCAGGGCAGACAACGCTATTACAGCGAGAAGAATTTGTATAAATACCAAAAGGTTCTGCGTATTTCTTCATTAGAGTTTCAGTTTTACTGTAGTGAACAACTCAACTTCAGCAGTCAATATGGTACGCAACATAACTGCTAAGCCGCTTCCGCTCAACAAGATACAAGCATATCTCGTGGAATATCCAACATTCAAATCTTAATTAAATCACTCTCTTTCTGCTCTACAGAAACTTTTCCTGGTTGCTTTTGCTGTGATAGCAGCTGTGGCCGCTGATGTCAGCGAGCTGCCCTCCAACGAGTACTTGCCCCCTGTGCAGCAGGATGTGCAGACCATTGCTCTTCCCAGCAACGAATATCTGGCTCCAGTGGAGCAGGGTGATCTTGCCGCTGATGGATACCGTTACAAGACCAACAAGCGCGTCGTCCTCCGTCGTCACCGTCGTGATGTGAGCGAGCTCTCCAATGAGTATCTGCCCCCAGTCCAGGAGCCAACCAACGAATACCTGCCCCCTGTGCAGACCATTGCTCTTCCCAGCAACGATGTGGTTGACCAAGGTAACCTTGCTGCTGATGGCTACCGTTACAAGACCAACCGTCGTGTTGTCCTCCGTCGTCACCGTCGTGATGTGAGCGAGCTCTCCAACGAATATCTGCCCCCAGTTCAGGAGCCAACCAACGAATACTTGCCCCCAGTTGTCGACCAGGGTAACCTTGCCGCTGATGGCTACCGTTACAAGACCAACAAGCGCGTCGTCCTCCGTCGTCATCGTCGTGATGTGAATGAGCTGCCCTCCAACGAGTACTTGCCCCCTGTGCAGCAGGATGTGCAGACCATTGCTCTTCCCAGCAACGAATATCTGGCTCCAGTGGAGCAGGGTGATCTTGCCGCTGATGGATACCGTTACAAGACCAACAAGCGCGTCGTCCTCCGTCGTCACCGTCGTGATGTGAATGAGCTCTCCAACGAATATCTGCCCCCAGTCCAGGAGCCAACCAACGAGTACTTGCCCCCTGTGCAGCAGAATGTACAGACCATTGTTCTTCCCAGCAACGATGTGGTTGACCAAGGTAACCTTGCCGCTGATGGCTACCGTTATAAGACCAACAAGCGCGTCGTCCTCCGTCGTCATCGTCGTGATGTGAATGAGCTGCCCTCCAACGAGTACTTGCCCCCTGTGCAGCAGGATGTGCAGACCATTGCTCTTCCCAGCAACGAATATCTGGCTCCAGTGGAGCAGGGTGATCTTGCCGTTGATGGATACCGTTACAAGACCAACAAGCGCGTCGTCCTCCGTCGTCACCGTCGTGATGTGAATGAGCTGCCCTCCAACGAGTACTTGCCCCCTGTGCAGCAGGATGTGCAGACCATTGCTCTTCCCAGCAACGAATATCTGGCTCCAGTGGAGCAGGGTGATCTTGCCGCTGATGGATACCGTTACAAGACCAACAAGCGCGTCGTCCTCCGTCGTCACCGTCGTGATGTGAGCGAGCTGTCCAACAACTATCTGCCCCCTGTTGCTGCCCCATCTAACGACTACCTGCCACCCGTCCAGGCCGCTGGCCCTCAAGTCCAGATCTCTGAACCTTCCGTCGTGGATGTTGGCATCCCAGCTGTCGAGACTGAGCTCGGTGCGGATGGATACCGTTACAAGACCAACCGCCGTGTCGTCTACCGCCGTCGTCATTAAACCCTCATCTGAAATGTTTCACTAAGTGATCAACTTGTACTCATTTTGGAATGCAAGTTTAATAATATATAAGCAAATTTCATTTTTTCGTTCACGAAATAAAACTACTACGAAAATATAAAAAACGAGCTTCTTTTCATTAAGATGATGATGTGATCTTTCATCTTGATTCAATATATGGATTCCTCTAAGTCTAGTCGCTTACAAGGAAGTCTCTTTGTCTTTTAAAGTCCGCCCATAAAATGAATAAAAATATCCATGTCAGACCATACTTCAGACACCAATGAATATTATTTAGTTTGAATATTGAATCCTATGTTTATTTTAAGCAGTTCGCAAAACGAGAATCGATAATGGATGCCTCAGCCAGAGTTTCATTGAATTGATCTGGGAATTTAGATAACATATGAATATGCATAATAGGGTATTTTTATAGAATCCACTAAGTAGCGAAACTAACAATAAAATCTAAATCAATTCAAGTTCTATGCTTCCAAATATAGACATATCTATATATGAATGTGTTTGCGCATGCGCGTGTTTTACATCAAACCTTTTACAAAAGAATATATAAACTAGCCAAAGCCTGTTCTATACAAATTGAAACGTATCCCAGAGAATCGCATTTCAATTCAGAATATTTATAGTCTATTGTTTTCCTGTTGTTTCAGGAAGGCAAGTCAAGCGCTATTCACTACATATATGTATTCACTGTCCAAATAATGCCAGCTCTATTGGACGATGTTGACTTTTTCCAGATGTTTCAATAGATGAATTTCCAAATGAAAAAGTATAGAATATAGTATATATTTTAATATTAAAAATTTCATTTAACTGTAAGAGTATTAGTGTAAGAATTTCTATTATAATCGTCTAATTTATTTATGAAACTTTTTTATGACAGAATTCAGCAAACCGGAATGAAAACTGCCTTATCAAAATTGCAATCGACTATGTCTTGGATTCATATAACTATGTTATAGCTATGTATGTCTTTTTTTTTTATATAAATGTATATTTGTAGAAAGCTCCAGAGCTGCTTTATGCTCCATTATATTTCTAGATTCTTTTTCTCAGGTTATAATTCAATTTGATATTTAAAGTGAAACTTTTATTCTGATCATATCTATGCCTTTTCCCATTCCTATGCCTAACAAGCAACAGTAATATAAGTTCTAAGCCTGGGTAACTGATCAATTTGATAATTTGCTTCAACGATTAGGGATATGTATGTGTTCCAGTACATACTGAAGGTCAATGACTAAAGTTTGCCTTACTGCTGAATTTATTGATTATTTAATCTCACATATACATACATTCAGTTAACATACAATTCAATTATCTAAAAGACTTGAAGCGATAAAATAAAATCACGTTTTTATTGCTTCATTTTTTTTCATCCTTGAGTTATGCAATACTTTTTCGAGGCACTGTCTGCCAATAAGTCTGGTAGTTTTCGCTCGACTCGCGTTTGACAAAATGTAAATGAAGCAATAATCGAATTATATCAAAATCTAATTACTTGCCGCAACGGAACAAATAAACAACAAATCAAGGCGGCACGAGCTTAGATGAGAGAAATTCGGCAGTGAGATGGGGCAGTGAGAAGAAGAAGAAGAATGTTAATTAAAACCGATTATAATATGGCCAGTTTTGGGCTGACCAATTAAAGCTCAAACTGCAAGTGGACGTGGACATCAATAGTCGAATACAATTCAATTGATTCACTGCAAATAAATATATAAATATGTATATATATTTATTTTCATATGCTGCTGTGTGTGTGTCACGCAAGAAACTTGTATTAAACCTGAATATTAATGAGAAAAGTAAAAAAAACTATAATAGATTAATTTTTTGTGGTGCTGTCTAACTTTTTTTTATACAAAAAGCAAAATACATTAATTTAATGCAAAGTCGAATGCTAATTTTGGTATCACAGCAAGCGCTGTGATTAGAATCATATAAATATGCGGCAAAATTAAACAAGCAGCATCATTTCTTCTTTGGATTCTACAGTTAGCTGAAGAACAAAAAGCAAGCTAACAAAATGGTAAATAAACCACACTCAGATCCTTTCCGAGTTGCCGCCGGCAATAGCCAACTAATAATTGTCATACGTTCTCTTCTTGCAGAAACTGTTGTTACTCTGTGCCTTCGTTGCTGTCGTTGCCGCGGATGTTAGCCATCTGCCAACCAACCAGTACCTGCCACCTGGCCGTGGTGCCGCCTCCGCACCAGTTGCCTCATATGCTAGCTATGATACAGCTGCTTCGGCTCCAGTTCAGCAGTACTCTGCCCCCGTCCAGTCCTACTCGGCTGCCGCTTCGGCTCCAGTGCAGAGCTATGCTGCTCCCGTCCAGTCCTACTCGGCTCCCGTCCAGTCCTACTCGGCTGCCGCTTCGGCTCCAGTGCAGAGCTATGCTGCTCCCGTTCAATCCTACTCGGCTCCTGCTACCTACACCGCCGCTGCTTCTGCTCCAGTAGAATCATACAGCGCTCCCGATCCGAGCTTCAGCGCTGCCGCCTCTGCTCCAGTCCAGAGCTACAGCGCACCGGCTGCCGACACCTATGAGACTTCTGCCTCTGAGCCAGCACCAGCCCACAGCTTCTCCTCTGCCGATGGCTACCGTTACAAGACCCACCGTCGCGTTGTTCTCCGTCGCCATCGTCGTGGTGTGCCTTCCAACGACTATCTGCCCCCAGTCCAGGGTGCTGCCTCTGCTCCAGTCAGCGAGTACCTGCCTCCCCTAGCCTCTGCTCCCGCTCCAGTCTACAGCGCTGCTGCCTCTGCTCCAGTCCAGTCCTACAGCGCACCAGCTGTCGAATCCTATGCTGCTGACAACTATGACACCGCTGCCTCTGAGCCAGCACCAGCTCACAGCTTCTCCTCCACTGATGGCTACCGTTACAAGACCCATCGTCGCGTCATCCGTCGCCGCAGATACTAAATGACAAGCTATCGAGGCTACCCAGCAATCAACCCAGCAAATATTAGCTCCACCTAAAAAGTTGATTTAATGATTTGTACGGCGATTGTCAGGCAACAGTTTTAATAAATAAATACCCTTCAAAACGAATCTCAAATGTCTTTTCCATCTACCAAAACCTTTCAAACAGAACAAAATTTTGCCAAATATATAATACAAAAATTATACAATATGAATAATAATTTAATTATGAATAAAAAACATAAAAATTAATAAATAACATACATAAAATTGCAGAATTATAATATATTTTAAATGCTTCTTTTCATCTATAACTGATGACAATATGATATAATAAAACAATAGGTTTGAAATGTTTATTATCTTAGTTTCAAAAATCCAAAATAATAATGTTAGCTATATATTTAGCATTTCTAATTTCATAAGCCAAACTGTATATTTAAGAGTTTCTGTAGACCAAAACTAGCCAAATAATCCGGTTAGCAGCACAGAAAAACCCATTGACAATAGCTTAATCAAAAGTCTACTTAGCAGAGCTAGAAATGAACTCAGTGCTAAAAAAAAAAGGAAGTAGCGATTGTTATAGTTGCAGAAATCATTGGGCGACAAAGATTCAGATATGCATGTGCATAGACTAAGAGCCTTTATAAATTAGTATCATCATCTTAACTGTCAATAAATAAAAGCAGACGATGTTTAAAGATACTTGAAATATAACTGAAAAAAAGTAAAAAAGTATCGATTTTATATATATCCGGTTGCCTACAGTTGAGCGAGATTTTCTGTGAAATTACTGAAATATTTTTTAATTAGTTGAAAATTTTTGCTGATTCAAAAAATATTTTTGAAATAATGAAGTACAAATGTAAGAATATGAATTTATTATTATATTAAAATATGTAGTGGATGATTCTGTCATGATGTCATGATGAACAGATGAATTAATAAAAATATTTCAAAAAAATAAATTAAATAAATAAATACAAAAAAACTAAGTTTGCCGACGAGTCGAAAAGAGCAGAACTAATAGAAGATGAAGTCCACAAAGGGGTTATTTGTTATTAATAAATAAAAATAGAGAACTAAAATAATATAAAAAGTAAAAAAAAAAAACTAAAAGCACGTATACTTTTAGCTGCAATTATTTTACGCTCTTGAAAGCATGCTTCCACATGCTAAACTAAGCTCGGCTTGAACTTGATTTTATAGCATATTTTTAGGTAATTTTTAAATAATAATAAAAAATGAAACAAAAAAATAATAACTAAATAAAAAAAACCTATAGTTATGCTACTTCCCTTAAAATATATTATAATTTTATATATAAAATTTGCTTTCTTCATATTTGTTTTAAAATAAGAATACTTTTGAGATACTCTCAGATAGAAAATTTATATATGTACAAGCAATATTTATTTATTTTTTAAATTATTAATTTTGAATAAAGTATCCATTTAGCAAGCATTTAAATGAAAATATTCGTATGTAGATCTTAAAATAATTTCTGAAGTTAAAACCCATTTTAATTAATTATATTCTTAGTCTAAAAGCTAGGCTCATGGATGTGAAGTATACAAACCCAGCCTGAATACAGAAGCAGAGAAGTTCTAGGGCCAAAGAATGGAAACAGGAAAAAGTGCAATCAAAATAATTTGCATTAAATGAACAGAGGAATGCCCTCAAAATATTCAAATTTACTCAATCTAGGAAATAAATATCCATAAATTAATAAAAATAATTAATATTCCTCTATCTGATGTTAAAAGTGAAGGGGCCTCAAAGATTGTTCTGCCATAGTTTATAAAGTATATTGATATCTTATGAGTCAACAAAGTTGATTTATAATATATATATAATTCTTTTTTACCCTGAGATTAAGCAAGCTTAAGTTTCCAATTTATTTATATCCATTAGAACGTATTTTAAAATATATTTTTCATTCTTGAAACATTCACATTTTCATTGACATCGTTCGATTTATTTCGGCTGGTTTTTATAAACATATTTTAATGACTAAAATTCGATTGCAGAGACGGCGAGTGCAGACTCAGGTACATCATTAAGATTAAATATTAAATAAATTTATTACAGTTAATTACAATTATTCAATATCGTAAGTTCCTATGGGCACGCAGAGGCAATCGTGTCAATTAATTAGTGATGGGCAGGGCATTTGAAGAGCCTAGTAATTGAAGGCGATTGCGGGTTTCGGGTAGGAATAACCTCCGCTCTTGGGTGCTGGCGGTGGCAGATACGTGATCGGAGTGGGTGAGGGGAATGGAATACGAGGAGTCGGATAATCGTAACCCTTCGGCTTGGGCGTGGTCTGTGGTGGACGTTGGGTTACCTTGGGTGGGGGTAGGTAAGTAGTGGGAGGTGGAGGAGTTGCTCTTACTGGGGGCACATACGTGGGCTTTGGCAGCTCAAATGGAATAACTGGCTTCGGATAGACATATCCAGTTTTTACCTCCTTGGGGGGTAGATAAGTAGGCTGTGGTGGAGGGCTTGGCTTTGCAGGAGGTATATATTTAGGTGCAATTGGCTTAACAGAAGGTGGAGGGGGGAATGGAATCGCTGGCTTCTTATATTCATATCCGATCTTTGGCTGAACGGGTGGTATATACGTGGGGGGTGGTGGAGTTACTTTTACTGGGGGCAAGTAAGTGGGCTTTGGCAGATCAAATGGAATAACTGGTGTTGGATAAGAATATCCAGTTTTGATCTCCTTTGGGGGTAGATAAGTAGGCTTTGTTGGCACGATCGGCTTTGCAGGTGGGATATATTTAGGTGCAATCGGCTTAACAGATGGCGGAGGTGGGAATGGAATTGTTGGCTTCTTATATTCATATCCGATCTTTGGCTGAACGGGTGGTATATACGTGGGTGGTGGAGGAGTCACTTTCACTGGGGGCAAGTACGTAGGCGTTGGCAGATCAAATGGAACAACTGGCTTCGGATAAGCATATCCAATTTTTGGCTGCTCTGGAGGCAAATAAGTAGGTTGTGTGGGTCGGACGGGCTTTGAGGGAGGTATATATTTGGGTGGAACTGGCTTAACAGAAGGTGGAGGTGGGAATGGAATTTCTGGCTTAGGGTAATCATATCCCTTGTTGGTCGGCGGTGGAGGCAGATATTTGGGTTGAGTTGGAATAATCTGCTGCGGAGGTGGAATGTACTTCGGTTGTTCTGGCGGCGGGAAAGGCACGCTTGGCGGTGGATAAGAGTAACCGATCGAAACCTTTTCCCGTGGTGCAGGTGGTGCTGGTGTTACTGGCGGAAAAGGAATAGCCGGCCGTGGGTAGTCATAGCCCTTCTTTTCGGGCTGTGGCGGCGGGGGGAAGGGCTTCTCAGGAACTGGGTAGGTGTATCCACTATTGAAAGGCACCTTCGGCCTTGGATATTCGTAACCACCATGGCTCAAGTCCTGCAAGAAAAACTCCATTAGCTGCATGCTTGAGCTAGATTCAGATGCAGATACAACCCACCTGATTGACATCCTGTTGAGGGGAGAGGGGCGACCGGCACTGGGCAGCGACAGCGCACAGAACAATGCACAGCAAGCGAAGTTGCTAAAAATATAAAAGATGAAGTTAAACAAATATGAAAAACAAATGTCTTAAACATTAGCCGCAAATGAGACAGCTAATGGAGAGCATTAGCAGTGCATTAGGTTTCTCCCAAATAAAGCTTGGCAAATATACATATATATAAATATCTATTTATTTGTGGTAATATTTGTGTAATATTCAATAAGGTCACAATTGGCACAGCTCTTGAAACTAATTGGGTCAGTTTTTAATGTTGTAGGCTCCATTTGTAAATGACTTTGGTTAAACGAGCTGAAAAGCATTTAAGCTTAAGCACTCGGTGTTTGGAATGCTGTCGTCTGTTGGCTCCCAATGACAGGTTGTTCATTAATTATGAGCCAAAAGGCGCCCGCATGCCCGCGTGCCTCGCAGGCTTATTGGGGCAGCGGCAACAGAAGAAAAAAAAAAAAAATAAATAAAAATAAAAAACTGGTAGCAGCTGCCACATCATCATAATTCCAGTTAGAGTCAATGTCAGCGCATCTGCAATTAGCATATAGCACGTAGAGCCGACAATGTTCTAATTAATACATAACGTATTAACAAGTTGTTACGCAATTTTCATAGTTTTATGCTCGATCAGTTCAAAGAACTCTCTGCCGCCAGATCTTCGCTTGATTATTATTGTTGGCTTAATTGAATCACTGCAAATCGCTCGTCATGTTTTAGTTCTGCTTCACGACCTTGAGGTGGGAAAAACAAATTGCGAACTAATTTGAATACTCTCTTGTCGCAGCTATCATCAGATAAATCCGTCACGTCGCAAATCAGCAAACTCATTTCTAAACATGTCTGAGAGGACTTAAGACTTAAGCCTGCTGTTGCCAGCTTCTCATTTTTATGATACAGTTTCATTTCAAGACATTAAGCTGATCGATTTTTTGAGAGGCAAACAAACAAGTCTGGCATTCGAACCCGGAATCTAGCCATTCGAATTGAAGCACATAAATAGTAGTTCTAGGGGAGAGGGCAAGAGGGCAACCGAAATAGTGAATCGCTTCCACAGCATTCAAAAGACCGCCTTGAGTGCGCTCTCGAAGCCATAAACTTCTAACGACAAGCTATCAAGCGAATCGAATTCGCAAACAAATAAAAAAGACAAAGCCAAGAACCCATCTAAATGTATATAAAAATTGTTTCAAACTCCCACGCAGCAGCAGCAGCAGCAAGACGAGTTATTTTGATTAATTGAAATTAACGCAAAAAACAACAGCAAACAAATTTAAAATGCCACTCCACACACTCCGCGATCAACTGTCAGCTGTCAATTCAACAACTCAGAATTCATCTCCCCTTAAGTGCAACTGCAGCTGGAACCATAAAAAAGAGAGAAAGAGAGAGAGAGAAGACTAGGTGAGGAAACTGTTGGTTCAGAGTTCTCTGTTCTGGGCTACATTCATTACGGTTTTATGGCCCAAAGAGCCAAACTACTATTTTCGAGATATGTTGGCCATTAAGTCGCTGCCCAATTATGTGTAGAAGTTGCTGTTGAAATGTTGCTATCTACGTTAAGACATGTGCGTCTATGTATATGGCTCTGACTCAGGTGTCATACAATAAATTCTTAACGTGATGAGCAGAAGGCGGACCGCAAATCACATTTTTTTTTTTTATTTTGCTTAAATAACTTAACAGATATGGAAATGTTTAAAAAACAAAAAATGAAATAAATGAAATGAAAATAATATTATTTTTGGGCATGTGGTTTCTCGATGAGCTACAAATTTCCGCTCTACTTAATTACTATAAATATATATATATATATAGATATATGATTTTTGCGATAGCCAAGTCTTGGTTATTATGAAATCTCTTGACAAATTGCCAAGTCATAATTCTGTAGGCATTGCAACAGCTGCACCCACAACTGTTGACTGCTTACAGGGTATCTGATTGTTGAATCACCACAATTCGCATTTACAACAATGCGTAATGGTAGAGACAATGACAGCAGCAATCAGCTTAAAGGCGCGTTAATTGTCACAATTGAGGCGTGTGAAATTCCCTTTAACAAACTGAGTTGTCGCTCCCTACCTCTCTCTCTCTCTCTCCCTACGTCTCTCTCTGTCACAATGTGTGAAGACGACCTTGAGGCGCAGCTGAGTGTGTCTTGTTTTTATTGCTGACATTAAGCTAAGACTCGCTGCCCCCAACTTCTATTCTGCTGAGCCATATATAACGTATATACATATATATATCTCTATATATTTTATTCATCAAGTTCAGCTTTTGGCTGTGCGCAGGTTGCGCATACGCAACGTTGTCAAATCTCTTGCCACATTTGTGGCAGCCAAGAACTGAGCGCAGAGCGTGAAGCGCGTTAAGTGCTTTTTTTCGATGATATTTATGAGTGTGTTTCCGCTTGTTGGCTTTTCGCATTGCCAACAAACCTTTTTGGTTGCTTGGCTAACACATTTAGTGATTCAGCGTAGCCATTAGGCTTAAGGGTCAGTGGTTGTCTCGTTGCTCGCATTTTGTTTGCCACCTGCTTTGGCTTTGGCTTTGGCAGAGTTTTCCCCCGTTTTTCATTTCAGTTAGTTGATTTTTGTACTCGCTGCGATTTTCTTCAATTGTAGCGCTATTTATGCAAATTTTCGTTGTTGTTTGTTTTGCTGTCTTTTTGTCTTTACTATTTGTTTTTTTTTTTTTTTTTTCTGCGCGCTTGGGCAATTTTGTTTGACAGACAAATGGCAGCTGGCATCGACTGCAACTGCAACTGCACCCCAAAAAAGTGTGAACCTCTCTCTGTATTCTAGCGCTTAAAGTGCCCATTGGCTGATATTGTTATTAGTTGATTGTTACACGATTTGGACACACACACATATGCATCTATATATCTATATAGCGACTCACCATCTTCATTCTGGTTGCAACAACGCGCGGGACAAACTCTATTTGTAGCTCAACACTTGCGTCAGCAGCTAAAAGTATATATATATATTATATATATATGATTTATATATAGATTAGCTTAGTTGTTCTATATAGCACTGCTGTATATGGAGGCAACAGCTACCCACTTGAAACACACACACACAGATGAGCGATGAGCGCGGCAGAGAAACGCTAGGAAAACGCGCGCGATTCGATATCGCACGACGAAACGAGATGCGAACTCGAGCAGATTTGAAGTTCAAATAAGAAAAACAGCGCCGACGCACGGCTTATTTATAAGAGCATCAAACCGAGCAGGCAGCGCACCCGACTTCGGATAAGACACTTCGAGTTGACTCGGCTACGCATGCGCCGCAGCTCGCTGCCCGTTGGTGGTGCGCACTAATGCTGGCGGCGGTGGTGGTGGTGGTGCAGGTGAAGTTGGCAGCAGTTCAAGTGCAACAGCAACAACAAAAGAGCCTCAGCGTTGGAGTTTGCGGCTTCCTGCCTGTTGCCTGCCAGCTCGTTCGATTTGCTACGCAACAACTCGACAACTGGGCGACAGAGCTACCAAGACAGGTCATAGATTCACGTTTTTGGGCTACTGTCTCACATTTGATGTGACCGTGAATGTGTCGCAAATTGGCCGACTAGCTTTAATTGCAGCTAACACTTGGAATACCCTATGAATGCGTAGGGAGAGTATAAATTGGACTGAAATGGAGGCTACTCGGAATAGTAAAGACAAATTTATAGAAATGTAAGCACAAATGTATACTCTGCAAATACTTAAAATGGAATTCATTCTGTCTATAACTATTTAAAGAACAGAATTAATTCAAATTTATTATTTACAGGGTATATCTATATATTTTCTAAATGGACTAGCATATGAGCGTAATAGCAGTAGTGATTAAACAAAATTATGAATTTTCTATGTATGTATCAAATAAATTGTAGTTTTTTGGTATAGGGTATATTTGAGCTTAACAGTATTAAGAATACCTAATTAGTAAACAGGCATGGATTCTATATTATTTATTATTCAAGAACATAATATGTAGTTACGGAACAAGCTATAAATAAAAATAAAATCCAAAATAAAAACTGGATATCTTCTGTCTAGCAATCGAAAACTTATGTAAAGTTAAACGTAGGGTATTATCTAGTCTACTTAGTTTTCAGTTAGAATGTCTCATAACTGTTCAAAGTCAAGTATAGGGAATCTACTAGTCTAGCATCTACTAGTGTAGGTAAATGGTCGTATGTTGGCAAGGCTAAACGCAAATGACTTGAGCTCGTTTTAGAGGGCATCTTTTAGTCCATCATTTAAGCGAGACAAACTGTCATTTACTCAAATGGCTCTAGTTTTCTTTTGTCTGCAGCATTTTGAGAGCTCTCGTTGCGCCTGACCTTAGCTGCCAGCTACACTGAAATTGTATTCACTCGAGGCTCGTCGATTAGCAGTTAGTTATTGCTATAAAAGTAATGCAAAGGCGCGAGATTAATTCAAATTTCATCAATCATCGGCTGGCTCGGCTGGCAACCAAATCATCAATTTCGAAACTGCACCCAAAAAGCGAATGCAGCAAACAGGCATTCGGGCATTTCGGGGCATTCAGATTCTATGCAGACAGAAACCTTGTTCAAAGCATTTTTAATTGTTAATTAATGTTATTTCATTCATTAATCGAGCTGCTGACAAATTATGGCCGTTTAATGGATTGCATAGCACTTTAATTGGAAACCCTAAAAATAAATCCAAGTAAACTAAATACACACACAACAAAAGCAAACAGAAACTGAAACAAAAGATGCTGGTTGAGCTTAAGTTGAAACTAGAAATTCAATTATTGTTTATAACAATATAGCCGCATAACCGGAAGATAGACGATATCGATTTGTACATGGGTTCAAGTATTTCAACTTTCAAATGCGATATTTTTGTGGCAATCAAGACAAAAACAAAAACAATAACAACAAAAATTAAAGCACATCAAATTAACAGCTCTCTAGTTAAAAGTTCTCAACTTTAGCTGAAAGCGTCGACAATTTCGTTGTGGAATAATTAAAAGACGAACACACTCTATGCTAGACACTTCTTAAGCCGCTTAGCTTCTAATATATATTTATGGAAATAGAAAATAATTTAATTGCGCAATTTATGTGCCAGCTACGAGCGCGACTAAGTGGACAGGTTCTTCTTCTCTTCGATTTGATTTGTATGCTCTCCCAGCAAGCGACGCGACGCGCCGTCTGTCAGGATGTGGCTGGGCACTAGTTAAGATGCTTTGCGACTGGCACATAAATAATAAGTCCACATGATGGTTATTTTTCACTTTTGTTTTTGTTTTTGTTTTTGGACACCTGACTACCACAATAATTTCGCCGGCAGCATACAAAGCGCAGTTCGAACCGAAATCGAATCAGCGACAATAAACAATGAATCAGCGGCAACAACAACAACAACGACAACAACAGCAATGAGCATTTTCACCCACTGCAAATCCGTCGAACGGTTCAACAAACCTCACTTGATTTTTTGGAAATTATATTGAAATTGTTACAATATGACAGGTAATTAAATAAATTAGCTAACAAGTGTGGGAAAGCGAATTGTGCGCAAGGCCGAAGCCCGAATGCTCTATGTAGAAATATTTATTGAGTTAAATTATAGCTTTTTGGCAATACAGAAAGTATTTCAATTTATTTTTAGTTCATTTTTATTTGAAAAAAAAAAAACTATAATAAATCAAGGTCAAGTTTATTGAACTGAAACCACGTTTCTGTCTCTTTGCTAAGCAGAACAAATCTATAGTTTTAAGATATATTATTGAATAAAAAAAAATTATTAAAACTGTTCTAAAAAGCTTAAAAGTTAGTTAATATATTTAGTTATAAAAGCGGCCAGAAATGTGCAAAGAATTCAAATTAATTTTAACATCAGTTTTATAGGCTGACTAGGCAAGGCGAGGCAAGGCCGCACATCTAAATGATCTACTTTGAGATTAAGATAGAAATATTTATTGAACAGGCTTCTGCGTATTTTTTTTTTTATTGATATCTCAGAGATTTCAGATTTCAACAGACATCTCTGTTTTTGTGTTTTGCTGATGGTTAATAGATTTCAATCAAGTTTGCAGATCAATTTAGTTCGGTACAAAATGGAAAGACAAGAAGGTACAAGGCTGTTACGCAAATGCTCTGCAAAAAGACAAATGTTTATAAATATTTATTAACTAGACTTTGTTATAAGAATGGAGCTAGCGAATGTCAATCAGTGATTAGATTTGTATTATTTTATTTAGCAATATAAAAGTAGCTCACAAAGAGATGAAGGTAGATAGAACTTATTAAATTCATTATTAAAAAAAAATAATAATAATTCTATTTCTTATTTAACAAAAAAATTTATTTATTTATTTAATTTACCTTTAAAAAATTATTTAAAAATATATTAATATATTTTTAATTTTTTATGCATTTTATATTTTTATTTATTTTTTGATTACTATTAGAATTTATTTTTAATTAATTAATTAATTTTTCTATTTTATTTTTTAATAAATAAAATATATATATTAATGTTTCTTAAAAAAAAAATATAAATAAAATTTATGAAAAATTATACAAACTAATTAAAATTAATATTAATAACTGTTGATTATATGTATTTATTGATACTAGAATTTAAATTGTTAATTAACAAAACCATATACAATAAATACAATTTGTGAAATTCGAGCGCTGCAGCATTTTTGAACGATGAGCTGTGCAGTTAATCGGAGATCGGATTTATTTGCATTATAAATTTTGTCACTCATAAAAGCAGCAGCAGCAGCAGCAGCAGCAGCGACGGTCACAGTAAATGGCATCTATAAACGACAAGCAGCAACAAGTTCAACTTAATTACATACATCCTACACCAAGTTAACAGCAACAGCAACAGCAACAACAACAAAAGCAACAACTACAACACAAGCAACAGCAACAATTGCTGCGTCAACAATTTTTGCACTTTTGTTTCAAGGTCAGAACGGCATCATCCACATCAGCTACATCATCATCATCATCATCATCATCAGCATCAGCATCGGCAACACAATGAATTATCGTTTTAAGTGCCAGATCTGATCCTGTTTGCCAAGAAGGAAATGAGATGAGAGCTGCGCTTGGGTTCTTTAGAAAGTTCGCTGTCTGGATGACCTTAGAGTACAGGATTTGCTGACGATGCGTTTTTTTTTTTTTTAAGTTTTGTTTTGCCTTTCTAAAGATGATGTAGCTTGAGACAATTAAGTCAACTAGTTGCAGTGTGGCCTTAAATCAAATACAAAGCTTCCCGTCGCAAATAATGAATGCCATATAATTTAGAATATGTCTATTCTCTGTGTGTAGTAGCATTTCCTTCTTGGAGTACGCTTGCCTTAAATTCTGATTATATGCCTCACTGAACGGCACTAAATACTTGAATCTCACTCTTAATGGTTTCACAAATCAAACAAATGCCGTAAAAATAAATTTATGAACATTTCGGCATATTCATAAATCATTCCACCCACAACTATACACATATGTATATAAAGATATAGCATGTCGGGCGGACAGACAAGCAGAACGGACAAACATTCTTCGTCTGCGTGTGTTGCAAATGTTGCGGAAGTTAAAGGCTAATTAAAGCGCTTGACTTTTAGAATTGCTGGTAATAAAATTACGATCTGTTTAAGTTTTAGGTTTGTTTTGGTTGTTGTTGTAGATTTGGGGCGCGTTTCTGGTCGGATGCATTTAGAGCTCGGTGGCAACAATTGATTGCCCTTGCTTTTGCCAACTCGAGCATGGGACACACAGGTAATTAAGGCGTGCGGGGTATCAGTCGCCCTCTCTCTCTCTGTCTCATTCGCTCTTCTTCTAGACATACCACGCAGCACGCCCTGTGGTGCGCCATTCACACATGAAGATCGCATGAAGAGCAGCGAGCAAGGTCAAAGACGAAATTTAAATGCCTTTTGGCATGACCGACACAGCGACCAAGCGAACAAGCGACCGACCAAACGACCGCAGGTCTTGGCCAAGCCAAAAGATTCTCATTTGCAGCAGCAACAACCACAAAAAAGTCGCCAAATTGCCGCAGCTGAGCGAAACTAGTTTCAACTGTGGCCAGTTCAATGGCCTAGCACTTTGAGGGTCAAGCACAGGATGAGGTTCAAGTGCGTATAACCATGATGTCCTTGGTGGCAAGATGCCAGGCCAGGCACACAGACGCTGCCACACAGACGCTGCAATGCGTCTTGCTGCTTATTATTCTGTCGGCGCTGCATACCAATCAGGCAGTCAAACGAAAACGAAAAGGAAAACGAATGACTTAAGAAACGAACTTGTCGCAGCAGGAACTGTTGCAACAGCTGTAAGCCGTATGCCGTAAGCCATAAGTCGTAAGCCGACTTGCATATAGATTGATTATTTATTTATAATATCATAATGCGAGAGGGCTGACTGATTGCATTTTAACGCCCGCCGCCCCGATCACATCGGATCGTTCAAGGCGTCCGCTAATGACCCGATTAGCGTCTAATTGAATTATAACATAACCCACGCAACGCTCAAACAAAGCAAAGAATTTCAAATTGCTTCGATGAGATCGAGCGCACTTGAACTCCAAAACAATATCTATTAAACGTTCGAAGCTCACATCCGAAAGAAGAAAAAAAAACCTGCTCGATGACTTTACAAATATGCTCGTTCATGAACTGAGCACAGAGAGCATATTTGTTTTGGTCAATATGAAAAGAGACTGCTTCAGTTGAGCATGCATATATTCACAATATTTATTATATTTATAAATGAAGCCAACTGTGAACGAGCATTGAGCAGTCGGTTGCACTATATATACTCGATTTTTCTCAACTTTGTCGACAATTTGCTTGTCCGGCTTCGATTGCATTGTTTTGTCCATTGGCAATGAGTGTGTTAAACCCATATGAAATATATATATATATAATTTTCGTTGTCATGCTCTTTCAGATGGGGAGCATTCACGCGACTTGAGCGTGAGCCAAAAATAAACAGGAATAAGTGCATTCCAATTGGAATGCTATTGTTATTATTAATTATTATTGTCTCGTCTCGTCTACGTTATTGATATAGTCATTTAAACAAACAAGTTTGTGGCTAAATTTAATAAAGTTCGCCGCTTAAAATAGACTCACAAAATACAAGAAGCGCTCATCAATAATCATAAATTTGGATAGTCTTGCCACGCTTCATTCATGGAGCACAAAGGAAGCTCTATAGCAAATCGCGATCAAATGATAATTTAATAGCCAATTTAACGGCATTGTCTGCACGTTTGTATAAAACACAATTTGTTCCTCATTTTGACATTTATGTAGCAAATAAATATTGAGCAGAAAGCAAAGCTCAGATTAAATATATAAAAATTCAAGCTGTAAGCAGAGTTCATTAACGCATCGAATTCTTGGCTTAATTTGCACTTGACAAATTATGACTTTTATATATCTCTCACTCATTTGTTTGTTTGTTTCTGTATACATATATATATTATTATATTTTTGTTAATTCGCAAGGTTCGCATAACACTCATTCATCATTCATTGGGCATGTAAATTTTATGCAAAGCTCAAACGCCAATTCGTGGTGATCAAATTAAACGGTTATTGTCGCACCATAAGTCTGTCGCAGTGCCGTTAATCTGGCTCCGCGGCACTTCCGCGCAACCTTTCAACGTTGCAGTTCAAGAGAGGCTGATGGACGGACGAGCCGAGAGACAGATTGAGACGGCGACTGACTGACAGCTGGCTGTGTTTATTTATGGCCCAATAGCTAAATTGTTTACCAAATGTCAGCCAATATATATAGCTAAGGGCTTACATAATACACTCACACACACACGCACGAATCCCTCGCTAACTCTCATAAATTACCCATACGCAGCGTAAACTGTGGCAACATAAGAACAGCAGCCAGAGGCCAGTTAGATATCGGCGTGACAAAGTTTTTACAATGCTGTCGAGCACTTCTGGCTCATGATTATACCATTTGCATAGAAATCGTTGACCATTTGTAGCGACATCTGCTTTAGCCACTGTCACGTCGCCCGCGCTGATTAATTCGCGTCTTAATTTGTTTGAAAAGTCTTTTAATTAGCCCAAGCCCAGATGCCATAAAGGAAGGCAGCGCCATTTGAATTTCAAATAGATATATTTCGGCAAAACATTTTTTATGACATCTAACACTAATTATATGTATAATACATTTTAATGTATGGGGTGTTACGGCTCTCTCCCTCGATTCTATGGGTCGTAAAGTTGAAACGCTTGATCGCTTACTATAAAATTATTATATAGAAACTTTGTTTGTTTTTTTTTTTCAGTTTTTTTGTTGCTTAATTGAAGCAATTATCCTTGTGCGTTAAATTGAAGCTAAAGTGCGCAAACTACTTAAGAATTTTGATCAAGAACAACAGCTACAGTAAATGCTGGCTATGAGTGAGGCAAGAGTTGAAGCTCATCTAGTAGTAGTGTCCGTAGTGGCCATGATGATGATGATGCAGTCCATAGTAGCCGCCATAATAGGGATAGCCTGCAGTGGAGTGGAGCAGAGCAAAGTTTTCACCAGGCATTAGAAAAGATCTCGCCCCAATAGACTCACCGAACTCACCCAGGCCGTAGTAGCTGCCGCTGTAGTGCGGCCAATAGCCGCCGCCGTAGTAACCGATATAGGGCGATGAATAGTAGCCGTAGCCATACGAAGCAGCACCATCTAGATCCTTCTCCTCGGCCTCAACGCCTGCCTCCAAATCGCTGCTGGCCGCCTCTGCCTCTGCTGCCGCCGCTTGAGGATGTGGCGCCGCCTCGGAGCCGCTCAGCAGCAGGCAGAACAGCGCCAAGGAGAGCAGCAGGCAAACATAGTTGAAGCCGAACATGCTGTTGCTGGATTAGTTTGTAAGTTAGTTTTTGGGCTAGTGCAAATGCCACTTGAAGTTGAAGCGTACAACTGACTGACTCTAGAGCCGTGCTGCATGTTTATATAATGGCTGCGATTCTTGCAACGTCGTCGCCATCAAAGCGCAGCGACAAAACAATTGTCTACGAAAATTTGCCTACAATTGGGCGACTCCATGGCTGCGTGTGTCCCCAGCACTGCCGCACCGGCCGAGCCACCCACCCACAATCTGGCTAGATTATCAATGAAGCGTACTCACGGCAACTCGTGCCTCGAGGGCCACGACGGGGCTTCTATTTCTTGCATGACCGATTACTAATTACAATGCTGCATCTCAAGCTGTCTCTCTCGCTCTCTAGAGTTCAATTTTTTTGTTTTGTTCTCCACTCCTCTCTCTTTCTCACTTACTGTCTCTCTCTCTCTCTCTCTCTCTCTCTCGGTTTTGGCCAGTGAGGTCAATGTCGTAAGCAATATTAATTCTTTCAGGCCTGTCCATAATTTATTCAATTTAATTACAATTGCCCGCTCACATTGTCGATCTCCGGCTAAAGAGGTTCAAAAACCTTTGTGACGTCAATAAAGTTGCGCTTACATAATGCACACACGTTCCACGTATGGGGAGGAGAGTGGCTGAGATTCCCAATCCGAAAATTTATCAAAGTTTAAATTTATGGATGCCAGTCCGCCAACCCGAAACGACAAACACGAGCACTATAAATTAGAATTTTGCCAAACTGGCTAAACAACATTCTAAAGCTATAAAAATTAAAACTATACTCAAACTTTGTTTAAATAAAAATGCTAAATAAAACTAAGACTAAATTAATGTGGAAATGAGCGAGCAGCATCTACTTGTGCTGGCATCTTCACAATATGTAACACTCGATTAGCCATAGATGTCTGTGAAAAACCCGATTGTAAAGTGAAACTGGTATGAATGTTTATATTGGCCGGGTAAACACACATTGGAAGCAGCTCAGCCATATATTTTAGTAACGGAAGTATATATATAATACTATATATTTGGGTAATTAAGTTATTTATATACATGTGTTTGGCATGTTTGGGTAATTAAGCTATTTAGCTATATATAGAACATTGTTTTAATATTCCATTTCTATATTCGAATTCCTCAAGCTCAGCATGTGAAAACTGTGAGCAAAAACAACTTGAGCTCATCTCAATTTGCAACTCTCATCTCATCTATATCATCGCATTTCTCAGTTAATTCAGCTCATCTCTCATTTATGCCATATTTTCTCTCAGCAATTTCACTTCATCTATTTCATCTCATATGTTTCATTTCATCTCTCACCACTTAATCTTATTTCATTTCATTTGTTTCATATCATCTCTCATTTCTTTCATCTCATCTCTCAGCAATTAATCTTATCTATTAAATTTTTTCTATTATTCAATAAACGTTTCATCTACTTCTCATTTTCTCTTTCAACACAGCTCTCATTTATTTTATCTCATTTCTTATTTAATTCACCTCAGCTCTCAACTATTTAATTTTATATTTCATTTTATTTCATTTCTTATTAGTTTCATATCATCTATTTCATTTAATCTAAGATCTATTCAATCTTTAACAACATACATTTTACATATATATATATATATATATATAATTATATATAAGCTTCCTTATAGACTCTTATTTTTGTTAATCTACTCTCATTTTTGTTTCTTCAAATTTAATTCACCAGGTAATCAGGTCAACATATGTTGTTGTGCTGTTCTTTATGCTTTTCTTGTTTCATTCTCTTTCTAGCTAGCTGCTAATTGTTGACAGATTTTCAGTTGAGTTTCGGTTGCTTTGCGCTGAGTTTCTCAGCAATTTGTATGTTGTGCGGGGTCAGGGTTCAGCACAATGGGCTCTGGCACATTAAGAGAACAAGCTAAGGTCTACCCAGCTACCCAGTTAGCCAGCTAATTGCCCGTTTGCTTATCTAAATTGCCGCGTTAGCCAAGAACCTGCGTCACAGTCGTTGTAATTAGCCAAATTAAATGCTTGGCTGCCCAGCCACAGAATCCAAAGACTCATTAGGCCCGCCCAAAACAGAAACACGCGTAGAATATAGTCTTTCGTTGTAATTCATGCGAACTCATCAACATTCCAAGAGAACAAGAATCTAGTGAAGCCCCGAATACTATTGTTTTCAACAAAATAGATTCTATAGCATTATAATTTATTTAAACAACAGTCGATACTTAATCCAACTTAGGCTATGGACAAATAAATAATATATTATAGCTGTCAAACTAATCCAGATCGTGCGTTGTTATGGATTCCTGTGCCTTCGGTATATCTGGAAATTGATGGAAGAGCGTCGCCGTTGGCTTCGTTTCACTATTCAGACGCGTCTCGTAGATGCGACCCTCGTTGTTGATCAAATACCAATTGGGCGTGGGCGTGATTGGTGCAAATTCCTCCTGATTGAGCGTCGTAATGGGCGCTACTGTGGGCAACTTCTTGGCAATGTTGTCCAACTCCTTCAGATAGACATCCAAGGCACGATAGTCGCTATTGTTGTGCACCTGCTCGGCAGGCACGAACTGTGGCCCAGCTGTCAGATCGTGCTCCTGCCACAAGTTGCGTATGGTCGACATGACATCCGCATAGAGCACCGAGTCCGATGAGGGCTGAGGTGGGCGTGCCACTTCCACTTGCTTTTGATTGCGGTTATTTGGTGATTTACGTGAGTTCACCAAGCGGCTGGCCAATGGAGTTGCGGAAGTTGTTAAGTTCCCAGTTGCCTCTGCTACAGCTGTTGTTGTCGATTCTGTTGTTGTTGTTGTAGTTGTTGCTTTTGTTGTTGTTGTGGTTGCCTCATGACGGAAGTTGCGCCCCCTGGCAGCTGTCTTTTTTGTCTGTGCGTTTAGCCTGAACAGCCGCTGGCGACGTCGTCGACTGTCGCAGTTGGTTGCATTTCCACAGAGCATTGGCTTTGGCTCCGACTTGGCTGCCAGTTCATTCAGCTCCCCTTCATCGGGCACAAAGCGTGTCGCATTCTTGAGCAGCTCATCTATGTGCGCCACTAGCTTCAGTCCATGCGGCACATCATAGTTGGATCTGGTCTCGGTTTGCCTCTTTACGCGCTTGCTGCGCTTGTGCTCCTGCAGCAGGGCAGCGCGCAGTCGCTGCTGCTGTCCACGCTGATAGAGCTGCTGCTCGAGCGACTTCTGGGCAATGAGCGTGTGCGTCTGTCGCTGTATGTGGCGCTGTCTCAACTGAGGCTGATGCTGCTGCCGCTGCCTCTTCAGCAGTCGCTCCGTCTTGCGCACCGAGGCGAGTATCTCCATGGGCAGCTGCAGATTGTTGACGATGTGCGGCGCGAGCTGCGTCTCCTGTGTCAGCAAATCGCCCTCAGCTGACTTCACTCTATAGGACGGCGGTGGCGGTGGCGACGATGGTGGTGCACCACGATTGATGCTCAGCTTACGTGGTCGCTCCCAGACAATGGGCTTTGGAGGTGGCGCAACAACGGCTGGTGCTTGTGCTGGCTGCCTTTGTCGCAGCCGCTTCAGCTGCTGAAAGTGCTGGGGAGGCTCAATGATGCGTATCACGTCACCCGCATCGTCGTCCACATAGCCAGGTCGTATGTCCTGCAGATGCGGTGGCACGCGCTGTGCAGGTTGCTTGGGCACTGGCCGGGAGATCCGATAGCCAGCAGGCGCCACTGTACTCGATGATGTATTCTCAATTCTAATGGCCAAGCTGTAATGCAGCAACAGCAACAGCAACACCAATAGCCTCCTTAGGCAACTCCTTTGTCTAACCATTTCGATTTGCACTTTTACTCTCACTTTCAAGGCCAATTTTCACTTTCAACGATGTCGACGGCTGCTTTGCAACTGCCTCGAATCGGTGCTATCATTGCGACTTTATAAAATTTCCTCAGCGTTTTTCCAATTTTCCAGTTTATAGCCCCCAACGTTTGATTGGGTTTCGGCACTTTTCTTCTCTGCCAACTCATTTCTCCTACAGCCATGACGAGCCAGAGCTGCAGCATTTACGCTTGCGTTTGTTTCGTGCGACTCCAATGAAAGCGAAACTGGCAACTGGCAACTGGCAACTGGCAACGACAACAAATGCAACTGCAATGACGTTGCAAGTCGCAACAAATGCGGCAGCAGTCAGTGTTATAACCGGTCAAAGACGTTGCCCCGTGCCAGCTGCCCCCACTCCCATTCCTCTCCACATCTTCTAGAGTTTATTTGTGGCCACGTCTTGATTTAGAAACCCACTTTGCATATGCAAACACCTCTGGAGTTTGGCACATTTCAGCGCGAAACTAGTTTGAAATTAAATTTTCAAGTGTGTTTTTGTCTTTCAAGTCTAAACACATAACTCATTAGTGGACAAAAACCACAGTTGCCACTCGACTGAACCTAAACTTGAACTTCATAAAGTTGTATATGTAAATATTTATATATATGTATATATTTTGATAAAGGTGTTGCCAAAGTGAAAGTAAGCTTAATTAATTGTCATATTTTTAATTTAGTTTTTTACGCGCATTTTAAATTAAAACGTTTGCATGCACATAAACATTTTGCTTGGCATTTAAAAAGCGCGCCTAAAAGCTTACTGTCAAAGGCTGACTGCTATGCAAGCAGTGCCAAGCGAAACATTGGAATTGAAACAAAGCAAAGCAGCAAATACATTTGCAGTTTGAAATTGTTTTTTTTTTTTTTTGCGCTGAAAAAATATTTAAAATATAAACACTTTTAAAAATTATTATTATTATTATTATTTTAATTTACATTAAATTAAATAATGCAAAAAAACGTTTGCTGTTTTTTTTTTGCTGTAAATAATTATAAAAGAGTCCTAAAAAACATTTATTTTTTAATGATGTTTACAAAGAAATTTTCGCTGAAAATAATTATGAAAAAATCCTAAAGAAATATTTGTTATTTAAATGATTAATGAATTAAAATTATTTTTCAATAAATTATTTTATTGCTAATATTCTGCGTTTTGTTTTCGAAACATCTCTACTTGCTACGAAATAAATAAATAAATAATTAATGCATATAATTAATTAATTAATTGGATGATGTTAGACATAGAGTTAGGTAAGATTAGGCAATTACGTCATTCAGTTAACAGTAAACTAGGCGATTATTGGAGGCACAACTACAAGCTAAGCCGGACAAGTCTCGATACGATGCGATGCGATTAATACAAGCTATCTATGTTAGCCATGGGAGTATTGAGGTTTAAGTGAGGGATAATTTGCATGCTTCTTAAATTTAATGATCCACAACCAGCGGCTGCCAGGCATTGTCATTGGCATAGCCATAGCGTCCAGCACCACCAACAGCACCGCCAGCCGCACCACCCGCACCAAAGCCCATTCTACGCTCGTGCGAAGTGGGTATCGCATGTTGGTAGGCCACGCCCATGCCCACGCCCAGATTAACGGCAGCCGGCAGCGTAGCTGCAGTTGCCTGTACTCTAGATGGATAACGTTGCTCCACCAGCCGCGACTCATCAACAGCATAGTCAGACTCCGGATCCTCGAGCGGGCCCACAGCTGCCACATCCGTGCGCCTATTCTTCTCGAAGAAGTCAATGATGGGATGATAGCTATAATTAATGCGGCGAGTGCCGTTGCTGTTCTGGCTGTTGCTGCTGCTGTTGTTGTCGAATATGGAATTCACATGTGGCGGCTGTGGAAATGCCGTCGATTGCTGCTGCTGCTGCTGCTGCTTCCTCTGCTGAACGTATGTGGTTGGTAGTGACGTCTCTGGGCTGGCTGGGATCGCGCCGCTGGGAGCAACTGCGACAGAGGTCGCCGTTGGGAATGGTGCATAGAAACGTGGTCTCGACTTTTGGAAACGCTGTCCCTGTCCCTGGCCCTGGCCGAGGGCAGGGTTAGATGATGCAATTGAGCCGGATGCAGCAGTCGCTTGGTGGGCATGGGTGGCAGCACCGACACCGGCTGCGACGGCAGCGGCTCCTGTTCGGGCTGGTAGACTGCTGGTGGCGGCTGTGCTCGATGGTTTGCTGGATAGATGTACGGGTATCCGTACTCGAGTTGCTGCTCCTTGATGTCCTCCGGTTGTGGCTGCATGGGTGGTAGTAGTGGTTGTATAAATACGCTTGCGCTTGATGGGCACGCGCGGCTGCTCCCCAGCCAATAAGTTTACCTCTTGATCGGCCTGCGTTTCGCTGGGCGATAGATCCATGTCCACATCGACGCGCGCCTCCGTATGCTGCGGCCGCCGGCGGCTCAGCTGGCTATAATACTTTTTCGAGCTGGAACTGCCAATAGAGCTGCTGCTCTTATGGCCCTTATAGCTGCCAATGGCAAAGGGATCCTCATCGTCTGGCGGACTTAGATAGGGACCGACGCTAGATGGCGCTGGCAGCTTGGAGCGCACCTTCTTGCTGCTCAAATAGCTAAGCTCATTGTTCGGCGCATAGCTCAGGCCCAGCTCATCCTCATCGCTCTCATCGTTGTAGTCCAGATCCTCCTCATTGATGGTGCTGTAGCCGTTGCTATTACCATTGTCCAGCTTGTAGGGCGTGTACTCCTTGGCCTGAATGGAGGACAGCGGCGGAAACTGTTGCCGATAGCCATCCACCTGGCACGAGCAGCAGGTGGGCACCTTGAATATGTCCACATGCAGACCACGCACCTTGTCCCAGCTCAGCAGCCGATGGTAGTTGTAGACCTGCGAGCAGTGCGAACGATACGTCTGCGCCAGATACGAACAGCTTTCGCCAGGATTGCTGTCAAGCAGAGAAAGCCAATTAATTAGAACACTTATTTACGGCTTAGCTATAAGTAATGGAGTCAAGTTTAAGCTATGGCCAATGGAAAGAGGCGGACTTATGAATAATCAACGAGAAATGCAGAGTCTGGCTCTAGCTACTTGCCATGCTCACAGTTGACAGCAGATTGGCATAACATCTGCATTAACTTATCTTCGAGCTGGTTATTCGATATTTCTACAGACATTCATCTTTCTGGTGTAATTTATCGTCGTCTCTTTAGCTACATTTTTCAATATCTTATCTCATTTCAAATCATGTCTCATTTAAGTTACTCTCAGCATTTCTCTCTAACTATCGCAATCTCTATAGTATAGTTTCCTCTTTGTTCCTAAGTTCTGTTTGTCTTCTTTTTATCGTATTAATTATATATATCGTATAAAATTGTATAAACTTCTATATATTTATTCTGCTCTCTATTTAACTCTCACAACTTCCATATATAGCATGATCTCTCTCTATGTTTGTTTCTCTCTCTCCCACCACTGTCTTTCATCATCTCATCTCATAAATTTACTGTACACAAATAAACATTTTTTTTAGCAATTATCTTGACTATTATTTAAAGAAATGAGACCAACTCAAATTTAATTGCAAATGAAGATGACGATGCTTAATAGCCTCGCCATTAACTGAACCAAAAATAGAAAATATTTTTGATGTAAGTGTGCTTCAATGGGTCGATGAACTTGACTGGGGATAATTATTGAATTTCACAACTCTTATATGAATAGCAAATGAGGTGTTTAATTATGACTCAGAGCTCAACTAGATAGATGTGGCTCACCTGCACTTCTCGAGACGCAGTGTCTGCGTGTGCTGTCCCGTATTGACTATAAACTTCCATTCGCCCGACGCGGCTTTGGCCTTCTGTGGTCGGGCATAGCGAACAACGCTCTGGCACATGCCGCCGGCGCTGCCCTCGTCCTCACGCCTAGAAGGTTTGCATGCAAGAGAAAGGCAATCAAAAGTTATTTTAAGACAAACAATTTGTAAAGATCGTTCGATCTGATCGGTCTGTCGATCATTCGATCGTCTTGTGCTTCACTCACCGCTTTTTATTGACAATATAATCGTCGAACTCATCGCCAAACTCAAGATTGTTGTTGGGCTTATCGTAGAACTCGGCCAGCAGAGCGCTCATCGCATTCTTGTGCCGCCTGATGCTGCCCATGATCTGTTCGCTGCATGGAGGTGAAAGTGAAGAGTGTTGTGTGTGAAGCAGAGAGTGTTTGGTTGATCGTTTAATTATGAGAGGGAGAAGGGAACCACCGAGTACCGAGTACCGAGCACCGACCACCGAAACCACTAAATATATATAGAACGTGTGCAAAAGCAATTGGAGGAGGTGTACCAGAAATAAATTACTTTTTATTTTTTATGCTAAACATCTACACTACAACTAGGCTAGGGCGGAAACCGAGAGCAAACCAACCAACTAACTAAGCGGATCTTACAGCGGATAGTCGTCGGTACGGATGCACATGTTGTTGGTGAACCGCTCGCACTTCTTGTGCCCCAACACAACGGGACTGTGTGAGCTGGCCGACGTCTTGGGCCGACTGCGACTGTAAACGGGGCTCTGCACACGCTTCCGCTTGATGGGCGGCATCTTGTTGTGGCTGATCGGCTGTCGCTTGTGGCTGCGATAGCGTGGCCCGGCAATCAGCTCCTCGGGACTGGGCAGCGGCTCCTCGGCACTGCTGCTGCTATTGCCATTGTTCAGCTGATAGATGCGCTCGTCAGCATTGATGGGCAACTCGGTGCCATTGAGGCTGGCAAAGGCGAGATCTTCGATTTCCTCATACGACTGTGTGGGTGTGGGCGGCAGAGTGGAGGCTGTGGCAGTGGCTGCAGCAGTGCCTGCTGTTGAAGCTATTGTTGTTGTACCCGCACCACTTGGCTGCTGGAATGCTGTGGTATTCAGCTTGATAGTCCGGCCCGCTGCACCGCCCAGCAGCTGTTGCTCGCTCACCGAAACGGGCACGGAGCGCGTCAGCTTGTGCACAAATTCCGTGGCTGTGCGTCGCACACGCTTGCCGCGCGTAGCATTCGGCTTCGGCTGTGGCAGCGATTGGGTGGCGGTGAGCGCTTCATTGATCATCTGTGGATCGAGCACCTCCGATTGCACCACTTCGAAAAAGTCCTCCAGTGAGCTGGCTGCCTGCACTTGATCCGGCTCTTCCTGATCCGGCTTGCCACTCACATCAATGGTGCCCACGCTGTCGTCCTGCTCCGATTCCTCCACAGTCAACAGGTCTTTGCGTTTCTGCAGCGGCGTCTGTCGCAGCGCAATTGCGGCTAGGTCGCTACCTAGCTGTATATACTTGCGTGCCGAGCTCTTCACCAGATTCGCCAGATCATATACAACGGGTAGCAGCAACTTCTTATCATCGCCAAACATCATGCGAACCTGCCAGGCAAAGAGACGAATTAGATGTGTTCACAATAAAATTCCTGCTGTATAGAGATTGAGATTCCACTGTATTTGCCTAGCTTAGCTCACCTGCTCGAGCCGTAGCTCGTGACCCTGTTTGGCATTCATTTGAGCCGAGATCAGGGCCGAGAGTGCCAAGCGCTGCTGCGAGGATAAGACACGCAATATGGGCATCACTTCAGCGAATTTCTGTCGCAGCGCGCGATCTGTTAGAGCCTTGGCCAGTGCCGTGCGCAATGCCCTCTCACGCCAATCGAATTGCGGCAGCTGTTTCTCCGGCTCCGGTTCATCTAGGTCCACGCTAAAGTCCAGCATATTATCTTCCAGCTTCTTTTCGGCCTGTTGCGCCGCCAGCTGATCGTCGCCCAGTTGCCAGTCATCGCTGTTGGCTGCAGTGCCATCTGTTTCCTTGGCACCGGCAAAATCGAAGTCTAGTAGCTCCTCATCGCTGGCATTGGCCAGATCCAGGTAGAGCACACAATAGAGCAACGCCCAGAAGAGGCAACCAAATGCGCGGCCCGCTTTCATTTTCTGCTGCGAAACAAACGAAAGTTGATGAGAAAATGGGCGTTCAGATTGCAGTTATTAAGACGAAATTAAATTCCACAAATAAAAGCACTCAAAACTCACAAAACAACAAAAATAAATATAATAGCCAGACAAAACAGAAAACAACGAAAATAATTTGTTATTATGCGTCGCACGCTTTCAACGACGCATTCTAAACGAAAGACTTAGGCAACGAACTTTTGCTTTCGTTGCCACGGATTTGAATTTATTTCGTACGCCTTTCCAGCTGAAAGTAAAAGCCATTAACAATTGTAATAAAGCCATAAACAGCGGCAGCTGCAACCATCGCACCACCAAACCACCACACACGGTGTCAGCGGTAAGCATAATCAAGTCATGACAGCAACGATTACAGCAGCCAACGCTGCCACTTTTAGGTAATCGCCATTGGCCTAGCCATAGCCATAGCCATAGCCATAGCCATAGTCATAGCCATATTCATAGCTAACGCTAAATCATAGTCATAGTGGCAGCAGTCATATCCATCGCCACATTGTGGCCAACATCATCTTCTTCGCCTGCTCAACAAGGCGTGAAGCATCAAACAACTCATAAGTGTCGTTGTCAGTGTTGTTGTTGTTGTTGCTGTGGTTGTTGCTGTTGTGTGGCTGCCGTCAGGTTTGCAGTCATAAATCAGGCAACCTCAGCGCGCTTTGATCTATGCAGTGAAATGGGCAAAGACCTTGTGGTTAATAGATAACATGCCTATTACACTATGCAACAGCGCTGCGGCACTCAGCAGATGTAATAATTTAATATGCCAAGAGCATAACAGTAATGTGCTTTCCTTTTGGCTTCCATTGGTATGCAATAGATGAAGTTATTGCATGAAGCCTGATTGATGCGGAAGTTTGGCCTTAATAGAGTGTAACTTAGGTTGAATTAAGTTTTTTAAACTAATGATAAAACTTCTTAAGCTCATATTGAGTGATGTTCATGTTACTCTATTACTAACGAAAATGCCTGCAGATTACAATTTAATTCAATTTCTAGACATTTATGTCTGTTAGAGTCGCAAATGGGGAAAAATTTTATATATCTATAAATATATAGTCTGATTCAAATATTGTAAACTGCGAGGGACTGTAACTTGATCAAAGATAAATAGGACTTTATCCTGAATCCTTAATTGATTGACCCTTTAATATATGAATAAGTCGACATTATAAGTATTCCCAAATATTTTCAATTTTTCCTCACGATTAACATTCCACAAATAATTATAATACTATATCTTAAACATATCTTCTGTTAATTGGCATTCCAAAAATAAAATGTCTTAACAATTTTTGATATTTTAGCAAAAATAATTGAAGCTAAGATCCAGCACATTGCAGATTCGAATTAATTCTAAATTTATATATATTGTCATGCTATGTTAGGATTTTAAGATTAATTTTGTTTTCATTTTTTAGCCTTATATATAATATCTGATATAATATCTATTGAACTTCAGACATTTAAATAATTTATGTTAAATCTTTCAAAATATATTTCAACTGGCATTTAAAGAGTAGAGCGCATCAGTTGCTAATGAGTTTGGAAATGCTTAGATGTCTTTGGAGTAGAAAACAATATACGTGATATATGCAGTGAAATTCCTTATATATTTTAACACAAATTATCAATAAATCTCTGATAACCAACCGAGTCTGCGTCAAACTGTTAATTATATGCATAGACATTGATAGATAAATCCCAGCGACACAATGCCAATCTCGAATCATCCAAATATTTTCTGATTAAAAGTGGGAGAGAGAGAAATTTATATTATGTGTTTTCATATGAAAGACTTAATTAGGTTAAACATTTTTGAGACTTTTCTCATTTATAAATTATAAAATTATTTTGAATAATTTGCTTTATCTTTCTCTTCATCAATATCAATCAGACTGATGCTGCTGTAGTTTACAAAATGCACTGCTCATCGATCAGCTAGTCATGCTTTTGCCCTCTGTTTGAACTTGCCCACATACATTTACATGTATTCCTATAAATATACTCTGTCTTTTTTTTGTCACACAATGGAAATGCCTGCGCCCACGGAATGCCGACAATTGCATTCGAAAGTGCTTGCCTGTGAATGCCAATGGCAGATGACAAATTCGAATGCTAACAACACCCAGTCTGAAGGCATGTCTGGCTGCTTGGCTGACTGCCAACAGCTCCTTGGGGCATCGTTAAAGGCAGCGTCTCGCAGTTGCAGTTGCTAACGTTCATGCTGTTGGCGGATGCGCTGACCTTTGTGCCATTGAAAAGTGAAAACTTTGCTTGGGCTGGCTTGACTTTATCTATCGACTGGTTGACAGTTTAGAAAAGGCAGCCAGCGACATTAACAGGCGCCGCACAGTCGACCAAAACAAGTCACAAGGCCAGTAAAAACACACATACATATATAAACTTTTTTCTTTCTATGTGGACAATGAGCCGTTGGCAGCATCTTCAGGTTGCATCTTCAGTGTGCAATACGGCCGCCCCCAGCTGCCAACGAGCTGCGATTTGTGCACATCGTTTGTTTTGGGTATTAAGCTTTGTGCAGGTCGTGAGGATGTTGCCGTTGTGGCCATATCTTCAATTTATTTTGCACACCTGCGCACAGAATGCCATTGGCCACGCTTAGTGGCCCCAAGACAGACAGAGAGAGACAGAGAGATAGAGAGATAGAGGGAGAGATGAAGGCAGGCGCTTCTGGTTTTTAGTTTTTTTTGTGCAGACTTTTGCATATGCTGCTGCTGGGATGCGCTGGGCACTGGGAAAGTGTTGCCATGTCGACGTATTGCAATGATGCCATAAATTAAATTAAGCCAATAAGGCGAGCGGCAATTCGCTTCCCACGGGCCGAGGCTGAGTAAAAGTGAATAGATATACAAATTGCCAGCGATGCTTGAATGCTCAATTGCAGATACTGCTGCAAAATAATTTCACTACAAATTCTTTGGTTATCTTAATTAGCTTATAAGTCGCGTGCGTTGCGCTGTGCAACGTACACAAACTGGGCCAGTCGAAAAACACATCAAGCAGCAACAAAAAAAAAAAAAAAAAGAGCGATAAAGCGGCGCTGCAATAAGAGAAACAGCCGCAAGCAGCAAGAAAGTCGCGCGTCGAGAATCCTATAAGCAGAAACCAAGCTGCAACAACAATAACAACAACAGCAACAACAACAACAACAACTAACCGACTAACCTAGTAAGCGCAGAACTCGCTGAACGAGCTAGAGAGCAGAGAGTTCACAGTTGTGTGTGGCGTATTGAGTATCGAGCACCAAAAGCTCCAAATCATTGATGGCGCGTGCTGACACATTCAATTTGCCGGCCCTAAACGAAAGACTTAGGCAACGAACTTGACGCCATCAAGCAAACAACAGCAACAGCAACAACACGCAACGCACGCACAGCTTAACAAGCTGACACAATTTCCTCGGGCGTAAAGAATATAAAAAATAAAGGCAAAAAAAAAAAAGAATTCAAATTCATTTTTTTAGGTGCCTCGTTATTGTTGTTGTTTTTGTTTCTTTTAGAAAGTTGTTTCCATTTCACATATTTGGCTAAAGAAATAAACATAAAAAAGATTCCATTTTCGATTCGTGGTTGTTGTTTTATGATTAATTCATTTAAGCCAAGAAATTCAGCTCAATCGCTTCGTTTATTTCCGCAGTGAATAGATCAAAAAACTTCTACACAAATTTTCACTTTTGTTTTTCTAAGGAAACATATGAAATATAAATTCAATTTTGAACTTGTTCTTTTCTGTTTTCTTTTTACTTATTTTATTTTTATTTTCAAGCTAAGACAAACACCTACGGCCTCGTTTAATTGCTGAGAATCGCAGCTAAAACTGCTTCTACACGAATTTTCACTTTTTTTTACTTCTTTACTTCTTGTAGGCAAATTTTTACAGATTTCACACGCGCCTTAGCTGGCGGCCGTAGCACTTCTCTCTGCCCAGATCGAGAGCAGGAGAGTAGTAGAGCAAACAAAGTTGTATTTTTTTTCTTTGAGTAAATAAATGACTGTTCACAGCTGCCGCTTGCACACGTCTTAACGCTTTCAACACTCGCCGGCGACTGTTTGCAGAGCTGCCGCAGTTGCTGCTGCTGCTGTTGCTCTTGGTGCTGCTACCTCTGCCGCTGTCGCTGCTTCAGCTGGCTGCGCCGTTGGTTCTGCAGCGACGTGTTTACATTAAATTGCCAATTGTCTAATTGCTTTTCTTTTGCAGTTCGCTGAACCGTTAGCTTTGGCATTAAAATTCACAATTTCAATTTGCTAAATAGCTCGCACGTAATGCGGAAGCTTCAACTTTTACGCCTCATTTACAAAGTTCGTGTCTTAAGTCATTTGTTTTTAGTTTTTCTATTTATTGCTTTTGCTTACAACTCCAGTGGGTCAGGAAGCATACAGCCCTAACGGAAGCCTGACAAATATGCATAGCTAACTAGCTGCCGTTGACGGCACGACTCTCAACAACACTTTATTTATTTTTTTTTTAACAGGGGTCAGCGCAAATCAATTTAATAAGCAGAAAGACTGACGGGCAGACAAACTTTCGTTTTTGTTGCCAAACAGCCCTCGGCCGTGACTTTAACTGCGCAGTTAGCGCCTGGCTCAGCTCTAATTGAACTGCACTGGCTGAGCCAGCGGCTATTACACTATTAGAGGCACTTTTCTGCAATTTTATTGTTATGGCTCTATCGTGGCGGGGGCAGCGTGAAAATCATAAATAAAAGACGCTTGCTGTTGCCACTTGAAGATTTTTCTTCACACTTTCTTAGCACGGCGGCTGCATTTTATTTCTCTTTTCACGCAATGCGTTTCGAGCCTACGCACATTGTATTCATGTGCATTAAATCGTATTACCGCATCGCTGGCGTTTTATTTTATTGCGGCGTCATCAATCAGCAATGAAAAACTCACTTGATAAACTTTTTCTATAGCTCTCAAATGAAAAGTAAAAAAAAAAAACTTTTCCGCTGTGCCATAAAAAGCAAAGACCATGGCTAATTTGCGAATTACCGTCAAGTAATGTAATATGGTTGTTGTTTAGCTAGCTTTAACGACCAAATTACCAGCAGTCATAGCTGTTATCCCTTGATTGATGCTCCAGCTGTGACTGCTCCTCCACAGTTCCTCAATTGTGCAGCAATGAGGAAAATGGCAAGGCGCTGTGCTTATGCAGCTGAACTCTTTATAATTCGTATCGGACAGCTCATTAATATGCTGCCTAAATGCATAGCGTTTGGCTAATTATGCATAAAGTCTAGCTGAGAATATGCTTAGCTCTGATGCGTGAAGCAGCCTTCCGGTTTAATCAGGCCTCAAGGTGACTGAGCAATGATTTAAAGCTTGTTTTTATATTTTTTATATATTTGCTTAATCTTCTTCTACATTGACTTAAACTAACATAAATAATGAATAATATATTTCTTTTATTTTTATATAATTATATACATTTTTTTTCTATATCAGTTACTTAACGGCCCAAGCTCTCACGAACCAGCTCAAAGTGGAACTTGTTGTCGTTGCCAGCTGCTTGCAGTTACTTGTGCACTTCATTTCAGCAAGCTGGCAACCTTGTTGCATGGAGAGCTGTGCTGCCAGCTCGTTACAAAAAGCTTAAACATAGCTTAACTTGGCTACACAGCGTTCAGCTTTTATATATATGCAGCAAAAGTTACAGGTAAAATCTTGAAATTTAAATTGCAATATTTGAATTGCGTATATCTTGCAGAGAACTGATAAATTAACAGAAATCATTTCATTGCAGTAGCTGAGTGTTTAAAGTAAAAGGTTTAGAAAGTGTCAGATATGCACAAATATTTTTATAATTTACAAATAAATATTGATTCTAAGTGGTTATTTTGCATAGCATAGCCAATCCTTTGTAAAATATGTAAAATTTTTCAAAGAAACTTTAATTTTAATCTCTTTAACTCAGTTCAATTTAGACACATTCACGAATGGCAAATAGTTTTATACTCGTAAGAATCACAGCAATCGATTGATATTTAAATAATATAATCATTATTTTTTACGAATTTTAATAAAAAAAAAAAAAAAAAAAAAAATTATAAATATATAAAATACAAATAAAAAAGCTTTTGAATTGGTGTAAATATTAATTGTATTTTGTGTTTAATTAATTTATTTGTACAATTATATATTTCTATACATATATTCGTATATATATTGTCGTATCTATATATGTGTCGATAACAATAATATTAACTCCTACATAACGTATGAATAAGATCTGGTGTGTCAAATTTTGTGGTGCTGTTAACTCGACTAAGGCTACGATTACGTAATGCGGCTCAACTTGAATGAAAAATAATTTTTATTTTTATTTTTATTTTTTTAGATATAGACTAGAAGAACTAAGTGACTAATATCAACTAAGCACAAGTAGCGCCATTTAATTAAACATAGATCTTAAATCATAAAATAAACTGTGCATACAAAATATTTAGTAAATATAATATGTACAAACGATCGAGAGATAGAGAGAAGTCTCAATCAAAGAAGAGGAAAATATAGAGAATACAAATAATACTGCTCGACAAGCACGCTAATTTCGAAATGGAGGACAGTTGCATACAGCTATGTGAGTGTGAGTGTGTGTAAATGAGCCTGATTTACATATATTAGTTGGTGGGCAATGGCGACGTGGTGTGCAGGTGGATGCTGATGGATGTTTGGTGGATGGGGTGATTCAGTCAACGTCATATTTCACACTCGAACTCTGAGATGCGATGATTGAAGTAGACAACGCCATGCTCGAGATCCTCACTGAAGCCGCTCACATCCATATAATCGGAGGCAGCGGAATCGTCCTCCACCCACTTGTGCAGCGAGCGGGTGATTTCCAGGCGCGACTGCGCAAAGGAGGGTCGCATATGCGGATCCTTGTGCCAGCAGCGGGACATCAGATTGTAGAACTCGTGACGGCTCTCCTTTGGCAGTTCCGGGCGCAGACCCTGCGGCACACGACGAATGACCTCACGGCCCGTCAGATGAGAGTAGGGCGTCGAGCCTGAAGAAAAAAAACAGAAAGTGTTTAGTAAATGGATCCATAATATAAAGGCTCGCCTCAAGCATTGCCTACCCAATGTGGCAATCTCCCAGAGCACAATGCCAAACGCCCAGATGTCCGTTTCGGTGGTGAACATGTGAAACTGTAAACTCTCCGGCGCCATCCAGCGTATGGGCAGTGCATGTCGCTTGCCAATCGTGTCATGGCCATGATGCTTCTTCTCGGACGACGTCTGATCCTTGGAGCAGCCGCCGCCATGCTGGCCATGCTGGCCAAACGTCTGCTGCCAGTGCTGCAGTATGTAGCGACTGCCAAAGTCGAATTTGAATTTATGCGCATTGCTGCGCATTATATCGTTCGCAGCATTCTTCTCCTGCTCCTTGCGCATGCGCTCCGCATCCAGATCAATGGACATGCCAAAATCACAAATCTTGCACATGCCATTGTGATCGAGCAGGACATTGCGCGCTGCCAGATCGCGATGGACAATCTGTAAGAAAAGTAAAGATGAGCAAAGTGTTTCAGTCGTTCGAAAGCGTCAAAGTTGAGCTTACCCTATGCCCGGCTATATACTCCATGCCGCAGGCAATATCCAAAGCAAAGCCCGCCAGAGTGCGCGGCGAGAGCGGCGCCAGGCTGCGTCCACCTGGCACTGAGGCGGGCAGAATATTCGTGGCACTACGCGCAGCACGCAGCAGCGAGAGCAGACGTCCGCGCATCGCATACTCCATGATCAGCATGTGGGGCTCTGGGCATGAAAAAAGTTCAGATTAGATTGACTGATTAATATTCAAAATGCCAAGACCTACCGCTCTCCACGCACGCTCCCAGCAATGTGACCACATTCTGATGCGAGCCCAGCTTGCGCATGATGTTGGCCTCGTCCTTGAGGCTCACCTGGGCGCTGCAGGCGCGTATCGTCTTCACGGCCACAATGCGAGTGGCTCCAAAATGTCCACTCAGATCATCAGCCTCCGCCTTCCACACTTGGCCAAAGTTGCCCTCGCCCAGCAGACTCTTCAAGCGTATGTTGCTGCGCTCGAATTCCTGATACTCACTGGCCAAGGACGATTTGTCCTCGTAGCGATTGTGATTCGCATCGCGCTGTTGCTGCTGCAACTGTTGCTGCTGCTGTGCATGATGCTGCTGCTGCAGTTGCAATTGCTGCTGCTGCTGCTGCTGCTGATGCTGCTGATGATCGACCTCATCTTCATCCAGCTCCAGCTGATATTTAGAGTCCACTTTCTTAACCGGACTTATGGGCTGCTGATCTGTGATGCACACATCGAAGACGTCGTCCACCTTGGAGCGTCGTCGCACCACATAGTTGCGCACCATATACATGACAATGGCCACCAGTGGCACCACGCCCACCGCCACCAGCACCAGGGTGACCAGATTCATGCGTCTCATCTCCATGCTCACATCACGCTCCTCTGCAATGGCTGTCGAGCTGATGTCAGAGGTAGCCGTAGAGGATGAGGATGAGGAAGAGGACTCCACAATTCCAATGAAAATATTGCTAGCCTGCGCTTTCACTGGACTCGCTGGACTGGTGGTGCGTGGATTGACAGTGGAGCGCACAGATGTCAGCACTGTGGTGCGCAATATTTTCGAGTTCGAACTGGAATCGGTGGTTGGTGCATACTGTGTGGTGCGCGGTGTCGCCTCACAGTTGGCGGTGCTGTTGCAAAATATAATTAAATTATTCTGATCCTCGATGTTGATCTCCTGCGTGAGCGATGGACCCAGCGCACGCAGTCGTTCCTTGTCCTCCTCGATGATGGCCATGTGCTTGGCCGACAGTGTGGTTGTGGTGGCAGCTGTGGTGGTCACTGGACTGCTGGGGGTTGTGGTGCTGCTCGTTGTCGAAGGTGTTGTGGTGGTGCTTGTGCTTGTGCTTGTCGTTGTGGTGCTAGTGCTTGTAGTTGTGGGACTGCTAGTCGTTGTTGTGCTTGGCCTTCTAGTTGTACTCGGTGGTTCGGTGGTGGTTGTGGTGGTACTGGTGCTGGTGCTTGTCGTACTGCTCGTGCTCGTGCTGCTCGACTCTGGCTGCACTTCTGGCACCAACTGCCCACCTGTTGTCTCCTCCTCAGCGCTCAGCACTGTGATTATGAGTGGTGTGGAGGATGACTGTGGCTTGCTGACCACTCGACGCACCACCACAGGCTCGGCTTCAGCTGATTTCTGCTCCACTGAACTCTCAGCCAAGCCAGCTGTGGGTCGTCCGGAGCCCACATAACGTGTTCTGCTAATGGCTGATGGTGCAGCTGGTGGTGCAATACCACGTTCACGCATATGATACTTATAGCGACTGCGACTGCGCTCCACAGCAGTTAGTGGACGACGCGTCGAGATGGTCGGCTTCACTGTGGACACTGTTGTGGGTTGCGGCGTTGTGGTGGTGGTGGTGCTGCTGCTGCTGCTGCCCTGACTCACAGAGATCTCGAGCACACGTGGATGCTCATCATCGCCCACGGCTGGGGTGATGGTCAGGGCGCCAGGTTTGATTGGCGGTAGCTTAGAGCCAAAGTATAGATACGGCTGCAGCTCTCCATCCTCTTCCTCCTCATCGTCCTCCTCCGGCTGCGGCTGCTGCAGCGAGCCAGTGGGCTTGCCACGGCCACGCTGCTTAACCGCACCATCGGCTATGTGATTGAGCGTATCATTCTGCTCCTTGGCCACCACAAAGAGTCCATGCGACGACTCATCGCTGAACAGAATCTCATTGGTGTCCCTTTCACCAGCGGCCACTGCTGCCTTGTTAGGCGTTCGCAGCACCACCGAGCCATTGTTACTGTTGCCCACAACTGTGCCGGCCATAGCCATGCGTGTGAAATTGGCGCATTGTCGCATGCAGCTGGCGGTGGTGCGTCTTGTGAAGTTTTTTGTGCAATTGCGTATGCATACGGAACGCGGATCGCTGGGCGCCTTCGAAGTGCTCTCCACGGCAGCCGATGGCGAGGTGGCACTGCGTCCGGTCGTCCCGATGCGATTGCGAAAGTTACCCCGATGCAGTGCCGTACGACGTGCCGCCAAGACATTCAACAGCTTACGTTCACGCTCCTGCGCCGAGCTCTGTGTGGCAATCGAAGGGCGATTGCTGCCTGTGGGCCGGTAAGTGGTGGGCTTCTCGGCAACCACATCTGCAAATAGAATACAACAACAAATTAGAGTGCTTTAGCAATGCGGCACAACGAGTATGCTAAAGAGCTGCTTCTGGCCAGAGTCGCGTATACTTGATGCCAGAATCGTGACACGTATTGGAAAAATAAATCGCGTTTGGGAAAAATAAACAAAGCTAAATCAACAGAAAACTCGTTTCGATTCGATTGCCAACTTGACAACTAGCCAACAATAATTGAGTTAAGCAGCGCGTTTCTAAATACCCTAGGCATAACGAATGGGATTATGTAACTGAGGCCAGACTCAAATAGAAGTAAATAATGTTGGTAATAACTAAAGCAAATGCGCTTTTATACTCAAATAGGCGCTAAGAGACCATTACATGTCTCTCTTACAGAGCATCTGCTAGTCGATCATTTGTTCAAATAGAAACTTGAACTAGCTTTGCTTAGGTATTAACAAAGTTTCGACTAAATTTCAACTGGCTCACAATGCGTTTTGCGGGTAGCCTTTTGACATGTTTGGCCGCCGGTGGGACAGCTGCTGAGCACTGGCTCAGTGTTTGAGTAATTAGTTAGCCACAAATTGTTGGATTGCCCCTCGGGCGAATCAGCTGGCCATTGTGTGCACTGCACATTTGGACAAATGTTGAGGCGGCTGCTGCTGCTGCTGCTGCTGCTGTTGCGGCTGCTTGGTACATGAATCATTGGGGCGATTATCATGCGGCTGTTTGCGCAATTGTTTAATTTTCGCGTTGCCATTAAAACTGCCAAAACGACTCGCAGACTCACAACACAGCCAACAAAGTTAACAAACAAATTGTTGTTGCTGTTTTTCACAAGCATTTAGTTCATTGGCTTGCAGTTTAGGCCAAGGTTAAACCTGGCATCTCAAGCGCGGCGCTGCGACTAGAACCAACGACAAAAGCCAAGCCGTGATACCGGCATCGCCGTCGCCGTCGCCGTCGCCGTCGCCCTCGCCGCCTTTTGGCCAAGTCTTGTATTTTCGGTTAACGTTTTATGGGGACTCGAGCCTCGAGCTGGCTGCTCCATTGAGTGCGCCTCCATGGCTGCCTATTTCACAGTATTGCTTTGGAGCATGGTGCGGCCCATTTGGGCGTCTCGTCACGTCGCGTCGCTGCCTTCAACAGAACCAACAAAAGCAACAAATACAAAAAAACAAAAAACAAAAAACTGCCATTTTTGCTCTGTGTTGCGAGACGCGGGCGTTGTTGCTGTGCCTATTTAATGAATTAAAAAAATACCCTACCCCAAGGAATATGCTCAAAAAGAGATTCAGCTTGACTTGCAGATAGGTCGGAATGTTGTGAGAGAACAAGGTCTAGCAAATGGCTGGGATAGTGAAGAGGGGGATAGAAATGAAAGAGGGGTATAAGGTGGTATTGAGTGGAACGGAGGGAAAGAGTGAGAGGGAGGAGAGAGAAATTCAAATAACCGAAGAAGCAACACTTAGGAGCTGAAGTAAGATAACTTGAAGAGAGTGAGCGAAAGAAGCAAAAAAAAAAATTAACTAAGAAAACTGAAGTTGAAAGTGTATGAGAGAGAGAGAGAGAGAGATAAATAGAAAGACAGCGCAAGAGCAAGGGTGAAATAAAAAGAGACATAGAGAGAGAGATGAAGATAAAGTAGATGAGTTAAGTATAATTATATAAAGAGAGAGATGAAGGTAAAGTAGATGAGTTAGATAGAATAATATAAAAAGAGAGAAACTTAATCGAAAAACATTTTCTACACAAAATATAATGAACTAAAGGAGTAGAGATGAGATGAGAAGAGCACAGATCAAATGGAGATTGAAAAGAAAGAGAGAGAGAGAGAGAGAGAGAGAGAGAGAGAGAGAGAGTATCGATTAGCTGGAACTCGAGCAAAGCAAGAATAGATAAAATACCCTTACCGATAAAGTAGAGAATGAGTTAAAGGAAGTAGAAATATAGACGCTTCTTTGTATTAGAGATTTAGAGAGAGAGAGAAAGAGAGATCGAGAGAAAGAAAGAAAGAGCGAGCGAGAAGTAGGGCACAGTAGACACAACATACAGATGCAGTAGTTAGAGTAGAGTAGATAGAGTTTGAAAAAAGTTAAGCAAATGTAGAGTAAACTAATGAAAACAAAACTAGACTAGAGCTGACTAAAGAGCTTCGAGCTGAGAGAGAGTAATCAAAAGCCAACGCATTGCTTAGTTATATATATTTGTTTTAGCAGCCGTTGCTTGCTCGTTGCGATGGTGTGGTGTTGGTATTTGTCGTGGTGCAGTCAGACAATCGTCAATCCACTTGGCCGCGCAACTTCTTTGGCATTAGCTATGCTGATGTCGCTGTCGTTGACGCTGCTGCTGCGCAGTCGCTGCCTTTGCCTCTGCCGCTGCTGCTTGGCATGCGCTGTGGAATTTTAATTTGAATTTGGCCAAAAGACACGATTTTGTTTTTGGGCAGCGACTGCACGAAGCAGCGAACCAAAACGTACGAACGAACCGACCGCACCGCAGCCAACAAAATGGTCAACAAAGCGCAAAAGCCAAAACTCAAACAGAATTCGTTTTTGGCCAAAATAAGAAGACAACAAAATACACACACTAATTCTAAGCAGCTTAGCCAAGTCAAGTGCTTACATAATGCCAACAAAAATAAAATCAAATACATACACACACACACACACATACGGAGAGCGGGATATTAAACCCCATGACTAATGCCAATATTTACTTAGACTTGCGGGCAACAAATCTTTTTTTTTTTATTTTTTTTTGGCTGTTGATGTGAAATTTAATTGCTGGCAATTTGGCACAATGGGCGAGCATTCAGTTAAGACCAGGTTCTACATCTGCCCATGGACAATGCCACAAGGCTCCCACGAATCGGCCTTTGGCTGCCTCAAGCCATTACCTAATGGTTGGCAGAATAAAAGTCAAGTTTTAATTGCGAATTACGAATTACGAATTACGCGAGCCAGCAATTGAATGCGAGACTGAGTGCTCATTATGTACCTATATATATTTCTATATATTATATATATATAAAAGTACAATTGTTTGTCGCTTGAATGAATCGCATGTCTTTTCTTTAGAACTCTTAATTAGAAATAAATTACAAACACGAGTGGGCTGCCGTTTGTTCTACTCGTTGGCTAATTGACAATCTGACTAACTGACAAACGGACTGAACAAAAATTGCAAAATACAATAAATTCACACACATACACACACACACACACACACATGAGTACAGCAAGATACAATTGCTGTGTTTGCCTAAAATTTTGTGGCTATTTAATGTTGTCATATTAAATATTATGAAATGGCATGCAATAAGTATAATGCATACGCATAGATATAGATATATATTTTTCATATGACACAAATATCAATCATACGCAACGTTGCACATGACAAAACAAATTAAAGAGTGGCTCGCATTTGGCCCACAATTTGGCAAACTTTACATAAGCAGCATAAGTCAAGCAAAGCAAAATAATTTTTAAAAATTATATATACATATTTTGCGAGATATCTTAGATATGTATAGACTTGAAATATATATGGCTAAAGCATATATTATATATATATAAATATATTTTGAATATTAATTATAAAACACAAAAAAACTTTTAAGAATTTTGAAAATGATTAGAGCTATAGATTAATATCTGGCATGTCCAGGAATGTGTTAATGTTCTAAGAGCATTCAGTAGATTGCAGTCCATAAAAACATTAAGCACAGACTAAAGCTTCATATTTTATTTAATATTTAAAGCAAATATTATAGAACTCAAAAGAAACATGTGTTACATGTAATTTATGTAGACAATTTCATATTGACTTTTTATTCGACAACATAAATTATTTTTCCACATTTTAACACATTTAATATTTAATGCTAAACATATTTTATAGAAATATTTATACATTTTCTTCTATTTTTAAATAAAAAATATATTTAAAAAAAAAAAATAAATAAAAAATAAAAAATTTCTATATTAAAACATTTCTACAAAATAAAACCAATCATGAATACGGAAAAATTAAATATTCATTAAAATATATTTATATATTTTATATTTCAACTTTTCTACAATTACCAACAACAATTAATTTGATTAAATCTTTAATGCAATTCAATTACGTACTATTCCACATTTCAATAAACAAAAATTTCCATTCATCCAGCATTCATCCAGCTTTCACTGTACAGGAAAATACATTGTTATTGAATAGAATTAATTGCGTTTCCACAATTTCAGTTTAGCACAATAACGATCTATACTAATTCGGTCTCAGCATTGTTTACAAAAAGCTAACAATAAATTTGATTAGCTTGGCATGGATTTCCAAGCTACATATAGTATATGCCATATGGGTCCTATAGTCAATAGAGTTAAAAAGCTAACGTTCATTTAATGCCCGACTTCCACGCCTTGGCCCTGAACGCAAGCGCGGCTCTTTATAAGCTAAAATCGTTTAAACTACGTGTGGCTTTAGATGCAGAGCAAAACAAATGTGACTAATTGTGAATCATTTCCGCTACAGATACACACACACACACACACACACACACACAAAGCTAAAGTATTCAAGTTGCAGAAATACAATTCAATAAAAGCAAAATTGAGTAAAACTTTCATTAATTCATTTGGCGCTAATTCATTTACACAGCTCCAATTCCCGCTTCATCAACAGCTTCACTTTTGCTTTCTTGCCTTGCAGCCCGTTCATAAATATAATTTTTAAATGCCGCCTTGGCCAAAACGAAACTTTCTCTGTGCGCTTTCGTTGCAGTTTGCTTGCCGCTTGCTGCTTGCTTTGGATTGCAATTTCTTTTATACCCAGCAATCGCTGAACGTGTGAGGTATATATGTGACGCGTTAAACTATAAATTCTTATGTAATAACTCAAAGTATCCAAGCGTTAGAAGTGTATAAATTCTTGACATGATTCTTATGGCTTAAGCACTTTGAATTCTTTTGTAGATTCTCTCTTGTATATCTTTCTTGATTTATTGAGCAGTCTTCAGATGTACTTTTATGATAACCAGCTCTTGATGAAATATATGCATATGCAAGAATCACGTATAGTTAAGCATATGCTGAGATCATAAAGACTTTGTGACCACGCACACAATGTTTTTCGTTTTAGTTTAAAGTTTATGAATAGTATACAAAGAATGGCACTTGTATAGAATAGATTTATGTATATTACTATGGAATGAAACTTGTATAAAGTCTATTGTTGCGCATGACGCGTCTCTCTCTCTCTCTCTCTCTCTCTCTCTCTCTCTCCTCTCTCTCTCTCTCTCATTTACAGGGTATACGCCAATCTCCCAATCGCTCCACGCGCTGCACCCTACAGAGTCTAGCCTGTCCCCTTCGCTCCTCCGCCCGCCACTCACTGCAGCTGCAGCTTCGTCTTCCTCTACGTCTATATCTACATCTCTGTCTCCTCTCTCTTTCGCCCGCTTGCAGTTGCAGCTCCGGCTCTGGCCATGTTCATGGCATTAACTTGTTTTGCTGGCCACCGCCGCAATGCACACGACACGTTTTGGTTGGGGCGATCGAAAGCATTTCTAATGTGAAATCGAATCATGCAACAAAATGCCAAAAGCAGCGAAAACTAAACAAGCCCAGCGAGTGAGCGAGTGAGCGAGCGAGCGAGAGGCAACCAAGAGTGGGAGCAGACGACGCTTCAGTGAAGCAAAAGTAAGAGCAGCAGCAGCAGCAGCAGCGAGACACTGCCAAAGTTGGCAGTTCATGTGCGTGACATTTTGCTAAAGAAGGAGTTAAAGTGTAGCTGGTTGGGCCTAGTTGCTGTCACTAGGCGCAGTTGAATGCAGGAAATACAACAGCTGCCATTGCGCAGACGTGAGAAAGTTAAAGAAATGCCAAAGGTATACAAAATGCAACTAAAAGACGTTGCGGATGTCAATGCGGAAATCGAGCAGAAAAATACAAAAAAAAAGTAAAATAAAAACGTTGTCGTGAAATGCCAACTAATGGCGTTTCCAACTGTTTCCTGGTTGCCAGTCAAAGTCGTAGCCCTTATAGCCCAAAATTGACCCAACTGACATAAAAAAAAGCAAAAAAACAAAACTCAAATTAAACCAAACTGCCCCACAAAAACCGACCTCTAAATCAAATGGGTGCGCTTTAATGCGCCATCAGCTGAGTGAAGAGAGGTATATTGGTTTTTTGAATTATGAGCATATAGGATTTTGTATTACTTTAATTTATTGGTCTATATATTGATACGTGACTAATTTACAATTCACTTTGTGTTATCCTTTATAGCCATGACTTCATTGTCGCAGGCGTGGCCTATCGATAAGCATTCAAGTCTTTCAGCATATAAAACTTGACTGAATTTGCAATTAGTGCTCGTGTATGCTGTCAGTTGATAAAATCTTAAAGTTAGAGCTGAATATATGGCAATAGAAATAAAAATTTACTTGCATGCTACTCATGACATAATAGAATTAGCTGCATGAGCAAATAATCCACTTGAGTCAAAGTGAAAGAAGCATAAGATTATTCTACTACTACCACAAACGGCGAGCGCTTGACATATTGAATGATGTATTTCTTAATGTCCATAAGAAACTAATATATTAGTGAGCAATATATAACAAATTTATTTATGCATTCGAAATTTTTTATTTATAGCCAATCAACATTTCGCAGTCCAATCGCCCACACATTCAGCAGGTGCTATATATATATATATATGGGAAAATTGTCAAACTTTTAAGTATATGAAAAAATTATATAAGAACGAATGCTGATTAAATGGCTTAACAAAGTAAATTATAGCTGTTAAAGTTTTAATAGTTTCCAGTTATATATCCAACAATCAATCTATCTATCCATTTATCATATATCTATCTATCTATCTTTCTATCTATCTATCTATCTATCTATCTATCTATCTATCTATCTATCTATCTATCTATCTATCTATCTATATATCTATCTATCTATCTATCTATCTATCTATCTATCTATCATATCGTATCTAATGCATTCATCTTTGCTTGCAAACGTTTATCTCTAACCTGTTTACCCTATTTAATAACTCTCTCAACTAACACTACAACTACACTATTTTCTTCATTTACTGAGCGAGTATTGAGTAGTCTAGCAGCTCTACTCAGCAAGTTCTTATGTGCGTTTTAATGTTTGTTGGTCGTCTGACAATATGTTAAATGTGAGCAGCAGACAACAAATGCAGCATTGGATAATTGCAAAGTTTTTATTCGTCATTTTTTTTCAGAGCTTTGTTTTTTTTTTTTTTTCAGCTGGCATTGTGCCCGGGTTTGAGGCTTCCGTTTATTTGTTTTGGCTTTGGTTTTGGCTTTACGAATTCAGTGCGAGTCGCTTGGCTCGGTCTGAAAAGTATTCAATAGTCGAAGTTGTTGCTGGCATTTGTTGTTGTGCATTGAGGCGTTGCAAATGGCTACGGGGCGTGTCACATGCTCGTCATCAGCAGCAACATCAGCAGCAGCAACAACTGGAAGCAGCAGCAGCAGCAGCAGCAGCAGCAGCAACTCTCGCATCAACAGCTTGTTGCACACTTTTACGCAATGAAAACTGAAATGTTGTTTTTGTTGGCCCTTTTTGGCCGCGACCCGCGTGCAGCTTTAGCATCATTAGTTGGCCATTTGCTTTCTTTTATGGCTCACGGGAAGATCGGCCCCCACTCCACAAACTAAATCATGTAAGCTGCTAGCTTACATAAACCTTTGGGTCAGCTGCGCTTAATTAATCACAGTGAAGCAAAAAGGAAAATGTGAAAAAAATTAAGTTTTGAAAAATTGACCCATGTCGATGACAAAAGTTCAATAAACTACTCGTTAGTTTGTTCGTTTGATTAGCCGCATTTTGCAACGCTAGCTAATGAAAATAAAATTATAAACATTTTATGTAAACAACAAACAGTAAAGATACAAAAAAAAAAATAAAATAAAAAACGAATGCCAAAACAAAATAGCGAAAAACAAGCGAAACACAAAACAAAAACTCACGAAAAAATCGCCAACAGTTTTTTTAATAGCCGCTGCGAACCGCACACAAATTACGCGTTTCATTTCCTTTTCCTTTAACAACAACAACAACGACAACCGCAAAAATAATAATTTTAAATGCGCTTTTAAACCAATGAAAAAGCAAAGTTAAGCAAAGGCAAGGGAAAAGCTAAAAAGAAAAGGGTTTTGAAAAACTCTTGGAAAGTTGCAACAGCAATTTGAAAAAGAAAAATAACTTTAACTTTCGCCTAGGCTAAGCTCAATTCCAATCTGTTAAGTCAACAGCAAATAAAATAATATTATTATTGAATATTTGTTTCTTGACGGCGCGCAAACATCGACAACAAGCAATACGTAACCCGGCAGTCGCTGCAAGAGATGCTCAACACAAATATTTACACAATTACGTATTGGGGGAGGGGCTCTGTGTGTAGGGCTTAGAGTGTAAATCATTTTAGCTAGTACTTCAAGCACGTAATGTGCAGCAGCAGCAGCAGCAGCAGTAGCAACAATTGCAAGCATGTAGCGGGTATTATCAGCTTGTCACGAATTATGTTACGTATTCAAAGAGACTTTGGGCATTGAATAAAAATAATAAAAACCATGTATGTACATATATAAAAAGAAAATAAATAAATAAATAAAAAAAAAATATATATATATATAGCTAAAGCAAACTTTAAAAACTAGCTAGTCTTTAAGCAAACTAAAAATAAAGTTACAACTTTATGGAAATGCATTTTGTATATGAAAGTCATCTAGGATCTTTGGCTTCTTTAGAGTTTAAATAGCATAGACAAAAGACAGCTAGAAATGTCAAGCTAGAATAGAAGATAGCTATATATATAGCTTTAAAGCTAACATACTTTATGTACTTAGTAATAAGGTAAGTTACGAGATGAAGTTAACTATTATTATGAATATATACATTATATATATTTATTAAAAATAAAAATATGATAATAAGTCATTAACTGCTTAATTGAAAAGGACATGAATAAGTTTAGTATTCATCAAAATATATGAGATGTAAAATTCTACTTCATCACATATATTAGTTGTTAAACTAACTTAAAGAAAGCTAACTTCGAGTTGTTGCTAAACGTTGCACTTTATATATGGATTATATATAATACTTTAAAATAAAAACAATTAAGTATAAAAATACTAAACTTCAACATGTTTTTCAGTATTAAAATATGATTAGCTACAATTATATATATAAATTCCATATTTAACTAACATACTAAATTTAAATATTCTTAGCTGCATTAAATCTCTCAACTAAATTTCACTTTGTATTACATACAGCAAAATTATATATATTATATATCGCTCTTCAAACTTGCAAAAAAGGGTATTCAAGTCATTGTAAATCCCTGGCAGACAATTCTGTTTTTTTGTTTTTTTTTTTTGCTAACATTTTTCTCGCTCTTTTGTTTTTGAGTAATGGACGAAAACAATGAATCATAAGCAAAGAAACACAAACATATACAGTATATAATTAAGCATGCATATGAGTTTGTTTATGTGTTTGTGTTTGTGCTTAGCTACACCCAGTTGAGTGCAGCAGAAGCACAGACTCAGCTATACGAGCATAAGAGTCGTATGAGTTGCATGTGGCAGAACGCCCACATTGCGCATACGCCGGGCTGTGCGAACGAGCGAGAGCTGCAGCAGATGCTTCTGCACTGGGCTTCGCCTAGTTGTTTGGACTGGCTGCAGCAGGTTGTGGCTTTTTATGTTGACTTTTTGTTCGATTCGGCGCTCCTCTCTCGCTCGACTGGGGCTGGCTGATAAATGTGTTGGATTACGCAACGAACGCACATGACGGACGAGCAGGTAACAGGTAACAGGTATAACAATAATGAGCAAGCACACAGCTAAGAGCCAGCAAATAGAGAGGTTGGCAAGTTCAGCATAAGCACACAGACTGTGGGAGCGAGCGCGAAGATACCACCAAATATTGATATTTATGTTGAGGATTTTTTGTTTTCTTTCTTCATTTTTTTTTTTTTTTTTTTTGCTGGCCATCGAGTAGCCAAGCGACACCTACAAAGACCTGAAGAACTGCATTTCGTAACGAAGCGACGCTTCCCAACCGACACAATAAAAAGAAACCTCAAAAATGCGCATTCATGCCGGGGGCTGCGAGGGAATTAGGAAGTTGGTCTAAGACCACTCAAAGATTTTAACGCGCATACGTTAAAAAAAAAAAACCGAAAAAATAATCAAAATGCACTAAACTTTTTGTTTAGTTGGCTCTTGGCGCTCCACCAACCTGTTTATGTAAGCCCAACTATGAGTGGGTAACACAATTCAAATCGTAATCAAAAAGAAAAAAAATCAAGAGCCCACCGTTTGGCTCATGAATAAACATACATAAATTTATAATTTTAATTTAAAATAAATATATATTGTAGCCAACGCGAAAAGAGAGTATAATAGTTGGCCATAAAGGTATGTAACGCGCAGCAGATGAGCTTTAATCGTTTGACTAATCGTGATTAGCATAGAGACATTAAAAATTTTTCTTTTTTCTGCAGTGGGAAAGTGTTGTCGATGTGGGAGACTATGAATTAATATTTGGCTGGAATTTCAAATCGATAACTGTCAATAACTAAATGGCTAACTCAGGGGAATATACAAATTAGATAACTGACAAAATAACAATGGCTGATTAATCGACAGCTTTTAAGCGTTAGACAAAGTTTGACAAGCATTTTTAGCTACTCAATACATTAATGAATATTTATATAATAGAAATCTTTCTGCAACTCTTCACATAGGGTAACTTCTAGTCACGCATTGCCCTCTAGCCAGCACTCATAATTGTATTCATTCTCTGGGTTTTTACTTTAGTTGAATGATAATGCGGGCCTTGGCAACTAGGCCTAACTGGCTAAGAAAAGCCAAGTCAAGCTGTTGCTGAAGCTGGCCAGCAAACACTCGAGCAGCCAGCAAAGACAATTGACATTTGACGCCCACACACGCTGTGCTGAGGCTAACGAATAATTGTTAACAAAAAAAGCCAAATGCTTGATAGAAATAACATTTAACGATGCTATATATATACATATATATTTATGTGAGTGCCATGGACAAAGCCTGACTTGCAACAGACCGTCGCATGGAAAGGAAGGCTATTTGCAGCATGCCGAAGCCATTGAGGCAAACAATTTGTTTGGACAAAAATAAATACAAGTTCGGCTTTAAAAAAAATCAACAAAGGAGAAGTAATGGATATAAGAGTTGTTAATAGATATATAAATAGATATATGGAGCGATGGACTTGAGGGATAAATAACTTGAATTGCGCAATTGTGTGTAAAAATGTTTGAAGATGTCTTGCAATTTAGATAAATGAATAGATAAAGTTAAGCAAAAAAAGTGGACGAAGAGAGAGAGAGAGAAAGATGAAGTGGGAGAGGGAGAGATGTAATATATAGATAATACAGTATAATAAATATAGTTTGAAGAGAGACAGAAGTAAGACTAAATAAACATTGAGTAAGCTAAATGTAAATCAATTTAAATCAATTATTAATTGATAGATAAATAAATGAAATATTAATATATGAAAATATAAATATGTATATATAAATTCAGACGAATCTAGATACATGGAAAGTTAAGATTCATGTATAAATTCAGATAGAACTAGAAACTCAACTAGTTAAGTAACAGATAAAATATTTTTCTGCTAACTTTTCAGTTCTACTCTTATATGAACTTTCTAAAGAAATTATATCTTGCAAAGATATCTGCCAATAGCTGCACAGTCAGATGTTAGATAGTGAGATTTAGAGATATGCATAGTGAGCTAAACAAACTTGAAAACATGTTTGACAACATTTTTTACCTGCCCACAATTGGCTAAAACAGATTCACAAATAAGCAGATGCCTCGTACATTAAAGACGTTTCATTTCAAAATTAAAATATTAAATATTGAGAAATAAATATACTTATAGATAAATATCTAGATACAATTGCAACTAAATAGATAGACACTTCCTCTTTCTATTTATCTATAGCTCGGCTGTTATAGATCCATTTTAAATTGAATTTAAACATAAATCAATAAATAGATTTAATAAATAAGACGAGCTGTCTCTAAAGACTAAAGGTTTGTGAATATGGCTCAGCTATGGACACTATATGTGACGACGAGGTTTTCTGTCTATCAACTATAAAGAAAGATTAGCCAATGCAAGTTGTTGTAGTTGCTATTGTTGTTGTTGTTGTTGTTGCTGTTGCCTCTTCTGCTGGCCAATTGTTTAGTGTTTCTTTTTTTTCGAGTTGCTGTTTTATGTCTTGTAGCCAACTGGGACTGTTGGCCAAGCTGCGTTGCGGTTGTTGCTGTTGCTGTTGCTGGTTGTTGCTGCTGGCAGTTGGTCAATAATTGGCATAGATTTATTTCGGCTCGTTTTGGCCAATTTTCCCAAATGCGAGCGCATAATTTTTGTGCTGTATTTTCTGTTGTTGTGTGCCAAAGGGGCGCAGCTGATCTATTGTCTATCTAACGTATGTGCAATATAGGAAAACTTACCCACATCTCCGGCGCTCAAAATTTCTGCTGAATTGCCTGGCATTTGGCTTTCGCTGCCAGCAATTGTTGCTGCGGCTGCAGTTGCTGTTGCTGCTGTTACATTGTTTTGTTGCACGTCTGCCCCTTGCTGCTGTCTAATTGCACCATTAGTTGCACTCGTTTGCGTTTCGCTAGCTGTTGACGCTGTTGTTGCTGCCTCGACTTGCAACAGCAATGACAATGCCACTAGCAGCAGCGGCAGCAACATGTACGATCCGCGACGCCAAAATGATTCATTGCTTCGATGAATTTCCATCAACGACATCGTTAGCGAAGCATATACCAAAAAAAAAACGAAACTAAATTTATCTATATATATATAAATATATATTTCTATATATTGCACGCTGCACGCTGTTGCCTGTTGCTCCGTTTCACGTTTGTATTTGCTTTTGCTTTTGCTTTTGCTATTTCTATTGCTTTTGCTTTTGCTTTTGCTGATTTTCTATCTAGTTTCTATTGTTCGTTTGCACACTTTTCCACAATTGTTTGCCGAAGCTGCGTTGCAATGTGTGGTGCGTCTTGCGGTTGCTGTGGCAGTTGCAGTTGCAGTTGCAGTAACTGCCGCCTCTTCCTTCTGCTGCTGTTGTTGCGTGCAATAATTCAA